>CM072873.1:19425000-20050000 GCA_036937835.1 Pampus argenteus
TTTTCTTTCCCGTTGTTAATTCCCGGGAAGAGCCCCACCGACTTAGTCCGTCGTCCGTCGCTTGTTTTCGGATCATACACATAGTTGTGCTTCTTGATCAGGTGACGGAGGAGGTTTGATTTCGTAGAGTAAACACGGTCGCACTCCTCATACTCGCACCTGAAGGTGGTATCGACTGAGCCGCTCTCGGAGATGGCGATTTCTTTGTGGTAATTCTTAATGTGCTCGATGTACTTGTCCACAGAGTTGAAGGGCAGAGCGCATTCTGGCCGGTCACAGTTGAACATCCCTATAGGCATGGTGGCCATCATGGCGGTGGCTTTGTCACGGGTAAACTTGTGTAATAAGAGGTAATGCTGCACTAACCTCGTGATTCCCATGAACACTCTTGAACAGTTTTTCACTTGACATCTGACTTCATTATCTTTGCTTATGCTCTGATCGCTCTCTTGTCCATTTCCAACACTTGTCTGCTCAGCATCTGGTTCAGCTTTGCTCGGGGGCAGGGACGCCTGATGCATGGCTCTGTAATGGAGAATCAAATTTTGCTGGATGGTAAATGCAGCAGTGCATCCTTCATGAACACAGCGATATGGTCTGTATGGACTGTAGGCGTTGTCCGTGTCGCACATCTTGAGCCCTAGGCGTTTCTGGAGTTTTTCCTTCCTCTGGAAGTCATCCTTCGTTGGTGTGTTTTTGGAGCTGCTGGGTTTTTCTGGGGAGGATGACGCAGATGCAGTAGGAGGGCTGGACTTTGGTTCTTTTACCTTACTTAATAATGCATCTGATCTGCCTTGCTGCTCCCTTGATGTCCCAACTGGACTGAGTTTATCTTTAATCTGTTTCATATTTGGACTCTTGTTCATTACAGCCACCTTTTGTTGCTCTGGGGACTTGTCAGGTGCCACCTCGCCAAACGGCCTGTCATTCATATAGCTTTGAGGTGGTGGTAGCTGTGTAACAGTAGATACGGCATGTGTGAAGCTCTCTTTTACTGCGTCTCCCGGTGAAATGACTTGAGGAATGTCTGGACTGTTCTCATTATCTGTTTGAAGTGCTATTGCGATGTCAAATGGTTCTTGTTTTATAGCAGGTAACACAGAAGCAGCTTGCGTTGTGCGGTTGGCATTAGCATCAGTGGCTGTGCGGCTAATGGGCACGTCCTCTTTGTTCAGTCTAAATGCGCGCCTGTTTCGTGCGCTGATCCTAAGCTTCTGCATTTCCGCCTTTGACAAACGGTGCACTTTTTCATAATGAATTCTCAAACCTGTCGTTCTCGTAAATGTTTTTGGGCAAATCTGACAAGGATAAGGAGACAGTTTGGATGGGGTTCTTTTTAGTTCTTCTATCATCTCGTTCGAGTAATCGTGCATTCTACTCAAGTGTTTGAATAATGCCTCCTTTGTCATGAATGAGTATTCACAATCATCCTGATCACATTTAAAAGGTTTAGGTACCTTTTCAGTGGGCTTGTCGTCACTTTTGCTCACTATCTTGCTCTTTTCAATGTCGGAGGTTGTAGCACAATGACTGACTTTTTGCTCTAAGGACAGATTACTCCGCATTTTCTCTTGTGCAGCCTCAATTAAATCCAGCCTTTGGAAGGCATGGGAAATTTCCATCAAGTGATCCTCTTGATGAGGTACAGTGAGGGCTGGATTAGCCAACTCCGCTGCCTTCTCTGGCTGGTTTTCTGGGGCAACAGAGAAGGAGTTTGAGTAGTCCATTATATTTGTATATTGGGGTTCCTGTTTCAACACCATAGGTGAAGTCAGAGTTGTCAAGCTACAAGACTCCTGTGAGAAATCACCATTTGATGCATTGAATGTTGCTCCATTAGTGTCAGGGACATGAGGGTCGTTAAGAAAATCAAGAAATGATGTTGGCAGATCGGCCGTCAGGTCAATTTCATCTAATGGCCTGCACTGTGAGCGTTTGGACAGGTGACCTCCGAGAGACTTTGTGCTTGTGAACTCTCTGAAGCATCTCCTACAGATGACCTTGCCATCTTTAATAATGGCCGGCCATTTGGTTCGCTTGCTTAACCTGCTGCGTTTTCCTTTTTGCAAGTCGGCGTCAGCACTCTTTTCATCTGAGGGGGCGGCCTCGCATTCAGTATTAGGACAGTCCTCGTCGTAAGGAAAATCAGTTTGGACGACACTCTGTGGACTAAGCATTCCATCCACAGAATTTTCCATCTGTTCATAACCAGGAGGTGCCATGTTTTCTGTTTTAATTAGTTCAGTTGTAGCTTTTAAAGCAGTTTGGGCCTCTGGGCTCATACATTTCAAAGGAATATCAACTGATGAGCTCTGGGTGGGACAAGAGTTTTCACTCTGAGTGTATGGAGTGTGGTAACCTCCTTCAGGTAGGCTATCGATTGTTGAGATACTGTTTCCATTATCCAACTGTACTGTCGTACTTGCACTGCTTTTTCTCACATCTGCACTGTCTCCACTGCCCTCTGGAGGCATTAGTCCATACTGGTTCCCTCCATTATGCATTTGCCCTCCATTGTCAAGCATCAAAGAACTGGACACATACTGAGACATCAAACTCGAATCTGAAGGAGCGTTAGACATAGTGGGACCATGTATAGCTGCCATTGAATGATCTCTTTCAGACGGGAGAGACGCTGTGGTTTGATAAGGGTATGCCGGCCACTGAGGATAGCTGCGGGAGGGGTACTCGTTCATGTTGAAGGCATCTGGATAGCAGTTGTTCATGGGAGACGAAGACCAAGACTGGGACACGTCTGACTGCATTAGTCCACTGGAGCTGTTTGGGCTTCCCCATGATGGGTACAGTGTGGGGTTCACCATTGGAGTGATAGGCACAGGCTCCATTGAGCTTGGGTAACATTGGGCAGGTGAAGTGGAACATCCCATTGGGTAATCCATTTCCTGCATCCCAGGTTTGTTGCATAGTAGTCCTGACGGCCTGGTCCCTGGGTTCTGAGTCTGATTGGGTGAAGCTGGTCCAACTGGGGCCTTCTTTGCTGTAATTTTGGCCACTTTGTTATATTTCTTTGCCAATTTCCAGTCCTCAAATATTTCAGGGTGTTGCTTCTTCACATGCCTGGACAGACTTTTGTTTGTACTGTATGCCCGTGTACAGTCATTATATGGGCAGCAATGCAGGGTCTCCTCATTACCAGTTGCAGCAGGCGTGCTGGAGGGATATCCTTGTAGCGAAGAAGGAATTTCTGTCTTAATTTGAGATGGAGAAATAATTTGTGGTATCGCTTTCGGAAATTCATTAGCTTGGGCATGATTCTGCGCCTCTCCCTGTGGACTTGCTGCAGAATTTGTAGCGTTGGGTACAGGATATACTGGAGGAATCTCACCTTGCTGCACATGTGGAGCCTCTGGTGCTGGCTGCTCATTAGCCGGTGCTGGAGTGGGGTTTGTCAGCGGAGTGTAGCATTTTTCTGGTTCTTTCATGTCAGGATCTGCCACAGAATTCAGCATGCTTTCAATCGAGTGTTTCACTCGCAAGGGACCAGATTCTTTAGAACCCTCAGGTGATCCGCAGGGTGATATGCTTGACGTCGATGCTTCGTTCATATATACATCTGTATTAATCCTCTCGACAGCAGAAGATGTGTCCTCTTTGCCCGGGGGGCTCATGAGTGATGATTCAACTTTTGGAGTGACAGGAGGGTTTTGATTAGCGATGGGCACATTGTTAACTGCAACATTTGCAGCATGATTCTCTTGATGAGACAAGAATTGGGACTGTGAGTAGAATATTTTGCCACAGTTATCAGTTTGGCAGGTATAGGTAAGGTAATGCTGAGCCTCATGATCATACAATAGGTAGGCCTCGCTGAAAACTTGTCCACAGTTAGGGAACATGCACTGAGCCTTAAACTCTGGGTGCGTCTTTCTATGCATGAGAAGTTCAGAATTAGAGTTAAAGTTGGCCTTGCAGTCTAATTGTATACAGATGTATGGTTTGGTGCCACAGTGCATCTGCAAATGATCATTAAGATGCCTGACATTAACAAACTGCCGTCTGCAATACTGGCACACCACTTTCTGTTTTTGTATCTCTAAAAATCTCATGGCCTCTTCATCGTTTTTGTGTGATCGGACATGAGCCATGAGGTTACGGAAAAATTTGAAAGCCTTGGAACAGTTTTTAACAGGACAGAAACAGTCTTGACTTATTTGTGTGTCAGACGTCGTTTGTTCTATCCTGACATGAGCTGCGTTCACTGACTGGTTGCCAATTTGAGAGTCAATTTTAACAGGACTAATGTTTGTCTTGGCAGCAACTTTTACATTTTTTGATGGACTTTTAGGGGACTGAGGTGGTTTGGTTACCTTCCTAGCAGCTTTCATTGCAGCCAGTCTCTCTTTGCAAGATTGCTTTACATGTGATGCTACATGTGGCTCTAAAACCTCCCTGCTTTCAAAACTGTCAGCACAAATTGGACAAAGATACACTCCATCTTTGAAATGCTTCTGAGCATGGCGAACAATTCTGTGACCCAAGAACTCCTTGTCACACAAAACACAATACTGCATGTAGGCTCGCCAATTTCTGAACCGGGCAGACACAAATCCCTGCTCCCGGAGTTTTTTAGCTTCTCGGTTTTTTTCTTTTTCGTCTGTGATTTCATTGAGTTCATTTGTAGTGGTTAACAGAAAATCCTCCAGGTCTCTGTATTCGGGGATCTTGCCAAGCGCACTTTCTACCTCCTGTTCATCTGTGTCATTGAGTGTGTCAATAGATGATACAATAGCTGCCTCCTCGCCCATCAGAGCCAAGCAGTTGCGCTTCAGGGTTTTCCAGTCCCAGAACTCTGGATCAAAAGGCCACTGTGTCTTCAAGGCCAGCAGTAACTCGCACCGTAAAGAATTGGGCACTGGTAGACTCCCATCCTCCTCTGGCTTTTGGTCAGGTTCGTTGTACAGTGACTCTACAGCATAATACGAGTCAACCGTGGGCTGGAGGAGGAACTCAGTCAGCTGGCATGCACGCTTAACTTCTAGATCAGTCGGCAAGAGGCAGGAAATAGTCTTGCAGATGGTAGACTTGCTATCCTTATGGTCGCTAGAGGTCATTTTCAGAGCTTGAATGCACATTTCCACGCACACTGGAAGCCCCACTTCTCCAACCTGAGGAAATAGAAACGGTAACATAAATGCAAAGGATTCGTAGGTCATTTTTGGTGTGGTATAATGTTTAATGGTTCTACTTTCAGCTTGAAATTGGTACTTTTTTTTTTCTTACCTCATTTTGGATGACTTTGATGAGAAACAGAATGTGACAGACACTTCTGCACAGAAGAGCCATCTCTTTGCTGCGGCTGAGAAACGAATCAGCCGATGACTCTAAACGTATGAGCAGCTTACTCCAGAACAGTGTGAGTTCCCTGGAAAAGATCACAAACAGAACTGTTAAAAGACTTAATTCAGGTAACCACAAACCACAAAACTATACTTATACACAGCTTTAAATAAGCTGCTGCCAATGCAAAGCAGTAATGGATCCAAGAGAGCAGGTCATTTATATTCTTATTTATCCAGTCGTCCAAGTATTACACTATTAAGAGCCGTTGTCCTTAAAACAAACAGGTGGGATCTGTATTACTGCTCAACAGAGCGTTAATCTTATACAGTGATTGTTTCAATTTCAATTTCATACTAGATTTTAACTTGTTCCCTGACAACTTGATCGGCAAGAGTACTTTTGTAAGAGCATTCACTCAGACAAACACTTACCAGGCACAATAAACATCTCCTTGGAGGAGTTGTCGCTTGAGAAATGCAGAACATAAGCAGAGCGCTCCTTTCTCATCTTCCTCTGACTCCAAGTTGCAGATCATTTCAAGAGCATCTTTACAGTCTATTGATGATATCTATTGGTGAGAAAGACAGAAATAATCCATTTTTATGGAATCCAGTGAATATATGTTACTTTTAACATCACTATTGGGACTTTATTTGTATGTACAAGGTACAATGTGTCATTTCTTACCTCCTCCATTAGCTGCTCTTGACTTTTGGTCATGCAGATGCAGAGCAAGTAGGTTTGTTTGAAGTTCCCTTTTCCTTCATATCCCGGATACTCTGAGCACATCTTTGCCAGGACAGCAGCTTTATCAACGCTGTCCACTTTGATAAGGTGCTTTATTCGCATATTTAGAAGTGTGGGACCTTCCAACTCAAGATACTCGTGAACTAAAGAAAAAAAAAAAAAAAGAAGACAGACAATAAAGGTGAGAAACAACAGATGAGACTATTACAACTTTAACAAGGTATTTGTCTCCAAACTAATATACATGTCAGTGAGTGAGGACTTACCTTGCTCAGTCTGAGGAATTGTATTGGACAGGATGCTGCTTAGTGTGCTGTTGGACCAGACGCCATCCTGCTGTGCCAGAACTGAAAGCAGGCAAAGCTGTGTGCTCCCACTTTCCTGCAAAAGACTGTGTGCCAACTGCAACAAAAGACAAATAAATTGCTAATAACTAAATGACTAAAACTTCAATTAAAAATGTTAAGTGTATGAAATAATTGTTATGGTATTAACGGCATTAAGTTTCCTTTTATCGATGTAATTTTTGCAAAGAGAATCATTTCAAACAAACATTTTCATCCATATGTCTTTGTTACGTCTAAAAGATGAGCTAAACTAAATGCAATCGAATTACTTAAGGCCTCCCCATTGCTTATCACTGCAAAGATAAGCAAAAAAAAAAAAATGACTACTCGCAGCCCTGAGGATACTGACCTTCATGGAGGACTGAAACTCTTCCCATAAGGCACCAGGGACATGCTGGGGCAGTAGAAGCACCAGCTCCGCACAGCTCCTGTGAATCCAACACAGCCATTTGTTAAAGCCACATTTAGGTCACACATTTCACAAATTAAGGGTAAGCATACAAGAATAACTACACAAAGTGTGGCGCTGTCACAAGTCCGCTTTGCTTTTTTTTTTGTTTTTTTGGAAACAGAACGGTGTGAGGTGTAAATGAGCAGCAGTTACATGGATCATAAAAAGTGTTCACTCGACACTATTGGTTTTTTTGGTTTTTTACTGGTAGCAATAGAAAACAATGATAATAATGTCCTGAATGGCCAGATCAAACACTGTAATCTGTAACGGCATCCTTGTATGCCTTTGAGTCCCTTGATTTTGTGTGTGCTGCACATCCATGTGAAGAGGATACTCCGCAGCTCATCCCAAATACGTCGAAGCTCCACCAGCGGTAGCCTATATTTCTATTCTGTACCTACCCCTGTAGCTTCAAGGACTTTTCATAACTATCTGAAGTGCACATTGTGCAAATAGCTGAGAGGTTCTTGTCTCATATCTAAATTTCCTTGAGGATTTTTTTAAACTCTTATTGTCAAATATGGTGCAATCAGGGGAATATACTCAAAGCTACAACAGTGAAAGGTCAACAAATGCTTTTGTGCATATTCAAAACTTTAATGTTAAAAATGATTTTTTATTTAATGTATAACACACATTAGAAGTCATGTTATTATATGTTACAGATGCTGTTTGACAGAATATGAATACTCACAGTGCTAACTTTTCAAGTAGAAGTGGTACGTTTTCACATTCGGAGGAGAGACAGGAGGCGGCGTTAGCGAAGCTGAGGATGGCCACAGTGTAGACCTCCAGCAAAGGCAGTGGATCCTCGTCGGTTTTCCAACGGCCGGCATGTTCCACAAGGACCTAGAAAAAGAAAAAAAAAGGGACATTGACAATAAAATACCAGAGCTAGAAAAAAGGCCGTTAACGGACAGACTTAATTCAAGGCAGAAGAGTGAGCTGCTGATTTAGCAAATTCCCTTTTTAGTTTATTTTTAAGTTGGTAAAAAATAAAAATGACGTGTAAACGCCACAAATAGTTTAACTTTTACAATAGCAATCATCGATTAATTCATCATTAATCACGCAAAAAATGCAAAACATTCTTTTTCCAGCTGATCAAATGTGAAGATTTGCTGAGTTTCTCTGTTTTATACAATTGTAAAGTTAAACTTTCTCAACTTTCTGTAGAAAAAACTACCAATCTGAAGACGTCACTTTTGATATAAATGTGGGCATTTTTCACTATTTTCTGACGTATTCTCGACTAAAATCATCTATTATTCTAAAAACTAACGGACAGATTAATTAGTAATGAAAATATTGGTTAGCAGCAGCCGTATTTTTTACTATTTTCATCTTTGAAGATTTATTTTACTTACTTTATATGGCTCAATGCACCAAAGCAGTTGTGTAAATGTCATTATATGTAAATTAACTATGTTTAGTTATCAATAATAGAGACAAAGACACATTTTTGGATTAACCAGTAAAACACAGATATAGGATTCATAATCAGTTAGTGACAGTATTAAAGTCAAAACAAGAAAACACTCTTATATATATCTATATACACATTATAACTATATTCTTCACTACAGAGACTGAATCCAAAACTGTATTAAGGCTTTTCGTTAATTTAAAAAAAAGTCACTAGTACTTTTTTAATAAAGTAAAAACTAAACATAATACGACCACAAACTATAAAGTACATTTTTGATAAATATTAACAATGTTATTATAAACTAATTACACACATCAAATAAATTATAAAACATCCAAGACAACAAAAGCACTGATGTTAAAAAAAAAAAAAGCCCCTCCGTCTTTCCCCCCCTGAGGCAGAGTGAGGCCTAACCTTCATCAATGAAAAGTCCCTCCATTTCTCCAACACACATTATTTACACAGATCCATTTCATCCTCTATTCAATGACTCTTTTATCCCGGCAGTTGTACTTTTTGGTTTTTTTTCTGCCACAACTGAGCTGCACAGAGTCTGAAGCTCGTCCCCGGGTTTTTTTTCTTTTTCCAAATAACTTTAAAGTTGAATGAATTCCTCTCTGGCCGGTTAATGTGGGACAGAAACAGACTGTATGATCTCTCACACACACACACACACACACATATATATATCCTGTTATATAGGTCATCTTTGCAGTATCCCTGCTAGAGGTAAATGCAGACCATGCATGATATTTACGTGGAAATTAATGAAGATGATGTGTAATGGAGTCACACTTTTCCCTTTTTTTTAAAAAATCACAGTCTGCATGCACATCGGTGTCTATAATAGTGACATCAGTTCATCATCCTTTGCTGATGATGGTTATATGACCATAATTAACATCTCCGCTGATGTGGTTAGCTGGATTAATTAGTGCAAACGGCCTGGGCTAGCACTTTGAGGGGGGAAGAAGAAAAAAAAAAAACCCTCACTGACCCCCGTACAATAAAGCAGCTTCTCAAAAGTAAACCCATTTTAACACCAAGCAAAGTGTGCAGATGCAGGATTGAATGATATTTTTCTGCAGATGATAACAGTCGTATGTTTTCGGTGCATATCATTGCAATCGCCCAGTAAAATCTCGCTAGCTTTCCTTTTTTCTTTTTTTTTTTTTTATGCACAGCATGACCACTGCACAGGATAGGGGGACCCTGCATACCAGCTAGCAACATTCATCTGCTATTAGCTATCTGGCCTGGAAAATACGAGTAATACATGCACAGTGCGCACACAACACTGTGACTTCCCGTCGCTTGGATAGTCAGACTTTGCAAATAAGTACAAGCCACAGATAAACATCATTTAGAGAATAGCTGGAAAAACACGGAGGACTTTTTTTTCCCCCCCATCTTGAAATGCCAGGCTAGCTAGGCAGCTAACCCCTTAGCTACATTGTTGTAGCAAACGTAGACGCGCATCCTCGGCCAGGAAGCCAGAGGGGCTGCAGGCTGCCCGGGATGAGCAGCAGGAGAACGGGCTAACCTGGCAAAACTCCTGGCAGAAATGCAGCGAGGCCTCCAGCGGAGACTGCGAGCTCTCTTTCAGAAGTGTGGTCAAACCCTGGAACCGCTCTCGGAGCTCCTCGATAGCTTTCCGTGTGTCATATTCCTTCTCTGTCTCCCCCTCCGCCATCTTCACAACAATCACGACCGCGTACGCACAGATGTTACGCTGCCAGACTAGCACACGCACGCGCACGCAGGGAGGGGAGGATGAGGAGGAGGGGGAGGGGGAGGGGGGATGGTGGTGGTGGGGTGTTTGAAGGGACCACATATATTAAATGTGTGCTCCACCCCTTATCACAACAAAGCATCTATGACCTTATAATGACACAAACTGTGCACACAGCTAGTCTGAAGATGAATGGATGTCTGGATTTATCCATAAAACACATCCTGTCCAGGTAAACTGTGACCTCCAAGCAGTCATCATCAATAGAAAAACCAGCAACATGAACCACAAGTGCTCAGGGACACTCAGGGTCATCTAACATATAACACACAGCATGTTACTCTATAGGTGACATAAAAAGTCTTATGATATGTTTCTAAAATATGAAGAGCATAAAAAAACCTTTCAAATTATTATTTGTTACTGTGAAGTACTATAATGTGCATTATGTAAGACTTTAGAGGAAGTTAATTTACACAAATAAATATGTAGGTTTAGTCTTTTCTGCATCTTTGCACATGACAAACTACACAAAAATAAAATGAACATGCTAAACATTTTATTTTGAAATAATTTGAATTTAGTCGGCTTCTCCACATATATTTTGGCTGCCGGTTCAGATTGGATCAAGTATGTAATGAATCAAGCTATAATCAACTTTACAGTCAATTTTCACTTTCAGGCTGTTTCTATCTTCTTTTTGTGCTTTTTTTGTTGTTGTTTTGTGTTTGTTATTTAGTTTTTATTACATGACATAAGCTTTTGTGCAAAGTTATTCACAAGTAACGTGATGTATGATGTGCTCCACACGCACCACACACACACCACACACACACCACGATGCATGCATTTGAATGAACAAATTCATGAAAAAGACAAAATTATAGGTGCACATTTTAATTGCTTTTCCAGTTTACAATTAATGATATGCATCTAACAATGCCAAAATGTACATCACAGACACAGAATTACTACAAAAAATATCTGGCAACACATTTTAAAACAGAAAAGAGCTTGTGCACGTTAAAAGAAACACTATTTGTTGATAAGCTGAGCACTGCAGAACGATATCGTCTCCCATCTGTCATATCTTGTGAAAATAGCAGGTGCTGCAGTGGCAGTCCGTATGGTTTCTCACCCTTATGCCGGCCACCTCCGTCTGAAAGAGGAATACAATAGATAAGGTGATGGCTTGTAACAAAGGTCCCCAACCAACGTCTTGACCACTCATTTCAATCTTAATATAACCTAGTAAAGAATGCTTGACATTTAATTTCGTCTGTACCTCGTAGCTGTGCTTTGCCACGCAGCATGTTGCCTCTGAAGTGATGTTCTTTGGGATTGACATTGTCCTCATGGCCCTGAGAGGTGTTGGGTAGGCTCTGGAGAAGCAGCAGCCCATGCACTGATAGACCGGACGATCCCCCGAGAAAATGCCGTTCTTTTTCAGCGTGCATTCCTCACAGCCCGCTTGAGAGGGATAATAGAAGTTATACAATCAGAATCAAGGCATTACAGATCATGGACAGTTTTGTAGAAAGCAAAGTGTCCCATCTGTGCAATAAATACTGGCAGATTGTGCTAATATACTCAAACGAATCCTGCGGTTTTCAGCTCTTTTAAATCCTTTCATTTAACAAATATTTCAAACAAACAGAACTTACTGTTTGATAAGTCACTGCTGGGGTAAGAATCAGCAAGGTAAAGAAGAAAAGACAACAGAACAAGAGACAGTGTGGCTGATTTCACTGAGCCCATCGTGTTTGCAGGAGTCACCTGATAACATAGAGACAATTAACGGTCATTTAAACAAGCTGTTGAATCAAAGCGATGTCGATAAGCGAGTCATAGATGGAGAAGTTACCATGTTGAGAGAAAGTTTCCCCTTCATTGTGCCTCTGTGCAGGACGCCTTACTGCTTCAGTCCATCTCGTTTTATACCTGCATCCAGTCTGCAGCTACACAACTTCCTGGATTAGGTGAAGCCTACCAGCCTTATCAATGATCTCACTGACTCACTGGCCACTTTTTCTACCTTTCCCATAATCCCTTTAAAGCACAAACGGTGGAAAGTCAAAACATACTGTACTGTCCTTTCTTGACTATGAATGCTGGGATTAATCCCTGGGTTTTCGTTACTCGGTAACTGGCGGTTGTTATTATTGGTCATGTCATAGCAAAGAAAAGGTCAATAGTTTGGGATTTTCTTGGTCATTTGTTTCTCAATAAAGAGGCCTAAAAGTGTTATGTCGATGTTTCAGATTAATATCACTTCTTAAAGTAATTTTAATATTTCTGATTTTCTTTTAACATTTAAAGAAATGATTCAAGAGTTTCCTTAACATAATCTAGATGCACTTTAATGTTATATTATGTATATTAATACAATTATAAGTGTGCTATTTTAACTTCATACTAGGCATATTGGATTACTACAATATGTTATATTAGTTTTAATTCCTAAAATTATAGTTATAATAAAAATCTAAATAAGATTAAATTCTGTTTTTTTAGTCCATATATTGATTAACTGCTTGCTGTTCCTTTAAAAAAAACAGAGGAAGGATGACGGATGATAGAAGTTGTTACGATTAAACTGAAAGATATCTGATAGTCGTTAAGGAATATCCATCTGTCCTCCTCCAACATCTGAAATGTCAAGGATTAATATGAATTAATTTGCTAGTCTTTTGTCTGTCTGTTTATATAAGTACCCATGTGCTGCATCCTTGGTTGTGCTGGTAATAAATCCTTGACCTAAGACTTGTAATTCAATGAGTGGAGTGGAGGATGCAATGTTAACTCAATGAGATGTATTTATACCTTTATATGAAACATACATATACACAGGAAGGAAACAACAACAACAACAACAACAACAACAAAATGAAATAAAAGGCTTTCTGCTCGCTTGACATTTCCATTCTCTTGTTTACCTGATTTATAAAACAAGGAGTTGTGCTGAGTTTATGTTCTGCCTGCAGCAAGGCCAGATGCTCCGATGATTAGCAGAGGTAAACCTGCATAATCTTCACGCTGCCTGTTTTCCATCGTACTGTCTACTCTCTCCTCATTGTTCAGGCCGGATGACGAGAAGATGATGATGATGATGTAGAAAACCCCAAATATGGAGTAGATGGCGTAGCCTTCATGGTTAATGTTATACCTGATGAAAGCCTGGTCAGGTGTTACTGATGATGTGGCACAGGAAGCTCTGCCAAAAAAATAAAGAGGAAAATAATCCAATAGTCTCCCAGTTTTTAGTAATGTCATTTAATTGTATCATGTCTCCATGTTAAGGTGGTTTTATAATATCTAAATATATGCAGGGGGCTTTTTTAAAGAACACATTGACACACTGCTCAGCTCATGTTTTGTCTCTTGTCTCATTCATGAAAAAGTGGCTTTACTGGTCATGAGGGGGTGTAGATGCAGGTGAAATAGCTATAGAAAAATACAAATATATAAAGGCATTTTACTTAGATTTAAAAAGCAATCATATCTAACTATATCTGTATGATATATATAAATACTACATTTAATTTTACTAAACCTTGTTCACTTCTCATCATCATCATCATTAAATATTGAAAGTGACAGACTTTTTGTACCCCGGAGCCATTTTTTTTAAAACTTGAGACTCTTGGCAATCGTTATCGCTGGAAAAACGGTTACTGGAACAGGTTCGACTGGAACAGGAACATGCGACAGTTGTTCCCATCCCATTCACGCCCATCAGGATTCTCAATAAAAAAAAATAAATAAATGTCCTCAAATATAATGCTGGACTGATATTGGATTATTTATTTGACTTTTTTTTGTTGCTAAAGAAGGTTTATTTTATAGTGCTACCAGTTCATCTTACCTGTAGATGATTATACAGTTTACCAATTAGCGCGTATTATTACTTAAATGCATCTCAAGTAAATCTTTTACTCTGACAGCCCTTATCAGTATTTTTCAACAGCTACATAAGTGATTCCTCAAACTCCTTCAGCCGTTATGTTATCATCCAGTTGTAAATACTGTAAATACCTGTAGGGGGTTGTTGTTGGAATCAGTCTCCAGCTAAAAATGTTATTATTTCAGCCATGAGCCAAATGTTAAGACCTATTATTCACACAGCTGTGGTGAAAAATAGCAGATAACCAGAATCTAAAGTTATACTCTGCATATTTAATTAAATAAAGATCAACAATGACACAACTGTTGTAATATATAATTACACAAAAAGTCTTTGACTGGACCCAAAAATTTGTATTTTTTTTTATAAAATATACCACAAAGTTGGATTTGCTTAACTTTAACTTTTTCTTGACACATCAACAAGAAGCCATCCAGTATGTCCAGTCAGTCTCTGACATGCTCTTTTGTTCATGGAGAAGATCTGCATTAAATCCATGAGAAGAGTGACACAGTGTGGTGGAAAGTGGAAATTACATCACTTTAGCACTTTGCTAAAAAACAAAACAACTAAAGGTGTGTTTTAAGGTGCCACATATGTACTTTTAGATATAACCTAAATATGGGTGTGGACTGGCATTTGATTATATTTTTAGAAAAGCCTACTCACCATCTAAAATGGTTATTATTATTAACTAGTAGTAGTAGTAGGCCTAGTAGTAGTAGTAGTAGTAGTAGTAGTAGTAGTAGTAGTAGTAGGCCTAGTAGTAGTTGTAGTTGTAGGGTATCCTTTCATAAATACTTAGACAAATGGCTTTTTCTGTTCTTCACCCACAACACTCATGACAGATCATGAGTTTTAAACTCAAACTGAAACTGAGTCAGTCATGTAGTCATAAGTGATCTGGTGCTTGTTGTTTTTAGGAAACTTTTATGGTACGTTTGTTTGTGAGTTGTTTGTGTGTTTCGTGCTGCTTTCTATCTACAGTGTTGTTGGGTTGTGTGTTGTAATGTGGTCATATGTATTGTTGACTTTTGTTTTACTGTGCTTAAATGTAGCCTATGTACGATATATATATATATATATATATATATATATATATATATATATATATATATATATATATATATATATATATATATTTATTGCTAAGTATAATTTTATTGCAAACTATCTTAGGCTATAAATAATATGGTGTATGGCATAAGTTGTGTCTAGAAATATGCTGGTTGTTGGATATGATTAAGACCAGAATTAGATAGTTGGTGAGATAAATGTGAAGGAAGTGAAACCTATGATAAAAATAGTCACCCGTATGACTCTTAATCATCATGGGTTCATTTCTCAGTGAAAATAAACTATTCTCATTTTTCCGGAGACCCCCCTGGAACTCCTTCAGGGCCCCTTGGGGTTTCCTGGACCCTTGTTTGAGAACCACTGACCTACATTAGTTATGTTATTGTCTCCAAAATGTCTAGTATATTAGATTTATTTTTCATATTTTTTCCCCTTGTGGCTGTATTGTTGATATTACCCTTTAGTCTTAATAATAGTACTACCTCTGCCAATATTTACCTAATTTTACAGATGTTTTTTTTAAAATTTATTTTCATTTAATTTATTTAATCATAGTCTACGAGATGTTTCTGTGTTTTAAATTCACCTAACCTGTACTGTTATCGTGAAATGAGGAATTACTCATCCTCTGTGATGATGATGGATGCTGTGGACGACCTGCTGCTGTACTGTAAAATGCATACAAGGCAAGCCCGTGCGGGGCTGTCCAAGAAACCCCATCGACGAGACAAAACTCGAGGCGTGAACGTGGCAGCCATTTTACATCATCAAGAGTGAATGACTGAAGCCGGACCAGTGCCGGGAGTTTTACACTTTTTCTGTCTTTTAATATCACATTTATCTTCCTAAATAATCTACACCATACACGTTGGTGATCCAGCGGCAGGTAGGGCGAATGCTACTGATTGGTTTACGTTATTGTTGCTTAATTGGTTTCTTAAAAGTGTGAGTCGTGCGGCTGCTGTTTGAAACAATGTGGAAACTGGTTGGTGAACGAGTTGTCCAGACCGGCTTTTTGAAAATGGACTCTTCCTATGTGGCGGCACGTTGACAAACCGCGCATCTAGCAGGCTAAACCTCTAGCTTCCGAGGCCTCTTTGACGCTAATTACATTTAAAATCCGTACTTTGTCAGCGGGTTAAGTCCGCGCCGACTAAATGACGCTCTAACAATGGCCTCACTGAAATATCCGTCCGGATTAGCATGCTAACTGAAGCTAGCCTATTTTGACAGATCATGGAATTGACATGCTCATTGTCACTGTGTGCTAACAGCAGCTAGCTGGCAAAAGCCAGTTGTCTTGGCCAGGTTTAGCGACCCCGCGTTAGCTACTGTACCAACGGAAACACGACCTATGTACTTGAATATGAAACTCAGATGCATTAATAGAGCAAGCAAATTAACGTGTGATGTTATTGTCCCGATGTACGTCTCCAGTTGCTTTAACATTAGCTGTGCAAACTAGCCCGCTAGCTAGCCAGCCTCAACGTGTGCGACTCAGTCCCTCCCTGCCTGATCTAACGTTAGCGTATTAACGTCGGATAAAATCAATTAACTCTACTACATTTGGTCAACGATACCGTTTCAAAGTTGAATTTGCACAACGGGTTTACCGTTATTTACTTTTAACGTTGCAGAAATGTTTTAAAATCGTTGAGAAAGCACGTGCTTTACTAATACGAGATTGATTGGCAGATACTTGAAGATATAGGTTGCATGATGTGTTTAACTTAATATTATTATTAGCTAAAGGCCAAAACAGAAGATTGAACTCCACGTTTTATAGAGGCCAGCGGTGCCGGATACAGTAACGTTAAGGTTAATGTGGACAGAGAACAGTTAGATAGCTGCCCCACTTTCCCACAATACAAACATATTGGAAATAATGGCTGGATTGGTCATTTTAACTAGATAGTAGTGGAGTATTTACGTCAGTGTTAGAATATGTGCTGCCAAAGTGTCGATAAACAAAGTTAAATGTTGCATACATGCTCATTGGGCTCACTTTGATGGAACACGTGTATCAGCTATGTAGCCTATGCTGAAGTCAGCATTGGAGAAGGTAAGCTAATATGTAATTTAGAGACCAAAAAGAAGACTTCTGCAAAGAGCAGCAACCAAGAGGGCTGAGACTTCAGTGTTAGCAAGTGGCTGCATTTTGCACAAACGTTTTAAGTTCAGAATGGAAAATACTGCCACATGGACACACACCATCTCTGTACTTTCACATTTTTTTTCTCCCACCAACAAGACATCAGTTAATTTGTTTGTGTGTGGGGGGAAATCAGTTTGTGTATTTTCTGTCTTACGCGCAATGTTCAAACATCTGTGTCCACTGCACGTATACAGGTTTCTGGGCTTCTGCATCTGAGCTGAGAGCTGCAAGTGTTGAGTCAGGATAGTGAAACGTCTCCAGACTGTAAACGACCACATAGACACGTTACTTGTTTTGCACACTTTGGCTTCCCCTATGCATTGATAATATGTATATTAAACAGTATAACAAATTCAGAATCATAAAATGGTGAATGATTTGAGTTATTTTAACGATTTCCCTGACAAGTCTGGGGCTTACCACTATCCTGAACACATCGCAAGTCTTGCCCTTGACCCAGGACTAATTTGGCTCATTGCATTTACACAGATTTCTGGAGACATGGCCACAGAACATATTAATGGAAATGGTCCAGAAGAACCAATGGACACCTCTGCTGCAGTTACCCATTCTGAGCACTTCCAGACTTTATTAGAAGCTGGTTTACCACAGAAAGTTGCTGAAAAACTAGATGAAATTTACATAGCAGGTAAGGCACATTGAATATACTTGCATATGCAAATATGCAATTTTTTTTATGTTTATCAATTTCTTGCATGTACTGTCATTTTATCACCTTTTTGAATGGGGGAATTGGGATCCTGAAGCAACTTTTTGTGGTTTCCTACCAAAATGGGTACTGCAGTGCTACAAAATATTAAATTACACATCACTGCTGTGAAAATGTGTAAATGGTTGCAGCATTTGCATTCCCAACATGGTTGCATGGTCACTGGTGTCAGGGTGAGTGACTTGTCCTCTCCCTGAGTATCTCGAGTCTGTCCAGTCTCCCCATTCATCTCCTATGAAATTTCTCCACATCCCATTAAGTCTATGCATAGGCATGAATAGTTGTAAGTATGATGCAGTTAGCTACAGCAACCAATCTGTTGCTTTTGTCAGAAAACTTTTTATACTGGGGTGGGCTGCAGAGACAGTTCGGGAGTCATTACCGAACTTGTTTGGTCAGTTAGATCTAGAAAAGTACTGGTCTGGCCTTTTCAGCCAGATGGGACCGAGGCAGAAACAATGGCAGCAGCTGTCTGGTGTTTGGCTGCCTGGGACAGGTGACGGCCCCTCCATAGAGGAGAATGCAGACCGGCTCATTAGAAACTCCCAGCCACAGTATAGAGGAGCACTGGCATATCGAGTTGCACTATCACATCTGTTGTGATTAGTTCTGCAAAACTGTACTGGTTGGAGAGTAAAGCAGCCTGTCTTCTGTATACAGCTCCATTAGGATAGACCTGTCATACCCCTCAGGCCTAATTATAATCTTTATTAATACATTACATTTCTTAAGAGTTGCTTGTTATGCAAATTACTTCCATGTACCTTTTCTCTGTGATACTTTAAATTGTACTTGAATAACAGGGAAGTTTGAAGGGTCTTTCTTGTTAGTAAGATCTTCTTTTCTCTCCGTCTGCTTCACCCCTCCCGCCTGCAGGTTTGGTGTCACACTGTGACTTAGATGATCGAGCAATCGAAGCTCTGAAAGAATTCAACGAGGAAGGTGCTCTGCAAGTCCTTTTGCAATTCAAGGACAGCGACCTTTCACATGTTCAGGTATGCATTTAGCACTGCTGCTGTATAGTTTTAATTCTGATGCCTCTACACAAAGTGAATGATTGTCCTCTGTGCAGTGTAACATATAATTATGTAGTTAAATTGTGATTGCATAATGGCTCTGAGCTGTCAGTGATCGTATCTATAAGAAGGATTCTTCTGTCATCATATTCATCATCTTTTTCTGTGTGCGGAACAAATAATCAAATCTTGTCTTAATTTATTTAAATTCTAATTTATTGTACTTGTTTTTTTTTCTCTTTTAGAACAAAAGTGCCTTTCTTTGTGGCGTGATGAAGACATACAGACAGAGAGAGAAACAAGGGACCAAAGTGTCAGACACCAATAAAGGACCAGATGAAGCCAAAATCAAAGTGAGAACTAAACCCGTGTTAGAAATTACATTGGAACATTTTGTATGTTTGGGACAACTTGTGTGAATGTTGATGCAGTGAGTTAAAATTACAACCAACATGTTGCTGATAGATTTGACATTTCCGGGTCTTTTTTATTATTCTTTTCACACCAAACTTTGAATCTTGGGTAAAAAAAACAAACTGATTTGATCCATGACTGTTGATTAAACAGGATCCTTTCTTTTCCATGTCATCTGCTATTCAGGCTTTGCTGGAGAGGACTGGCTACACACTTGATGTGACAACAGGCCAGAGGAAGTATGGAGGTCCTCCGCCAGAGACTGCCCACTCAGGGCCACAGCCCACCATCGGTACAGAGGTACAAAATTCTCCAGAATAAATGCACTTTAATTTGGTTACCAAGTTAAATTGTTGGTGTGAAGTCACTTAGGTTTCATATGGTGTCCAAATGATGAAAACGTTTTATGTTCTGTAGTAACCTCGGTTACACTGATAGTTTACCGCTAAGAGCTGATTGGATACCTTTAACCACTTTTCTTTACCTTATATTTTAATTTAAAGACATGCTCTCATACACAATAATCTCTTCTCTCAACTGTGCAGATATTTGTAGGCAAAATCCCTAGAGACCTTTTCGAGGATGAGCTGGTTCCGCTGTTTGAGAAAGCAGGCCCCATCTGGGACTTGCGCCTGATGATGGACCCTCTCAGTGGCCTGAACAGAGGCTACGCCTTTGTCACTTTCTGCACTAAAGAAGCTGCGCAGCAGGCTGTCAAATTGGTATGTCTATTTTTCAGTTTTGAGCAGAAGGAGGCATTGTTTGGTTTTGTCAAGAACACAATGTAACCTAATGCATCTTGTACCATACAGTTTGTGAAATATGTAGTGTTCTCCAAAACAAGTTAGCTTAGGCTCCATTTTTTTTGTCTCTTACTTATACTAATCCTCATCGTTCCGCAGTGCAACAACAATGAAATTCGACCGGGTAAACACATCGGCGTGTGCATCTCTGTGGCCAATAATAGACTGTTTGTTGGCTCCATCCCCAAGAGTAAAACAAAAGAGCAGATTGTTGAAGAATTTGCAAAAGTCACAGGTGAGTCAGCACCACCTTTCTTATGTTTCATTCTGTGTAATATTTATTCAATAGCTTCATTCCTACATTGTGAAATGAGTTGAGAGAAAGTGTCTAAATGATGAACTCATTACTCTACTGGAGTGACCTCGGTTGCTGTGATGGTTTACCGCTAAGATCTGACTGGACACTAAACTCAGTAAAATTATTCTTTTGATGATGGACTTTTTAACTCATGGTTATCTGTTAAAATTTTTAATATTTGTCATTATCAATAATGCAAGTTAACAAATGAAATGAAACACATTCATTCATATTTTTGAATCAATATCTCAAATTCTAACATATTAATCATTGTTGTTGTCTTTCTGGCTGTTTGTAAAGGCAGATTTGATGATCATTAGTTGTCTCTTGTTGCTGTAACAATGGTTTCTGTTGAATTATTAACTACATTTTGCCTCTTGTTCTCCTCTCTCTCCGTTTCTGTTTCTACAGAGGGTCTAAATGATGTCATATTGTACCACCAGCCAGACGATAAGAAGAAGAATCGCGGCTTTTGTTTCCTGGAATACGAAGACCATAAGACGGCAGCTCAGGCCCGCCGCCGGCTGATGAGCGGCAAGGTGAAAGTGTGGGGAAATGTGGTCACCGTGGAGTGGGCTGATCCCATCGAGGACCCTGACCCAGAGGTCATGGCCAAGGTAAGGCGCTGGCCAACAGGTCATTATTAGTAGCATGTGCCAAGGGTGGAAGCAGCAGTATTTAATTTACATTTGGGGTAAAGATGGAAAAAAAATCAAATTAATAACATGACTTTGTTTCACACGATGTCGTTGTTGTATTTGTTCTTGTTCCTGCAAAAACCTAAACCTTGTGTTTCCGTTCCAGGTTAAGGTGCTGTTTGTGAGGAACCTAGCAAGCACTGTTACAGAGGAGATACTTGAAAAGGCCTTTAGTCAGTTTGGCAAGTTGGAGCGGGTGAAGAAATTGAAAGACTATGCCTTCATCCACTTTGAGGAGAGAGATGGTGCTGTAAAGGTAAGGAGAAAGACTCGATGTCTCCAGACATTAATCTTAAATTTGGACTTCTGTCAATGAATCTGGACTTGATCAATTTCTGACAGGCTTTGGCTGATCTCAATGGAAAAGACCTTGAGGGAGAGCACATTGAAATCGTCTTCGCCAAGCCCCCTGACCAGAAGAGGAAAGAGCGCAAAGCCCAGAGACAAGCCGCTAAAACACAAATGTAAGAGAGAGCAGTTCAACTCAAACCTATGGTCTGGTCATACTTCAATTAAAGTTTAGATATAAAGCAGGCTGCCATGTTTATGTTGAATCTGCATATGCCTCTTTCAGGTATGACGAATACTATTACTATGGGCCTCCCCACATGCCACCACCCACGAGAGGCCGAGGACGTGGCGGACGGGGAGGTTATTCCTACCCTCCTGATTATTACGGCTATGAAGACTATTATGATTACTACGGATACGATTACCACAACTACCGGGGAGGCTACGAAGACCCGTACTATGGCTATGATGACTTCCAGGGGACTGGGAGAGGACGAGGAGTGAGGGGAGGAGTCCGCGGCGGCGCCAGTCAGACCAGGGGCCGCGGCGGCATCACACCGCGGGGCCGAGTGGGCTTCTCCCAACGAGGAGGCCCTGGAACAAGCAGAGGTACGTTATATTTTTAACTGTGATACTTGTAGTTTCAAAATGGGTAAAGTTAAATGAGTCACACTGTGGTGACTAATGAAGCTCGTCTTTGACGTTACAGAAAACTACTCACAAGTGGAAAAAGTTTTTCATTTGACTCAGTGCAGTGAGGATGACATCCTACTGTATCGATTATCTGGAAATGATTTGTTAGTATTAATCAGAACCCTGGTGCGCAAAAGTAGACAACACGCTTTAAATTTAAAATGTTACACCTGCTTATTGGCCTCATAAGTAATCTGACAGGTGTCATCTTTCAGTGTTAGCCAGTCAGCTAGTTTACCAGCAGGGAAAGGTCATTCACAACCTACTATATATTTCAAGGAGGCCAGCTGAATCCTATCCTAGTGGCAAAACATTGATTTCAGTCTGGAGTTCATGGTATATGATGAAACTGTCTGTTCGCTGATTGATGGGGAGTGTGTTCAACATGGTGGTGTTGGGGTACTAATTGTTTTTCTCTCATTTATCCAGCAGGGAAGCGAGGCCGAGGGCGGTCCTGACCTGTCACAGTGGATACTGACTTGATGTGTGGGGTTACACCGTAAGCTGCAATGGATGTTAAAACAAAAAAGAGCACGACAAAAAGGTCCAATGATATTCCAGCCTTACAGAAGAAGCATCTCCCCTCTGTCTTTTTTTTTTTTTTTTTTCTTCATTTTTTTTCCTGAAACTGCCACCTTAAAAAGATGACCGGAGGATTTTGAATACTCGCCACAGCCTCTTTTTTGCCCTGATTTACAGGGCTGTATGTATTGCCCTAACAATCTACCCCTTCCCTGTCCCTGAACATGCCATTTTTTTTAAATAATTATTGAAGAATTTGCACTTTTTAAGTTTCTTAGGTTTGAAGTGGCTCAAAGGAGCTTGATGCTATTGTATATTTTTGTGCTAATCGCAATTTTTATTGTCGGAATATCCATGTTAATCTTAATCGTTTGATCTGGATGTTTGAAAGAGAACATTTGCAGGTTTTTAGGGTGTACCCACCTGGCATGGATAAGTCAGGCATTCCAGGAAAGTGGTTCTTTTCAGAACCTGTCTTTAAAGGGTTGGTTGACTACCTCAGTACAGAGGACTAAACTACCCGGCCTGTACTGTAAATAGGGAAACTATATTGATGAAAGCAGGGCTTGTTTTCATACAAAATATGCACAAGAGCTGCAGTGCAAAAACGATGTACTTAATGTAAAATAGTCATTTTAGCTGCAGCTCTGACACTGCTAACAGTCAAACTGGGCATGCAAAACAATCTCATATGATGAGTCTGAACAAGCCCTGCTTTTATCCTATTTTGAACTGAATTAGCCGCCTTGCTTCTTCAGAGTATGTAGTTACTGGTTGTATAGTTTTTCGGATAAAATGTTACTTTTGTAAATGCATCAACATCACAGGCATCCAACTGCCTTTGATTTAAAAAAAAAAACAACAAAAAAAAATTAATAAAAAAACAAAAATAAAGCCCTGCAGTGTCCCTTTTGTGCCACTGTATTATTCCAGTGGGTTAGTTTTTATCTTGATACAACACATTTTCAACAGTCAGAATAATGTAAAACAACCTAATCAATCCATCATGTTAACCTTGAATGATCCCTTTCCACCTCCCCAAGACAGCAACTATGTAGAAGATCTCTCAAATTAACCTTGATGGATGACTGAATTGCCATATTGCCCAGCCGGTGAGCATGTGTGCCTAATGTTAGCTGCAAAGATATGGTGAGGGATCATTGTCACATAGTGGTAGAAGGGATACTGCAGTGAATGATTTCTATTTCCAGGTATAGCAAAAAGGAAACTGTGCTATTCAATCCCAGTTTTCTATACAGTTAACTCCCTCAATAAAATCATAACAACCACCTTTTGAAAAAAAGATGTTAGCAGTTTTAAACTATTGTTGGTGGCCAACAACGTTTTTTGCATTCCTGCAAATAAATTGTTTTATACTGTAAAATGGAGGTGAGTGTAACTTATTTTTGTAATAAAGTTTTTGATTTCTATCCGTGTCCTGCTCTTTGGATGTAATCTCCATGAGGAGCCGGTGTTGCTTGTTTTAAATGCTTTGTTCATCATCATTGTCTTAATTGTACAACTTCACAATCACTGGATATTTTTTATACACTGATTGATACATATTCATTTAAATACAACAGAGTAATAAGTCTACTTTAAACGAGCTATAAACTGCAAATATAATCTAACAAATGTATGAAATGTTTTTTCACAGCAGCTATTTTGACTCTATTAAGCAGGTGAGTCTAATGAGTGTCCCAGGAGTCATTGTTATCAACGTTAATTACACCTGTTGAGTGTAAACAGGGTCCATTTAAAAAAAAAAAACAGAACCACACCTAAACACCTAAAGACAATTAAGCTCATATCAAAACAGACATTTTATTTTATTTAGTGAACTTTATAGGGCCTAGCATAACTACTAAGATGGTTGCCCCAAATAAAACGGCTTTGACCTACATTTTGTACTGTGCAGATAATTTGATTTCTCGTATTTTTGACTAAATTATTTTCTTTGCAGTAGGTTACTTATATCAGCACAGTAATGTAATTAAAGCTATATATTTCTTAACGTTATTTTTTAAACATCTTTAGTATTAATATTACATTTAAATACAGCTAGCGGTTGCTTTAGCTCTTTTTCTGGTGACCATAGCAACGGTTCTGCTGCGGCTAACAGCGGAACTCATTAACGGGCGGTTAACCCCTCCATGTTAGCTAGAAAAGAAAAAAAAACGTAAAATGGATGACAATTTTCGTTTTTCATGTGTAGTTTTCTTTGATAAATTGTCACGGTATGCTAATAACCACACAGTGGCGTCGACTCTTCCAACTTCCAGTCCGTTATTTGAGAAAAAAAACATTTTTTTTTTATTTTTTTATTTTACTCGGCGGACAAGGCCCACCACTCCCACTACATCCTGTGCTCTAAGTCAGGAAACGTCGTTCATTATGGCTAATTCATTGTGGGAGTGCTTGTTTACTACCAGCAGCTAGTTATGTTGCAGGAGGCTGCTGTGAAGGAGCGGAGGTGACATCACGCGTATCCAGCGCTGACATGCCCGCAGGCAGCGCGCGTTGCCCCCGCAATGGTCACAAGTGACAGCCCGAGCACCGCAGCCGTTAGCCAAACACCGCCTGAGATTTAGCATCGTATCTACACAGGTGACGCTAATCCTGCTGCGGTTTACAGCTGTGTTCGCCGCCTCATCTGTACCTGCGCTGATCCTTTAAACAAGCAGCCTGCGTTATTATTATTTTTCTGCAAATTCATGATGGTGTCGCTGCTGGACGACGGTGAAAAAATGGCCCGTAACATCCACCGTACGTTGACAGTAAGTGCACGATTCAACTAATACAATCACTGCAAACTGCTGGGTATGCAAAAGTAAAAAACAAAACAAAAAAAAACAGCATTGTGTCGTTGTACATGCGTGCTTTGTTTTGCTCGCTCCATGATGCTTTTTTATTTATTTTGCAGTAACATGCATTAGGCTATAGATGTCCCACAACAACAACAACAACAACAACAACCATGGGTTGCATCAGGGCTTGTCTGCAGAGAATAAGACGCAGGGTTAAAGTGGACCTGCTCAGAGAGCTGGGCCGACAGTATCCAGTGTTCTGCTTTCTGCTGCTGCTCCTGCTGCTGTCCACTGTGCTTTTAAACAGGTAAGAAGAGCACAGTAGCTATTAAATGTGACTTCATATGCCACCACCTGACACCTTCATCTATATTTCCTTCTACTGTCACAGATATATTCACATTATGATGGTGTTTTGGTCCTTCCTGGCTGGTGTTGTCACTTTCTACTGCTCTTTGGGTCCCGAGTCACTGCTGCCCAACATCCTAGTCTCCATCAAACCAAACACCAAGGTGGGTCAGAAACAAGGATTAAAGAATAGAGCTGGCTGATGCTAATACAATTAAATTCTACAGTATTTTGACTTCATACCTCGTTTTCTTTTTTTTTTTTTACTTTTCAGTCATACCAGCAGGAGCTGTTTCCGCTGGGCCACAGCTGTGCCGTTTGTGGAAAAATCAAATGCAAAAGGCACAGGTGGGTTACCTGGTCATGGTGTGGTGCAGTGCTTATTTGGGCATTTATAACATTTATGTTACCAACAGTTGTGCAGAAAAGTGCAGGAAAGCGTAGCAAACACCTGGATATTCTCTGAGAGTATGCTATTCTGGATATATTGAAGAGAGGATTTTACAAACTGAATTTTTCATTTGTTCAATTTACGCCAGACCGACTTTATTACTGGAAAACTATCAACCGTGGCTCGACCTGGAAGTTCCTTCTAAGGTGGACGCTTCACTCTCAGAGGTAAAAGATGTGTGGATGAAGCGTTTTTTTATAAAAAAAAAAATATTTAATTAAATATTTAAATTATCTCATAATCCACTTCTGTTTAATTTTTTTTTAAGATTCTGGAGCTTGTTCTGGAAAATTTTGTGTATCCGTGGTATAGGTAAGTCATGTTTTTTTATTTGTTTGTTATTTGTCTTATTTAGTGACTGTAAAGTGTTTTTTTTTCGTTTTTTTTTCAGAGACATCACAGATGATGAGGCGTTTGTTGACGAGCTCAGAGTGACGCTGCGTTTCTTTGCAGCTGTGTTGGTCCGTCGAACCCAGAAGGTGACAAATCAGACTGTATAGAGTCAAAATATCAGAGATGCTGTTTAACTTAACATAAATAATTGTAAAATAATTACATTTTATTTCCCCCAGGTTGATGTGGCATCGCTCATCACAAAAAAGCTCCTTAAAGTTTCCATGAAGCACATTGAAATAATTACCAAAGCAAGGCAGAAAGGTATGACTGTTATGACCACACACTGATTTTCCTTCTATTTCATCATATAAAAGGCTCAGTAACTTCCTGCTGTCCTCTGTAGTAAAGAACTCAGAGTTTCTTCAACAAGCCGCCCTGGAAGAATACGGTCCTGACCTCCATGTAGCACTCCGCAGTCGCAGAGATGAGCTCCTCTACCTCAGGAAGCTGACGGAGATGCTTTTCCCCTACATCCTGCCACCCAAGGCTGCAGACTGCAGGTAACTCAGTGCTGTGACAATAGCAGCGATGCCATATGTGTGTCACTAAACATCACATCGTCAGTATACTTTTTGCGTTGCCCTAAGGAGAAACTCTTGACAGTAATGGTAAAAGTAGACACGGATCATTCTTTACTCTTTCATTTTCTTTTTTTCCTGCTGCCTTATCCCGTCGCTCCGCTCAGATCTCTTACTCTCCTGATAAGAGAAGTCTTGGCTGGTTCTGTCTTCCTTCCTTCAATGGACTACTTGGCTGATCCTGTGAGTGTAGATATATTAAGGACTGCTTTCCTGAAACCTAAACTGTTGTCAGTCCAAGACCGTATTTATTAAGCCTTTTCCTATTAGTGGTAATTAGTATTATTAGTAGTAT
Source organism: Pampus argenteus (assembly GCA_036937835.1). Lineage (NCBI taxonomy): Eukaryota > Metazoa > Chordata > Actinopteri > Scombriformes > Stromateidae > Pampus > Pampus argenteus. The sequence goes on from CM072873.1 coordinate 19,452,487, forward strand.
TATTTACTACGAGCATGTAAGTGTAACACAAAGATTTTTCTTCATCAGAACAACTAAACAAGAAATATATGCTTTAAGTAAAGATGTGCTATGTTTTTCATTTCAGGACACAGTGAATCATTTACTTCTGATATTCATCGACAACTCTCCAGTAAGTAACGGTTTTAATGTGCACAGTATTTAAACATGATTTTACAGAGTGAATAAGATCTTTTTTTTTCCCTCCAGCCTGAAGAAGCCACAGAGCCAACGTCAACGTTGGTTCCTTTCCTGCAAAAATACTCTGATATTCGCAACAAAAAGCCCTCAGTAAGTGAATCCTCTGATCACAGTTTTAAACTGTATATAATCTCTGATCAAATCAAAACATCACATCTACAGTGTGTTTTTAAGATGGTATCACTGACGTTCTTAAGAAGTGAGAAGAAGCTGTCAGCTGTGAATGTTTTATTCCGACTGCGGTCTGTCTCTCACCAGGTGCTAAAGCTCGAGCTGAAGGAAATCAGAGAACAACAAGACCTTCTCTTCCGATTCATGAACTTTTTGAAGCAAGAGGGGGCCGTCCACGTGCTCCAGTTCTGCCTCGCAGTCGGTAAGTGTGTCCCAGTCCTTTAATGCACCACAAGACCAACATCATCTGAAATTTAGGTTTTAAATTCTAAATATTCTTCAAAATAAGTTAGTAGGAATCCTATTTGACTTGCATGCATTTTAAGATAAGCTAATTCTAACGAAGCTGTAATGCAATCAATTTATTCTACAGCAGAGAAATAACTTGAAGCAACTACTTTTCTATGACCTACCGTCCTTTCAGTCAGTCTGAAATCATCAGCAAAACTCACTAAAGGCTGTCCATAACCTTGACTTTATCACAGTTATGCAACTCTTTTTAACGCCTCAGAGGAGTTCAACGACAGGATATTGTGCCCAGAGCTGTCCGACTCTGAGAAGATGATGCTTCACGAGGAGGTGAAGAAGATCTACGAGACCTACTGTTTAGACGAGAGTGTGGACAAGATCCGCTTCGACCCCTTTATTGTGGAAGAAATACACAACAGTATGTGACATAATTAATGTTTATATACCCATGAAATGTTTTCATAAAGATGATTTTTATTTTTTTATTTTTTGCTGTTGTCGTACTTCCTCAGTTGCCGTGGGCCCGTATGCAGAGGTGGTGAAACTGCAGACCATGAGATGTTTGTTTGAAGCCTACGAGCACGTCCTGTCGCTCCTGGAGAATGTTTTCACACCCATGTTCTGTCACAGTGACGAGGTCAGCATCGACACCATTAAATAAAACACTCAACTCGATTTATTAATCACCTTTGTTTTAATTATATGCCTACTACATCTATTTGTTTCTAAAAATAGTCATTATAATAATTTGGTTGCTGCAGCACAAAAGACCAGATGTTATATCCTGATAAAACAAAACGATACCTGCACAACGCTGCAGTCCGAGGTGGTTGCGAATCCACAGTCCTCTTCCGATCTCTCAGCCACCAACCACTTCCAGCCGTGTCATCAATACCAGACGCGCAACTGGCCAATGAGCCGTCACTGGCGTTATGCCAAAGCTGCCAAGTCGAATTTCACCCCTCAGAGGGCATTTCAGTGAATACAGCGGGCCACCACTGCGCTGCGTGAATAGTGTGTCTGGAAAAGAAGATGACGTGATGATAATATTATAAAAAATGCATTAAGAGGTCACTACATAGATACACAGCATAGTCTCTTTAATGTTGCTGGTATATTTGCAGTATTTCATTGCCCTGAACTGTATATAAACATTTATTATCTCTTTCCATGTCCTTATGAAGTACTTCCGCCAGCTTCTGAGAGGGGCCGAGTCCCCTGCCAGGAATTCCAAAATGAGCAGGTACGTGTGTGTGTGTGTGTGTGTGTGTGTGTGTGTGTGTGTGTGTGTGTGTGTGTGTGTGTGTGTGTGTGTGTGTGTGTGTGTGTGTGTGTGTGTGTGTGTGTGTGTGTGTGTGTGTGTGTGTGTGTGTGTGTGTGTGTGTGTGTGTGTGTGTGTGTGAGAAAAAGAAAAGCTTGACTGTAAATGTTTTCCATTAGATTAAATGATAAACACAGAAGGAATGTTTTTTATTTTTTATTTGGGCACCCAAATGCAACTCAAAATTACTTTTTAAGCTTTCTGAATTTTAATGATAATTTATAATCTGCAAATATTAATATGAATTCACAGCAAAACGAGGTCTAAATTAGCTATAAAAACCCCCCCAAAGAGTTTCAAATGTGCAGTTTAATTACACTTAAATTAGTGACTTGACTTGAGCTCAGGGTTTAACTGTCATGTTTGTATCACGGGGTGTGTATGTGGCCACGGGGCCCCGTCGCTAATTCCTTGTGCATGTTGTTCCAGAAATAGCCTCAGTTTGGATGACATCCGGTGAGTATGATCAGAAACAGTGGCTGGCCGAGCGGTGCTGCTGCACGCCTACAGAGGAAGATGTGCTGCTGCAATCAGAGACTCAATTCAGTTAGCGCTAATCTAATTTCACACACTAAATGTGTGTTGTTGTTTTTTTTTACTTGCTGTAAATGCAAATGAGAGAAAGCTCAGAAAAGTGACCTTAATCAACTCATCATGCTGATCATAGCATGAGTCATCATTAATTATATGTTAATCAAGCTAATCAAGAGTCATGCTGCTCAACACATGTAATGTATAATAGTTTATATTACTTAGTTTAGGAACGTTTTGTTTGTGGTTTTTTAAACATTAAGGGAACTTCTGGTTTAATGTTTCAATTCTTCCATCTGGTTTAGAAAACAATCTTGTAATGAAGTCAGTTTTCAAAGCAGCATGAATTGTGCCACTTAAAGAAGACAGAATAATGATAACGGCTCCTAAGCTCCCTCCGTGTCTGCAGTTCAGTAACCTCCATCCACTCGACCCGTCCGTCCGCCGTTGCTCCATCTATGCATTGCCACCACCGTGCTGTGTCTGTGACTGAATGCCCACTCTGATTCTGTAACCACCGTACTGCCTGAACCACGGTCCTCTCCCGCTTTTTCCCCCGTGGGGATGTGACCTTGTTCTGCTTATAGTTCCTGGGACTGGAGCCCCGAGTCCCCGTCATCACTGTTCACCGCCTCTGGCAGCTCTTCACCTGCATCCTTTAACTCCCTCCATGCCCAGTCCACGTTCACCACTTTCCCATACGGCTCGCTCTCCCACCGTCACTCATCACCCAAGTAAGTCAGGGGTCCATCTGTCTGTCACAGGTCTCATCGTGTGATGTCATTATGTCAGCTTTTCCCCTCATATGTCACCCCAGTCCCAGCTGCCTGCATGGTGGGATCAATGCATGGGAACCTCTAAAACTTTGTGATGTGTCCTTCCTCCAATGTTCTGTTGTTTTTTTGACAATGCAGTGACGTATCAGTGTTCAGTTTCTTGTGTATTGAGTTTACCGCCATGATGTTTATTTCACTTGCACAGAACACCTGTGATGCTGTTTGCCTTGTTCTAGCTGACTGCTAACTGATCATACAACAGAATCTGTTCATGAAACTCATCGCTTACTGCTGTTTGCTGTTCTTAACCAATCCAGGCATTTCATTGTGAGATGTCTGTGAAGTGATATTTTGGCTTGGATTTGGCCACCCACCTCACACACACACGCGCTGCTCCTTCCTTCCGATCCACTCCTCTACAGATCTACTGAAGCCATGCGCATCCTCCCCCATCGAGCATTGTCTAATAACCTCCCTCTTTGGCCTGCAGGAACACGTCAAAGAGGGGTGAGTCCTTCGGGATCAGCCGCATTGGCAGTAAGATCAAAGGGGTGTTCAAGAGCACAACCATGGAGGGAGCGATGCTGCCGTCCTATGGACTGGTAGAGGGAGAGGATGATATGGTGAGGCTTATCTAGAAACGAACCAAACACTCATTCTTAGATTATGTGTTTTGTTTTAATGCGTTCATTGTTACCAGCTACTAGAGTCTAGATTCAAACACACATGTAATATTGTGTGTATCCCTCATACTAAAGGCTGCATTCAGACTAGTGTGTAGATTAAACCTAAAGAACCTGACAAAGAAAATATGAAAGAGCGTGGACTTATTCTGCATGCATCTAACGACTTAAAACTCAACTAAATTTAAATGTACTGTAAACAGCCAAGTTTCTGTGAAAGGAAGTGAGGCAATATCACTAACCACCACATGGGGGCGTTGGTAAGCAAAGAGAAAAAAAACATGCTGTTCACCAAATCTTTCTCCCATCGTGTATTACCTCTGGAGTTTTTCATTTTGACCGTATTGTTGGTTATTTATACTCTTGGATCACTTCTGTCTGGCTTCCTGAAATATTGACGGGATCCAAGAGAGCTTTTCTGAACTGAAATGTTTCCAGCATAACCCTTAAATTTTGTTGATATATCGGCACATAATCAGATATATGTATATGTATGTGTGTTTGTTTGTTTAATTTCATTTTTCTATGGCTGCATAATCACATGTAATGGGGAACAAACGGTTCTCTGGGTTCTCAAGTCATATTTTCTTATGAAAACACCTCAGATACTGACATGAATGGGGGTCAACCACAGATATCATGCACAGATCTTTCCACAGAGTAAAACAATATGTGCAGATTTGTGGATATCCCGTGTGTACTTTAACATTTCCTTCATTTATGGCCAAGCCTCAGCCAATGTTTTGACATTAGCCATGTTTGATTATTTTGTTTTTACAGTGTTTTAACCAGGCTCCATTTCTTCTGGACTGGCTGACTGTACGTGACTTTAACCTCTCTCACTTCCATCCATTATAGGTGGAGGAAGCTGTGATGGTGCTGGAGGACGACTCCCCAATGGAGGCAGCCTCCACGCCCAGCACACCCCGAAACCTCTCAGCCTGGAACATCACCATCCCTTACATTGACTTCTATGACGACGACGTGAAGAGGGAGAGGATACCTGTGTTCTGTATCGATGTGGAGCGCAACGACAGGAAAGCGGGTGAGGCTGAGCGGATCGTTCCTTCGGTCTGACGTCATCAGCTAATTGTGCTTTGCTACGTGATGTTTTAGATTCAGAATAAGGATCTGATCAATAATGTCTCATATTATTGTACGTTCTTATTCACAGAAATATTTAAAACGTCTTGTGTGGGTTTAACAGATTTGAGTAACTTTCTAGTGAGAAATTAGGTTTTCAGGTCAATTTAAAGCTTTGATCAAATATTATTTTTTCTAATAATCAAGACCTCATAGATAGATTTAGTCCCTTTTTTCCCTTTTTTTTCTCAAACAAATCAAACTATAAGAATAAAATATAAATCAATGAAAAGCAGTGAGAAAGGAGAAAGATGAGTTTGGCTGTGTTGGATCTTTTGCCGGTGATAATTCGCTGAGTTTACCTCATTTGTTAAGTCTTTTTCTCTGTCTGTGTTTTACTGCAGTCGGACATGAGACTGAACATTGGTCCGTGTACAGAAGATATCTGGAGTTCTATGTGCTCGAATCAAAGCTCACTGAGTTTCATGGTAAGTTTTCTCCATGTATATTTTATATTAGAGGGCCTCCGCATCATTCTTGTTGTCCCTTTAAAGAGTTCAATGCTTGTGTTATTTGCTAACTGCTATTTTCCTGTTGAATCAAAAGGACTCGCTTGTTTTTTTTGGGTTTTTTTTGGCTCCCTCTGTAGGATCATTTCCAGACGCACAGTTGCCTTCCAAGAGAATCATCGGTCCCAAGAATTACGAGTTCCTCACATCAAAGCGGGAGGATTTCCAGGAATACCTTCAGGTAGGAGATTTTAGGAGATGGGACACTTCAGGTTATCTCATTCATATTATTAGCCAGAAGAAATACTAGTCTTAGCCCATGTCCAGTTTTCATGGTTACACAGTGTAATTTCCTTTTTCTCATAAATAAACATACAGTTTTTACACTGTTACAACTCTGCTTTGACTCATTTCTTTACACATGTATTGGCACCAGCCTCACAAATCTCAAATGAGTCAAACAGGAACAAACTTGAAGATAGAAACCTTTATTTTATTTAAAAAAAAAAAAAAAAAAAAACAAGAAGAAAATTGGTTCTTGTGTTAAAATAACCAAGATCATAACGAAACAAAAATCAGTCAAAGTCAAAATGAGTTTCAAGTCTTCGTCAGTTGATTTTTATAATTAATGGACAGCAAAAACTACTTAGAAGGCTAAAAATAAATTGTTGTTGATGTTGTCCACGTGGCAACCGGAGTAAAACACCGTCCCTGCTTTTACTCAACTTTGCCTCTCATTGATTTAAAAGCTGCTGGTTGGATCTAAAGTCCTCTGAATTATGTCCTTATATTAAAGAACAACCAACATCATAATGTGTGCATCTGTTGTATTATTTGCAGAAACTTTTGCAGCACCCAGAGCTGAGCAACAGTCAGCTCCTGGCCGACTTCCTGTCTCCTCATAGCATGGAGTCTCAGTTCCTGGACAAGATGTTACCTGACGTCAACCTGGGTACAGTATGAGGCAGCGAGCGCCATGTAGAGAATGTGACAAAGACAAAGTGAGATGTATTATGTTTGAACAGGGGGACGTGTGAAGCACACATATGTGTGATTATACGGACCTTCGGTTGCAGTGAAAAGTGTTACTGTACAGTAGCAAAATGTGACACGGTCATGAATCACTGAGATAAAGTATTTATGTTTCACAGGGAAAATCATTAAGTCAGTGCCCAGCAAACTGATAAAAGAGGTTAGTAATACATTCCTGGTGTGTGTGTGTGTGTGTGTGTGTAAGATGTTGCCTCTTCCCTCCCTTTTCTTTCCATCTCAAATACACACATTTCCTGTCAGATCACTGCAAATTTAAGCAGTCGCTTGTGTATTTTTCGAATCCTTAACGGTCCTTTAAACAGTTGTAAATGACAAATACATCATTTTAAGAGCACAAACTCAGTCATTGTCTTATGTTTTTTTTTCTGTCAGAAAGGGCAGCATCTGGAGCCTTTTATTCAGTCCTTCTTCAACTCCTGTGAATCTCCCAAACCCAAACCCAGCCGCCCAGAGCTCACCATCCTCAGCCCCACCTCAGAAAATGATAAAAAGGTTTGGAAATCCTACAGTCTCTGTCTTTTATCTGCTCTCTCTGTCTCTCTCGCAGCAGGAATGTCGTTCTTTGATTGAAGTTTCTTTGTTTCTTAACTAGTTTTCAGAAACGTAGTAGTCCAATCAAGATAAATAAAGGGAGTAAAGGGAAGTTGAACTTAAAGAAGTAAAGAGAAACAAATGTCAGCCAGTGACCAGAAATGTCTTCTCGTCTCTCGTCTTTTGCTTAGACTGTGGGAAAACTTGCATACAATCTCGGAAGATTTTACAATTGCTGACAATTTCTGGCTAAATATAAATGTCCATCTAATTGAAATGCTTGATCAAATCAGTGTCATTGTCTGTAAAACATAATTAGGAAAGCATTTAATTGCCATATTTGCGATCTTCAGTATTCTTACGTTAACGAAGCTCTGTGAATCATTTAGAGCAGAAAAAGGTCAAAGGAATGATTGGAGATGTGTATAAATCCCTCGCAGCTCTTCAACGACCTCTTCAAGAACAACGCCAACCGATCGGAAACGGCCGAGAAGAGACACAATCAGAACTACTTCATGGAAATGATCACTGTCGAAGGGGTTTATGACTACTTAATGTATGTGGGTAAGTCTCCCCGAGGTTGTTATTGCAATCATCACAATGTATTATTTATTACATTAATTATTACATTAATTATTCAGATTATTCTCCTCTTGGTCATTGAGACTTTTGCTTTCAAGTGTGACCAGCTTGAAATATCATAAGAATAATTTTGTTTTTAGAAGGATACGAATAAGCTCAAAGACATACAGAGTAATTAGACGATGGTGTTGCATTGTAATTATGAAAAAAAAAGAAAGAAAAGAAACTATTTAGTGCCATTACTGCAGTTGATCGCTGTTCCCTTCTTGTCGTTTTTTCCTCCTTCGCCGTGATCGTCAGCCCGAGTCATCTTCCACATCCCTGACTGGCTGCACCACCTGCTGATGGGCGGAAGGATCCTGTTCAAGAACACACTGGAGGCCTACACAGATTACTACCTTCAGTACAAATTGAACCAGGTGGTCCAGGAGCACCGGCTCGTCTCACTCATTACGCTGCTCAGAGGTACAACGTGACAGTAACGTTTTCTTACAGTAACATGCGTATGTCTGGAAAAAAAACCAACATATTGTTTGCTCTTCTAGACTCTGTTTTCTGTGAGAGCAGTCTGCCTCGCTCGGCCCAAGACAAGCAGAGGAGGGCGAAGAAGACCTTTGAGGAGATGATGCGCTATATTCCAGGTAAATGTATAATGTATTGTCATTTGGAAAACCATCTTAGTGTCAGCATTTCTAAACCTTTTTGTTTTTTAGACTTTCTGGGGAAATGTATCGGAGAAGAAGCCAAGTATGAAGGAGTACGTCTCCTGTTTGATGGACTGCAGCAGCCAGTTCTCAACAAACAGGTACAAGGACACACACTCACTCATTCACACGTGCATGCACGCGCCTTGTTTCTTCAGCATGTTTGTACCTCACTGTTGAATAACTTTCCTTGTCAAGAGGAAAAACGACCTGAGGGAAGCTGTGACCGATACTGTGTGAGGGGAAAGTGAATGAACCTGTTTTATTTTGCTGTACTTTACATCTGTAACAAGGAATGTGGGAATTGAGTCTCAATTACTTTGCAATAAGGCGCTTCCATACTGTATACATATTTTTTTTATTCAAACATGGCCTGCTTTAATGCTTTTCATCCTCTCCCTGCTGTTTGCCTTCCTCAGCTGACATATGTACTTTTGGATATTGCTATTCAAGAACTCTTTCCTGAACTGAACAAGGTAAACAGATGCTGTGTCCTCGGTTTCTAAAGAAGTGCTGCGTCCGAATATATTTGGACAGATTATGATGTTTATTCATTTGATTTCGAGCACATGTCCAAGGTCGTGATTATTATTATTATGCCTGGTATAAATAAATAAATGACCGAAACTTGATGTTTGACAAATGACAGATGACTAAAACTAAATGCAGCAATACATGTTAAATCTATAAAATATGCTGTAAATGCACTCGTTGGTTCAGGAAACACACTTCAGGCTTCAAATGAAAGTGCAATTAAGTCTTTATGACTCCTTTTTAAGTGATTGGAAAACATATATATATACACAATACACACATTTTTATCCTATTTATGTGTGTTTAACATTAACAACATATTGTAAACGTCGGTTTAGAGGTTTTAAAACGATCAAATCAGATGTGACTTTAACATGAACAATCAATACATCAGCTGTTACATACATACTGTAGCTAAAAGTGATAAATATACATAATTGAATGTCTGTTTTTGTGCTTCCTGTTCCAGTTTTCTCAGCAGGTCCAGAAGGAGACCACCGTGACGGCTCCATGGATGTAAAAAGCACTAACAGACAAAGCTCACACGCTTTGGCCTACATCATGTTTGATCCGGTTTACCTGAAACTAACCTGTAAATTACATGTACAGTAACGACTTGATCTGGACACTTGTGACAGCACGAAGAGGCGTTTCCTGCTGTATGCATCTTTTCATTTGTAAATTAAATCATATATCGGCACCGAGGAACTGGAAGTGTTTTGTGTGTAATTATTTATTAACTGTAAACGTTTGACATTTGCGAATACGAAAGCAAAAAAACGGCCCTACATGCAACTATTCTTTTTAGTTCTTTTTAACAAGAGGTTAATTTATCAGCCGTTTGTTTCTTGAGATAAATGAACCTGTAGTCACGAGAAAAAAACAAACAAGCTCTGTTATCTTGAGATAACAACATGATTAACTCATGATCTCGAGATAATGACGTTTAAAAAAAGCATAAATACAAGCATGGCCGCTCTCATACTAAAAGATGATCTTTCATAGCTTGATGTTAAATCTTTCAACTGTATTTGAGAATATAAAACATTAACAAATGCACTGAAGGTAAGACTTAAAATGAGGTTAAGACTTGAGAATAAACAAACACAACATTATAACATATCAGTTACACCAGCTTAACAACCACAGAACTTCAGTGTTTAACACATGCACCCATAAAAACAAAAAACAATAGCTTATTTACTTTATAGATGTGTAGTGGTACATTTGTGTCTAAGGTATCATAAGCAGTAATTGTGCTTTGTTGACTTTCTGAATAAATCGTGTCCAATGAACTGGAAGCAAATTTACGAAAGAAGACAATTTGCAAAATTGTATGATATTAAATAATGACTAAATTACTACAAAATAAAAGGTTTTGGTTTGTTTCCATCTGTTGCTTTTCAGTGACCCTGCGATCAACTCTTTTATACTATAAAGTGAAGCATCGTCTGTGCACCGTCTTAGATTTTCAATCACATTCATTCAATGACATGCACTTTCCAGACAGAACCTCCTGGTTAATTAGCTGCTTATCCTTGAAGGCAGCGAGATGGAAAAGGCAGTTAACCGAGTCCCAGAGGATTTGGCTGAACTTGCCCTTGAGTTTATCACAGTTTTCCTGAAGTGCACGAAGCCAATCAGAGGGTCAGAGACAGACACAAACCCAGCAGCAACCAGCCGAGGCTGCTGGCTGCAAACACAGCTGAGTTCCTGAACGTGATGCGTCCTTCCACTGCAGGGTACACACGCTTCATGTCTCTGATGTAATTGGATAAAACTAAAATGTCCAAATCACCTGCAAGAGGTGAGAAAAATAGCTTGGTTAGTTAAAAAAAGCACCTGTTATAAGCTTTTATTTGCAAGTGTGAGACATTAAAACACTCATTCTGATTTTTTTTACTAAAACTGTAGAAAATATCCACTTCAGCTTGTATTACTCGTCTGCTGCCCACCTGTATCATGTTTGAGCAACTCGTTCTTGATCACAGTGAAGCCATCACCTCCGTCCACTATGTATGAAGGCATGACCACAGTGTAGGTCTCCTCCGGGTCTAACGGTTCATACTTGGGCACACGGCACTTAGTGCAGAGGACAGACACGGACACGACACGCTGGTTTACTGGCTTGGAGATGTCATACTCCACATAAATACCTGGAAATATCAAAGAATATCAATATCATTATTTAAGCTTTAATGTCCCTGGTGCACATTCATAACAAGTAATATAAAACTTTAGACTGGTACTCCAGGAAATATTATTCTTGGAGATACTATATATAAAACACTATATACTATATATAAAACAATATATACTATATATAATACACTATATACTATATATAATACACTATATACTATATACAAAACACTATATACTATGTATAATACACTATATACTATATATAAAACACTATATACTATATATAAAACACTATATATTATATATAAAACACTATATACTATATATAAAACAATATATACTATATATAATACACTATATACTATATATAATACACTATATACTATATATAATACACTATATACTATATATAAAACACTATATACTATATACAAAACACTATATACTATATATAAAACATTATATATTGTATATAAAACACTATATACTATATATAAAACACTATATATTATATATAAAACACTATATACTATATATAAAACACAATATACTATATATAAAACACTATATACTATATATAAAACACTATATACTATATATAAAACACTATATACTATATATAATACACTATATACTATATATAATACACTATATACTATATATAAAATACTATATATAATACACTATATACTATGTATAAAACACTATATATTGTATATAAAACAGTTTTGGTAGCTGAGCACACCTGAAACTTGTAGAAATTCTCCAGACATGCTTCCATATCTGTGAATGGAGTGTTCAAAAGCCTTTTTCATAGTTGATCCTTTTATCTGGACCAAGTCAAAGGTTCCTCTAAACGGTAAGACGGTGAGAATCTCCTCCATAGTTACTGTACCTGAGATTAAGAGTGAGTGCATTACAATAAGGCAGCATACAGTAGCGAAGCTCTACATTATTCTGTAGAAAAATCTATTAAAGTACCGTTTTTTAAGCGTTCGTCAATAGCTGTCCGTATGGCTCCACTATTCAGCATGCATATGGCCACATTATTCCACCGCTGCTGCTCACTTGAATACTTTAAACTATTATAAATCTGACAACACAAAAGTAATAAATGTCACATTTTGACTGTGGCCCATCTGGAGATGTGTTAAGTTATTTAAGTCTGGCCCCCCTAGAGCCCTTTAAATCTGTGAATTCCCAGCTAATACTAAACACCTGAACGTGTACTGACAGGATCTGAGGTTACAGGTAAGGATGTTATTATTATTACCATAGCATCACAAATCATGTTTCCAAGATTACACTCCCGAAATCGGCACTCCTCAAACGTCCCGTTGAGGTAGACTAACGTCCGTCCGACGTACTGAGAGGAGTACTGAGCCAAGTCCTTCTTCCACTCTTCAATGTCAGTCAGGATGTCTGGGTCTGAGAAAAATATATGTTTATGAAAAAGCTGTTTCAGCAGCTGTTTAAACATCATTACATCACAAATTATTGTCCAATTAACTTGACAAATTGCAGACACACACAGCTTTTAACATCTTTAACATCATATTTGTGTCTCTCTTAACCCTGTTGGCCATTATATATACCTTGTGGTATGCTGCTGTCCATTAGGATGGGGTTTCCGTCAGCTTTCACCACATTCCCGGCATCGTCAAAGATAACCTTCAGGTATCCGAGGTATTTCCCGAATGCATAGGCCTGGACCACCGGCACCGTTCTCCCATCATCAGATGTCACCATGAAAGGGTACTGACCTGCTGGCACTTCGGTGGACGGAGGCTTTCCTGCAGCGAGAAACATGTTGAGCTTCTCACTTCCTGCTTTTGTTCTTGCTGTGTAGGATGCATACATATTTCCTGCATACGTGAAGCACGTTTTATATATACAGTAGAAATATACTTTCACTTTTTCAGGCTTTATGCTAAAATCATTTAAAATTCACTTCCCCCTCCTCATCAATCTACTCTCAATTCCCCATAAGTTTTGCAAATTGAAAAAACTGAAATATGACATTGGCATAAATATTGTATATATATATATATATATATATATATATATATATAAACAATACCAGTGTGAATTTGAACTAATCTACAGTAATAAATACCAGTATAAAGGAACGTGTTGGTGTGTCCTCCAATGACAACATCAACTCCTTTCACGCGCTTGGCGATATCTTTATCTACATCAAAGCCAGAGTGTCCCAGGGCGATGATCTTATTATAGCCCAAAGTTTGCAGCTTATCAACCTGAACCTGAAGCGCCTTCACCTCATCCTCAAACTTCAGGTGTTGACCTTAAGCACAGAAATCAGAGAGAGAGAGAGAGAGACAAATTTACTGACTGATAGATGCAAAAAAAAAAAAAAAATCATATACTGCACAAATAAAACACTGCATGCAAAACATTTCTAATAACTTTCATATGTTGCTGTGCATGTTTTACCTGGCTTGGACAGGAACGGCGTCTCTACAGTGGTGTATCCGACCACAGCCACCTTCTCTGAGCCCACGTTGAAGACTGCGTACGGCTTGAAGAAGCCACTGAGTTGTTGGGCCAAAGTCTGGTCAGGTTTCATGTTTGCATTCACCACAGAGCAAGTTACACTCTGAAGGAAGGGCTGGATCAGGCCCTCCACTCCATTATCAAACTCATGGTTTCCAAAGGCCTATAACACACACACACACACACACACACACACACACATTTTTATCAAGTACCCTGATGACCAGCCCTGTTTATCTCTGCCTCACACTTTAAATCACAATATATATATATATATATATATATATACATATTTACCATAGCATCATAACCAAGTTTGTTCATGAAATGCGCTGCTTCGGCGCCTTTGTAGTAGTTGAACCAGATGGTTCCCTGAAACTGGTCTCCAGCATCCAGAAACAACACGTGTTCCTCCTTCTTCCTGATCTCCGACACCTTGGTGAATATCCTGGCGACCCCAGCGAAGCAGGGACCAGCGGCTGGACATTTCCCCGAGTCCACGCTGGTCTCCTCGATCCGTGCATGGTTGTCGTTGGTGTGCAGCAGTGTCAGCTCGAAGCTCGACCCTCTTCCCAAAATGTTTGAGAGCAAAAGGAGGCAGAGGGAGGTCAAAGGAGCGCGCAGACACGTCCAGGCGCTCATCGTGCGGCCGTGCGTAATAACGCACTAATGACCAAGACTGTAGGCTGAAGCACAGGAAAGAAAAAAGGCGTGGACTTTTCCTCTATAGTGGGGAGGATACTATATGATCACTATATGTCACTGTATACATGCAAACCCGTGCAAACCAAAGGGGCAAACATGTGTGAACAATATGCAAAGTTAGGCCAGATGTAGCCTTTATGTTATAATAATGTTTATTGTTATTAATGGTGAATAAATATGTACTAATGCTAGATCATTTTTAATATTTTTTAATAAGAACATTTTCTATTCATCAGAACTGGAAAACGACTCTGGACCAGAATCTGTTAATTAGTTTAAATACATTAGGATTTAATAATTAACATTTATAACTGAATTATTACCCAGGATCAATGAATGGACTGAGTTTCTTATTAGAAAATATTGACACATTTTGCTGCTAGTTATGTAAATATATATTATAGACAGATCACAATTTTCTTTTTTTTTATTTGACCTGAATGAGAAACTCAAAGCTTTCTTTCTATAACCTTTTGTCACATCTTACATGTTATTTCATGTCGTGGCTTTTATCAGGAAAAAAAGGGATAAAAGTTGAGTTCATCTTAAAGAAGATTAGGTCAAAACCCAGTATGTGGCAGGACTGTGTCTAAGACGACTTAAAACTAAAATCATCTTCCCAAAGTCAGGGTGAAGCCACCAACCAGCTGTAGTGATGTTCAGGTTGAGAGAGGAGGAACAGCAAACCCCAGACAAAACCCGACACAGAGAGCAGACAACAGAAAAGAAGAAACACAACCATAAATGAAACTTGCACCTAAATCTTATAACGGTAGGAAAAACCCTGCAACACTTGAGCCGGCACAATGAGAACAAAGCTAAATAAATAACCATCAAACACTCAGCTGATGATTTACTGGAGAGAGAGAGAAAGAGACGTTTCAGTGTCATTTTCCTCCTCTGCATTTCTCCTTTTCATGCATTACATCCAACTCATGCAGCTGTAAACACAAAGAACAGGACAAATCTGTGTTGTTGTTTCCTCTAAATGTTGCCATCATTTTTAACAAACATAAAACGGGGTATGCTCATCAAAACATGGCTCAATAGTCACTAATGGACATAAACTCTACAGAGTATCTTTAAAGGTCCTCAAGATCAAACAGCACACTTAATCACAA
This sequence comes from Pampus argenteus, assembly GCA_036937835.1. Taxonomy (NCBI): domain Eukaryota; kingdom Metazoa; phylum Chordata; class Actinopteri; order Scombriformes; family Stromateidae; genus Pampus; species Pampus argenteus. The sequence goes on from CM072873.1 coordinate 19,467,918, forward strand.
TTATAGTTGTTGTTTTTTTTCATGTGAACACTGCCAGAAATCTCCACAGTTACATCGACGTGAAACAATTTGCAGTGTTCGGTGCATAACAGCCCACAAACCTGCCAGTTGAGACATAAACATTCTTCACACAGAGGAATATTGGATTCCTCCAACCATTGAGAAACACTCAGTCCTCCTGCTTTCATCTGTTTAGTGTCCAATAAATCATCTGTAGTCATCTGTTTCAGACCCAGGTGAGTCGTTCCTGAAATGAAGCCGCAGTGCAAATCCAACGAGAAAATCTAGCATTATAAATATATATATATATATATATATATATATATATCCTCAACTTTTTTCCGCTCTCTAATGACACAGTGAAGTCCCAACCAAATATTTACACTCCCTTCTCTCTCCCAACACTTCCTGTTAGTTTTTCCTGTCCTATTTAACCCTAACTTTTACCTGCTCCGTAACCCGCGCCTGACGTGTGTCTGCCCACTGAGGATTAACCCTGTCACCTCATGTGTCTTTCAGCACGTGAACCTCACAAGCAAACACACACACACAAACAAAATTTGGCAGCTTATTCCTCGAGGAGGCAGTAAATCAAGTCTCATCACACATACTCATATAATCAAGCCTTATTCTGCTCATGTCTCAGAGCAACATGTCAATTATGATGTTTGAAATCTATACCGCGGGGTAATATTCCTTTAATTGTTAAAATGTGGCCATATGTGATACTGTAGTTGCGTACTGTAGCTGTTTAAAGAGGGAACGATAAGATATGCATTATGCAACAAATCCTCAGTGATTGACACAATGGTATCACTGCAGCATCGTTGCCATGGCTTAATAATTCAATTTCTACGCTTGTTAATTTTCTGGCTCTTGCTCTCTCTCTCTCTCTCTCTCTTTTTTTTTTAAATTCCTCCTTTTTTTAGCCAGCGAGCTCTCATTGAGAAACCAGATCTCTTCTTTCAGGTAATCCCTTTGAAAGTGCTGATAAAAATCTGCCTGCAGTCAGCTTTCTAAATGGGCTCGGCCACTTCGCCTCAGGACAAACTGAGTCTGACCACAGTAACACAACAGGCCAGTTATCAATCAGAAATCACCACGTAGCTCTTTTTCCTGTCACATATTTTCCTCCAGGGAAATTCTGCGCTATAAAGTCCATTTATTTTACATTTTCTCTCCTCTTCTGCAGCCTTCCTTCCTTCGCCTGAGTGACTCACACAACGAGGGTCTCCAGCAAGAGACCTTTCATATGATCATCATCACATTTGAAGAGTTTGAACCTTAAAAAGCTTTCAGTTTCTAAACTTCCAGATACATTTTTAGCTGGATGCCTCTGAGAGCTGATTAGCGGAGCAGAAGGCGACATATGCCATCAGACCAGGCATTTGTCCTATATTTGATTCTGTCATTGTGCTTTAAAGAGGCCTTCAGATTATACACAGTGCTGCAGGAAAGTAGCGAGACTACACAATAAAACTACTCCAAAGAAAAAGTTTGGAATCACTCAAAATAAAGTAAAATATGAACTTCAAACCAGTACTTTTTGAAAATATTTATATTTATACTTATAAGAAATATTTAGCTCATTATTTAATTGGAAATAATCTACAATTACCTACTATGGAGAGACGTTTGACACGTTTAAATATGCAGCTATAACTGTGACAAACACAAAACACAATCCTGCCTCCACACAGCTGTAGAGATGATCATTTATAGAAAGCAGATTTCCAAACATGGCTGACCCAGCTCAGCTCGGTTTGATTTGTATTCCTGCGTTTCATCCCGTAAACAGTCGGATAAGAAGCAGCCATGTCCTGGTGGTTTTGGGGAAGGTGGAGAGGGAGCGTTTTTAATGTCATGACAACAAGGGATCTGACCTGATTTGCGTTTTTGCCCTATTTGGTCTCAGTCACTTACAGCTGTCAGTTATTAGGGTTAAAAAGAGATGACCACAATTACCCTGCTGATTGCTATTTAAAAAGCTGCATTTATTATTAATGTCAAATGTGTTCACAATGAATTATCTCCTCTCTGCTCTGTGTTGCAGCATTTCGAACAATGATGACATGTGACTACTTATTGATCATTTTAAATCATCAGTGAATCGGAATAAAAAAAAAAAGACAAACCAACTGAGGAAAACTCATATATTTGTGTAACATTCACTACTTTATGAATAAAATAAATAAAAAAAAGTACTTTAAAACCATCCACGTCATCCTGTGCTTGCATGTGGTATAATGTGGTGACTTGCTGGATACCTGATTTTCTGACTATAAATAGGACTTCCAGTGTCAGTGTGAGATTGGATGTTGGCGGCAACTGAGCTTTGCTGCAAAGTGTTTAGAGATGAAGGGAAGATAAGAGAAAGTGAGTCTGTTCTGCTGCTGCTGAACTGGGTCACTCCCACTCACACACACATGAAACCAAATAAAACATCATGTTACAAGTTATGCATCAACACTTAGATAGATAATCAATAAAAGGGAACATGTCCAAAGGTTGATCCTTATGAATGTTTTATATGCAGGATGGCATGATGGGACATCAGGACACCAGGTAAACAACAAGCACCTGTACACAAAAAGAGACGCGAATGCATCGTTAATTTGAGATACCTTCATGCTGCATCAATCTCTAAACGATGCTCAACTGTTGACTGTTGACACTAATGCGCCTACTAGTGTTTTTTTTTAATGCCAAAGGTTAATTTGTCTGCTGAGATCAACCTTCACCACGTTGGCTGGAGGGAACATCAGGGTTTTTTTCATGGATCACTGTCTTGAGATGAAGATGCTTGCTGTTAGCTTAGGAGGAAAAACCAGCTGCTATTCAGGAAAGACTCGAAAAACAATGGATTACATTTGATAAGGTTCATTATCAGAAATTCATTATTCAAGGTAGAAGAAAACAAGAGAGACATCAACCACTATGACTTCTGAATATGAGAATATTTGCATATTCATATCTGGACTTTTTTAATGAGGGAAAAAGAGTAGATTTTATTTTTTTAAGATTTTATAAAGAAAGATTTTCTGCAGGAAGACACAAATTATTAAAACATTTATTATCCAACTTAAAACATGTCTAAATAAAACTCGACCACGTTTTACAACTGCAAGGTTAAGTATAATTTAAACATGTGTTGCATTAAAAAAATTCAGCTTTTAAGAAAATCAGCTGATCACCACAACAAGTCAATTAAAAGTTTCTGATGATGAGGGGATGAATAAAAGTGTGAGAGACGAGATACGATGCTGCTGCAAACCACATGAGATGAGAAAATAATAACTTGAAAATAATATGTGACACTAGATTCATTATTTGGAGTCAGTTCGTTTCATTGTGTGCGTTGTGGGAAAGATGATGTTCATTATTTATATTATATTTATACAAAACCAATCAGACTATTGAATAGATTACAGCCTCGTGTGTAACTGACACCAATGTGAATGACGTGCAGTTCAATGACTAGTTTAACTAGGAGGTTTGTGATCCCCTGACAGGTGGAGGTGGGTGAGGAGGACGGTGTTGAAGGTGATCCTTGCCGTACGTCACCGGGGAGTCGAGGTGTTGCAGGATGTAAAGCAGTCCCATCTTCATCATCCAACGACCTGTTTGCCCTGTTTGTGATGTCCTTCAGGTGAGACACCAGTCGTTCAAAAGACTTCATGACTACAGATGTCATGGCGACGGGCCTGTAGTCGTTTAATCCAGTGATGGAGGGTTTTAATGGGGTACATACACACAGCTCCAGTGATCTGTTGAAGATCTGTGTGAAGATGGAGCACCTGACCACACACATCCTCTTCACAGACCATCAGTGCTCAGGGGAGTCGAGATATGTATGTGAAAACCACATCAGACACGTTATTCAAAGAGTACTTTATTTCATCATATAAACACCTGCAACGTCAGTATATATATAAAAATATAAATATATTCACAACACATTTAAGATTTATTGCTTGTTAGAACATGAGCAACACTTGAAGCATTAAACATTTGTAAATCCAGATTTGATGTTTATTATTATCGTTTATAAATAATATTAGAAACTCTTAATGACTTAATAATGACAGACAGAGAGATGTTTTTCACAATAAAAGCAGCCCAGAAACGACTTTATGCTTTTAACTCATCTATAGAGAATCACTGATGGCTTTATGTTATGAAAGTTGCCTCATTTTCCAATTCAAATCACATTATTTAAAGTGACAAATGAGAGACTCTGGGCACTATGACCCAGCAGAAAGAGAGAGAGAGAGAGAGAAAGAGAGAGAGAGCGAGAGAGAGAGAGGCTGTGATCAGCTGTTTGATGTCAGTGTGTATAAAACGGAGACTTTTGGGTTGTCTCATCATTCAACCACAGGGGGCCTGAAGAGGAGCTCTGGAGAACTTCTGCCCTACATGCGGATTATCTCACCAGGACGCATCACTCACACACAACCCCTTTACTGTCTTATTTGTTGTGTTTATAAAGTGTATTTACAGTTAAGAAGAGTTTTGTTTTGTTTTTGTTTTTGTTTTTTGTTTTTTTTATGGCTAAAATACGGAAAAGTTTGAATTCCTGCAAAAGGCGGATGGATATTTACTGCCACATATCAGTATCTGTGTTTTTAAGTTTAATGTAACAGAAGAAAATGAGGAAGAAAAGAATCCATGTTTTTTTTATTTTAGACTGACTGAAGCCGTTTATCTGGCCGGATGTCACCTTTTAGAGACACGGGGATGCTGTAAATGTCACAGGGTGAAATACATGTAACAGAGAAGTGTGACTGAAAGTTATGGAGGCGACTCCAGCGGTGAACACCACAAACCCACCCGGCGCAGAGAGCCTCGCCTCTCAGATCAGCCTGGCGGTGGTCCTCTCTGTCATCACACTCGCCACCGCTTTATCCAACGCGTTTGTCATCGCCACCATCTCCCAGTCCAAGAAACTGCAAACTCCTGCCAACTTTCTGATCGCCTCTCTGGCCATCACCGACCTGCTGGTGTCCATCCTGGTGATGCCCATCTCCGTCCAGTACACGGTCATCCACACCTGGAAACTTGGACAAATTGTGTGTGACATCTGGCTTTCTTCGGACATAACGTGTTGCACGGCGTCCATCCTCCACCTGTGCGTAATTGCGCTGGATAGATACTGGGCCATCACGGACGCGGTGGAGTACTCCAAAAAGCGCACGCCGGGACGCGCAGCCGGGATGGTGGCCACCGTCTGGGTCATCGCCATCTCCATCTCCCTGCCTCCTCTCTTCTGGAGGCAGGTGAAAGCGGAGGAGCTGACCAGCTGCAGCGTCAACACGGATCATATTTTCTACACCATCTACTCCACCCTCGGAGCTTTCTACATCCCCACCATGCTGCTTATTGTCCTCTACGGGCGGATATATGTCGAGGCACGGAAACGGATCCTCAAGCAGTCGCCCAAGAAAGTGGGGAAGAGATTCACCTCCGCGCACCTCGTCACCAACTCCCCTGGATCCGTGGCGTCCACCGCCTCTCTGCAGTCCAGGAGACACGACACTCCTTCCAGTGACACCGGGTCTTCAACAAGCGAGCACCAGGTGAAGGTGACGGTGTCCGACGCGCTTTTGGAGAAGAAGCGCATCTCAGCAGCCAGAGAGAGAAAAGCCACAAAGACGCTGGGGATAATCCTCGGTGCTTATATCGTCTGCTGGCTGCCGTTCTTCATTTACACGCTGGTGGAGGCCACATGCGACACATGTGTCCTCACAAAGTTATTTGACTTTTTCACCTGGTTGGGATATGTGAACTCTCTCATCAACCCGATCATATACACCATGTCTAATGAGGACTTCAAGAAAGCTTTCCATAAACTTGTACGCTTCAGATGCTGCAACAAATGCTCCTTCACTCTCCAATAAGATTTATTTTATTTTGAAAATGAAATGTAGAATATAGAAGATTAAAGCTAAATGACATTTATATGACTCTAAAATCCACCTTCAAACATTTTAAAATAAATGAAAATATTTCACATAATTTACAGAATAATTATGTGAAAGCCACTAAAGCATAATTCAGAAAAACAAGGATGTACAGTATGTTAAAGCAGCGTTATTCCCATGTGAGGACTGACCCAGTAATGCCAGCTGCACCCAGCAACACACATCATAAACATCTGACATGGTTTAATGAGTCAGAAATATAAAAAAGTTTATCTAAAAACACCCACAATTCAACTGCATGTGTATTTCTTTTTTTTCTTTAAACTGATGGAGATATATTTTATTATAGTATTGGGCCGCTTGCTGCTTCTCTTTATGGTTCACTTCACACTGTTGCACCAGACATTAAGAAATGATTCATGCAAACAAAGAACATATAGCTAATATTGACCCTGCAGAGCTGATGATGATGTGTTCAGTGCATCTGTTTGCTGCGTCTATGTCATGTTCATGTGTCAAACGGTTTAAAGACTGATTCTCTGCTTTGACCTTCAGAGCGACAGAAAAAAAAAAGATTTATCAGAAAATAAAAGTAAGAAAACTAAGAATTTTTCTGTTTGCTGTGCAATAAAAAAGGCTTTAAAGTATTTGTTTGGCACAATTGTTGCACGAGTGAGAGTTTGAATGCAGTTATAAGTCAAGAATGTGCTCAAAACTTCTTCTCAATCAGCAAACACATATATTTCTTTCATTATATGTTGAGCACAAATAACATGACGTGATTATTTTCAGTGTAAACACAGATTTTTTTACATCAGCTCTTCCAGATTGTTTCGTTGGGATTCTGTTATAGTTTTGATTTTTATCACTTATAGTTTGAACATCTTTCAATCTCTCTGCTGGACACGATGTGGTTGATCAACAGCTGTCACGGTTCAATAAGTCATGTGAGCGACCGTGGGCCAATGCTCTTCTAGTGTACATCACACACACACACATCGAGACACGCGTATGAATTTTCATGACTTACCATGAATGAAAGATGATCGCACCTGAGCAGGCAGGTGTTCAAAGCATCACATTTTCTAGGATTTTCTGTCGCAGTTACAGGTCAAAGGTCATCTACTGTGAGAGTTTAATAGCACAGATAAGCAGAGGTGGTATGTAAATGTACTTGTGTTATGTTTCTCTATAATCAGCTGTCAGGCAAAAAAATAAATAAATCATATCTTAAAAATCAAAACAAAAAAACCAAACAAAGCTGCATACAAAAAAAAGGGGAAGTTGTCCACATATTTACATTTTCACTTCCAATATTTTAATAAAAATAAAAAACAGGCTTAAAAGACACAACATACTAAAGAAAATATTATAGGCCATACAGGAAATTTCTTCCCTATAAACTTACACAATAAGACACAAATCAGCAAGAGGTTGCAGGTTTAACATCGTACGATCCTGTCTGCTGTTGAACTTCCTCTTGGCCTGATGAATTAAGGCTTATTGTTGCTGAAAGGTGCAGAAAGTTTTATGAATTTCCCTTTAAATTTAGCATTTTTCCTGATTCCACCTCCACAGTTTCTTCCTGTCCTCTCCTTAAAAGCACTTCTTCGGTCTGCCTAAGTGAGAACTGGCCTGTCCCCGTCTTTAAATCAAACGCACACACACACACTTTACTCTCATTACAGGCTCACATACGGTGGATGTCAGACAGACAGTCCTTCTGAATGCAGGCAGAGGAGTATGTCAATCAAAGCTGCTTCATAATGAACCAGACACATAGCCAGAGAAGTATTGTATGTCTTTATGTATGTGGTCCGCTCAGCTGCAGCACAACAAACATCCTGCTGCTGCATCGTGTCAGCGTACACATTAATCACTCAAACGCTCCTTTTCTATTAGCTGAATGTGCTGCATTAGTGGTTTGTTGTGGAGTGAAGGACGTTGTTAACAGCTAGTGAGGCTGAACACATGGATAATGAACCTATAAAACATCCTTTCACCCAGTGTAGTTTTGGTTAATAGCTTTATTGTTTCATGGTATCTGGTTAAAACAGGTTTGCAGGATTCATCACCTAAAAATAGACGTACGCGGGGGGCCTATCTGCTGTTGATGAACCACCTCGCAAAGGGTGATAACAGTTGACCTTGAGAGGAGTAAGAAGACTGAAGGTGAATAAAAACCGACGGGTGACCGCTAGCTCTAATAAGACTCTGGTTGCATGGTGGCATTGCAGGTTTGTTAATTGTAGAAACATAACAGCTGCAGCATTTACTGTCTGGAAACTCATCATATACATTTATATACCATAAATCTATGATAACAAGATGATACGAAGCTAAAACTGAAGAGGTTCGATCCAGTCACTGCTTTATTTATACCCACAAACACTAAATGCACCTCATCTCGTGTGTGTGGATGAACAAGATTTCACTGAGTTTATGTTATAGTGAATGTGTGTGTGTGTGTGTGTGTGTGAGGTGAATCGCAGCCTTCGGTCATGCGTGTTCTTTCCGTGCTTCACTGCAGATCCACGGCTACAAGCGCTTTATCTGCCTTCCAACAAAGTGGGTTAAAGTGTCACAGCACTTCTCCTTATGCTCACCTGTATTTCTAACAAGTGACCACTTCAAATTCATAAGACACATTGTATTTGACTCTAGTTCAGTCTCATTGATCCTTTATCTGCCTGAAATATCAGTATTTATCGATCCATTTATCGATGTGCTGTGGATCGATAAATCGATGGCGCTGTCCGCGGTGCTGAAGTAGCAGATTTATAATTGTAATTGTGCATTTTTCTCAGCTTCATCTATAATATAATATAATATAATATAATATAGTATAATATAATCCTGGTTTGACTGTATATGCTCTAACACATCTTTTGTCTTATAACTGGAACAACTCCTGCAATAATGAAGCAATACGTTTGTGAAACAAAAACATAAGACACCGATGGATTTTCTGTTTTCGTCGAGAGCCTCGAGGAATATAAATTAGTGTTTTCCCTCACCTAGTGGACGATTTACATATTGTCTATTAACCTTTTGATATTAAGCATGAGAAGGTGCATTGAGATGGAAACTTGACCAGCATGTTTGTAATTTCCACATTTTCACAAGCAATAACGACATAAAATGTCACTGAAGGTATTAGCATGAAATTTTCCTGACACAACCTAATTTATCCTTTCTTCTTCATCCACAAACCCCCAAGCTTCTTGTCTCTCTAATAAGGACACACACACACACACACACACACACACACACACACACGCCATCTCTTTAAAACAAGCTTCCTGCTTTGGTTTAAAACAGGATCAAGGGCCAATTACCTAAACAAATTTTACCTCAAACATCGACCACAACAACCTGTTTATTGACTTTTCTATTGGATCTCTCACTAAGACAGAAAAAATACACTCTTGGTCCGGAACGACATATAGAAATGTTTTCTGATCTCATGACCCAATGACCGGACATTATTTCACTGTGCCTTCCAAAATCAAATATCATAAATCACATCTCACATTTCCTTAGCCCTGAATCAAATCATGTGAATACACTGTAACTGGTTTTCCTCCAGCTATGCCATGAAAACTGAATAGACTCTTGGGAAAATGTGAGAAAATGAAGCATGAATCATATCTGTCAGCGTGAGATCATATGGAAAATATTGCTTCTATACCGCCAGGAGAAGCGATGCGGCTGGTTCAGCTGTATGAAAGCTGTATGAATTCAAAGCATCGTTAAATCTGGAGTTCAAACATGACCGTAGCTGAACCTTAGAGACTCGAACCGACCCGCCCGACATTATTTGATCTTTTGGCCTCTGTAGTGGACCTGGCAGTCGGCCACGTAGCCAAACAAAGCTCCAGTCTGTTTGTGTGTCATCATCATCATATCAGGATATAGTGTCAAAGTTGCATATGTTTTTCATACTGGCAGACATATTTCTGTGTTTATCTACATCCAACATCATAACATTTCTTTCACTTCCTTCTCCAGTCAGACTTCAGATACAGTGAGAGCTTTGTTCTCCCAGTGTTTTACTCGCCATGCTCACGATTACAGTGTCTGGTTCACTTCATCTCAAAGTTAAACTAAAAAAATAAATAAATAAATACAAATGAGAAAAATGCACACATGAACACGAGCACATGCTTCTATATTCTGTGTTTTGAGTGACTTAAACATAGATGAGCATCACTGTCCATGATGTATTGATAAATGCTCGTGCTTGACTACGCTGTAATCAAACCAACACCACTGTGTATGTCGACAGGTTTTTCTCTGCCGTGGATTTCGTCATGCTTTCATGCTGCTGTGGGCTGAAAGCAGGTGTGGATTAATATGCCAGGACATAGATGCATCCCCAATGGGCTGTCAATTGGCCTGACCTTCTTCTCCACTTCTCATTTCTTTTTCCCTCTTTGTTCTCTTGCCATACAGTCCTATTTCTCCATCCCACTCTTTTTCCATCTACCTCTCACTCCGTCTCACTTTTCCCTTCTCTTCCTCTTTCTCTCTTGTGTCTTCCTGTCCTCCAGTCCCAATTTTCCTTCCGTCTCTTCATGTCATCTTCCTCCCTGTGCCTTTCTCACTCCCCCTATCACTGGCTTTACTCTCTTCCTAGCAGAAAAATGAAGCCTGCCCACAGGGGGGGACATGATAAACAGGCTCCATTTTACTGGTTACCAGGAGTCACTGTTCCATCTTCCTTCTACCAGCATGGGACCGCATCCTTTTAACTCCTCTTCAGCTTGGAGAGCTGGAGGAAACTCTCCTGGGCATCTACACTGGCAACTCTTACAGAGAACAAAGACGTGAGAGATTCATCTCTGTACTTCCACTTGTCACATGTGGAGACCTTTGGATGTAATTCCTCCCTAATCCATCATCTTATTCACGCCTCATCCTCATCACATGTGACATCTTTAGGTCATTTATTCCCTGATCTTAAAGCTACCTCAGTCTGACATTTTGTCACGTGTATATAATATCCAGATGACTCAATCATCTGGTGTATTAATTGATGCCATCAATGCCGTTTCAAGGTGGCAGCATCCTTCAATATTTAATCTAATCACTGTTTAATATTCTCCACCCCCCCGTTTCTGCAACATTATCATATGTGCTGTCATCAAATGAATCAAATTAAAGGTCTGTGCTGTTGTGCAAAACCATGTTAATGAAAGTTTTATGTGATACGTAGACTTATGAATGAGTTTAAGGTCAAGCTTTGATGTGTAAGATGTGCATTGCGCTTCGTGAGACAAATCCAAACTGATTTACAACCTGGGATTTAAAAACAAACGGCATTTTGTTGACTCAAAAGTAAAACTATTCAGCTGTGAAAAGTCCTCGCTGTGTAATTATTATGATGGACGGTTATGACGTCTTAATGTGAGATCTTGGAGCAGAACAACAAACACAGATCACGGGTCACACTGGTTGTATTTAGAGGTAAAACTAAAAAGAGGAACTAAGTTTATTAGAAAACTGTCATGTGTGCACATCTAGGACAACTGTTGTAGGTAAAAGTTGAACCAGGAAGTCGATCGGTCTCACCTAACCTGACCTTTTAACTGTCTGATATGTTCACTTCATTTGCATTGTAAAAAAATGTCTTTGTATATATATATATAGGAGGCTTATAGTAACATGTATCTGTGAAACCACATTAGTGTAAAAGGTAAAATATTCTGCTATTTACTGAGAAGTTAATACTGAATGCATTGCTTCAGTTTCCTGACGACTTGTTGAGCTTTTCAGCACTCAGACTTCACATATTACATTCCCATTACGATTTCTGAATCCCTTTATTCACTAGAAATAATCGATTTTTCCACATTTTCCTAAAATATTTATGCTTTATTGGGTGCTTAGAAAAAAGAAAAAAAAAGAGTGGGTCATGAGTTCTGGGAAAAAAGTAGCTTGGGAAATAAGAGGTTTATTTCTGAATGAGTTATTTGTGTATCTGAACATACTTTTTCTCCTCACTGACTTCAAACACTTGTGGTTTTTGCCTCCTGCCAGGATTGTTTAACACGCTGCCCTCTGTTGGCGCTTTAGGAAACTGGGACGACATTATGACCCCTTTATGATACACGACATCAGGAACATCCAATCCACGGAAACATTTAAGAGTTTAATTCCTTTTATATAACAGGGATACATATTTTAATCTATATTTTGTTAAATAAAAAAAGAAATGCATCAAAAAAATATATCAGCTATTGTTTGTTGCACCAATATCGACACCCAGTATCGTTGTCCTTTATCTGTTCACTTTTCATTGACTCCACACATGCTGCAGAAACCCACAAATTCCCAGCAAAAATACAGAAGACATGAACTTAGCTTCAACCCTTAAAATAAAAACCTGACCTGAAGGCACTGACCTCCTCGACCTTTCTGGAAACGAGAACGAGTGCAGAAATCAACCTATAACATTCGTCCAATCATCACTCTGACAAAGATTTGAAAACCATAAAAATAATATTGCAACCTCCGAAACTTCAGTGGCATTAATCCGAAGGCGGCTACACTTGAACACATCTTCATCTTCAGATTATGAGGAGCGTATGAACTCCAGTAGCGGGTCATACAGCTGATGCTGGCACTTAGACTCTTCACTGGTGATGGCACTTTCACTGCTGCAGGTCTAGTAGAGTGGATCACAGCCCTGATAATCAGCCCCGAGTGGATTTTCTCAAAGACGAGTGTTACGACAAACATGAGTCTAATATTAGACCGCTATAGCTCCGAGGTGCTCGTCTTTTCTCAGCTCTAAAAGCTGAGCCCTCACTGGAAATGAATGACACAGGATTTTATATGTTATGTTGAGATCTTTTGAGGTTTTTATTGTGTTTCATTGATCTGCAAAAGCTGAGAGTACGACTGGATACCGGCAACAATACCATTATCCTTAAAGAACTGCCAAATCCATCAAAATACACGAATATCAATATCATTTCTTTCTAGATCGGAGTACAAAAAGGATCAAATACGGGTTTCAAACTGTAAAAGTTTGATCCAGTTGATACCTTAAAGCTATCGAGATCCAGCCGAAGCCATGTAAGGTTTGTACGGTCCTTAATTCAACTTTAGTTTCTTGATTTTTAGACGTTTGTAAAACAAAACTTTTTTTTTTTCGTGTCATCATCATCATTGACATTCACAGAAATGATTAAGTGTTCATTAGTTCGGTAACTAGATATCAACGTTGACATACTGTGGCTGCAGCGATAAATAATGCACACAGACACAGTAATAGCTACAGATGATGGATTTAACAGCAGATGTGTCTTTTTCTGTGCCAAACCTGATCTGCCAGAGACACCCCGACTCTGTCCCTAATGAAATAACCCCTTCTGACAGATGGCAAGTACCTCTTTCCCTCTGTTGCATAATTTAAATTGACCTCTTCTAATTGGACAATGAATTCAAGTCATCAGCCAGTAGGAGAAGGTCAAGCTTGTCTGAATGAAATCTTGCTTGAGACTAACAAGTATTTGTTTATTTCGGGATTAAATATAAAAGTGACTTCATACAGATGATCTGCAGGATTCATCTTGAATGCATTAATAATTCTACAATTAAAAAAGGATGTTTTCATTAGTGTCACCTTATTTTGGATTTTAAATGTCAAGTTTAGTCTTAATCCTCACCCTGAACCCAAATATCTTTGACTTAAGCTTGACCTAGACCTGATTTGCGACACTAATCCAGAGGGATTGGGGTCAGAGAACTGTATACTGCACTGATTAGGTTTGATTATAAATACAAATTATATAAGAAAATACACACAGTGGGCAAAGGCCTTGTTAGTCTACGGCTTCTTTCAGCAATTTTACTTTGTAAATGCAAAATAATCACAACTGGCATTGTAGAGCATCGCCACCAACAGCAGATTTCAAAGGTAGCAAAGCTCAAAGACGAGACAACGGGTGAGTGTTGGTGTTGACCTGCAGGTGACCCTTTATGACCTCTAACCTTCATCTATCTTCATTCTTACAAACGTTTACTGTATTTTGACGTCTGCACAGGAAAACATTACTAATTTGTGATGCTTTTCCTCATTGTCTCCTATTTTTCTGTTACTGCATCGTGATGCTAAAGCTAAGCTAATTACTGTCCTCATGAATGCTAACAATGACCTGCAACTCTGAAATTTTCGATTCTGTCCAACTGCTCTCGTCGGTGTCGTTTTCAGGCTAATTTAATAACGTAAGAAACCGAATATTAGACTTTCGGTTTTAGCCAGAAACACGACTCCAATGCTAACAAAAATGTCCCAATTTCGCTCTAAAACGTGTCACAGTTGAGCAGCAGTCACTAGTTCATAGTTCAGATTACTGGACGGATTATGAAGCTTATTTACTGGAGCAAATTATTAACAAGTAACAAGAGCGGCTAATCCTCTGCACAGTAAGAGGTGATGGTGGGGACTTACAAAATGGAGCCTGATACAGCATAACAACACACACGCCTCAACAACTGCTTTCACTACGACCAAGAGGACATCCTCAGTGGACGGGACAAGACAAGAAACTGGAATAACACGTCAGGAAGTCTTTTTGGGTTCAACAGGTGTCGCCTCTCCAATGCACAAAGGCAGGGTTAGATGGAGGAGGTGAAGCAAGGCCTCGAAGGCTGAGACTGACCTCACTTTGCACTCATAGTTTCTGACCTGAGAGGAAGAGATTTGCTGTTGGCACCCAGGCAAAGAGTATCTAGCTGAGAGAGAAAAGAGGAAGAGTTAGGCAGCCGGACAGTCTGGGTGTGAGTGATGAAGGCGGCAGGGGGACTGTGGGGAATAGTCATCTGCTCAAGGCTGGTTGGCAGATCCTTAAGTTTGTTCAGCTGACAGATGAGGGTCCAGAAGGTGGCTAACAGGATGAGGCCAGGCGGCCACGTGGCCCCGCAGGGATTACAAGCAGCAAGAAGAAGGTAAAGAGATTAGACTCAAAACAGAACCTGCTTTTTTAACCTTGTCACTGTTGTTTCACTGACATTGCAGAAGAAAAGACAAAAAAAAAATCCCATCTATTCCTCTCCTCCCTCCCTCGCTCCCTCTGCTCATCCATCCATGCAGCCACCGCCGTTGTCTACAGGGATCCACCAGCATCCAGGAACCAACTGCTGCTGAGGAAGTGAGCCGTGGCACAGATAGGAGCGGACCGGTCCTGATGAGGAGACTTTTACACACTTAGTCCTAATGGACTCAAGATAAGGAAATACTGGATTGTTGTTCACAACAAACGTCTCTTTACAAATGACAACTTTGGGCTTGAAAACCTACATAAATTAGTCCATCATGCTTTTAAAGTCAGGACTGTTCTTCACCTTGTGTCTGTTTACCGTCCAGCCAAGTGAAACCAGAGGTAAGATCTGAGAGGTTTTGTTTTTTTTGACTTTGTTTGTCCAACTTTCCTTCTCGGCAAATTTAGAAAAAGCAGAAAACAGTTGCAGAGAGTGGAAATGTAATTCTGCCAGCAAAATATAAAGACTAAAATATATTTTTTACACACTTGTCACTTGTGATTTTAGAAATTTAAACCTTTCTCGCAATTTAGTTGATGAGAAAACCGCCTTCCTTAAGAGATCCACTTCAAGAGTGACTCTGCAGTTTTAAGAACTTTCTCTGCAAACTATAAAAAGGCCAACTCATCCTCAGATATATATTTTTTTTATATTCTGAGTACTTTAATATTCATTTTGAATGAAACGAGGGCAGCGGTATATAATAGAAGTGCACTGAGACAGATCATTTCGCCATGATAACATTTGCGTCGGCACCGGTTGTCTCGTTCAGTGTGATGTGCCCGGGTGAGCTCATTATCGTGAAGGAAACAAAAGCCATTCTGTTTCCAGTGTCGCAGGACGCTAATCTTTTCTGGCTTGTAATTCTGCCGTGAGGCCTTTTTGCGGCTGCACTGGGCTTTAAGGCCCGCTCTCACACCCCTCCCTCTCGCTCAGGCTACAGTGTTTTGTGCATGTGTGAGTCAGGCTTCAAGCTTACTGAAAAAATCAAATGTCTTGGTGGCTGATTTGACAAAATTTGAGACAACCTCCTGAGCTGCTAAAATCTTTGGGGACTCCTGACAGTCAGTGAACAGGGACGTTTTAGCCCATAAAGCTACAGGAACACACGTTCTTTGCATGTTCTTGATGTCTGGCCAAATTTGGATTTGAAAAAAAAAAAGAAAAGATATTGTTCATTGTAGAGTGATTAACACAGTTTGTTTTATTTTTAAGAAACATTTGTGTGTTGTGAAGAAGTTTTTAGATCCTTTACTTAAAGTAAAAGTACAAATACATTACAGGTTAAAGGCTTGCAATAAAAAGTTAAGTAAAAGTATTAGTAGCAGTTCAAGTAGTGCAGTAACAGTAGTGACTGATATATGAGTCAGTGTTAGAGCAGCATGTTACTGTTGGAGCTGCTGCAGGTGGAGCTAGTTTCAACTACTTTATATACAGTTAGATAGTTTAGTCCAGTGGTTCCCAACCTAGGGGTTGGGGCCCTTCAAAGGGTCACCAGATAAATCTGAGGGGTCGTGAGATGATAAATGGGAGAGGAACGAAGAAGAAACAAAGTTCTGATACACAAATCTGGTTTCAGCTTTTGGACTTTTTCCTCTAAACTTTGATTTTTGCTGAAATATTGAATAATTTAAACATTTATTGAAATGAAACCATGTGAGAAGTTTAGAGGTAAAAAAAAATCACTATTTGGTGGAGCTGTTAACAACTCATAGACATCTGAAATGTGACCCGACTACACACTGCTGTTAGTAAGACGTCAAAAGACAAACACATAGAAAAACTGAACCTTTGTCTTGTTTATAGGCACAAAGATATTGCATCTACATCTACAGGCTCTGTGTCTGATGCCAATGTAATACTGGTTATATTATTTACACTAATCTTCATATTTTTCTATAAAATTCATTTTATTCCTTAATCCAGAGGCGGCACAGATTGTTATTTGGGTCCGATATCCGCCCGTCTGTGTTTTGGTTCTCATAAATCCTGGCTTATTGTTTTAAGAAGTCCCCTGAGATTTGCCACCTGGCATCACAATGAACGCCTTTCTTCTGAAATAGCTTTTCATTCAGTGGTGTGACTGTTAGAGAGCGTTAACGTTATGTAACAGAGGGGAGTTACCTCCTTGTGTGACTGAGTTTGTTTTCTTTACTCGAGTGATCAGAAAATGAGGGCAGCAGCATCTCATTCTCAGTGATGATATGAATGTTTGTTCGTTAAACAGCGCGTACCTCAGTTTAATCTCTTCAAGGTTTGCTCTGCACACACATCCTTTTTTTCAGATGTAATCCACATGCGTGCGTTTCTGCACGTTCACACCTGGACACCGGCACAACCGCCACCACGCTGTCGGCTACTGAGCAGCTTCAGTGATGCAACCTGGGTCAAGTCGCCTCAGGGGCATTGCAGCAACTGTTCCTCAGAGACCAGAGAGTGTTACTCGTGTGCTTTCTCTGCACATCTCTGCACTTTCCCAATATTTAAAATGATAACCTTCCAGTCACAAACCAGCACCTCTACAACTTCAGGCCACAGACGTTTTTATGCTGTGTTGAACTCGACGCTCTTATTGCAGCTAAAGAGGTCATCACACATACAGAGAATTTGTTTCTAAATAGCAAAAAGAAGTTAAGTCATAGTGAGAGGGCTGGACAAATCAGTTAGTGATAATACAATATTACATACAATATTAAATATTCATATATCTTCCAAGATATCCTCCAAACTTGGAGTCTTTTTTAGTTCTAAATACCTTCTCCTCACAGACTTTACATGCTGCTGAATGCTGAATGCTGAAATTAATTTTCATCACTGGCTACTCTTGCAGACCTTCATGACCACGGTTTGTCTGGACTCCGGGATGTGAAGTACCGCCATTTTCTGGAAGTTTCAAGGCCGATCAGACACGTCGCCAATGTCAGAGCAGATCAGGAGCGACTCCGGACGAAGAGGTCAGCGCTCCTCACCACAGGAGTCAAAGTCTGTCCCCAGGAGACGATGAAAGCCGTCATCGGCAGCCATCGGGCCTATTACAAGCTCAGAGGTAACGGGAAACGTCCACTGTTAGTGTCTGATGTGAATTAACTTTTTACACTGAAGTTTCATGCATATTCATAACTGAACGTGATGGATTCAATAAGCCTTTCCTGAAACATTGACTTTGTGTCCATTAAGAAGAAAGTTACTGAAGCACTGATGATCAATAGGAAGCACTGATGATCAATAGGAAGCACTGATGCAGTTTTACTGACACGCAGATAAACAATTGATGGAATGAAGTTATATGCAAATATCATGTGTCCACATTGATTTTTTTTTTGTGTGTGTGATTTAAGAGGCGAAGATTTCCCACATCGACTTTTACAACAACCCGGTAATACAAATTATTCTACAACAGCTGCTGCGGCGTGTGATGTAAAATTGAGGCAGATTAATTTAAGTGTGTGTTTGGAGGTAATTGAGAAAATGAAAAGAAAATGAGTTTGTCAGAGTGTGACGCTTGTTCCCCTGCAGAAGGAGATAAAACATACTGTAGCTTCTGGGGGTCTTTGTACTCGTGGTTTTAATATTTGCAAAACTGTCATGCATGCAACAACTTTCAAAAGTACAATTTGACATTTAGCTTTGTGCCCTGCACTAAAATCGTTCTCTGAAGGGAATAATAAGATAATTTTACAGATAATCTGGAAATCGTGGCAAACTCCCCACATGCAGCGATGCCAAGATCAATACCAACAATCCTCTTTATCCGCAGTTCTTTGATTGCTCCGTGCTGTAACTCTCATTTGCCAACGGATGTAATATCTCTACAGTTTGTCAGGAAGCAATCTGGGAAGCGTTTCGCATCTTCTTGGACAGGGTCCCAAATTCAGAGGAGTACGGCGCCTGGGTTTACACCTGCCAGCATGAAAACCTCTGCATGGACGACCTGGCGCAGAACTTCAGCAGCTCTCAGGAACACCTGGACATGGTGGCCAGAGTGAGTGCTGCACCAACACCACCCAAAATACCACTTTTATGTGTGTGTGTGTTTCTGTCTGCAACAGATATGCAGCATGAATATCAAGTGTTGATCTTGTCTTTTTTTTTTTTTTTTTACTTCCAGAGAGTAGCCGAGCAGGCTGAAAGTGAAGGGTATGTGCAAACTTGCTTCTTAAAGTCTCGTTCCACTCAAAAATGTGTTTTCCTTTCTTGCTCCTTCAGTTGGATGTTTTGAGATTCACTGTGATGCAGAATGATGTGTGCAGAGTTTGAAGGCTGAAAGTATTTTTAGATGAAATCATGTCTGCAGGGGATCTTTAAATAGTTTCTTGTATCTTTGCAGCTTTTAAGATATAATGTTATGTTATACAATGTTTTTAAGAGCACAGAGTGATTCATTAATTGGTAAATAATTATATGTTATACATTTTTTTATGTTCATGAATCATGTTTTTGTTTTTTTTGCATTTCCAGAGTTGTTGCTGCAACACAAGAGCCAGGAATAGATTGTAAGCAAATAAATGACTTTGAGTTTAACAGCTATCAATCATTTTTCATAATAGCATCATAAATTACAAGCTGCTGTTTTGTCTCAGGCACCTGGAGTCCCCCGTCGATCCTGCTTCCAACTGAGGCTGACGTGGTAAGTTAACCCACAAAGTCTTGACCTAAAAAAAAAAATATTTGGCATCACTGTTGAAGCGTACTTTCTCTTTGCCAGACAAACGAAGATCCCAACATGATAAAAGAGAAGTATGAGGAGTACACTGTTGAATTCAGCGTCACCATGATGGACCCGTCGTACAGCGAGCTGCTCACTGACCCCGAGGCTCCGGTGTACAAAGACGTCACCAGAGAGCTCACAGATAAGGTGACAGCCTTAGTATGAGTCATTCACTGTTTACAGATACAGACATGGTACTTTTAAAAAAAAGCCTGACAGGCTGTCGGCTTCTGCAAACACAGGAATCCTTTTAAAACATTTGCTGTAATTAAAAAGCTTTAAAAAAAAAAAAAAACCTTACTGGGGGTAAAAGTAGCAGCTGTGGATACAATTAACACACCACCTGTGTTGTGTCAGTTATTACTTGTCCTCAACGGTCCTCATTACTCCCCTGTGACCTCAATGTGATGGCCAACTTCTCTTATATTGCATTGTTAAGTGTGAAACGTAACCCTAATTAATTTAACAGCTTTAAAGTTTCACCCAAGAGACTTGAATAGTACGAGCTAATGGTTCAGACGTTGTTTGAGACTTTTCTCTTCTTCTTCTTCTCTATAGATGCTCCACGTGTTTCAAAAAGTTCCAGGATTTAAAGCGATACGTGTTGTGGGATTTCGGTGAGTTGTTTTATTAATGGTTTGGCACCAATAATTGATTTGACAAAACAACACAGTAAATAACATAAAAGACTGAAAACATAATTCTTTTCCCCCCGAAAGTGACTTTTATTGAGGTTTTTTATTGCTTGTGTCTCAAAAGAAACTATAACATTCCCCCAAAAATATCCTCTTTTGGGAGATGACTCAGGATTTTCTTCCTCAGCAGACATCCATTACCGGTGCGGTCTGTCATGTCTGTTTGTTTGTGACATGATTTGTTGTGTCGATCAGATCGGAGGATGTGTCTGTGCGTTACGCTGTGGTCTTTAATGGAGACACAGAGCTCGACAATGAACCTGAAGGTCTCGGGGAGCCTGAAACAGACACAGATAATGTGAATGCACCTAAACTGAAGCACATCATCACGAAGGCCTTAAAACAAGAGCCATCACTACCGCTGGACATACACACACTCAGCTTTGAGGCTGGTAAGCATCATATTAAGAATTAAATAATAGGGTAGAAGAGGGTTTTAAAAAGTGCCAAAATGTTTCAGCATCCTCCATTTCACAAGGACAACTCTTTCTTTTCAGTAACCACAGTTTATCCAGTTGCAGAGCTTGGCATGAATCCTGTTGGGAGCGTAGTATCTGAGGTCAACACCATCAAGGTCATGACTGAGGACAGCACACACACACAAAGCTTCTTCCCCACAGTGGCAGCGATAGAAAACTCTTTGGAGGCTACTACAATCAAACCAGAAACACACACCTTTGTGCCTTTTATCCCAAACATCCTCCCAGAGACCACTTCAGCCATCACTGATGAGACTTCTGTAATGGGAGCAGTAGAGGAAGAGTCCACAGAGGATGCTGCAGGGGCGGAAAGTGACATTATATCTTCAGATACAACACAGGAAGAGGAAGCAGAGCCAGAGGTGGAGGAAATAACACCAATCGAAATCAGAGGTGAGGCTGAAGAGCTGGTGACAGACGGTAAGGTTTATTTTTAAAGCAGTTCGATAGAATCTGGTGGCGCCTTGATTCGGTGCCATTTTGGTGTCATCATGTATCAAGATTCATAATCAAACCCAACGTTAAGAGTAACTAGTGGATAGCTATTTTTACTTTGTGTGTCACGTCTTCATGGTCAGGACTGGACTGTCCAAATAAAACAGTTTTTTTTCAGTAAAACATATGAGCGAGGAACACCCAGCTATCACAGGAAATAGAAATGTCAGGACAATTAGACTTGGTGGTTTAGTTTTTGCGCTCGAAGATGCTCCCTGCTGGGGCAATACATCATATTAAAACCCATTAACAAGCAGCAATCTGCAGGTGGTCGAGTCATTACAAACTCATGCTGTGCAGCTCAAACTTTGCTCAAACTCAAAAAAAAACTGTAGCTTAAAGTCTAGTTGAGTTTCAGGAGATAGCAAGTATGTCAGGAGTGTCAGTGGAGATGATGCAGAAGACATCTAAAACACTTGGGTTTGAATATTTGAATATTTACCTCAGTGTAAACATCACACCTACAGCTTCAATCAAGAGTTAGTTTATATAAGTATATATAAGTTTATATAAAGAAAACATATGATACTGTCAGTATGGCGGTATGAAAAGGGAATATTTTAACAGCCATGAAGCTAACTGAAGGACCAGGTTGACAGATTTGGAAGTTTATTTGTGTTGTTTCCAAGAGTCGATCGGTACACTGATACCACTCATTAAAAATGGAGCTCGAGCCAGGAGGTGATTAGCTTAGCTAAGAAGGGGAGAAATAATCAGGTCAAGTCAACAGTGTACAGAGTAAAATGTGAGAAACAAGGTCCTAGATATGCAGTCATGGATAATTTTTTTGTTTTCTTTTACAAGAACCGGATGAGGAACATATCAAGGATCTTCCTTTGGCGACTCCAGACTCCGAACCTGAAGAAGTAACCACTGATGCGTCTACTAAAGTTAACCTTGCCCCACTGGAGTCTACAGACGCAACAATTACAGAGATATCTATCACAGACGAGACAGTCCCGATGTCCACAGCATCAACTCATAAGCATGGAGTTCAAGGCATTGCAGCAGAAACAGACGTAGAACTTTTACCGTCTCCTTCAGAGAGTGGAGAAGACCCCGAGAACAGAGACGACTCTAGCGGAAGACACAGTGGAGGGATCCCGGCCTCAATGGAGCTTAATCCTGAAAAGTCAAATGTTCAAGAGGACTTCAGACTGAGTCAAAATGGCACAGAAGCAGAAGTGCCCGAGCTTCTGGAGGAAGAGAGCGGTAGTGGATTCCCTTCAGAGTCTGACGAACGTCCACATGAATCTACGGCCGCACCGGCAATGAGACAAGCTAGCACTCCTCTAATGGCGGCAGTGGACAGGAGCAAAGAGTTAGTGGTTTTCTTTAGCTTGAGGGTCACTAACATGATGTTTTCTGATGACCTGTTCAACAAGAGCTCCCCAGAGTATAAATCACTGGAGAATACCTTTCTTGAGCTGGTAGGTACACAAGCTTTTGTGTTGGATATCTTGCTTCTGCATGCTTCATTCTCATACTTTCTTTTGTAGCACTGAGTACATGTGTGCAACGTTTTCTGTTTGACTTTGGGTTTAGTAATTTCCTGCACAAGTGAGGATGCACTTTGCTGCAAGCCTTATCCTTCCCCCTTTTTTCCTCTGTAAATTGTATAATTTGTTTTTATAAAGGTGTTGATGTGGCATTAACCAACAGCCAAATTCATAATCAAGTCTGCAGTATGTTAATGTTTTAACTACAAAGGAGTTAACAGAATAAAAAAGATGGTCAAATTATTGTGTTTCACTTAGACACAGCACTCCGGGTCCAGAAACTCGCCAAACCCTGGAGCGTCCAGTAAATCTGGGCTTAAGAGACAGACGACTTTAGCCTCCATACCGGTATTATGTTTTTCCATATTGGAACATCTCTGATGCCTCAGTGAGAGCACAACCTTTCTATTTCTTAACCAACCTTTCTGAAATGTAGTACCCAACAAACTAAAAGCATCTAACATACTTACATAGCTTTGTTTTTTCCTCACGTTAGATGTTAGACTTTCCTGCTGCATCTTTTTTTTTGCTTTTATGTGTGAGTTTGGTTTGGGAAGCTTATTTCTGATGTGTTTTGCCTTAATTTTCTGAATTATTCTCAAGTTTTGGCTTTTTCAGGGACTGTAGAGACTCTGTTAGACTTATATCTCAAATGTAAAGTTTGTGTGTGCAAAAGATCTGGGCTATAAAATCAAAAGATGCTTCTGTTTTAAGAGTTTTGGTTTCATGGTTTTATGAACCAACAATGGAAAAAATGCAAAAATGGCTTCAGAGAGTAGTTCAACAGTTTGGGAAACTGTTATTTGACAAGAATTAGATGAGAAGATTGACACAAGCCTCCACACAAATTGTTGTTTTTGTATGAATTTATATATATTTGTGAATTCTTGAGATTTAGAGGTGCTGGTTGGCACATTTGGTCAGGTAGCCAGCTAGCGCCTAGCTCGTGTTGATGCTAAGCTAAGCTAACCCGCTTCTGGTTGTAGCGTTTATCATGAGACATGAGAACGATATAAACCTCATTTAATCCTCTGCTAGAAAGCAATTTCCCAAAACACTGAAGTATTTCTCTAAAGAACAACTGTAGAGCTGCTAGTTTTCATTTAATAATATATATAATATATGTTACGGAAAGGTTATATGTATCCACATAGTGTATGTATATATATAGTGTCCTTGAAACGAGTTGAAATGAATGAGAATTAATTACTCGCCCACGATATCCAGGATGTGTTTTTGTATGGACTAATGTGTTTGAGGCCTTAACGATACAGTTGTTGAGTGAATGAAGAAGAATGAAGGAGAAGAAAATAACGTGATTAGAAGCACAGTAAACCTACGACTAATCAATGATAAGAAAGTCACCCAGTTTAGGCATTTTGTGACGATATAACTGTATTGTTTTGTAGCCTGAGTCATGAGACCTGGGTTTACCTTAGTCAATGTGCGACTCGAAGGTTTGTGACTCGTGGTAAGAAGCTTTAAGTAATTCTGGTCAGTTCCAGCATCGCACACCCCGTCGTGCTATTAATGTTTCCAATCTGCTTAGTGAGACATCAGCCACGTTTGTGTGGACATCTACATACTTCATGTACTGTAGGAAAGAAGGCAATTAAATAAAAATAGATTAAAGACCGGACAGCGTCATTTGATGTTGGAGCGTTTGTGTCTACGCTGCTTTACGAGTTTTAAATGTGCCATAGCTGCTGGCAGGATTGTGTCTCTTTTTAAACCTGCACCTATTAGCGTAGATCAAAGAAAGAAGCATCACTTGACATCCCCATTTAGTTTCAAGGCTTACCCCGAGGTTGACGGAGGAGACGTATTTTTAGGTTTGCTTAGAGGTTTGCCCTGTGCTCAGTGTTACGTAACGGAGGAGTTACATCGATATACAAAGCAGGTTGTCTGTTTGCTGCAAGGCAGAGGGAATGTGAGCTACTGGGGCAGGTGGGTTTTGATTTCTAAGTGACACGCCTTCAGAGTTCACATATATAGGTGATAATGTATTATATTTGAATAATTAATCTATAGACATTCACTTATTTATTATTTTACAGAGAGATCTGCTGTCAATTAACGTCAGATAGAGACATAGAATATAAAGAGACACATGTAACATGCACAGACATAGACATAGAGACATATTATACACATACATCCAATAACACTCCATCTCCAATATTTATTGGTTGTCCAAACTGAGGTTTCTGCAGTTTGTCCTCATTAATTGATGTATTTGGCTTCCTGGAAAATCTAATGTGGTCAGATTTTTGATTCGGTGAGTATTTAGACAAATACTGTCTATGATCAATAACCCATTAGGAATAGTCCACATATCTTCTTTTAAATGGGCTAATATGTTAAAGAAGGGACACACTTTGAAACCGATATTTCAAAATGGTTTATAAATCATAGAGAAATAACAAGGAAACGTCAAATAAATAAAATACATCACGCAGCCCATTTAAATAGACAAAATGTAATGTGATACTGTACATTTACTGTCTCTCATATATATATATGTATATATATATACATGGGTATATATGAACCATTAGCCTACAGTAGCTTGCGATTCCCCTGTTTGCCTTTGCCACACTCCTCCATTACTCCTGTACCTACTGGTTTGTGAAGCAACCAATAAAATTGGACATGGAGGTTGGAATGACTTTATTTTGACTGTATAATACATTTTCACGGCAGCGTTATTATAATATCGACATCATAGAAGGTATAATTCACTGGGCTTTTTTATTTTTATTTTTTTTCACAAAACAAGAACCAGTAGATACATGTGTAACCTCAGAGAAGCGAATGTGATTGTTGTAGATGTTTTTTTCTTTATTATCGCTGTTTGTTTGTTGTGATCTGGTATCTTAATCCACAGTGTCTAACTTGACATTGAGACAAATGGTTGACCAAACGCCAAACGTGTGCGTGTCCAGTTGTACTTGCAGGCTGTCGCCCATTTCTTTGGGATGTTGGGACTCTCACAAACTATTAGCTGTAAGGAACTGGCCCTCAGTAAACTGTCTGCCAGTGATAAGTGAAGTAACCCGATCAAAGCAGAGCTCCTTAAGGCCTCTTATCTTCCGCTCTACAGCCGGGCCAACGTCGTAATCTCGTCTTCTCACACTGCAGAGGTTTGATGTTTACCTCGTCGGTAGTGACCATGAAGCGGTTGGATGGAGACATCGATAAACACTGACGTGGGTCCATTACTTGAGCTGGTTGGATTCCTCCTCACCTAAAATATCACCAGCATCATTAGATGAGATATGAGATATGATTTTAATGAGGCTGCATTCATGTTTTCAACCATATGTCGGTGATGTTGCGTGAAGCTTTGTTGTCACACGTTTCTCCTCCGTGAAGAGAATTAGCACGTTCTGTGCTCTCTCGCGCTAATGCTTATAAATCTAACCCTAATTTTGTGCTGGATCTAATTACACACTCACGCGCAGATTTAATGGCAGGATTTCATGCTTGCATCAAAATTTAATTATGAACTATTCATAGCTGTCACACTGTAAAATGTGACCTGAATAATTCAAAATCAGCCGTGCTGTGACAACCTCAGTCCTGTCGTCGTGGAAGTAAAACATAAAGGGTTAAATGTACGTCTCTGACGCTCTGCGTCTCAGGAGGACAATGACATGAATCTGATGTCATTTCACTAGACCAAATATCTCAAGTGGAAATCTTTGTCCTGCTAGGATTGACACGGATTCCCTATTTACCCTATTTTAAGATGAAATCAGTCATTATTTAACTGTTAGAAACAAGTAATGACAGGACTCTTCTTATTAAACTCATTTTTTTTGCTGATCACTAACAGAGCAGCCACAGCTGAGCCTTTTAAATGAGAAAATGACTTTACATAGAAAAAAATAAAAGATTTGAATAAAGTGATTAAATGAAGAAAAATGAATTTGCTTTTCCTTCAATTCCCCACAGCTTCTACCTTATCTACAGTCCAATTTGACCGGATTTAAGCAGCTGGAGATCCTCAACTTCAGGAATGGCAGTGTTGTGGTAAACAGCAGGATGAAACTGGACAAGCCGGTACCTTATAATGTGACCGAGGCCGTGCACTGTGTGCTCGAAGACTTCTGCAACGCTGCATCTAAACGGCTCGACATCGAGATTGACAGTCGCTCCTTGGAAATAGAACCAGGTGTGATGTATTCGATTGCTGTATGTAATCACCATTTTACCCTTTAAAACACTCCATTTGTCTGGTCTGCTTCCTCACGCTGCTGTCTTTCACATGTGAGGAGTTCATAACTACATGTGACATCATCAATCAAAAGGTCTTTCTCTTACCTCTCTCTTCTCGTCCACCTCTCTTCTCCGTTCTCTCCTCTCTGTCGTTTTCAGCTGACCAAGCGGACCCCTGCAAGTTCCTGGCCTGTAATGAGTTTTCACGCTGTGTGGTAAACAGTTGGACCAACGAGGCGGAGTGTCTGTGTGACCCGGGTTACAGCACCGTGGACGGCCTGCCCTGTCAGAGCACCTGCGCTGTGCAGCCAAACTACTGCTTCAACGGAGGCTTGTGCGAGATAATCCCCGGGCACGGAGCCACCTGCAGGTACACAGACACTGACTAAAGAAAACTAAAGAAAACTACAAAATATTTTGCATTTATTCCACTATTGTAACTCGCAATGACTTAAAACTTGCTTGAGATTGGAAATCCGTCACAATATAAAAACAAAAATCATTCATTCTCAAACTTATTTTGTTTTTGTGCTATGATGCAGTGTAATAAATGTAATATGTGGAAGCTGCTGTCACACATAACATAATAAACATAAACAACAAGCGAATATTGATGCTGCTGCGGAAGGTGTATTATTATTATTATATTATATTATTGCTGTTCGGCAGCCAACTCTTAAATTTTTGAATGTCAGACTTTCCCTGAATGCACCAATAATAAATAATACCAAGAAAAATGTGAAATCAGCCACTGTAATTTACAGGAAATGGCTTTTTTCTTACTGTCAACAAGTCTCACATGCAGAGTCAAATCAACAATGAAATGATCGACTTACAAATATCGTGTGCGCATTGAAAGCCTGATACATGAAAGGCCTCTGTCGTTGTTAAAAACATGTCAAGGAGCTGTACCGTTGCACTGGGTCACATGATCCTTTACCCCGAAGAGTCTGGTCATGTTAGTTTGTTCAGAAATGGCTTCAAAGTCTAAAAACAGCGACCAGTCTCCAGAGAGAAGTTCCTTGTACGGCTGTAGTACGGTTGTAGTGCTTCGCTAGCTTGTTGTGCTACATATATCAAGCTCTTGACTTTATACCGAAGTTATTTGAGACATTTATAACGTAGCACAAAGTCAAGAGGAGGTTATATGTAGCACAACAAGCTAGCAAAGCTCTGTGCACAGTTGTGTCTACTATAGACAGAACTACTCTCCAGAGAGTCAAAATGTGAACGTGGATACTTGTAAGTAGGATGAGTTCATTGTTGGTTTGGCTGTGCACATGAGATTTATTGGCATTTTAATCTTGTTTTTTTTCTGTCTATACATATTGCTTCTTTCTAAGCTTTATTTTCCTCCTCATGTGCTTCAGATGCCCTGTAGGTAAATACTGGCACTACCACGGAGACCGCTGCAGTGAGCTGGTGTCAATGCCGGTTGACCCTACGCTAATTATAACCTGCCTCGTGGGAAGTCTCTGCTTTGTCGCCGCCATCATCGGCATCTTGATATTCATCAACAAAACGTGTATAAAGACGAAAAAGGCTGTCACGTTGGTGTAAGTAGGAGCCCCTTTTATCTCGCTTATATTTGTAACCATCTTTTGTTACAGGGTGTTGTGTATTTTTATTCACTACCTAATCTCCTTTACGTTGTAGGCACACCTATGCTCCCTATGCCTTTGAGAATACTTTGAGGGTGAACCCAATGTTTGAGAATGACGATGGTGTCTTAACTCAAGTGTCCACATTGCCAAGTTCTGCTTCTTCTCAATCTCAACAGTCTGAACAAGAACATTTTGCCTCAATTGAAAATATACACCTGAGTATTGAGGTACACAAACGGGCTAAACTGACTCAACGTTACTAACATCCAACGTTCGACTAAAACTAATTTGCTATTTTATAATTTCTAACAAACTCTCATCGAATTGATTGTCTTAGTTTGCATCGCTCTCATCCTCCACATGTTTCATTTATGTTTTGTATTCAAATGGCTTGTAGTAGACGTTGTTGCTTGTATTGGCATAGTGTCTGTTTTTATTTACATCTGCTGCTTGCATGGTTGAAGCGCCTCGTGCTTTTTATAATATATTAATGGAGCTCTACTTTTTGTCTCCGCAGATCCCCAGACAACTCTACACAACAAGATCAGAAAAGTTAGTCTCAGAGATGGTGGACTTCCATCACTGTATACCACACAACGAGGTGAGGAAAAAAAACCAACACTGAGTTTTCATTTAAATATCGACCCCAAAATCCTAAAAAACAAACTAAAAGTGAAAGGGAGATCATTTGGGGGATTTATTATAAATAAAAGATTATAAATAAGAATATATTTCAACATCTTCAGTTTCAGTGTGCGTATTTATCTTCTGGTGTTAATATTTATTAACATTTGCATCAAATATTTTACAGCTCTATGACGCACACAAAGGTAAAACATGAGGATGATTTTTGTCACTCACAAACCGAATCACTGGTGTGAATTTAAATCAAATTAATAAATAAATAAAAAATCATTATTAAACTGTAATTTTATAACCTTGAATTAATCTGATAGAATAATCATATATTAGTATTTTAATTTGATCTGCAATGTAGTTAAAACAATGGAAAATAGCCTCTTTTTAAGTAAGTGTTTAATAGATTTACTGTCTAATTCCACTTTAAATTAGCCATCTCTTGTTCTCCCTGTTGTCTCCTTTTAGATGTGTCGACTGCCAAATGAATACAGAACGTGTCGTCTCCTGATGGCATCAGATAACGAACGTTTTGAAGTAACCGTTCTTTGACAACGTTCTTCTTCCTCCGGAGCGGCGACACAGTGAAGAACTCGAGGAACAAAAAGGCTCAAAAGAGTGTTGCTGTTTTTAACTGTTTATGGGATGACTGTTACAGACACAGTAGAGCAGTTAAATGGTGTTTTACAGTGTTCATAGTGATGAAAGTGTCTTGTTAGACAGAGAGGGCTGTGGATATTAAAGTACACGGTGGATATTAAAGTACACGGTGGATATTAAAGTACACGGTGGATATTAAAGTACACGGTGGATTTAGGTTGTCTTAAAGTGGAACCGAATATTTATTTTAAATATTGAATGGTAGGAACATTTCCTGTATACCCTTGGCAAAGGTTGTTCTTTTTCCTCACAATGAGGTATTTATTATGTACAAACTGATACACATGGTGGTATCTTTAAAAGTTTAGATGCTGTTTATTGTTGTTGTGTCCCAAAAAAACCCAGAAGGAATGTATAAGTTGATGACTTTGGTCATGACATGAAAATATTGGCTGCTGTGTGTGAATTTTTCCATCCTGTTCCTCAAAATTTCTCACTAATAATTTGTCTTTTGAGATTTTTGAGACAATTCCCCTTTTTTTCTTTAAAAAAAAACATTTTATATTTAAAAGCAAATATTAAAATGTTTTTTTTTCTTTTGCATTAAATTTTTTTTAAATGTATTTCTCTTTAAATGTCATATTTACTTATAGTTTTAATAGTGTTGATTATCAATTTGTTGTCTTTTGGTATAATAGCAGAAAATCAACAATATTAAGAAAACTCCAGTTAAATCCTACTAATCATTTAACGGGTTGTTTACATCAATTATCTGCAGTAATACAGCGAAACAAATCTATGAAGCATATGAAGGGGCATACATTTATTTCCTACAGCAAAGACAAAACATACAAGATAAAATGAAAAGAGGGAAAAAAGTGAATATCAATAAAAGTCGACTCCTGTAACTCAATAAGCGTGAGTCCAAACAAAGGTAATGCTGTCAAACAATCATCTTAATAAAATACACAAACTCACACACAAAACACACACAAATTACATTACTGTCTGTAAAACAAGCCGCAAACCCACAAAACTGCAAACGTGAAAACAAACTTTTCCCTTCTTGCATATCAAATGAGCAACAATACAAAAAAAACAATGAATTCAACAATGAGCCGTTAAAGCAGCAAGAAAACACAAGATGAAAAGATTAAACTTCTACGATAAACTCAGCACTGCTTGAAAGGATTCAAACTTCTTAAAACGTGCATCCTCGAGCAAAAACCTGCAAAAAATGGACATTTTTTCCACCACGATTGTGTCCTACTTGATGTCACGCGTCACACTTGTAGTAGATGAGAGAACTAAGATATGATATTATAACTTTTATACTTTATTTATTATAAAATACAGTATAACATTGTATAAATATGTTTAGAAATATATTTCTATTCATGATTAATCTCAACTTTTAGTATTTAACAAAACTAAGGCATGATGACATATATATATAGATGTGTGTGTGTTAAATTGGACGTGCATGAGGAGGTTGGACAGAGAAAAACAAGAATTTACACGCTATTAAAAGCATTTCTACACATTTTCTCTAAAAATCAAATATATATATTGTCCCTATTTCTGCACATTAAGGTTTCAGGTTAAAAGCTAGATTAAGACATCCTTGGTGTAGTGCAGTCGTGTTGTAATTTAAGGCCTCAGGCTGCGATGTTATTATTACCATTAATTCACCAATAAGGTGTCACACAGCAAAATAAAATAATAAAAACTGTAAATAAGGTAGAGAACAGAAGAAGATGATAGAGCGTCTACAGTAAGATTTCCATCCCTCGAACCACAGGCTGTCTCTGAATGTGCATGTTTCTGTTTGTGTCCAGATGTTGTTTCAGGACCAAACTCGTAGTTGTGCGCTTATCTCAACGCTCTGGTTCACTTGAGGAGACTCTGAAGCATGGCGGTAGCGTACGTGGGGCGAGCCTGCTTGTTCTCAATGGCTTTCTTGAGGTACTGAATCCCGTCACATCGTTCCCAGATTTCTTCAAACTGCCTGGGCAGGATCTCCGCCCCCCTCTTCCTGGTTAAACCCGTCTCTTCCAGACTCAGCTCACACATTTCCATGTCATCTTTCCCTGGAGTGGAGGAGGAATAATAACTAGACTCTCACTCTTGTACAGACAAATAAACACAAGTGTACGATTTATAAAGAACACAAAGTAGCGCTGAAACAAATTGGATCGACATCGATTCGTTTTATAAATCAGAAAAGCAAAATATTCACTGCTCACAGCTTTTCTTCTTTTTTTTTTATATCATTGCAAATTAATTTATCTTTAGATTTTGGACTGGTTGACTTTCACTTTTTTATGAAAAACAAACATTTTCTAAACTTTTCTGCACTTTTCTTGTAAAATACTGCACACATTTAAGATTTAGGCTTTCTCAGTTCAACAGAGTGAAAAGGAAAACGGCCTTCCTGTGTTGAAATGCACACTAAGGCCATAACCTGTGATGTGGGATCATAAGTAGACATTGATTCATGGACCCAATCAAACAAAGCCATGTTGCAGAATATAAAGCAAGATGCTTTCAGTACATATTCTCACCTGCAACCAACACAATGGGCCGTTTGTCTGGATGGAGCTCCATCTGTCTGGCTATCCAGGGACCGTCGAAGTGGGCGTACCACCAGCCCTTCTTTTTATTCTGCGGGTCCTTGTATTGGTCAGCCGGCCGGATGAAGGGAATGCGGAAGTAGCGCTGCTGGCGGTTCATGGACACTTCCTGATGTTGGGCCGTCATCGGAGGAGCTGGGTTCTGTTCGGCTGCAGCGGGAGAGATCATTAAAACATCGGTTCAAAGAGGCGCTGTTAGGAGGAGGATTTGTTAGGAGGAGTATTTGGAACAAAGGATGTATTATTTCATCTACAACAAATGTAACCTTATGTTTTACTAATAAAAAAAAATACAGTATGAAGCTTTCAAAACATACTAGATGAAAAAGGACCCAGTAAAAGGCAGGTAAAGCAGCTTTTAGCCTCGTATGAAATGGCCTCGATAAGACCCCTGCTGCATCAGCAGAGGCCGAGAACAGGATCCGAATACGAGACAAACAAAACAAAACAAAACCAAACCAGTGCAGCTTTCAGCAGTTATCACATCAAAAGAGAAATGGAGTAAATACAGTGAAAAGTACACGCAACGGTGCCATCAAACCTAATATTTGTTTTTAAGATG
The DNA here is from genome assembly GCA_036937835.1 of Pampus argenteus. Taxonomy (NCBI): domain Eukaryota; kingdom Metazoa; phylum Chordata; class Actinopteri; order Scombriformes; family Stromateidae; genus Pampus; species Pampus argenteus. Next base: position 19,501,022 of record CM072873.1, read on the forward strand.
AAAAAGAGCATCAGTGAACTTATAGGCACTGAAACAGCATGTGTGTGTGTGTGTGTGTGTGTGTGCATGCTTGGTGAGCTGTCACACTAGCAGCCGCTGAACCTGACAAGGCATGGCTGGCACTTACTTGCTAATTAGAACAAATACTTTTGACAGAGTCGGGCAGAAGGCAGCTGCATTTTTTAGGCCTCTGCGTTTCGTCGGCTAATTGAATGTTTAGAAATACAGGCGGGTTATTTGCGTGCAGGTCATTAATCTCTGCCAATAAAAAACGAGCAGCGAAAATGGAGAAAATAAACACTTAATCACCATCAGTCACCTGACGTGCCTGAGTATGTGCAGGATGTTTATGGTGCTCGTGTCTACGGGCTAAGCGTTGAGGTAACTAACCGTAGTCGGTGACAGATTTCGGGGCTCTCTGATCACTTCCATCATCGGTGCGTTTCTTGTTCTTGGACTTCCACGCGTGATAGACCTTCAGACGGCGGTGAAACTCCTCTCTGCAGGCCGCCAGCAGCTCGATGTCTGCACACACAACACAACATTAATGACACCAATGACCTCTTCTGTCCTACTCTGACTGATCTGTGGTTTGTATCTCCACATCTAGAAATTGTTTTTCAACATAATGGTTCTATCATCAAAGTCCCATGTCTAATTGATGTATTGTCTATATACACACACAACAGAAACAACCTCAGATTCTCCCCTAATGAAGGTAAAATAGCCAAAAACATTTTGTACTGAAGCTCAAAAGATAACGTAGTATTACCAGGAGACAGAGTCAGACAACATAAGTCAGTTTGTCTTCTTTCTAGTATCACTAGAATCAGCAAATGGGTTCCACAAATTAGCCAGATGTCCTTGGGATCTCAAAGGGGGGACATCAGAGTCCCTCACACTGATCAGAGCACTGTATGCAGTGGCAGCTATAAAGACATCGGCCATGGCGCCAGTGGAAAGGCATCTGCTTTTAAAGCTGACTGATGAGAGGTTGGCTGGGGATGACTAGGAAAAGTCTACCATCCTCCATAATGGTGATAATTTCCTCTCTCCACTACCTAAAATGTATGCAGATGAGTTGCAGCAGCTGTGGCAACATCCTCGGACCGACCATTCGATTTGTCAGGCGAGACCTCTCTTGTGTCCACGCTCTGCACAGCTGCAGTTGTCAGCTTTTTAACAGCCACTTTGGCTACTCAAACGGATGCAAAGCCACAGAGTGCACATGAAACACGTGTGAGTGCAGAGATGGTGGCACAAAAAGTCTGAATTATTATTTCTATTACTATTATTACTAATTTTACTAGGACCTTTAACACCCTCTGTCTACTTGTAATAGCTGGTGTATACACACACACACACACACACACACACACACACACACTCTATCCTGTGTGTGTGTTTAGATGGTTGATGCTGTGACTTCTCACCGCAGGAAGTGTTGATGACATCTCGCAGCTCAGCGTACTTCCATTTGCTGAGGTCATACTTTTTCACGCCCGCGGCAGCTTTGGTCGCTTGCACCTGAGGACCCCTGTGGCAGGGAACAGATGAGAGTGGGTGTGTGAGGAGGAGGCTGCAGACAGGTAAACATGGGAGCAACTGAGGTTAAGGGCGAGGTTAAGGTTTCTTATTATTGTTATTGTTTGTTGAGTCGTATTCTAAAAGAACGAAAGCAGATCATGAACTCTTAACGGCATCAAACAGTAACGCTAATAATTTCTTCTAATGATTTTTAATCAGAAACAAACTGAATTTCAATCTCAGACACAATAAATGAATATTAAAATTAAGTGCGCCGCCCTAAGTGAGAAATGGGAACAGATGCCTCTCTTCTTCCAAGCCTCTCTTATTGTCTCAGCCAATTAAATTCACATTAGAGGCCGGTCAGCAGGGGAGCCGAGGAGCAGCTACTGTTTCAGCTGCACTTATAATGATGCAAAGCTCTTCTAGTGTTATAACTTGCCAGATGCCATCTTAAATCTGCTGCCGTTTTACTGTAGAGTTTCAGCTACTTAACAGACGGCTGCAGCAGGTCTGAGCTCATGTCAACCGTATCTCCGGCTCGCCTGCTGAGCTGAGACTCATAATTCAATAATGCCGAGGATTTACCTCCTCTATTTACAGTCGGCGTAGCTGCTAATGCCTCCGAGTAGAGGTTTAGTGATCTACGAGTTATTAGCCAGATTACCATTTATACTTCATACAGAATGGAAAGATAAGACTTGTGTCATTCTGACATGTAATGTGTGTGAGTGGGTGATGAACCAGAGCTGAGGCTCTACTTGTGCTGCAGGAAGGGGAAAAAGAAGTGGATGTGAAGCGCTGGCTGGAAAGTGTGATTCAGCTACTACACAAGCCATCCATTGTGTATGCATCTACTGCACATGATGCTGAAAGCGCTGCGGTGTGAACACGCGACACACGTGTCGAGTAGGGAGAGTAGGGAAAAACACTGACAAGATTACAGGCTATTGGATCAAATGTCATTTAGTCCCGGCACTTAGGAAGGATTTCTCTTGGCTTTCTCGTGATAACAATCAATTTACATTTTGTACTAAAATCAACTAACTAGAGAATGAATATGTGCACTAATTGCTAATAGCTAATTAGGGGAACACAGGTATCACTAATGAGATTTAAAAGGTCCAAGTAGAGCGAGTTAGTGGCGACACATAAAGCTGTTATTAACTCTATCCAGAGGACACGGTCACCAAACAAGTTTAAAAATGCACCATATTATTACATTGATTCATCTTCATGTTGCTTTAAACACTGCAGACTCATGCAGAGCAGTATTACCCTTCATGTCACATAATTATCCTCTAACGTGCATATCTCATAATTCATGCCATATAAGAGTACATCTAAAATTTAACTGGAGGTTTCTTAAAATTAAAGGATTTTTATGGTGACTTTGCACTCCTGGTATAATCTTACATCTATTCAGGGCAGCTGACAGATGTGACGACTACGACAGAGATTTAGACAGACAGCGGGGGAATAATGAGCGATTGATTACTGCCGGTGTTAGTTATGCTTGGATGTGGGCTGTTCTGATATCTTACATGGCTCGGGCCGAAGATGAAGAGATAGGAAGCTCTGAGAAAGACTCATCGCTGGGAGAAGAAGAAATGCAGTTACACACACACACACACAGGTTATTATGCATGCTGCTTATTGACACAAGAGCAGCATGTATCTTGTGGTTACATATTCAATACCTGCGCAGGCTCGGATCCATCTGACCGTCGTCAGTGATCAGCTCAGCTTCGCTCTGAGCGATTCTCATGGCTAACTCTCGGTCTCGTCTCTCCTGCTCCAGTATGGCGGCATTCTGGACCTGCTGCTCACGCTCCAGAGCCAGCTGGATTTCCAACTCTGCCTGTAAACACACACAAGATTTCCTCTCTTAATGTGACTTTATAAAAAACCTACATGAAGCTAGATCCTGTCTAAGTACTAGTTCTTTCCCCCGTGTGCCAGAACTTTCTTGTGTCCGAGCCTGATTAAAGCCGTTTATCCAGGTGGACTAATAAAGAGGCACTAATAAAGCTTTACTGGTCATCTGTCGAGAACAACAGACAAATAACTCAACAGCATCCAGCAGACTTGACCTTGAGTCAAACTTTGGGCTTTTTATTCAACACTGTGTTAAAATGGGGACATCTGCCACGAGCACAAACTTCAAAATATATAAAAAATATAACACACATAATACATAATATATAGACGTCTCCTATCTGCTATCATAGAAACCCACTAATGAAGTCCACAATGGATACTTTTCTTTAAGGAGCTTTAAATATGAATACCTTTCCAGTTAAGGATATATTATTAATATTGCGGGATGGTCCGATGGTCAGCACCTCTGATGCATGACTGGAGTGAAGCACGAAAACCCAAACTCACAATCTGAATTATTGCTTGCAAGATAAGACCTTTAAATTCATTATAAAGATCCTGGAAAAAAAACATAACTGCTGATAATAAATATAATACACAGGAAGCCTTTGATTGATTTGTTTTCCCCCTTTAAGACAAAATAAAAATACTGCAGAGTGCGATGTAGTATAATCAATAAGTTTAGGATGAAAAACATCATGATAAAAAGATGAAATGCTTGGAGAGAGCAACATAGCGTGCTAGACGAGCTTTTGACGCAGTGGAAAAGAGCAGGGAGGACAGAGCAAAATGCCATCGAAGTCACACACACACTGTTAGAAAGTTTACAGGTGCAGCCGGGGATAAACAAACTTCTCAAAGAGTCTCCTGAGACGTATGACAGCCTGATGTCAACTGTCTCACTGCTAGAAAGAAAGAAAAAAAAGCAGTATGCAAATATCCAACTGGCCTAAGATGAATAAAAAAAAAAGAGGCTGTAGATGTGCAGGAGGTGATGTGCTTGTAACATACCGACAGGACAACAAGGAAGGAGGAGAAGGAGGAGGAAGAAGAGGAGGAGGAGGAGGAAGAGCAGGAAGGTGGATGTAAGGACAGATTAATGAACAGGTTGACTGTAGCAAAAAGGAGAAAGGACAAACAAAGTGCCGGTGAGATGAAGAGGAGTGATATTAAAACACAAAGTGGGACAAAGTAGTTTAATTAGGAGAAGCTCGGTATGAAGTGGTCAATCGCTGCAGGTTTCAGTTACCTCACTGAGGATAAACATGTAAAAGAAGATGTAGAAGGAAGCAGAATAAACGTGTCTACGCTAAATCTACCTATATACTCTAAGGTCATAAAGTTATGTCCGGAGCACCACATCCTTTCAGCAGCACAATGATACAGAATAGAAAGATCATATTTCAGGGTTATTCGAACCTGCATAACCTTCTCTTCCTCCTCTCTCTTTTTTCTATCTTCCTCATCCTGCTTCCTCTTCAGTTCCATCTCTGCTTTCCTAAAAATGTTTGGATAAAAAGGACAAAATTGTTACACTGAGACATAAAAAGACAAAACATTTACCACTACATCTACTAAAACGTCTACTGATCATCTCGTCTTTGTGATTACTTACAGCCTTCTGTCCTCTTCCTCCTGTTTGCGTCGTTGCTCTTCCTTCTCCCTCCTCTTCCTTTCTTTGTCCATCTCCTCCTCGATGTGCTTCAGCCTCTCGCTCTCTTCCTCCTCCTGCTTCTTCTTTTGCATGGAGGACAGCAGGTGCTCTGAGCGTTTCACCAGCCCCTGGTACTCTGTGTCAATCTCTTTCCAGGTCATCACTGTGGCCTGCAGGGGGGTTAAGACAAAGACATAAAGGTCACGGGCACAAAATGAAGACCTATTTTTTATTTACTTATCTAACTCAATCATGTGACTGACACTTTGCCTGTCACTTGCACACCACAGTCACAATGCTCGATTCCCCTACTATACTTGTCAAACAATGATCGGCGGGAGAAGAGGTCAGTGCATTATAAAGATTCATTAGAGTGAGTCTCTAACAGTGACACAGGAAGGGAAGATTACAAGGTCTTGGCCCCAAACGTACAGAGACGTGAATGACAGCCGTTGGTGGCATCGCATGCATTATTCACTCAAGAGACGCCACGCCAGGAGCAATTTCTAAGCACTCCGAACACCATGAGTGTTGACAGTAGGGCTGCTAATAGGCTAACAGAGGAACATAGGTGAGGCTGATTGGGGTAGAGAGGAAAGAAAAGGGCTGGGAGTCACAGGTGTCAAGGAGCCATGTACAGTCTGATCATAGCTATTGTATACAGGAGTACAACATTTAAAAACAAAACCAACACTAGTTTGTGTTTGTGATGATCAGCTGTACCCAGAGGGTCCAATAAGATGGGTGCTTATTGCACAGGGAGAGCTGGGATTTCACTAACCAAGTTTGATAATTTAGCAAAACAGTCTCAATAAATTAAATTATTGGAGAGAGACTTTTTTTTTTTTTTAAATTGTGATTGAAAATATTGATTCTGACAGAAACAATGTGAAAAGGGCACAGCGCACTTAGCAAAGGGCATAGAGTACAACAGGAGAGGACTGGGATGTGCTGCAGGTCTTAAAACAACGCATGTGTCCTGCAAAATCTTTCCTTGATAAATAAAAATTACAGCAAGATGATAAAAACTACACTAAACCTGTAAGCATCATTATTAAAAGGCAACAACATACCACTGACTCACCTTTATCTTGGCTAGCAGAGAGTCTATGGAGGCGGCTAGCTCCTGCACCTGTTTGGCCATCTCCTGTTTGCCCTCCTTCAGCCCGTTCACCACCTTGTTGAACCTTTCCATATGTTTCTTCAGGTTTTGAACTTTCACCATACCATCAATGCTACGAGAGGAGTGAAACATGCATATCAAACTTAGAAACTTGGCCAAATTAAAGGCGTGTAGAGGGTTTTAATTAATGACAAACGTAATATAAAACATAATATAAATCTAATGATTACTACAAGAGCAAGCAGTACATAACATACATTACCATACACTTTCAAAGACTGTTGGTATAAAACATTTCCACATGCAATCATACACATACTGCCACTCACAATCAAAAACTATCTGAAAAACCATCATCCGGATGGCTGCTTTCTGAATGCAACCCAATACAGCAGAACATGCTGCAGTTTCTAAAGCAGTACAGTGAGACATCATTTCCCAACAGATGACTTTCCAGATTGATTTGAACTCGCAAAATTTCACAATGTGGGAAAGCCATCAAAACCCACCAAGCGTGAATCCGTTGAAATAAGAAAACACAAGATTAAAAAAAACAAAAAAAAAAACAAAAAACACAAGAGAGCAAAGGGCACAGACAAATGATGCATGTGTGATGGATACGAGAACCAGGAGGAGACTCACCGCGGCTTATGCTTCTTCTTACACAGCCACATGCGGACGGTCTTTTGAATCTTAATGCAGGCCAAAGCTCTGTAACTCATCTTGTTTCTAACTGTTGGAGGTAGAAACGAGAACAGGATTCAAACAAATACGTATACATACATATGTTGTCTCGTGCAGCATTCATAAAGAACACATAAACAACTGCAACGACTAAACTTGAAATTAGTGTATTTTCCATTGCTGCTTCTTAATTAATCAATTAGTTATGTCTATAAAATGTCAAATTGTGGTTAATACTGATGTGGATGGTTTTCAACTGGTAACCAAGACAACACAAAGTTAAGATAATGATGACATATTTTCCAACATCCAGACCAGATTTGACAAATAAAGCCCTTTAGAGAAGTGGTGTAATAGAAAGACAAATCTAAATCAGTCCTAAATAATGCAGTAAAAACACTATGTGTGTTATTCTGTTACTTACGTTTGATGACAGACAGGCTGCACCACTGGACCTTCTTCCAGCGGCTGCACACCAACCACTTGTTGACTTTCATCACCAGCTCTGCGAGGTGGTCTGGATCAGACTTCATGATCTGGTCAAACTCAGCGAACTGATGTACGCACACACACAAGACACAAACAGCTGCACAAAATGACCTTTAAAACACATTAGCGCTGGATTATTTCTGTTGACTTATTATTGTTGTACCTTTCCAGGGCGGAAGAAGACTCGGGTCAACCCGAACTTAAAGTCATTATCATTCAGTCCCAGAGCTTTGAACAAAGCCTACAGAGGAACAAATTCACACTGAGTGACACAGCAATATTAGCTTGTTATTTAAAGTTAATAGTCCATTAAATAAACTATTCACCTTGCAGAAGAGTCGTGGGTTCAGTCGTGTGAGCTTATCGGGCATATACTGTTTATACATGTTGTAGAGCTCATGGAAGGCGGCTCTGGAGGGAAACCCTCCCTGCATCAAGTCCAACACTGAGACCATCCCTAATCAAAAGAAACAAACAAACAACAAAATGATCTTCACATATGCAAAAACACTAAAACAGCATCACACTGTTCTGTTTCATCCCTGACAAACGCCTAACTAATGTTTAATGTGTGTGTTTGTGTGTGCATGCAAGTGAGAGCAGTTTTAATATCCACAGGAGAGTAAACAAGTAAAATAAGTATATAAATATAAATCGTCACATTCACAAAGGCTGTTAAAAGGATCAAGCTGACTTTAAAATGAATAATTCAGCACACTCCTCATATTTAAAGCAAATTGCAGTCCACCAAATATAAGTATAGTCAGTGCACAGAGATCAGAGCACAGTAGAATAAATATTACTTCCTACAAATAACTGGTGAATCCTTTTGAAATATGATCCAATATTCAGGTCCAGTTCTGAATTTGCATACAAGCACTCCAAGCTGGATTTATAAAATGAATAAAAATAAAATCCACCAATAGACTGCAGGTCCTAAACATGCTAGAGTGAATAATAAATATATAATAACGCCTAACGTTGGGGACAATCTGCATATTTTTTTTTTTGGTCCTACCTGAGCACTGCAGCTGTGAGAGAATCAGAGCTCCTTCAAACTGGTGGCTGACCATTTTCAGGTTGGGTTTTACACAGCGGATAAAACTCGATCCCTGCAAACAAAATCGATCAGTCTCTTCATACTTCATAAAGGATGCTTTACATTATTTGGATTCTGACATAACTAAAATATTCAATTAAACTATAGAGCTACAGTATTACTCACAGTACTGCGAAGCTTTTCCAGCAGCAGATTCAGCTGCGTCTGTGTGTGCAAGCAAACAAAAGGACCAGTTTAATGATCCACATCCTTGTCAACAGGTTAGAGAAGGAACACATTCAGCCCAACATTTCCTCCCCATACTGAATGCATTTTAGCTATTGGTGCCTTACATACACACATCATCATCATCTTATTTATAGTGTCTCATCCCTTTGCCTCCACTTCACTGTTCTCATCCCTCTCTCTCTCTATATATATTATACCTCAAGCTGACTTTATCCAGGAAGGTTTTCTCAGAGGAAAGAGGAAGGAGACTTGGAAAAAAATCTAAGAGGGAAACGAGGAATAAGAAACAGGGAGAAGAAAGAGGGAAGAAAAGTGTAAAGAAGAAAAGTTACAGATCTAAAAAGAACCTAAAACAGAGTAATATGAAACACCTGTACTTGTAAATACCTGAAAACACAATATTTCACACTTTTGAACCTGTAAACATTTAATAAAGCAGCAGTGTGTATTTTAAATTTTTACATCTATTTAATTGGATTTTGTGCGTGTTTTAATTTGGATTACATGCACATAAATGGATGGATCTCTCAACCCAGTAGCACAAAAAAAAAAAATGCTTCAAATATAAAAACGAATCTAATTATACGTCATGTCTTTGGCAGTAAAAGTGTTTTATTGGATTCATCACGAGTGTGAAAGATTACGATTTATTTTCTAATTATTATTTATTATGTAAAATAATCTATTATTATTATTCCCTAAACACGAGCAGGTTATATTTCAGTTGCTCTCATCCTCTGTCAGTCAGTCAGTCACTCTGACCTTGAACTTGTTGCCGACGCTGATGAAGCCGAGTTTGCCCGCCTTGTGTTTCGAGTCCTTGGCGGTGTTCGAGTTCTCAAACAGCTCTCGAACAAATTTGTCTTTGGATTCACACACTAAGCTCTCCAAGGACATGTGGAGGGCATCGTTATTCTTTTCCACGAACCGAGTCTGTGGAAACACACACACACATATATATATATATATATATATATATGTACTGCCAGAAGTGTATAGTTCACACATAATAGAAGCAACCTTTTGTAGGGAAATACACAACATATTATTGTTGTGGTATTTGTGGCTTTAACTACTATTAACACTGTCTTCACATAGGAGACTATATAAGATATTTGGTGAAAAAAATATTGCAATATTAGATTTTGTGAATGCCAACCTGCCCTTATAGCCTTATACAATAATATCTGTGTGAATAATTACTGTTTCATAGCAGACTGCTCCAGCAAAGTGCCTGATGATAAAGCCTTCATCATCCCGGAGATTCCTGTGAATGGTCAACTTAGACTTCCTGGGAACCTGAGAGGAAGAGAAAAAAAAATCAAATCACATTCAACGACACATATTGAATACGTATTGATTTCACTCTACAGAAGAATGTTGTTCATTTACACCAGTAATGAAAAGACAGAAATTATATGATAAATACAGGCATATTCTCACAAACACATACAGGGTCATTTTTTTAGTTTTTAACTTGTATGAATCTACAAAAAAAACAAAAAACATCTGCACACAGTTGAAATATATATATATTTTTAAATGCGACAATCATCTCATGAGGCTCATGTATTATAAAGGACTAAAATTAAAACTAAAATGCAGCACCCAGCATTTTTTAAGCTCCATTAGCTTCATCAGAGAGGAGAAACCATGATAAATCATGCTTGAAGTGTGAAAAAACTGGTTAGCAAAAATGTTAGCACACAGCAAATTCGAGCACTTCAGATTAAGATTAATGTCTTTTTACCCTATTAAATATATAGAATAGGGTTTTTTTTTTTTTAAATTTGAGTAATAACTCCTTGCTGCAGTCAGCCATCTCTAATCTTCAGCTTGAATCGGTGTCAAGGCTACGTTTCTAAAAAGGATTTCATGCTTGCAGAGATACTGGCAGAGTGATGAACAATAGCGACAAAGACAGTGACAGAGAGGGAGCAACTAGGGACTGTGAGTCATTCACATCACAATGACGAAACCAATGTGCAGTAACATTTTTTCTTCATATTATACCAAAGAAAGAGAATAATAAAGCAGAGTACTGGAGAGAAAGCAGAGAGGTTAGAGGTCTGACCGTCAGTCGGAAGTGGTCTTTGTGCTTGTTGTGAACAGCCAGTGCAAAGTGTTGGTCGCTCGGCTGAGGAAGACGGTTCTCTTCATCCAAAATGTCCAGGATTCCCACCAGCTTTGCTTCCACGAGGTCTGGAAACAATGATTATATATATGTATCATCAATACGATGTCCTGTGTAGCATCTGTATGGATATATGGGATATATTTCCTACCCATAACTTGCTATAATGTTTACAAAACATTTTTTAAGGAACGGTAACAAAACACATAAATCCCAATAAAGTGTTCAATGGTGATTATAATGCAAAAGGTTAGAAAAATCACTAAACATTCATATTGGAAATGTCCACTGTTTACTGTTTCTGGATGTGAATATTCAAAGCACAAAACGTGTTTATCAGGATGCTCATTTAGCCATATATCTGAATTATTCATAAGGCATGCTGTGTTTGGAATATAATCTAATAGCCAAGGACCTCGAGAAAAAAAAAATATAAAAAATAAAAATTTGCATGAACAAGCACCTGTGCATAAATCCTGAAGAGTGATGAGTGAATTAATGGGCAACCCAAACGGTCATTTGCAAGTCATAAATGTTATTCACGGCTGTCAGTTAACCTTGCACCTGAATAATCGCAGCCTTTGAAATACAAATCAAACGGCTTCACCTTGATACACTGACTACTTCATCACATTAATTCGAGGATTAATTCGACGACAGAGAGACAACGAAAAACAAGGAGGGATCATCGTTTCTCCGGGATTCTCGTAAGCACAAAAGAGGCCATAAACCCCACAAATACTCATTACGCTCACTCCCGTCAGACACATGGATATGCCAGCTTCTTGGATAATGAGACAGTGGTATTTTTGTCCCGCTGACAGGTGTATTTTTGCTGCTCTGAAGACCGGCCCTGAGCACGAGGAATGACCCAGATGAATACCATGTGGGTGAGTTGATGTTACACTTGAAACATCCTCAGTACATCTGCGCTGTGTGGGCTCTCCAGACAGCAGCATTTCTCTTAGTACATTTTGTGATTTGTGGCAGAAGCCCTCAAAGGCAACACTTCATCTTAATGATGTCCCTGAGTGTCACTCGGTAGTCTTTTTTTTTTCATGCCAGAAGATCACAGATGGTATATAGATATATATATAAATATATATCTCAATGCACATACTCCTATACATATATAGCTTTGATTTTGGTCATTTCAGAAACCAGTTTTCTTTTTTTTTTTTTTTTTTTTTCATCAGGGAACTTTTGTGAAGTGACACACAGGGAATGATTGAAATTGAAATCAATGCACTGTGTTTGAGGGATAATGGGCTGCAAAGGAGGGAAGATGGCACAGACGAACTTACCAATGCAGTCCTGGTTGTCGACGTAATGAACTTCATTCACTCCCAGCCCTTCCTTTTGATACAGCTCTTGTTCCTTTCACAAACACGACCAAAAGTTAGAAATTAACACTTAAAAATTGGCTGATATGAAGTGACAAGTCTCAAAAAACCAACAACATTAAACTGACAGCATGCCGTTCAGATAATGAAAAGCGGGGCTTAAACCAGAGTTGTGGAGCTTTAATTGGAGGCCTTGGAAGAGAATAATGTTAAGGGATCACAGGAGGGAAACAAGCCTCATCATGTCCCTCGAGAAATTAGCATTCTAATAAAAGAGAAGAAGAAGAGACGGAGGGAAAATATAAGTGGCAACCACTTCCTCCCGTCTCATCAAAAAGAGTCAGTAAGTTTGACTTGTGAGCGACACGACGTGGCAGGTTTCACAGGATAAAGGTGTAATACTTTTCACCAAAACCACCTCGATGTTCACCCACCTCTTTCAGGATACGCTCGTTGAAGAACTGCTGCAGTTTCTCGTTGCAGTAATTGATGCAGAACTGCTCAAAGCTGTTATGTTCAAAATACTCTAAGAGAAGAGGAAGAAAAAAAAAACATGCAGTCTATTCAAATTCATTTTTTTTTTAAAGCCTGTATTAATTATGGAAGATGAAGAAAATTAATTCTCAAGCAAGAGCGTACTGGTAATGAAGTGTGTATATGCATTAGAGCACTTATTTCCAGAACCGTGCACAGACAAGAGTCTCTTTATTTGATTGAATTCTTAACTAATAACAGCAGCAGCAAAATGAAGTCAACCTAGAAAGTTGCACAAACAAAACTTTGTGTTACACATGAATTAAGTTTAATTGTAACTTCTACATTTTATTACCAAACCCAGCGATGTCCAGCACCCCGATGAAGTTGGAGGAAGTCTCGAAGGGGAAACACTGGTTCACTCGTTTGACCACATGATCGAAGAGGCGGCTGTACACTGCCTTGGCCAGGGCATCGCGGGCATTGTTTGCTTGTTCTACCTTTAGAGGCACCCTGGAGGGACACACACACACACAAAGTGGGGCAGTGACAGACAGTCCAAAACTGGGACATTGTAGTCTCTTATTAAACCTCTTTTTTTATGTTTTTTATTTTTTTTAATCAACCCAATTTTCGTGTGGTAGCAAAGGTTCAGCTGCGTCAGTTTTTTGCTGCATAATGCCGTTGTCCTTCTGATCTCTACTTAAGATACTGCAGGAGTTTCTGAGCCAAAGATGAGGTATTAAAAACTAAAATATGAACTTTGAACTTCTACTTGACTCTCTAATGGCAATTTAACACCATTTATTTTAAATTATTTAGAAAGGGGTTGGCTGTATGGACAAAGTGCAGCACCACAGCGGCCCAGAGTTCAACTTAGCCGTCCCAGGTGGGAGGTGGGAAGAACGTGACTTTAATATTAAAAAGATCTGTCTTTTTTTTTTTTTCGATGATAGATCTTTGTGCACGTTCTTCCTTTTCCACTCATCCGGTCCTCATATATAAACCTTCATCCATTACAAACAGTCCATCTATCATTACTGAATCTCAACAAATAATGAGCTACAGTTTCTCTGTTTCACCGTGCCATGCAGTTGAAATGCAGTAACACACATGCAATATTTACAATTTATCTAACTGACAGGCATTTTTATCCATTGCAATGTTTCATATCGCACACTAGTTGGAGCCTCAGTCATCCCCGATACCGCCACATCCACAAACCTCCGAGCTGCCCTCACGCTCCCGAGGGATGGGTGGATCTGTCTGGGGCTTAATGACAAAGCCGGGCCCCCCGCCCCACCTTCACTCCACCTGCTCCCCAGACACCACCGGGCCTTTACAGTATTGCAGTAATGCTCGCCTGCCTCCTCAGATACACTCTGCATTATTTATGTGGAGAAAACACTTCCAGGCCAGGCCAGCATCTGGCCCTCCTGAAATATTAATCGACCAAACGTGGCCCCATCACTCAAACGCCACATCGCCACCACATTACACAGGAGCAGCGCCGATACTGCACCGCATTCTCCTCTCAACATGGATTTTTTTTTTAAACCTGCAAGAAATATCTACTATCTGTTTGGGTTATTGGGGTTTTCTATGGTGTTTGATAATTAGATGATAATTAGATCAATCTTACTCTGTCTTCATTACTAACAGGCTTAAGTGAGGATTTAAGATAAACGTCTTGTGCAATAAAGAGGCGTTGCAGGTTAATACCAATAAGTACAACAATCTGTCTATTTACATTTCTGTCGTGAAATAATTGTCTTCGGTTAGTTCAACGAGCGGAGATGACAGTATCAGTAAATAATAACAGTGGCTCCTGGACCAAACTAAGAGGATCAATTATTCTCCAGAAAACATTTTTCAAAATAAGTTACAAGGAGTCATTGATTTTTTAAAGCTGAATGTTTTCCTTCTTACTTGATAACTGTTCCTTTGGCGCCCCCTGCTGTAGTGAGCATGACCCTTGTGGTGAGGCTAACCCGCAGATCATCCTGGTCCAGACCCAGCAGATCGGCGCAGTACTCCAGAGTCTGTCCAGACTGATTCTTCAGAACGCAGCCGCCTGAGACAGAGAGACAGATGGACAGAGAGAGAGACAGAGAGACAGACAGAGAGAGAGACAGACGGACAGAGAGACAGACAGACGGACAGAAGGACAGACAGACAGAGACAGACAGACAGACAGAGAGACAGAGAGACAGACAGACATGTATGCCTTAATAATCCTCCAACTTCAGTATGTGTTTCTGCAACATACTTTTATTTTTCTTTGAGTTTTGTAGGTATGAACATGCATAGTATTTTCAGACCCATCGCAAAGTAGTAGTAGAGACGGTAATATGTTGAATAATATGAAGTGCCTCTTAGAGAGTTGGTATTCAGGTTCACTGGATGTAAGGTACAGTGTGTGAGAATGAAGAGAGCGAGTGAGAAAATACTTAAAACTGACCTGAAGAAAGTTTGAAAGTATAGTTAATTAGCCTTATAATGACCTTGACTTGAGACAGGCAGAGGAAGAAAAATGACCAAGAAAGGAGAGAGAGATCATGGTTGCCATGGTAACACTTGAGCCTAAATTGTGGTAATATCCAAGGACATCTGATGACACACATCTGCAGAAATCTGTGAGCTCATATTTCTTGAAAAAGCTAATTAATACCAACGTGTTCAGTCCATTTCAGTTGACTGAAAATTAATTACATAAAACATTTTACAATTAACTTTCTTGACCCCTCTTTCCCAGTTAAAAGTTAACTTTTTCTTATTTCTGTCAGCATAAAAACTGGAAAACAACAAGACTATCTTGGTGATTTTCATGAAGAGTGATAATCACTATGGCTACGACTGAAAAACTACTAAAAAAACAGTAATTACAGGAAAAAAAAGAGACATTAAATTGGTCACAAATGCCACTAAACATCTAGTTACAGCGTCTGTTCTACCTGAGGTGCTTCCTGTTTCCTCAAAGTCGATGTTGCCCAGGTGCAGGACTCCAGCAACCACCCTGAACAGGTCCAGCTTCTCAGTGTCATCCAGACCGATCTTCTTCATGGCTACACACATCCTGTTAAAGTCACCCTGGTCGTCAAGAAGAGGGTCCTTCAGTGCACCGACCTTTACATGCTGCAAAACACGCAAGCAAGTGAGAAACTAAACAGACACGACTCACCTCCACCTCCACCTCCACCAGCAGCACACAGCAAACACACCATCCTATGAACTAAGGTTTTTCTGCTACAGTTGAAAAAGCAAACTTCCTTTGTATTTTTCTATTTAAGCACCACCCAGCAACAATCCCACTCAAACCTGTGGGACACATGCAGACAGAGGAGGACACATGCAGACAGAGGAGGACACATGCAGACAGAGGAGGAAACATGCAGACAAAGGAGGAAACATGCAGACAGAGGAGGACACATGCAGACAGAGGAGGAAACATGCAGACAGAGGAGGAAACACGCGCTCTTATTTCCTGTTTGCACTACAAAGAGCAGCATGTAAAACAGTCTTAGTGTTTACTTTAGAGAAAGAGCAAGAACAAAGAAACATCACCTTATTGTCCTACATAACACAGACGTGTGGCAGGACAAGACAGATACACAATGACTTGATTAGCAACATAATTATGGCACACAATGTACTTAAAACCACACAGCTTACATGGCTCCCATCAGTAAAGTTACGAGTCACTGTGTAGATTTTTGTAAGAAATGACTAAGCATGTTAAATGAAGACTTTTTCACATTCAGAAAATAGTAAAAATAAAAAACAAAGACAAATATGGCATGGAAAATATTAATTGATGTATTAGATTAAATAAAACCCATTACGGATCCTGTAAATCCACCTGACCTGAACGCACCTTTGCTTACGACTACTTCACTTGACGTTTTCCAGAAATACAATTAGCATAAAACAAGATATTATTCTATCATAGAAAACAAGATGTGAATTGAACATCTATAATTAGTCCCTGAGAGAGCAACATGTCACACTTTATTCTTATTTAATTGTTTCTCGTTATTAATTACACATTTCCTGCAGGCTTTGCAGCACGACTCATCGAGGCACTGGTTCTTTTTTTCATGTTGTACATAATTCATCAAATACACAGACCTGAACTCATTTCATTGGCATAAAATATTCGTATCGACCAGTTCTTGCATATATATAATTTCACTTTTCGCCCCTGAGATTTGCTTTTAAATCCAGTGCTCACTCGTCATTGCTGGGAAAACAATACTCTATATCGAAATCATTTATTCCACAGGAAAGTATCTCAAAACTGCTTTTGTTTTCTTAACATAAAACACCTTTTCAAAGTAAAATAATATGCATCATGTTAGCGTGATTACACTACAAAAGAACTTGATATTACCTCAGGACTCTTGCGGTTTTGCATGATTTGTTTATCCGAGTCTTTACTGGCAAAATATCTGGTGCAACCTCGATTCAGGTACTGCAACAGAGAGAAAGCAGCTTAAAAAAACACATTTAAATAAAAGTTAAATAAAAACAAAAATATATATATATATATATGTAAATGCATTTCACTCTTGGTGGGATTTTTAATCATCTAAAAGATTTATACTCTGTTGTCTTTCAGTATTGCCTCACAGCTGACTTGTGGTGAAACCGCGTGAAGTAATTGCCTCTGTTGATGTGGGTGTCACCTATGGGACCTGATATTATAACACTACGATAAACATCTCGAAGGAACAGCTTGAGTTGCTTGTTGTTCCATTAAGTCTTGTTTTGTAGAGCATGTAGAAGAAATATAACGGCTGTGATAAACACCTTTATGGCCCCTGACTGTGCACCCACTGTGTTGATAATTGCATTCAAAACAGGCATAATTAAATTTTTGAAATATTGTGTTAATGAGGAGGGGGATTTTTTTTTTTTTTTTGGGGTCTTTGCTTGTGTCGTTATCACTAATGTGACATCTAGTGGGCTTCCAGAGAACTGCCAACTCATGTCTACGGTCTGAGAAGTACTGAGAACAAGCAGCTCACTGACCCTGAAGCTGTCTGGAGAGTCGAGGTGCAGTTTCTTCTTGATGTCCTCAGACGCCCCGGCACACAGCCTGTAGAATATGTGGTAGTTTCTCTCGTCGTTACTTTGCATGCAAATTCTCGACTTCTCTAACAAGTAATGCGAGACGAATCCACCGACGACTGCATTCTGGTAACACGGGAGAAGCAGGTTTTTAAAATTCATGGTCACATACAGCAGATCAATAACAACAACAGATTGACCTGTCTGTTACCTTTTCATTGAAGTGGATTTCCACAAACTTTCCAAAGCGACTACTGTTATTATTACGGACTGTCTTTGCATTTCCAAAGGCCTCGAGAAGGGGATTCGCTGGGAAATAGGAAAAACTTAATTAGGATCCTACTGCCTACATACAGTACTGATCAGTTATTAGTTTGGTGATGTATTACCTTCTACAATTCTCTCGTCAATATCTTGACCACTTCCATATGTTGTGGTCAGATATCTATAGGATGGAGATGAAATTAGGATATGTAAAGCATAAACGCCAAAAAGATAAAAACAGGGTATTATCTGTAGATCTAAATGCAGTGCAGTCACCAGGTATGCTGGTGAAATATCTCGGTTTGGAAAGAGAGAGGAGGATTTTCCAACACAGAGAGTGAAGATGAAGTCATACGGGATCATACCTGAGAACAAACTTGGTGTTTTCTGTTTTTCCAGCACCAGATTCACCAGAAACTATGATTGACTGGCTCATCTTTAGGACCTTCATGTCCCTGTAGGCTTTGTCAGCTAAAACAAACAAACAAACACGTCACAGATTAATTAACTCTCTAGCATGACAGTGTTGCACAGTGCAAATAACAGCATCACACAGACACAGACCTGTTATTTAGTTTTGATCTCTCACCTATAGCATAGACGTGAGGTGGCTGAGTGCCTAGTGACTTCCCCCGGTACGACTTGATGGCGTCAGGGCCATAAAGTTTGGGTATGTCATAGTACGGATTCACAGCTATCAAGATGTTGGCCACATAAGTCTGTAAAGATAAAAAATACAGCTACGATTAGTGTCACATTTAGAGAAAGTTCATTATGTAGCAAAAAAATAATAATAGGAGACAACAGACCCCACTGAAGGTTAGTGGGACACACCTTAGCTCGTTTCCCTGCCTGACTTTTCCCATTTACCAGCTGTCCCTCATTTCCTAAGTGAGTGACTGGGATCAGGATTGGGTTTGCCAGTCTGACTCTGTGACCCTTTGCTAGTTTCCCTTCCCTCTTTACCACCTGGTGCCTTTTCCCTCAGGGGAACAAGGATCCTTTCACCTTCTGTCCTCCAACAAGAATCGACTTATGATGCAACTGGATAGCGGTGGTGTTAAACTATGGCGAATATGTATATATACACACACACATTATTCTGGTGCTATTATAGACGAGTATAAAACAACATACATAGATGTGGTCTTTACTGTACCGCACTCTGACATTGTTGAGAAGAGTGGCTTCATTCAAGTACATAAGGCTACCTGAAAACAGACAAATACAATACACTTACTCAACAGAACATAGCGATTGATTGATTGATTGATTACATAAATGGACCCGACTGAGCATTAACTTACAGTTGTCATCGACATGTTTGTTGACATCATCCTCTGCAGGGAAGACTTGGCTCATCGGAGCAAGAAAGGTCTGAAACATAAAGATTATCATTTCCTAACTAAAACATATTAAAAAAAACAAACATAAAAAGCTAAGCAAGTATGCATATAAGCATGAATCATTCATCATGCTTAAAGATCACAGTAATGATGTTTGGTGCTACTTGTTCTCAGGATAAATTAGTTACTGATATTCTCGTTCTATTGTTTAAGAGTCTGAGTTAATGGAAATAAACTCAATGGAACAAGCCGGCTGTGGGAGAAACAAGGGGAGACATGGCAGGATGATGAATAATTTGGTGGGAGAGCAACAGGATCTGAACACCTGAGTGAGTAAGTGAGTGTGTGCTTCTCTCTCTGTGTGTGTGTGTGTGAACCAATCAAGTCACTGTATTATTAAAACCAACCAAACTCCAACCACAACAATTAAAAAACAGGCCCGGAGAAATTACCGATGAAGACAAATCAGATCATGTGACATGATAAGAGCATTACAATGACCTTCTGGCTGATTATTACCAATTGATCAATATAATAAACATCTCCTTTACACGTTCATTACACACTCCCTATATCAACACCGCTGCGTGTGTGTGTGTGTGTGTGTGTGAGTGTGACCCAGTCTGTGCTATGATTCATGGTTTATTACCGCAAACAGGCTGTTAGCATAAACAGAATCTGCTTTGTGTGCTTTGCTGCAGTAACTTGGCTCAAATCAGCCACAATAGTAATGATGTGAGAAATGTCTAACTAATAAAACTGACAAAGAAGAGGCAGCCAGGCTGAGACACTAATGAGCTCAACACTGCACTCAATGGGCCTTTCATCCCCTCACTAAATGGGACAGAGTTTATGCATTGCAATAACATTTAAACCGATGATCATTCAAAGAGCTTTAATCCTCACTCATTCATATCTGCTGCAGTCTTAATATTTTGACCATCTGTCATCTGTCAATTGGGTAAGATAGATATTGACTCGTCTCCAGTGCAGATTTGATTCAACAGGTCTGCTGTTGTCTTGAGTTTATAAGGAAGTACAGTGTCAATTGTAAATATTTAGAAATGTAAAAATAAGATCTCAAACTAGACAGAAGGTGATTTGTCATGGATTGAAGATAATTTTGTCATGCAAAAAATTCATTTGACTCAAATATAGTTGTGACTTATAACAATAATAATGGCTGCATTCATTTAACTGGTTCAGGTACAGTGTCTTCGTATTGTGCATGGCGGCTCGTTATAATTGTTTACTGGGCATCTGTGCTGATCCTTCGAAACTTCGCATACATTAGCTGTGTTGAGAGCAAACGAAACGAATTGAAAAGCGACCGCTACATGTTGGTTGTTTGCTGAGGGAGACATGACGGCTCAGGTGTAACAGGTGGCCTCTACCTCCTAATGGGCAGCTCTCCCTCTAGGCAACACTATCAGAGCACCTGCTGCTATTCTAGTTATTTATTCATGCCTCTGTACATGTGGTCTCTCATGTTTCTCAACATGCGTTAACGCCTTTCTACACCTTTAATCGCAGTTTATGAAGACAAAATTATATATTAAAAAAAACAATAAGTAGAGTATCTACATGAAACTGTAAATTAATTTATAATTGCATGTACTGGAGTGTGTGAGGACCCTCCTGGGATGAAGGCAAACAACAACCACTCGGTGAATGCAATGCTCACATCACCCGTTTTTCCCCAGGTGGACCCACTTTGCCTGTAAATGGAAAGGCAGGCTGTGTGTGACCCACCTTGCCCTTCTGGTTCAGTGGCTCTATGGTGAGCGTGTCGGCTCCTATGTCAACGATCATGCCCAGCTGGAACCCGTCAGATGGGTGGGGCGCCCATACTGGCTTCCCATCCTCCATGGCTTACCTCCTCCAGTCAGCGCTGCCACACAGCTGGGAAAAAAACAAGAAAGGGGAAGAGATGCAACAGGAATAAAGTAAAGCACATACGTGTGTGTGTGTGTGTGTGTTAAAATAGGCATGCAAAGTGATGTACACAGTATTGCTACCATTTCCTGCGTCCCGAAGCTTGTATGGCAACATAATAAATAAGTTACTTTCCGTTTCACACCTGAACCTCTTTTACATGGCAAAATGTCCTCCTGGGTCTTTCTATTACATTCATGTCCTCACTTAACCCGATCATACACTTCTGCTTGAAATGGACAACTAATATCAGATTCAGTCTGAATCCCACAAAAACAAAGATAGGCAGGATTATATTGTCAAACTGATCTATAAGGTGCATTTCTCAGCCATTTTTCATGGTGTGATTGGGACATGACCCACTTGCTGCTGTCTCATTTGCTTTCCATTAACCTGTTTTCTTCCTCTTACTGATCTTCTGAGAGAGGATTTTCCACTGGAGTTGTCTCCTCAGGGATTCATGCAATCCTTACTGAGGACAACACTATCATAAACTGTCCAACCACGTTTGGAGCATCTCAGGCCTGTCAGTCGACGTTTGGACTGCTGCGTCCAAGTGAAAATATCTAAACTTGTGACTATACTATACTGCATATACTAAACTGCAGTTAGACCTTTGCTAAAGCTTAAATACAGTTGCATTACTTCCTCACACACACGTGCAGGGACACGACAGCTAATCTTTTTAACTTACACCTAAACCAAAGTAAACAACCAGACTAATTAAAGCGGCAGGGCTCCTTGAAGCAGGTTAGAAATGTGCTCATATGTTGATATTTTTATATTATGTTTATTAATATGGGGTTATAAAAGGATGAAATCTAAGTTTAGGATAACGACAAGCAGACTACAACCACAAGAGGGAATAAAGCTGTAATTGAAAACAGCAGCTAGACCCTGGCGGACCCAGAGAGCCGACAGTCTCAAAGGCATCATCAATGTGAAATCTTGGTTATCACACGTGTGTCATTAACAGCTCTTGGCAGTTAATCCCACAACCAGAGTTCCTTTTGAGCAAAAGTGCTGACGTTATGCTCGAGTATCCAATTAGCTTCAGGGATTGAGGTCAAATGTCAGAGAAAACTGCTGATGCAGCCTTCGAACATGACGTGCACCACATACCAGATCAACTCGGCATTAAGTTGGATCCCACGCAGGGACAGACTGGAGACGGGAACCTGTACCTGTGGCCACCATGTCCATCTTTTCATTTTTGGACATAGATAATGATCTTGCACTTACACACAAGACTCAGATGGTAAACTCATTACAGTAGACAGAAAAGGTGCCGCCGGGCTAAGTCTAAAACAGCCTGGATTAAGTTTCATTAAATGCTTTACTTCATGTTGCAAATCTCAAAAACAACAACTGTACAAAAATAATTAAGCACTTAATTATGCAAGTAATGAGTGAAAATCTAGTTTGAATTAATGATTAATTGAAAATATTTTAACTAGTGCCACAACAAGTGAATGCATTGTTAGACAAATGACATGCTGTTAAGATAACTCAGTGTATTTTCGTATGGCTCATCTATCATTGGAGCAATAATCTTTTGTTTGCAGTAGATATTTTGACTGGAGCTGATATCGGGCAGAAGGCGAGGAGGTAAACCCTCAGACAGGCTGCTTAGTCAAACACAGGGCGTCTCTAACCTCTCTGTTAACAGAGCCAATGACACTGATAGGCTGCTAGAGATGAATACACCAATCTGAGTCTACAACACTGATCCCAGTTTTATCTGGAGCTCTCAGAAACTTAAGACTGCATGTAAACTACTTGTTGCCATATACAAATTTGCAGTGAAGAACATTTGATTATCAAACCAGCATTCAAAGCAGGTGGGGGGAACGTCAAAAGGACGATAAGATTATCTTTAACTTTCCAAGCATGAGATCAAGGCTGAAGGATCCTCAAGGCTGTTAGATAGCTGACAATCACACATCTTCATATAATGGGAATATTCAATAAACAGTAAAATGTTTGTTCAACATAATATACAGCACTGTTCCCTCTAAATGATCTGGTATATCACTTAGTGGAAGTTACGTCTCAAAGCAAAACAAGTCGCTCATGTTGTAACTTTGACTCTGCAGCCTTGAATCCTCTTAGTGTTTAACCCTCTAATCCAGACAGACAGAGAGAGATGAGACGCTTCGAGAGAGACGCCCAAACCTAACAAATAAAAGTCATTAGATGACAATGCAAATCAGAGGAGTGTCACTGTCAAATGTGACTGTGACACACAGTACATGGAGCAGGAAACACACACACACATACACACACACACATATATACATACACTGGGTCAGAATTAAAGCAGGACACACAAACACGCCTCTTGTTTCCTGCCTCTTATTTCCTGTTCTCCATCAGGGAAAAGACACAGAGAAAATACACTGGATACCAGCTACAGGCCAGCAAGGAAAAACAGATATGAACACACAGGTCATTAATATACCTGTCAGGCAGTGTAAGTAAGAAGAAAAACAAGGTGAATTCATACACACAACACCTTCTGTAGAAGAGATAACGGTGCATTATAAACACTATAAATAAGCCATAATGACCACAGTAGGAGTGGATAATATATATTAAGGATAATTAGGTTAGATATAAGGTTACAGTGAAGATAATACAAAGTAGCTTCGAGCTGTTTGTTGGCTGAAAAGTGTAAAAGTTGAGACACTTACGTACTCGTGTCCTTCAGGCAGTAAAATGTAGGTTCAGGGCGGCAGTAAGCAGTTGTAGGTCCTTCATACGGATGTGTGGCTGCAGCAGTAGTCTCTCTCTCTTCTCTCCCCCACCACCGCGTCAACCACCGCCGCCGCTTTCTCGGTGTTTCCTCGCGCAGGCTGTCTGGATGACAAGCAGGCTGCTGCGCTCGCGCTCCGGTGAGCGCACGTGACGTCACTCCGACTGTATTGACGACGTATTGAAGGTGCGTTCAGGTGCTGCTCGTAGGATCCTGTGTCAGGTAAATCCCAGACAATTATTGACAAGCTTATATTATTGTATTGTTTCCTCACAAGCACACATTGCAGAAAATAAATAATAATAAATAAATAAATAAACATAAAGGTAAAATATATAAACACTATAAAGAATATCACCTGTCAGCAACCAGCTATCTTTACCCATATGTCACCACATGCACAATTATACTACATTATAATATATTGACATATTGGAGTTTATGATATAGATTATGATTCTTCTGATCACCATAAAACTGCTCTTAGAGGATTTATTGAGTACACACCTGAATACTGGGTGCACTGGCTGCAATGAAAAAAGACAGTAAATGTTGCCTTGAGAGTCATAAATATTTCAAAGACAGGTAATCTAAAACTTTTGGGGGGATTTTTGAAGGAGACACCCAATCCACCATTGGAAGCCGTCTGTGGGTTTGTAAATCTAATTAGGCCATCTGATACCACTGTATTGGAGCATATCTCATTACAGACACTAGATGACAGCATGTAAACATTAACATGAAATTTTTTTTTTCTTCACAAGTTAAAAGTCCAAGTTAGTAATTGCACGGCATCCTAAATAATGCACAATATAAACATCATTTGACGCATATCGGACGCTGACATATTTTAGTTTTGGATACAAAAGCACATAATATTGTTTACTTGTTTATTCCTTTTATTCTGTGAAGACTAATGAACACAATCACTGTAATAAATATCATGATTGATTTCCGTTTAAATCTTGAAAGTCTCTTTTCTTTATATATATATAATTTTGATCCTGTGGTATGTGACTTAATGTTATAAGGAAAAGTCCACTGTTTTGCTTGCATGGACAATAGCGCCATCAGGTGGTCAAATATAGGAGAAGCTAATCTGTATGTCTGAAAACTAAATTCCAAACCATGAATGCAGAGAAGCGAAATGCTAATACAACACAACTGAACTAGTTTATTTATGTAAAACCCCTCAATGCTTGACTTGGATTGACTCTTAGAGACATCATATGTGCAGAAAATGTGCATTTGTACACCAGAAACACACACTCTATTGTATCACTAATCTCATTAAAATATAGTGCATTTATTCTGAGGATCATAGAGACATAAGTGTTTTTTTTTTTCTTCCATATTACATAAAACTAGAAAACTTCAAGAGAACTGTGAGTCTGCATTAGCTATTAGCACAAGTGTATTAAATTGTTTTAAAAAGGTCGGGCATCCCAATTTAAACTACATATGTAGTGAACATCAGAGCGAATAAACTTTACAAAGATTCTCAGAAATGGTCCAAAAAAGCTCTGTAGATTAATTTGCACTTTGCAGTTACGTCGGCGTAGCTGTCGGTTCTCCTCTGCTGTCAAGCGCTCGACTACTTTCCCAGCTAATTATCATCTGTGGGGCTCCAGCTGCTTTGGACTTTATCTGTGTTTATGAATGTGCTATCACACACACACATTCTGCCGCGCCTGTGGAGGAGCGTGACATGTTTCTGTTGGACCTCTAGTGTTCAAACCTCCTGCAAACCTCTTTTCAAGCTGGTAACAATTTCTGCTTCTGTTTGGAAAATTCCTACACAGGTAAGGCATACGCATATACTGTTCAAGTGAGGTTATATGCATGCATGATATTAGTGATGTTTATTATGACAAAGCTGGTTTGAGCAAATGTTTTTCCTCATTAAACTGGCATCTATAGCTATAGTCTTTGATTGCAGTAGGGCGTGTTCTTGCAGGAATTTGGGTTAAATTAATGGGTTCATATTATGGGATTAACTTTATTTTCTTTTAATTTTATGCTAATTCTCCTATTTCAGATTTAAAATGCTACATATTCTTAAGAGATATTTAGTCAAGATTGAGTTATTATTATGTGCACAATTCTTAATGAGTTGTATTTTGTGAATCTCTCCTTGTTTCTTTAGTATAAGCCTGGTCCATTTAGAAGGATGAGTGGAGAGAAGCATTTACTGCCAATTATACTAATGTATGTGCTGAGCTTATTAACACTGCAGACATCTTATGGACAACACTTGACAGAGGAGCCCTGCACTGTTCAGATCCTTGTCCCGGGACTCAAAGGCATGTTGTACTATATATGCTTTCATATATACACCATACATATGGAACAAAAATATCTTCATGTCTGTCTTCATGTTTTCTTCATTTTAAAAAGGAGAACCAGGAGAAAAGGGGCAAAAGGGAGCACCGGGTAGACCAGGAAGAGTCGGCCCTCCAGGAGAAATTGGTATCATTTCTTTTTTCCTTAGAATATCATCCTACTTAGAAGAAATATACTGGTTCGCATTATGGTGAAAGGAAGTTGCAGTACACACACCCAAACGTATGCTTTTCCTCATTTTCTCACCACTACCACTTGACTAAAACAAAAAGAACTGGGACAAAGATCACATTGCTCGAGCTGATAGTGTGCCGTTGCATCACTAACAAGTCATCCAGACATGGCCGTATGTTTACATTTGGGTGAGAGGTTGGTGAGGAAGTTGTTTACTGAAGACTATAATGAGGAGTGGAGGGTGTTCACATACTCTGAACGTCCTAGAGGAGATTACACAGCATCAGCATCCTAATTTGGCAGCGGAAGTGTTGTTTAGCATGATATGTATAGGTTTGTTTTTTTTTTACTCTTAATCTGATTTTATGATATTTTATGTTTTCTT
Source organism: Pampus argenteus (assembly GCA_036937835.1). Lineage (NCBI taxonomy): Eukaryota > Metazoa > Chordata > Actinopteri > Scombriformes > Stromateidae > Pampus > Pampus argenteus. The sequence continues at coordinate 19,527,891 of CM072873.1, forward strand.
TTTATGTGTATATTTCCATATTTTATCTTGTGCAGACAGTGTTTTTTATTTTATCTATTTATTTTATTTGGTCTTTATGCTACATATTTATTGTACTTTATTGTAACCCTGTGTTTATAAAGCGTGCTTTACAATTATTGCACGGTACGAAATATTCCTTTTCAGGTCAACCTGGTCTTAAAGGGCAGAAAGGCATTATGGGACGTTATGGAAAAGTGGGCCCAAGTGGAATGAAAGGTAAAATAAAAAAAAATCACAAATGTTGTTTATGAATACATAGTTTACATTGCTTGTTTGATTAATTAATAATCACATATATATATATATTTTAAATCTCAGGTGTAAAGGGAGATATGGGAGATCCAGGTCCAAGGGGACCCAATGGAGAGCCAGGTGAGATTATAAAACTATCTTGTTCAATTTGTCAAAAGGACGTCTGCAGGATTAAATACACATTTGGTGAAATTTGACAACTAATTAATATGGTAATCTGGCTGCCTTTTTTTGTCTTGTCAGGTGTTCCATGCGAGTGCACACCAATGAGAAAGATGATTGGAGAAATGGACATCGTAGTGGCACATCTGTCCTCCGAGCTGAAGTTCATTAAAAATGGTATGATTTTAGCATTCTGAGTCCATCACAAAAGATACTCGTCCTCAAATCAGTGTACATTATGTTTCTTCCATGCATCGTATACTCATATAACTACAAATGCTGGGCATGTCAATGTGAAATTTATAGAAATACAAGTCCTCATTTTTCAGCACTGCCCTCCCCCGCAGCTGTTGCTGGCATTAAAGAAACAGACAGTAAAGTCTATCTGTTGGTGAAGGAGGAAAAGCGCTACTCTGACGCTGAGGTCTACTGTCAGACGAGGGGAGGGCACCTGGCCATGCCCAAGGATGAAGGAGCCAACGCGGCCATCGCAGGGTACATTAGAGAAGCGGGCCTGAACAGAGTCTACATCGGCATTCACGACCTGGACCGTGAGGGTGTTTTCATGTATGTGGATCGCTCTCCCATGTCCACTTTTAGCAAATGGAGGAAAGGAGAGCCTAACAACGCCTATGATGACGAGGACTGTGCTGAGATGGTGGCGTCTGGGGAGTGGACTGATGTGGCGTGCCATCCCACCATGTATTTTGTTTGTGAGTTCGACAAAGACAGTGTCTGAGTTGAACCTATGTTGAAGAGACTGCTGAAAGAATGAACCTTAAACGTGTACTTTACCGTGTTTGTTCGATCTTCTGTCTGTAAATAACATGACAAAATAACATGCAAGTTGTGCAACATTTTCTACCTTCTTTTCCCTTATGAACTATTTATTTTCTTAACTCTACAAAACACTCATTAGACTCATTTTATACTCGTGTGATTAATTTCCAACAGCATGCAATGTATTGTAGTTTTTATATATTACGAAGACTATCCACTAAGCAATATTTGCAACCGTGGCGTCAACAAATAAGACAAATAAGCCTATATAGAGGGCTGTAGATTATGTGCATATAATATGAAATTAAATAAAAAAAATGTTGTTCCAGTTAGGTGCTTTTAATCAAAGAAATATAAAACAATATGCATCCTATATTCATACCCGTATTATACATTTTATGGTGGTTTCCGTACAATAAACATTCACTGATAACTTAAAAAAGAGAAAGAGTCTGTACATTATTCTCTGCCTCCTAGTGGTAAACAATGTTATTGTTGTTTTACTGCTCTGTTTGAAAGGTATAAATACTGTAGCTGTTAAAGCACGTGATAAACACATCTTAAAACTATCACTTTTCTCTCTAGAGTCTCTGGAGTGAATTTTAAAGTGGGTGGCATTACCCTTTAAGTGTATTAAAGCAAACGTCCCCCTCGTTTCTCTACTTAAGACGCAGCAGCGGTGGAAACACGATCACATTTCTGGGTGTTGATTTTTAAAAAAAATTAACACTGACATTTTGTTTATTTCTGTGACTATTACTTAAAAATAACATATTGTCTAAACACCAGAAAGTTAAAAATACAAATAGATTAATTATACAGCAAGCGTTTAAAGGTTATATTTGATAAAAACGAGACATTACACACCTTCCTCTCTGGTTTAGTTGTGTGATTAATAAAAGTTGTCTGGCTGCTATTGTTATTTTTTGTTTTTTTTATTTTTTTTAGGATAGTCATCCCAGCTGAGATGATATCCTATCGCATCCCTCTAAGAACATGAATTTGAATTATATGCATGATGCATTCCTCCTAATAAAGCACAGCACCAGTCCCTTAAGAGATGAATAATTAATGCCAAGATGAATTATGCATTTAATTGACCACGAGTTGTCTGGCATGGACCAATTAGGTGCCATTGTCGGTGTAATCTCTGGTTACCTTTGTAGTAAACAGTTTGGACAGTTCAGTCGAACAGCAGACGATCTGTGGTTAAAATGCAAAAGGTAGATTAGGGCTGTAGCGTATGAAAACCAGAGGAAACCACAGCCTGAATGTGACGTTATTATCACTTTTATATCAATTCTAGAAATATATATTATATATTGATATTCAAATACAGTAGTAGTAGTGTTTTTGCATGCGTTTGTAACATGTGTAGAAGGGGTTAAAGGTCAGAGGTCAACACACAAGACATACACCTAAGTAAATAAACTAATAAATGGATAACATTATTTGCTCTCGCCACAGTATATAATATTTTTAGGTAATGAAAACGAGCTTTCATGTTCATTTGATGGAGTTCAGAAGGTCAGAAGAGAAACACGTGGCTTCAGGGACTCAAATTCAATATAAGAGAAGAAGAACTAAACATCATTAGGTTAATATTTTATCCAGTTTGGGTCATAAACATAAATACTGTGTTAATGTGACCCAGAATGCACTTTGTTTTATATGTTGTTGAAGTGTAAAACTCACCTTGTGCTCCGGTCTAGTTTTCCCAAAACCATCATGAAATGTTGAATCCAGAGTTCAGACGTCACAGATTTAGGGCCTAAAAAAATAAAAAATAAAATAAATTATTATTATATACATTATATCCTATGTATTTTAACATATAGGTGAATATGTTTAACTGGCTGTAAACATAAGACAGAACTACTTTATGGTCATCTTAACACTGTTGCCTTGGAAACACTTTGGAATCATTAGTTACATACATAAGGAAGAACGGAGCAAACAACAACAACAACAACAACAACAACACAGGTGGTGGTTGGTTTCTTGATGCTACACCTCTCATGTGGATGAATTGGTTTCCATATCAGATGTTATCTCCAGTTACGTCTCCGGAGGCTCAACACACCTGATAGTGACTCATTTCCTTTTAACACCAAGCGCCAAACAGAGTTTTGTTTTGTTTGTTTGTTTGTTTTTAACTGTTAGTAACGTGAGCTATGCCGGTGAAAGGTGACCTACCACCGACAAAAACAATAGTTGTCTACAGGAACGGGGACGCCTTTTTTCCCGGAAGAAAAATAGTCGTGAACCCGCGTCAGGTGGCAAATTTTGACAACTTCATGACGTCTTTGACCGGATGTGTTGAAGCTCCGTCCGGCGCCGTCAGGAAGCTGTTCACCCCGCGGCAGGGTCACAAAGTTCGGCGTCTGGACGACCTGACGCACGGAGGCGTGTATGTCGCAGCCGGAAACGAGCCCTTCAAGAAGCTGGAGTAGGTGCCATGGTGTCATTTATTTCAATAGTTATAGTTATATATATATATTTTACCTGTAACACCTGATGAAACCTGTCACCTGTTTGCTTTATTGCCTTCCAGCTATTGTGAGATAACAACCAAGAAACCACAGAAGAAGAAAACAGAACAGGTATTAAAACTAGCTTCATTTCTCCAGGTGTTGTACCTTAATGTGTGACCATATGATGAGATGAATGATGCTTTAGTGGGAGGTTGGAGGTGACATAGACACACCTGTTGTGTTATTTGTGTACTTACGTTATGTTTGTTTTTTATTATTTACTTCTGGTTTGTGTTTATTGTCTCTTTTTGGTTTTGAAAATCAGATCCGTCCTGTTGTTCACAGCAGACTTGTGGTTTCTGCTCGCTGGAGGAGAACAACAGACGAGTCTTGCACAATAAAGTGAGTATTGATTTTTATTTATATTTATATATTTATTTATTTATTTTTCCAGTTGTGTTATGCAGTGATAGAAATCAGTTATGGTTTTCTATATATTTTTTTTAAATTATTTTTATTCTTTCAATGATGGGATGAACTCTCATGTCTCATGTTTCACAGTCTCTTCACCAACGGAGAAGTCCTGGTTCCTCCAGCTCGACTTCGTATCCCAAAGCACACTCTGAGAAGCTGGGACAACGTTTTAGCCATGGTGACAGAGAAAGTGCATCTGCGTACTGGTGCTGTGTTCAGGTACACTGTACAACAATCAATACGTTATGGACATTAAATTAGTCATGTAAGGGTGAGGGAAAGGTATACCTGTAGTTTCTCTGTATTACAAAGACAGGCCATGACTCCATGACATAAATAATATTCTTGTTGTTCAAGGACGTGTAGTTTCTACTTGGATCAAATGCAGCAGCATGTAGCCAAGTGAAAGCATCATTTTTAAAATATGCAAACATCTAACTATGTCTTCTTCCCTATGCATATAAATATAGTTCAAAGTTGTAATATTCCTTTATAGGCTTTACACATTAGATGGACATCGTGTATGTGGTCCCGCTGAGCTACAGAACAACCAACACTATGTCGCAGTTGGTGCAGAAAAGTTTAAAGCTTTACCTTATGACCAGTTGGTCCCCAGCAGGGATTTGAGCAGAGAAAACCACATGATTGAAGGGTAAGTTTATATAAATATATATATATATATACACATACTGTTAAAAATATTGATGTATTGATGTGAAAATAAAATAAAAGTTTAACTGGGTTTGCTTTTTTTCCCCTGCAGCGAAGACATCCTGCCGGCTGTTAGAAAGACGAGACGTGCTAAGGCTGCGGTGAGTGTTGGATGCACTTTGCTGACTGGTTGTTAACTTTATTGTGACATTTTTTTCCCCCCTCTGTAGCTTATTGCTGTAACACCTCGGTAGCATCACATTTTGAAAAGCGTGTCTACGCACACACACAGCATTTCAATTAACATTTCCCGCGTGTGAGACTCGTTGTAGGGTTGCAATTCGTTATGAAACGGCGCTATCATCAATCACTGTCTGCAGGAGGCATTGAGTTACCGTTGCTTTCCACTTTGATGGGTAATCCCCACAGAGACACGCACTGGCCCACTTGATCAAGTGCAGTGAGCCTCATAGACAGATCATATGCACCAGGGGGACTGAAAACAGACTGAAAACAACAACAACAAAAAAATATCCAAACCAGAACCGGGACAATTTGTATTGTGATTAAGTAGACAGTGAAATGCTTTGAATCCATATGAGGATTGTGCTGCTGTGGGGCCGTGAAGATGAGAACATGCCCACTCAGCAGGTTTGAGGTCTGCGACGGGGTGGGGCAGCGTGAGATGTACCTGACATCTGATTCTTCTAACAATGAAAGATGACAAAACTGTAGCAGATGCCAATTTTATTATTTATTTTTTTTCCAGATGGAGATAAAATGCCCCTTGACCGTCTGTCTTGTTGTACCTGAGGTGGACAACCACTATATTAAAAAAAAAAAAAGATGAATATTTATTAATGATATATTAGAATCAGTTTGTGTTTGTTGTCAAACTATCACACGTTTGATGGGAACATTGGAGTCAACGTTGCCATTTCACACAGCACCATAAGGTGGAGACAGAGACAGACTTATGCCTGTGTTTTGCATCCAGCTGCTCACTGTAGTATTAGTCATTCACTAGACATGATGCTGCCGCATTTTTACTCCCCTTGCCTCCACATCTGATCCCTCATGAATTTATAAACATGATTTGACCAGTTAATAAGAACCTTTCAGAGGAGGGGAAAAGAAGGATACATGTGCCCACTCTGTCTTGATCCGTCAGTTGTTTAGCTTACTGATTACACATACATTTATAGGGTCACGTCCGTCATTAATTCCAGTTTGACCTCGCAAAACAACAGCAGTCTGGTTTGAAATGCCTGTAAAAAAAGACCCTTTAAATGTGCCCACTGAGGCTGTGTAAAATGTAACCTTGCTGTATGTGAAACAGCGTCTGTCCCGTCTGCACCGGCGACGGAGCGTTTCTGTGCAGCTGAATGGGACATCTGGTCGGGTGCATCCACCCGAGTCTAAACAGAGTGTAACAACTGTGTGTCCCGAATGGGAGAGAGCATATATGCTGAGTTAGGCATTCGCAGACACGATGAGGTAGAAACCTTTTTTAAGGTGGACATAGCATAAAGAGAAGATTAATAAGGCAGAGAGGACTGCAAAGAGACGGAAGACAAAAGGAGAGAATAATGGTGCGCATCAAATCAAAGTGCTTTCATATAATAGTGATCATAACGAGCTTCACATGTGGATCCTGTTAAAAACAGCGCAGAAGAGCTGACTAAACCTATAATAGCTGTTAGCCGCACGCCCTCACATCAGCGATAACTTGCTCCTCTGCTATTCCTGGATGATGTCACTGAAAGGGGAAGTAGCAGTGCCCCATGGAAAACTATACCCCCCCCCTCACCGCTGCCAGCATGTCTGCACACTGAGGACCCGGCCAGGGAGCGGCTCCTACTGATACCACAGCCAGTACGGCTGGAGGCTGGTCGCTCCAATTGGTCGGGACCCCTCGATTTCCCTTGGCTATCATATCACAGTGTCCTCTTGTTGACTCCTGTTCTCTGCCACTTGAGAGGGCCACAGATTACTCGCTGCTCGGGCCTCCTGAGCCCCCTTCACACTAACTCCAGCACTCTCTTTCTGTCTCTTGCTCCCTCTCTCTGGGGCCTCCCGCTACACCCAGTCGCCTGCTCCCACAGGGCACGGTACTGCAGATATGAAATGCAGAGCGAGAGACTCGATGACCTCAGCTTTTCCACTGCCGTGTTTCCGGTTGCGCTGCTACTTGTACTGTACTCTCCCAGCTCCACTTGTCCTCCTGCTTTCTCCTCCCTTGCACCCTCCTCGCCACTCTCCCCGAGTGAGACACATTCTTGATTTAACTTGTGTTGATTTAAATAAGATCTGTTTACATCGTCACCACCGGGCTGTAAACACGGAGAACAAGCTGTTCAATTTTTGATTGCCCAGATGTATTTTTTTTTAGATTTTGAAACTTTATTATGAAGTTGTTTTGCATCGCTCGCGGACGAATTGAGGTTGCCCGCTGCGGCAGTGCCACTGCTCTTCTGTCTTTTTGATCTTGTGCGGTTGTGGACACTACAGCGCTAGGATGTGTGAACTCTGTTTCAACCCAGCCTTTCGCTGAATATACCAGGCAAACTTCACTCTTCTTTTGTTGCTTTCATTTTCTCTCCCTCGGCCCACCAACGGCTGCAGAAACTCAAAAGAATATCAACAGACTTTGCCTCCGCATTAAAGAAAGCAAACAAGTGAAGAAACATCGCTGCTATTCCCCAGACTCCATGTTAGTGAGCTTGCAAACACCATCGCCAGAAGTGTATTCTGGTGGAAGCCTGAGATCACTACACTATCCCCGGAGCCAGCCCAGGGATCCAGCCAGGCAGCTGCAGTAAAGAGCACTGTAGCTGAAAAGAAACATTAAGTCGGCTCTCTCCCGCTCTCTGTGTCTGTGTCTCTCATTCTCTGCGAGGGAGACATACCTCACCTTGCTACCTACGGAGGGGATGAGGAGCCTGTGAGGAGAAAATTGCCTTTTGTGGAAGCATTAATTCAGATGTGTACCCTGCTGTCTGAACATCACTCTGAACTCTACCCACTGCTCTTTCTCTCTCTTCCTCTCTCACTCTTTCACTCTCCCACCATGCAACTAAGTCCCAAGCTCCCCCATCCTCCTCCCCCTCCTCCTCCCACCTCCATCAATAACCTTCTGCTGTCTACTGCTGGAAGAATAAGTTATTCCCTCTGACTCCCTCCCTTTCCGTTAAAGCTTGTTTGGATTTTCATTGTTTGATCTGGCTTGATAAATAAGACAAATGCAGTTAGAAATTCATGGCTGCCCCATTTCATCAATAAATGATTAGTTTGCCACGCTCCCCAGTGATTGATAGGTTGTGCACGGGATGTATTGGAACCAGATGAATTCAATACAGTAAGAGTCACGGGGGAGCTACAAAGCATATCAGCTCATGAAAAATTGAGGTCAATGGAAAATGTAAAAAGGTGTTGAAAAGAGAGGAGAAACAAGTTTTGCCCCGCTGTGTTTTGTCTCTTTTTTTCTTCTCCCTCTTAACAAAACAAAAAGCAGAAATCTGATGATTAATTACAGATGAATATGAAGACATGTGCCTTAAACTGTTTCGTCTCTCCGTGTAGTTTGCTCACACAGGTTTTGGAGGGGACTTTGAGCACACGTCCACGGGCCAGATAAAGAAACACGCAGCCGAACCCGAGAGAAGCAAACAACGGAGGCAGATTTCCAGCATCTTCCCAACAGGGGGTAAGCAATGGAAATGTCTCACTTCCTGTCTCACTCCTTTGCCCCTTGTCGTCATCGTGTTTCCAGCACTACATGCTGATATGAAGGAACCTGTTGCCTTTTTTTTAAGTCACGTGTGTGTGCAAATGTTTGGGTATGTGAATGCGCGTTCAATCCCACATCTGTGCATGTTAAGTTTAGTTGTAAAATGGGTTCTAGTTTGTGTTGGGAACACAGAGAGGAACCGCCGTTTGTTCTTTGGGTTCTGAACCTGTCCGAACAGAACACGGCTCGCTGCTCTTTGAGGAAAACGCAACTCTTTGCTGTGAATATTAAACGACTTCAAACACCGTCGAGGAGGCTTAAATCATAGATGAATTTATCCAGAAAACCTTGTTAACTATGTGGGGGAGAAACTAAATGCTCTAATCTTCCTCTAATGTGTGACTCAGAACGGTAATAAGTTATTAACCACAAATAACGCAGACGAAGGATCATAAAAGTGACAGAATACTGCTATTTATTGATGGGTTTGTATAATAGTGATACTCTGTATATTATTAATAGACAGTAATCGTGTCTTTGCTTCTGCTGCTCTGTTTGGTGGGTGTTTGTTTTACCCATCTGTACACAATCATACAGCGACTCAACTTGAAAGACTGATTGCCACCGTTTGACATCCTTTCATATGTTACAACTAAGTTAGGTGACGTTTTTGAATATAAGTGACTTTCTTCCCTTTTGCTCGGCTCATATTGATGCTGTTGTTTGACAGACAACATTTGTAAGTCTTCTTTATAACTCCTATATCCCTCTCAGAAACCAGAGTAGTGTTCACAAGCATCACCGTGTACTGGAGCATCAACTTTCTTTAATCATTTTACCTTTTTGAAGTTGGTCTAGAAAGAAAAAGTAATATTTGACTGAACACCATAAAGCCTTATAACATGCATAATTGTTTCTTTCAGCTAAACCTACTTTATGAACCAAATGTATTTTTTCCCATACGTTGTTCCTTTTGTCTCATCGCTGATTAATATGCTTCTTGGTTATTTATTATTTAAATTAAATTACTTAAGGCTATTGAAGTAGATTCAAGTTCAATGGTGTGTTTCATTAGTCACAATCCGCCCCGTATCACATCCAGCAGCTGCAGACAGAAAGGAGTTTGTTTACAAGGAAAAAAAAACCAGTGTGACGTTGCTATATAAGCTATTCCCCACATGCATCAAGAGCAACCCGTCACTGTCAAGAACTAACCCGAGACTGAAAGTTCACGCCGCCTGGCCATATATATGGCAGGGCAGCTGTGGCTTTCTGTGGCCCTTCTCGTCCGTGGGACCACTCTAAATAAATAAATGGCTTGACAGCAACATTGATCTCTTGTGAAGTTGAACAGGAAAGGGAAAAAAGGGGAGAGGACAGGAGGGCAGTGAGGGATGGATGGAGAGAGAGAGGGAGAGAGAATGAGAGTGTGACTGCCAGCAGATGAGGTAATTGTGATTAATCACTTTTCTCAGAGGGCAGCGTGTTCAATGCGCAAAACAAAAGAAGCGAGATGGCAGGAGCAACAGAGGTGCAGGAGGACGGCCAGTTGAAAGTGGACCTGCCGATTGATCAGGTAAAAAAACGGCAACCGCACGCTGCAGCCTGATGAGGTCCTTAGCATACAATCACCCAACAGCTCGGTCCCGGTTATCAGACAGGAAGTAAGAATCGATTTCATTCTAAAAACACTATCATCAGCATCAGCGTGGACCAACACAGTCCGCCCGGACACTTGATGCTTCCATTTAACTTAACTGTATGCTGATGACTGTGTACAAGCTCATCATTTTAGAGCAAACAAACAAACAAACAAACCAAAATAAGAGCGCTGCTTACATTGGATGCCAGTTGTACAGAAAGTGTCTGACGCCGTGTGTTTTTCACCTTCAAACAGAATTGAGAATATACTTCTAGTGCAGTATGCTTTTATTTGTTGCTCAAAATAAGGCTCATGAAAGCTCAATACAACATGTTGCATATATATATATATATATATATATATATATATATATATATATATCATTGCAAAATCAATACAGCAGTACAGTACAGTGTAAGCCGAGGGGGATCTTGCTTTTTTTTTTTCCCTCTCTGCAGGTCGAGGCCAAGATAGTTGACGAGGAGTGTGAGGATGGGAGGTGTGCTGCGAGTCCACACAAGGCCTCCCTCCGTGATTCAGACGGCTTGTGTCTGCCAAACTCTTTGTCTGCAGGTTCCAGGAAGGATGTAAGTCCACTTTTTATTTTAGTAGTTATCGTGTACTTACTGTTTCACATTTAGTTCATTTTTACTTTATCATTATGTTCATTTGCTTTTGCTATTAGTATTATTCTTTTATCTAATACCCGTTTTTCACAGTGCAAGAGACACAGAGCCACAGGTACAACTACATGTAGTAGGAGTTTATAGCGCTTAGCTGTAGCTATCGATACTGTGAGTATGTATGTCCTGTGAGACCAGCAGCATCAAGCTTAAAAAAAATAAATACATAAACGTGTCTTTATGATCAGAGTCGAGTCCCATAACAGTTCACAGTGATGAAGTAGACCTGAGCCGTCTATACAGATGTTTTTGCATGGATCCGTGGTTCCTAGAAATTACACTCATTTAAATACACTTATTTTGCTCTAATAATCCTCGAGGGACGGCGATATGAAGCAGCGCAACTGTGATGAATGCACACAATAGTTGGCTGATATTACTATTCCCAGCAATTTCACGTCGGCTTTTAAAATGAGAAGATATCGAGTCTTATTTAAGCAATCAATAACCTTGAACATTTTCATTTTAATGAAAACTATAATTTCAAGCAGTGGCAATTACACCGTAGGGGAATGTTTTGGTGTGGTGATGATTTTTTGCTGCCGTATGCATTTTTGCAATAAAGATGTTCTTATCGGGATAATTATTGACTTCTGGGGGCCAGTTACGACCCTGGCTAAAGACCTCATCAATAGCTTAATTCATTACTTATCGCTTTTAGTCATACATGAATGTTGCTGATTCAGATTGGCTATGGATTGCAGGGAATGACCATTAGATAATGGACAATAATAATAATAATAATAATAATCTGTACAGACTCAGCTACTTTTTGCAATAATCGTCTTGCCAAGAATGTTTTTGATTTGTCAGCTAACGAAGACGTACAGTAAGGAGAGAGTAGGAAAGCTATCCAGTTGACAACATCATGCCACAGTACATCATAAGAAGGATTTAGCAGGTGATTCCACTTTACAGTGCAGTAAAGATTTAAGCCAGAACTGTGGAAAGTTATAGCAGACACCCTAAAGGAAAAAAAAGCAGAGCGCTGTCTGTCATAGCAAGATTTTGCTTTGCAGCGATAGTTTTATATCCGTCGATGTTTCAGGTGTGTAAAAGTTGTCGCCAGACCAGAAATAATAGTTTCGCAGGTGAAACTTAACCTAACTTAACGTCTAATCGTCATTCATGCATACGCTTCCCTTTTTCCCCTTTGAGGCCAAACAGACTGTCGCTGTCTCGTTGTCGGCAACCTCATCATTTAGAGGGCTGTGAATAATAATGAGGGATAACTGCACCGCTATGACTCATACTTTGAGCCCAGTTCGGACAGATTTTACTCCCACACCGCTGTTCATATGTGCTTGTGAAATACCCCATGCGCTCCCTCTCTCTCTCTCTCTCTCTATATATATATATATACACGCACACGTGCATGTATATAGTAGATATTGATGACCAAATTCAATTACATGATTACATTTTCAGCCGAAGCTTTAAATGATTTATTGCATTGAATTTAAATAGTGAATACATTTACAGACAGTACACCGGCGAGGGAAAATATGTGTGTGTGTGTGATATTGACCTGTGTGGTCCAGGCCAAATAAAGAATAACGAGATTCAGCATCTCTGCCAAGTGGAGATGTCCGCCGGGAGCGAAGGCGGGCTATCTCAGTGCAAGACAGCGAAGGATGGCGGGATAGAGCCTGATGCACATTTATCAAAGCTTTTCTTATAATCACTTGACTGACTTTTGTTAGACTTTCTGAAGGTTGGGTTTTCCTTTAGAGTGCACTCTGTTAAAGAGCTGATTGATTTCATGAGGGGAGGGGTGTGGGGTGGGGGTGTGTGTGTCTATGTTGTAGGTGTCATACACTTTGAGGAAATGTGGACAAGGGTAGAGTTGTGCTCATTGGTGTGGCATTGTGTTTACAACTATCATTTGTTTTGATTTAACAATATCGGCTGATTTATCAACCAGTCAGCTAAGCATTTTTTCTTAATTAATATTGTTAGAAATGCCAATACGACTAGGGATGTTTGATCAATCGTCTTCCTCTTCTTAAGAATTTTGTGATAAAAAATCGAATCATTATTGACCGCTGCATTGATCCATTCCTTTTTCCTTTTCCTATTCCCCAAAGCTTCGGCTAGCCATTTCAGAGGCCTTATTCTGCACATGCAAGGTCAACTATAATCAACTCTAGACAATGTCACTGCCCTGATTCCAGAGATCTCGGCAGAAGAAGACGACTCCTCTGGGCTTTTAAGGACCTACTGCATTATACCATTCAATTACTGTTCATTAGACAGTGTACAGCCATTAATCACACTGAGATGTTCTGCTAGTCCTCAGCAGGGACAATGAACTGGGGGAATTTATTCTGGCTTCCTGTCTGGGTTGCTGCTTAGTTGTAAGAAGAGAGATGACACTTTGGTATGCACTGAAGCTTTCAGTACAGAGACATCCTAAACTGAACTGCTACTCCACTCCCCGTATCTGTTTTCAAGTGAACTTCTCGGTTTCATGCAGACCGAGTCTTTGAATTTTAAGAAACACGGGCTTTGTCAGAGATTTACTGCATATGTGCAGGAGTATTACGAATCTGATATATCACTAAAATAGGAGAAAGCTGACAGATTTACTGATTAGGGCTGCATATGCATGGAATATGACGAGACGATGATATGAGAAACTGATTTATGTTTTCCAGGAGGCTAAAGAGAGGGAGGTGTCTTCTAGTCTCTGCAGGATACGGTCACGGATGTCCCGGGTTTTCAAGGGTAGGTTCATCAAAGCATAAAGCCTGGTAGTAGCTCACCGGCAGTCGCGGCAGCGGCCCCCGCGTTCCCCTCCACAGCATCTAATGCAGCCATAAAGAGACCACTAATACACTCTGCATTACCAGTTCCACCCTCACATTGCATGTCACCAGATCCGCAACCACCTCTCAACATCTGGGAGAGCTTTACGCCATGCTTTATGGAGACCATCTGCTTGAGTGGGCTTTTTTTTTTTTTTGCCTCCCCAATCTCCGATGACTTATTCTAGTATTAAAGGCACCTGCACATCAAGGTGCGCCACGCTGAGAGCCGGGAATTATTCACCACTCTTCATATTTCCCATGTCATTTGTAATTTGGAACCACTCACACACAGACATAATGAGAGGAATATGTACCTTGTTTCTTTTCTCTAGGACTTCATAGTCTAGTAGAATAAGTAGAATTGCATGGTCGGACATATTTTTATTTGATTGATCTAAAGAAGAACACATGTTTTAAAAAAAAAAAAAAAAAAAGCAAAATAAGTGCAATTTATTATGGTGAAAAGAAAAAAAAAGATGGCATACTGTTAAAATACAAACCGAAGCAATGATGTAAACTTCTCCTTTGTTGGGAGAGTGTGCCTTTCAGCCGGTTCAGGCAATTTCATTCTAATTGCCTACAAAACATAGTCTTTGGTAGCGACGCCCGTTCGGTGGTTTCCAGCATCCTCTTGTTGTCCCTTGTGGAAATTCCAAAGGTGACTAAATGGAACGGGATGTGAATCCCTGCAGGTGGTTATCACCGTCTGCCCTTCAATCTGAGGTTCGCTATGTCAGCGTGACACCAGGTAAATCACTCCATCCTGCGCTAACAGCAGGCTCCCCGCTTCACTCACGTGTCGTCCGTGCTGTCATAAAAGCGCGCGAATACACACACACACACACACACACACGCGTGTATCATGCACATGTCCAGATTTATCTAATTGGCAGCGTTCAGCAGTGTCAGTGTTGTTTCACTCCTACACGTGTGCATCATTTTTTGACGTATATACATATATTCTCTTTCAATTATCCACACATTGATTGTACCAGTGGTACAGATACAGTCTAGTGCGGGTTGTGATTTCCCAACAGAATATCAATGGGCACTGCGGGGGGCATTTGATATAAATCACAGGCCATTATTGGTTGCAGACTCCAGACCAACATACTCATTTTTTTTTTTTCTGTGCCTATCACATTATATTGTTGTCGCTGTTTCTAAATGGTTCTGCATCATTCATGCCTCATATTCCCTAGCTGTCGCAGTGGATCTGCAGATGACACAGATGCAGAGCATAACTTGAGACTCACAACTGTAGAGGAAGGAAGTAAAAGGATGTAGAAGGAAATGCAGGAGATCTCTAACAGAATCAAACCTGTCTGCCACCTGCTTTGCATCGAAATGTCAATATCTGGGCCAGGTTTTATACTTGAAAGGGATTTTTAGTGAAAAAAGGAGGCCTTTTTAAAAGCAAATCTACCATCAAAGTACTTGCCCTGCTTCCTTCATATACTTTATCAGGGATATTCCATTTTGACTTCAACGTATTAAAAAAGCAAGAGATACTGCTCGGTGCAGTTCGGCTGAGATTCTCCTTCAAAAGTTATTGGCACCATGTACAATAGCCTTGTAATTTATGAGAACTGTTAGGGCCTCTGACAGAAGTTGTAAAGCATCTTGACTGATTGGGTAGATATGAGATGTGTGCAGTCATGGCATATTGTCTCCTGTACGAGCGCACTCCATGCAGAGAGTTGCATGGCTCGCTCTGTCACAGATAAATTACTCCGCACAGTCAAATTAAGTTGTTGTAAATCACCTCGCGGACCCGAGACTAGTCCTGAGTGACGACCTTTACGCCTATTTGACTTTAACTCTTATTTATGTTAATCACATCTGTATTATACTGACGGTAAAATTGTGTCATATTCGAAAAAAAAGGTCATTGTTTTGCCGCGCAGCGTATGATGGGGGAACTAAAAAAAAACACACCGGTTTCGTTTTATGACTACGAGAAGAGAAATATCGAATGACTCCTGAATGTTTTTATCCTTTTTTTTTCTTTCTTTTCTCCAGAAAAAGTGAAACATTAACATCCCTCGCTTTGATCGGCATGACATTCAAACACCCAAAGGTACGTACTGAACAAATAATACCGTTACATCATCTCATCAGTCCAAATTGTAATCTTAAATACATAACACGTAATGCTGTGTAGTAGCAGAGCTCCACATAGAGCACAGCAGTGTTCTTCAGCCATGTGGGGATACAACATGTTCCATGTTACTGTAGCAAATTACAACTTGTGAGTATTACGAATGCATGGTGTGGATATTAAATGCTCGCCACAATGCTCGTTTTATAATATTCATGACACTAAACTAACTATCTTAGTCCACTACAATGCATCTTATCATACAGAATATATAGAGTGGAGTTTTTATTCAAGCAAAGGACAAATGGGTATCCTTGGGTACGGCTTCACTGAAGGAAAATGAGAGGCTTTTGTTAAGTACAGTGAAGTTGGATAAAAATGCACGCTTTTCTTCTCATTCATCATATACGTGTCATGAAAGGCCTTCAAAACGCTGCAGCTCCCAGCAGCAAAAAAAAAAAAGTCTCTTCTTCTTCTTCTTCTTTTTTTTTTTTACATTTACATGGTGAAAAATAATAAGTTCCAAAGACTGTGTTGAGAATCAGCCATTGTGATGCGAGCGAGGCGTCTGCGTGTGATCTGTGCTGCACTCGAGACGACAGGCTCTGTGAAGTGCACCACTGCCCAGTTACACAGCAGCTTTGATTGCCAGTTTGTTCTGTGTGTAGCCTGTAGCTTTGAACTGCGTCTCGAGATGAAAGCCAACCTTGTCTACAGTGTGTCCACTGCAGACCGCTGCTTTTGCTTATTTGCTTCAGGCTCCATCAAGGCCTTCGGGACTATTTTATTTATTTATTTATATATTTTTTTTTATAGTTCTTTACCATGATGGTATGAGCATTATGTATAATTTATCAAACAATGCATCTGGAGATGGCATCCCATCTCGTCTCCATTTTAATTTAATGCCCCTACTTTTCTCTCTGCGTCTCGTGTTGACTGACTCTGTGGTCAGTGTGTGATACCACAGTCAGATAGATTTTGATATTAGAGCTTGTCAATGCTATCATGTCTCTCTCTCTCTCTCTCTCTTTTTCCTTTTAAAAGCCGGAGCCGTAGAGTACAATGTCAGACTGCTAAGGACCAGACGTCCTCGTACTCTTCCGCCTCCAGAAGCCAGCTGCTCATGTATAAGATGAAACAGTGTTATAAACCAAATAAAAATGTCTTGCCTCTTGACAGCCCCACCGTGAATATATGGCCTCTTATTTCAGTGAATATATTGCATAATTATGTATGGTTATGAATATTACATGGAGCCTCACACTGAGCGCATGGTAAGATGCCTAATTGCGGACTTTAATTATTAAGAAGCAAAGGTCCTGAGCGGGTTTGTGAGAAGCACTTTTGATAATTTTTTTATTTTTTTTATTTTGGGGGGCTTGTGTCTAATCAGCAGACATAGTGGACGGCAAACCTGCTCTTGAGAGAGACTTATCTTCACATAGAGAGGAATTACTATACTGATTAAATCCACTGAAATTAACTAATAACCTAATGATATCGAAGTGGATCAAAAAAATAAAAAATGAATCTCTCTCTCTCGTAGTGGTGGTGGTTATGAAGAACACAAGGAGGGTTGGATGGATAGAATAAGGGCTTTTGCCATTGACCTCAGGGCACAGCTATAATATTTCTGTGTAACACGAGACGGAGGGAAAAGAAGGAGAAAGAGACCGTGTGATGGTATGTGCTGGCGTGGATGTAAAACCAAAGCACCTCATATTAAACACAGTCTACTAATGCTTTACTTTGTACTTCATGCTGACTAAATAAGGAATAATAAACTAAAATCTTTCTCATGTTTTGCTAAAGCCACCAGACACAGCTGCTTGTATAACTACAGCACTATTGCTACCATTACTGCTCCAACATGTA
The DNA here is from genome assembly GCA_036937835.1 of Pampus argenteus. Classification (NCBI taxonomy): domain Eukaryota; kingdom Metazoa; phylum Chordata; class Actinopteri; order Scombriformes; family Stromateidae; genus Pampus; species Pampus argenteus. Next base: position 19,545,549 of record CM072873.1, read on the forward strand.
TTATATCTGAGGTGCCCGTTGCAGGAAATGATGATGTATTCTTCCATAAACGCTAATAGCTGTAATGCAGACAATAAGAATCATTGACCCACTTAATCGCAGTTCTGTGTGTCACACTGTGACGGTGCGAAAAGTTAGTTCACCTTCAACTGTAGGATCAAATCGTGGTGCGATGGCACGGCTCTCCTCCATTCTCCCTCTTACAAAATGCATGTCGGTCTAGCACTTATGAAATGCAGTCGAGCTGACTTTTTTGGCAAGCCAGCACAAATATGTGAATAATTCATTGATACTGATGTGAGGATCACCTCGGTTGTATCCAGTAGTTGTTTTGTGTAGAAGTCTCCCGTGGAGGGTAGGAGTCTGGCCATCTGTCAATAACACGTCAGTGGTTTCACGCCGCGAGCACTCTGACCAGCTCAAACGCTTCAGTAAGCAGCTGAACAATTGTTCTCAACGTGACGTTAAATCAGCTGTTCCGCTCTGAATGGAGGCTGGAAGGCTTAAGTGTTTTCAGGTTCGGTTTCAGCCAGGGGGGTCCGCAAAGTTAGAAATAATGGACGCACACTATTTCAGTCCTTTTTCTCTCATTGCACTGATATAGAATATACATATACAGTACAGGTACTACTGCACATGTAGGAAAAAAATGCTTTATGTGTGCAGAGCTGTTACCACAATCTTGTGTCACAAGCTATTGGGCATCTTTTGTGCAGGTTCTTGGTTAAATGCCTTGCTCAAGGGCACTCAGTGGCTTTTACGGAGGTTTTATAGCCCACTCAAGCCACAGGCTGAATGGGACAAAAGTGTCTGTGAACTTTTGTATGCTGTGTAAGTGAAATGAAAATGTCAAAAGTAATTTCATAGAGAGGCTCCACATGCCTTGAGACCTGTATCAGGCCTCCTATAGCAAGATGGACAGGTAGTGTTATAAAAAGACCTTTTTTTTACCACTGACATCATCCAGAGTCACCAGGAGGCCACTTTTCCCCTCTCACACTCATGCCTGGTAGCTACCCACTATCTGAAGCTAATGGCTGGAAGCATAGCTAAAAGCTCTCAGTGTGATAAGGTAATGTGGAGTCAGAGTCAGAGAGTGTGTGTGTGTGTGTGTGTGTGTGTGTGTGTGTGATATCAGTATATATACTGATTATACAGCGATGAGGAAATAGTCTAAAAATAAAAACAAATGGAGAATGCTAGATGATATCACCGCGCTGGCTGCAGAGTTTAGAGTCATATGCAGATGGTTATAAAGCAGGGATGACGGTGGGAGCTGAGACTTCCTGCTGCTGTCATCTCTACTGACCTTCCTCATGTCACAATTGGTAAAATAAAAGAAATGCATCCATTAATTATGAACATAACCCTTATTATAAAACATGTAAGGTTCCTAGTGTTTAAAAGTATTTGTTTAGTACCATTTTAGCTCTCCTCTGACTCTCTTCTTCTTCTTTTTTTTATGCCCTGAGACCTCTGTGCTTGTTGAAGCTGTGAAGCTTTCACTATGTGGTGCAACACTGTCTACATTAATGTTACGCCGGCCTCTCTGTTCTCTCTTCTGTCACCTTGTCTTCACTTATTTTCTCCTTTGTCGCTCCCGTCCATCATGGACATTGTGCACACAGACACACAGACACATTTGTTTCTCTACTTCTATTTAATTTTCCCCTTCTTTCATCCCAGCTGCTTTCATTCCTGCCCCTCACTTGCTTCCTCAGTTTCCCTTCTTTCGCCCCCACACCTCTTTATCTGTTCCCAGACTCTCTGTCCTTAGTAAGATGGATGTGTGCATTCCCAGGGCAGATGGCCCTGTTGTTACTCTGTGTACCCGGCTCACACTTTAACACCCGGCCTGCTTGTCTGGCCTGACGGACCATTGCCTGGGGAAAGAGCTCCACTTCTACAAGGTGCAGCAAACGTGTGTGTGTTGTGCAGCTAACCGCATGGACGCTCACACCTTTTTTTTTTTTTTTTTAGGGAGTAGACTCTAGCAGACTCTGTGCCAGATAAACAGATGGATTCTTTCTTTAAGGATTGCAGGTTTTGTTAAAGTAAAGCTTTACATATACATAAACCATACATTAACTTTGTGAGTAATACATTGTGTTGGCAATTACTGATGTTTCCATGGAGATAATTTCAATTTAATTACCAAAGAAACATGCATACATACATACGAAAATAACGACCTCTGCAGCCACCTGACTACCTGTTTGCACTGAAACCAGTAAAAAGATATACAGCTGTATGTAAAGACTGTATTGAGTTTGGTGAGTACATTAGATCAGATTAGTGACACCTGCTGGTCATTTTCTTGTGTGTTTTAATTCCACTTCCTACTAGACAGGAAGTTCTCAAATATGAGCAACTAATATCTTAATGGCAAGGAAAAATAAAAGAGTGATTAAACGTAGATTTGTTCTTACTGTTAATGTTAGTGGTGCCTGTTGATGTTTTAAATTGACCTGAAACAACCATAAAAATAATGCACACAAAGATTTTCCCTTTATGTTGATTCAGTAAAGTGCTTTAACGCCAACATATCTCTATTGTTTAGTCCGCTGTTTAGCTTACCGGCTATCACATTTGATGCCAGTATACACGCATACATTATAAATAATTATTAGCACATCCGATTAACGGAAACTTTCTGTTTATTTTGACTTACGACGACTTGCATTTTTTTCAGTTAAAGTCGTTGCTGCATACATGTGCTGCATTATGTTCAGTCTTTTCAACCAAATAACTACTTATGATTGAGGCACCATTTTTTTTATTTTTGCATGATTTTTTTTTTGATTGATTCATTTCATTTCATAGCCATGATAAACTTTTACAACAGCTATCATTTACTGGCGGCATGCGAGCACCTCTTTAGGAGATCTGTGCTTGATTTCTACACACTGATCATCTGAGGATGATAAATCACTGGGAACATATAAATTGTATCAGTGAAATCATATGCGGTATAGCCCTTTTTTTTTTTTTTGTGTGCACATATGTAAATTCAGCCAGCAATGTTCGGCTGTGTGAAATTACAGTCTTTGTCTACCCTCCAACCATACAATTTCTTTCATTTCAATCTCAGCACGCAATCGGAATATTGTCCCTTAGCTGCTCCTATCATATCTAATGAATGTGCTGCCCCAAAGGTGAGTGCCATAATTGATTAAAAACCATAATGTTGTTCTATGGCTCGCTGTAGTCAGTGATAAGGATACCAGTGTGAGTGCATGTAGGTGTGCTGTTTGTGTGTGTGTGTGGGTCTGTGTGGACGGGACAGGACATCAAAGTGTGCTGTGGTTCTATTTCATCCCGGCTAATGAAGAAGCTGCGACTGTGCTTCTGGGTCACAGTGGGAACATGCGCCGCGAGGTCACTTCAAAGGCGGGATAATGACGGATTAAGTGTAAATCACGGGCCATGCTTTAGCCTTTACTGTCTCACATCTTGCCTGTCGCTTTGCATTTTATTAACAAATCATCGCATTATGATCCGGTAAAATGTGCCTGCTTTAATTTCTCTTGTCCATCTTACTCGGAGAAAATCCTCTACATCCAGATTAGTGGATGTCGGTTGGGCAAAGTGGTGGGCCTTTTATAAACCCTTGATGGTGATGAAACATCCTTTCATTAGTGTCCATATATCTCCCCATGTATTCATGTTTAATGTACTGCTCTCTCTCTGCAGTTCCTTATTGCTTTGTGTTGTGTCTTTGACAGTGATACAGCTTTTCATTTATGGTAGCCCTACAGCTTTCAAGTAATATTCTCTATCCTTGGCTAGTTCTGATCTGCATTATAAATTACACTACACACCCAGCTCTCAGTTGAGGACCAGTTAAAGCAGAAATTTCAGTATCATAAAGCAAAAAGGTCATAATACTCCAAACCCTTCGGTCTATATGTGAACAAGAGATGGTTTGAAAGAGGAAAATACTCTTCACTCTACAGAGGAGTATTGAGCTTATAGCGCTCTTATGTGTAAGATGATGGCACATGAATACACTGTTTCACTGCCGTTCGTCTTGTTCAGTGTATAAACCTCATAAACTTTGACCTCAGGCCTGCTGTGTCTGTGGAGTTGCAGGTATGTAGGAAGCACTCAGGGAAATCTAATTGCAGCCGGAGGGATTTTATCCTCCTGTAGACCCTCCAAGAGCACTTTAACACTCAGATACTCTTGTCAACAACGCATCCCCGCAGTCATAATCAAGGGCACCAACTGCACGCTAAGCCACCAACATGCTTGTTTGTGATGAAGAGGTTCAATGTCAGGAATTATTTGGTAAATTTCTACAATAATTTTGGTGGAATTAGGTGCTGGTGTTGTTCAGGGTTCAAGTGAAACTAAAAAAGCAACAATTAGAGTAAAAGTTTAAAGATGATTGACAATGCAATAACTTTACCAATCAAATAGTTTGATCTGACTTTTCGGACTTCAAGCAATTTCAAGATATCCCAGTATTTTTATACAATAAACAAATGATCATTTACTGCATATACTATCTTAAATAATCTACACATTAATGGATAATGAAACAAAGTGTTAAATAATCCAGACTGCCCTGGATGTTAATGTACACATTCCTGCTTAACTTCACCCAATAAGCCACTCTGCTTTACATACATTAACAAGATACACTGCATAGATGCTGAAGTGAATACATAGTAGAGGATTATTGGAGGCCAGATCAGGTGAAACTGGGTTGTCCAGCATCTGTCCAGAGCCTCATTTGTTGAACATTTTGTGGCAGCTCCCACGTCCACCTGGGTTCCTCCCGTGTTTAATTGGCCTCATTATGTGATTAACTTAGCAAATTTACCTCTTACCCTCAAGGCGCAGCTTTGAACACCTCGGCAGACCACAAACCCTCCACAAAGTCACTCCATCACCGAAACCGCGGCCTCAGCATTTAGGCTGGCCGTCATGTTCCACCGGGAAGTTTTCATTTTTCCGGCAGAGATGCCTGTTTGACTATATTAACCTTTACACCTTTTGACTCAACACGCCGCTTTTTAAAATTGCAGTAATTCATTCTGGGATGATTAGCAATATATCATTGTTTCCTTAGAAATGCTCGGTATGCATATTCTGTTACTTATCGCGCTTTATATGCTTAGCATGATTTCTGCAAGCTCTGTAGATCCTTCTTATTATGCGCGGCCTGTGTTATATCATTTGGGTTGATGCTTGCATTCAGATGTCATCTTTTACACTTATAAAAGGAGAGAAGTTTTATATATACGAGATATAAATCTGTTTTATTTCAGAGAACAAAAAGCACATGCATCCTAATGCAGCAGTCTGCTCTTCTTCTTCTTCTTCTTCTTCTTCTTCTTCTGGTGCATTGCATAGATTTAGGTGCTGCCTTGCAAATCAAACTCTACCTTAGTCAGTGGAAACAGAAACAGTAGATTGTCCAATTCAACACACACACACAATCTAATATTTGGAAAGCTCCAATTGTTTGTTTGCAGGTCCATAGATATTGGTTTCATCTTGTTGATGTCCATGGAGAATAGTATGGAAAATGAAAGGAAGATGAAAAACAAAGTCCATGATGTTAATCTATCCTGTCATGACTGGAACAATCTCCCACTCCTCTGTGGGCTTCCTGACACTCACATGGAATGACCAGTAAAAAGCCAATTTTTCTTTTTTTTTTACCAGACCACATGTTATTTGCCAGCAAAGTCATAGGTTTGCATCCTTGTTTAATAACAGATGGCAGATAAGGTGATGAAGGGATGAAGGGCTGGTGGTGGTGGTGGTTGGGGGGGGGTGCAGTAGGGTAGAAGAGAAGTTTACAAATGGGATCCATCATTTTTCATGCACAGGGGTGACATCCCTCCGTCAGCCAATTTCGCTCCGATAGCCCAGTCCCTTGGTTCATTGATATCTGCATTAGGGACCTTTGTTAAAGGTCTCATCTAAATGCATTGAAAAACGCCTTGCTCCCTCAGTGTACCTCCTACTGTTAAAAGTGTGTGTGTGTGTGTGTGTGTGCGTGCATGTTGCTTGTGCAGAGATTTGCCGACTTGGCTTTGTCTACATTAAGGTTGGTCTTTGTGGCAAAGCAATGTGGTGTCACTGAACCTGGAGGAAAAAAAAACATCAACCATCAACAAAGCCGCAACAAAAGCGAGCTGCTCAGGTTGCTCTCTGTGTAGTCGCCACGATGAGTGTTTTTCTCACTCTGTTGTCACTGAGTAACCCTTTACTGTCTGCTCATGTTAGTAATATATTGAATTGAATAAATCAATCTAAATTAACGGGCCTCATGACCTCTGTGCTTGTTCCAAGAAAAGGGCAGGAGGCGATTTTGAAGGAGCTCATTTCAAATTGATATAAATATGACGGTCCCGTTCCCGTGTGAAGTTGGTTGGAGTAGGCCCATTAACCAAAACACTTCAGAGCCACTTCATTTTATTCCACTAAAAACACCACCCTTCATATCCTGCACTCATACAGCGCTGCAGTTCAAACCGACCTGACTGTACATCCCTCGCTACTATTAAGAAGATTTAATTTGCTATTCCTGTCCGTCTATTTTACAGAGCTACGCTGCGATACAGCCGAGGTGCCGAGGGGGGCTAATGCCGCTGTCAATCCACCATCCCCTCAGCTACAATCTCATGGCTTAATTTCAACACTGATCCGAGTACCCTTGAGCTTCAAGAGGTTTCACTTACACACTTGAATCGAAATTGCCCCCCAAAAAACTCTCTTGTCCGGTAATTTTAACAACACTTTGGTTACGAGCCATGTTTGGTTGGGCTTTAACACAGGTGCACCTTAATATCAGTTCACAAACTTTCAAGTTAGTAGTATTGTGAGCCACACACACCGCAGCAATCCAGTATTTCATTAATATATTGAATATAAATATATGTAGAACGTTTCATTTGCAGCTTTTAAGTAGTCAGGCTACATCTCCCGGCACTGCTCATAAGATATATTAAGAAAAAGTAATTAATAAAGTTGATAATCTGAAATTGACTAATAATTTGGTGCTTGAGGACATCCCTGCAGTATGGTCCCACAGGGATCCCATTAAAAGTCCCGCTGACTATAATCTATAGTTGTGCAGTTGTGCTATATGATTCAAGCATGCCGTCCTTGCAACAATATTGAAATCAACTTTCAAATGACTTTGGTGTTAATAATTTCACTTTATAGACCTTGTGTGTGTGTGTGTGTGTGTGTGTGTGTGTATTACAATAACTGAACCTACATGAGTGATCGTGTGTCCCAGCATGTTTACAAAGGGAATTGCACTGGGAGCGTCTGTCATCGCCTGTCACCGGTTTGAAGTGAAACTGTGAGTGTTTGACACATGCTATTACTGTTATGTTGTCGCTCCATTTTCAGATGCAGTCCTTGAGAGGACAGGTCCACGTTAATGTTCTTCAGTCAGAGCAATTTTCTTTTCTTTTCTTAAGATGAATTAAAGAGCGATTAACAGCATAGAGGCCTCGCTCTCTCTTTTTAAATAAACGTATTGCCGCCGTGTACACGCTTTTATCACGCGGGGAGGAAAATGTCAGCGCCAACTCAAAACGGACCCAGCCAAACCATCGTGAACATGGTGAGATTGGATGTGAAATCAGTGCAAGGGTCACTGACAAAAGAAATTGGGTTTTATGCAGAGCGTGTCTCAATACACAACACTCCCGAAACCAAAGGTAAAAGCGAAAACCCTTTACTGGCTATTTTCAAACCCATCATTATTTCTCATAAATCCCAAACTAGCCAACACCAGCGGCTTTGACAGCATGACTGATGAGTTTGCCATCGTGAATGTCAAGAGAAATGGTCCCCTACACCTTATCTCCCCTATTTCTCATTGTGAGTGAGACTTGGGGGTTTTTATAGAGAAAAGCCATGGCTGTTGTGATGAGCATTACCTAGTGATAATGAAGGGCACGCCGCTGTACTGTCAGCCTCTACAGACAGACAGGCAGGCAGGGACCTGGCTGCTCAGAGGCATTGTCCATTCATGCGTTTATGTGCCCCTTATATCTTTATCTGAAGAGCAGGATAAATGAGCATATTCATATATTTACACTACGTCAGTGCCATGATTGCCTTATCTGCTGCCACCGCCATTCAACGGCGGGAAATGCCAAGAGGTAATCAAGTCAAATGTGCCTTTTGTCAATGCTATTCATGGATCTCAAATGGTATATTGAAAATATTTGGGTGATGGGTGTGTAAAATGCTCCTTTCTGACAGGAGATGTTTCCGTACTCTTTGATTATTCATATGATCCGCACACATAGTTACATACATAAAAAAGAGAAACCATACATACTTAATGTTTGGGTTTTTTTTTTTAGTTGTCCTGCCTGTGACTCGGCATACAAACCTTCCAGTACAGGAGAAGGATAATGAGGTCGGACTCAGGTCTGAGCACTGACTGTTCGGCAGGAAGCTGCATATTTATGATGGCTTTAAGAAGCATTTATTGCCTCGTTTCCATCAGAACATTGTCTGCAGAGACCTGACAGCTTTCCTTAGAGATTAGCCTCAGATACCCCCTGTTAGGTGGCAGTCGGACCAGATTGTTCTCCCTGCTGGCCTGTTCTCTCCCTTTACTTCTCAGGTTTTTTTTTCCAACTCTGTCTTTATCTCTTTTCTTCCCACTCCCTTCTCTCCATTAACTCAATTTTTCCTCCCTCTCTGTGTGTTTATCTTCCTTTCTTCCCTGCCTCTTTCCGCCGCCCTCTCTCATAAGTTTTTCACACTTTGTGTCACTGCATGTCCTCTGGTTACGCTGATACAAATCAGGGTTAAAACATTTGTTTACTGTGAGGAAGGGAGAGACAGACAGACAGAGAGAGTCAGAGAGAGAGAGAGAAAAAGCGCTGCGCTAAATGTCAAGGATGATGAGGCGGGTCAGGGTGGCACTGCTGCTGCGATTACGGCTGTCTTCGTACGGCATCATCACAAACTCTGACAAGCGCGCATCGTCTGCACAATTTATGCTTCGAAGGACTAAGTCTCCCAGTTCCGCTGTTTCACCAAGAAATTAAATTCACATGTTATCTTTGAGAACATCCTTTCCTCTTTCCCCCTTCCCCTAATACCATTGTCAGGAGTAAAGGTATGTGTGGTGGTGTCAAACCGTGCTGTTCAAACCAAAGAATAATGGCTTCTGGCACATATCTGTCTTCCTGGATAAACCCACATCCACAGAAGTAATCTCCTGGCTGTTGATGTCTGCTGCCTTCAATAGTTAACCAGGTGCACGGCTACTAATAGGCTTTCGAAATATCGGGAGAAAAGTTTGCTATAATTTTTTTAACGACTTTTAACCACATAAGAAAAAGAAATTCTGAGCAGCTTGTCAACTATTTGGCCTCCGAATATGACAAGCTCCAATGTGCTCACGCCTGTGTGTTTGCCGAGCGCCTCGTGTATGAGCTGTATGATTCTTTCATGAGCTGCGCGGTGGCTGGCCTTTCATAGGCGTGCTCTCATTGAGCACTTAATCAATACCTGTCATCTTGAACTCATCCTCTAAAGTGGACCCCTGTTCTTTGTCTGGTCCATAATCCATCTCCATACAGCTATTTGAATTTGTATTACGCACTAAAAAGGACCTTCTTCACTATCACAAGACTTAACAGATTGTTTAAGGACCCTCAAAACATATTTTTTTCAAGTACAAGATCTGGTTTCTAAAAAAAATCTATACAAGGGCCTGAAGACCTGGAGCAGTGTGGCAAGCAGGCGAAGCCGAGGACGTGTGGAGAATTTCAGATTCGGTGGAAGGCAATTTCAGTGTCTCTGTTCTTCTGATTGTTTTGTTAAAGCTGCTTTTATTGCTGTTGCTCAGCTCTTCTGTCTGTCTATTTGCTTTGGGTTTAAAAAGTCGCCAAAGGTAATTTATGGTATTTCCCCCCAACAGGGAAAGTATTCGATAAGGCACTTCTGTTCTGTAGCTGCGCGACTGCGAGCTTGAAAAGGCGAGACTCACTCTGGATTCTGCACGAGTTCGGTTTCTAAATCACTGGCAGCTTCTGGTGATTGTACTTTTTTTGTGAGTGCAGCTGTAGTAAAGACTGATAGTACTCTGTGTGCAACGCCGGAGCGATTGTAGTTTGTGAGTTTATCTGAAGTAAACATTGATGGTATTGGAAGCACAGAGACACTATGCATTTAAGTGTTTTTTTTGTTTTTTTTTTCTCTCTTTGAACTTCTGCGTTCCAGTCCTGCAGCTCAAGTCTTCTCAGAAGCAAATGTGCAGTGATCCATGCTCTTAACACAGTTAAGAAAATAGTTTTCGAAAATTGGACCTTGAAGAATTCAGAGTGGGTGAGTAATTGGAGGTCAATAGAAAGCAATGCTCCACGACAGAGCTCAACCCGCAGAGAGGGAGCGAGGCGGAGAAGAGAGAGAGGAGCCGGCGGAGTGTCAATCAGCCGGCGTTTTGCCCGCGTTGCCCCTTAATTTAATCACTGTTTAATTACTGCTGTCCCCTGAGGGGCGCTCTGCTAGGTTCAGTTACTGAGCCTTTTCCCTTCCTCTGCCTTCGTCTCGGGGTGCGTATTTAGCCCTCGGACACTCTCTCTCTAAAGAAGGCCACTCTCTCAGAAGCCTCAGCAGTATTTCAACCTTACCTCGGGGCCCCTTTGCACAAATCTGCTGATGATAATGTCAAGGGCAAGCACATATGCATATGTGTGATGAAAGCTGCCTGCAGGAGAAGAGACACCACAAAAACACACAACTTTATCCAGGGGAGCAAAGGCTGGAAACATCCTGAAGGAGCAACTGCCCACAGGATTGGATGTAATGCGAAATCCAAGAAAATCATTGAAAATCACTGCTGGAAGCGGTGGTCAGGTTAACATAAATGCTCCCTGGCTCTGTATATATATATATGTAACAGTGTTAATAAATACTTTTATTTTGTTCAATTATGTTAAACTGGGAACACAGCCATGGCTATTCTTATTTTATTTTGTTATTTTTGTCATGCGCTTTTATTCTGAAGTTGCAGTGTCGCAGTGTGGGTAATTCAGTACGGAGAAGCTCGCGCTGCAGGTAACATGGACTCCTGTTTACTGAGACGCACATTAAATCATTAAAATGATCTATACCTGTTAAAGACACTTTTCAGTTGCTAAACATGCACTCAGTGGTCATATCTGATCTTAAGCACCACTCAGTTTTGTATTGTAGTGCAAGTTAATGTTTGTTTAAATAAGTATAAAACGATTAGCATGTTAGCTGTTAGCTGAGGCCTGCGTCTAATGTAAGGGCGTGCTGTCTCTAAACAAATCAAATCAAATTTCAAATCAAATTTTATTTATATAGCCCAAAATCACAAAATACATTTGTCTCAGAGGGCTTTACAATCTGTACAGGGAGTGACACCCTCTGTCCTTAGACCCTCGATTCGAGTGAGGAAAAACTTGCCCACCAAAAAACCTTTTAACAGGAAAAAAGGTGGAAGAAACCTCAGGAAGAGCCACAAAGGAGGGATCCCTCTCCCAGGACGGACAGACGTGCAATGATGTCACATGTACAGGACAAATCAACACACACATATTGTACACTCCACATATTGTACAATGAATAATAATGAATTACAGTTGATGATAAGAATAGGTTACAATGAATGATGAATTATTACAGTAGCAGCAAATCATTACATAACTATAAACTGTAATGGGGATATGGCAACAATGATGACGGCGACAACACATGCAGTAGACGCCACGCAGGACCACAGCAGCAGACACAGTCCACAAGAACCTGCTGGGCGAGAGAGCACAGAAACTCCGGGGAAGAAGTTTAATTAGTAACATGATAGATAGATGGATTAGATAGATGGATAGATAAGGAGAGAGAGAGAATGAGAGAGAGAGAGCGAGTATGTGAGTCCCCCAGCAGTCTAGTTCTATGGCAGCATAACTAAGGGATGACCTGAGCCAGCCCTAATTATAAGCTTTATCAAACAGGAAAGTCTTAAGTCTACTCTTAAAGGTGTTGATCGTGTCTGCCTCCCGAACACAGAGTGGTAGTTTATTCCACAGAAGAGGAGCTTGATAGCTGAAAGCTCTGGCTCCCAATCTACTTTTAGACACTATAGGAACCACAAGGAACCCACCATCCTGGGAGCGCAATGTTCTAGTGGGGTGGTAAGGTACTATGAGCTCTTTTAAATATGATGGTGCCTGACCATGAAGAGCTTTGTAAGTTAGGAGAAGAATTTTAAATTCTATTCTAGATTTAACGGGTAGCCAGTGCAAGGAAGCCAGAATGGGAGAGATGTGATCTCTGATTTTGGTTCCTGTCAGAACACGTGCAGCAGCGTTCTGAATCAGCTGCAAACTCTTAAGAGACTTATTAGAGCAGCCTGATAGCAAAGAGTTACAATAGTCCAGCCTAGAAGTAACAAATGCATGGACTAGTTTTTCTGCATCCACTTGAGAAATGATGCGTCTGATTTTGGCAATGTTACGCAAGTGGAAGAATGCAGTCCTCGAAAGTTGTTTTATATAGTTATTAAAGGACAAGTCTTGATCAAAAACAACGCCAAGATTTTTTACGGTGGAGCTGGTGGCCAGGGTGATCCCATCTAAGGCTAAATCTCTGGAATGATAGTTTCTAAGGTGTTTGGGTCCTATTAGGAGAACTTCAGTTTTTTCTGAATTTAGCTTCAGAAAATTGTGGGTCATCCAATTTTTTATGTCCTTAATGCATGCTTGAAGTCTAGTCAAGTGATTGGTTTCATCAGGCTTGATCGATAAATATAATTGGGTGTCGTCAGCATAACAGTGAAAGTTAATTGAATGATTCCTAATAATGTTCCCTAAGGGAAGCATATATAAACTGAAAAGAAGTGGCCCTAATACAGAACCTTGTGGGACTCCATGAGAAACTTTGGTTTGCATGGAGGATTTATCATGAACATGAACAAACTGAGAACGGTCTAGGAAATATGACTTAAACCAGCCTAGGGCGGTTCCTTTAATGCCAATTTGGTATTCCAGTCTCTGTAAGAGAATCTGATGGTCAATGGTGTCAAATGCGGCACTAAGATCTAATAGGACAAGTACAGAGATGAGTCCTTTGTCTGATGCCATTAGGAGGTCGTTTGTAACTTTAACTAGTGCGGTCTCTGTGCTATGATTTACTCTAAATCCTGACTGAAACTCCTCGAATAAACTGTTTGTGTGGAGAAAGTCACATAGTTGGTTGGCTACGGCTTTCTCAAGTACCTTCGAGATGAATGAAAGGTTTGATATCGGTCTGTAATTGGCTAAAACCTCTTGATCTAGAGTTGGTTTTTTAAGAAGAGGCTTAATCACAGCTATTTTAAAGGACTGTGGTACATATCCTGATAATAAAGACAGATTAATCATATTTAATATGGACGGGCTAACTAAAGGTAATACATCTTTAAGCAGCCTGGTTGGGATGGGGTCTAAGAGACAGGTTGACGACTTAGATGAAGTAATTATTGTAGTTATTTGTTTAATGTCGACGGGAGAAAAGCAGTCTAAATATATATCAGGTTTTATAGCTATTTCCAAACTTGCTGTATCTGAAATCAGATGACTGCCTGATGAGGGCAAAAGGTGATGAATTTTGTCTCTAATATTTAGAATTTTATCATTAAAGAAGCTCATGAAGTCATTACTAGTTAGGCTTAAAGGAATAGATGACTCAATAGAGCTGTGGTTCTCTGTTAGCCTGGCTACAGTGCTGAAGAGAAACCTGGGGTTGTTCTTATTTTCCTCAATTAATGAGGAATAATAGGCTGTTCTGGCATTACGCAGAGCCTTCCTATAAATTGCAAGATTATCTTGCCAGGCTAGGCGAGATTCTTCCAGTTTAGAGGCACGCCATTTACGTTCAGATTTACGTGCCTCTTGCTTTAATTTGTGAGTGTGCTGGCTATACCATGGTGCTAACCTCCTCTGTTTTATTGTCTTCTTTTTCAGAGGTGCAATAGAGTCAAGAGTTGTCTGTAATGACTCTGTAGTATTACTAACGAGCTGATCTATGTGTGAGGGGCTACAGGAAGCTGCTAAGTCCTCTGTAACATTAAGACATGGCATTGAATTTAATACTATAGTAATTGTTTCCTTAAATTTGGCTACAGCACTGTCAGATAAACATCTGCTGTAGGAGTTTCTGAAAGAAGGCTTAAAGTCCAGTAGTATGAACTCAAAGGTTATTAGAAAATGGTCAGATAGGATAGGATTATGTGGAAAGACTATTAGATGATCAATTTCAATGCCATATGAGAGTATAAGGTCAAGAGTGTGATTCAGACAATGAGTCGGTTTGTTTACACTCTGACAGAAGCCAATTGAGTCTAACAAAGAGATAAATGCAGTACTAAGACTATCACTATGGTTGTCGACATGAATATTAAAATCACCTACAATAATTACTTTATCTGATTTAACGACCAAGCCTGATGCAAATTCTGCAAATTCAGATAGAAATTCAGAATAAGGACCTGGAGCTCGATATAATATAACAAATAATATTGGCTGTAATGTTTTCCAGGTTGGGTGAGTCAGGCTAAGAACGAGACTTTCAAATGAATTATAATTTAGTTTAGGTTTAGGATTAATGAGTAAACTAGAGTCAAATATGGCTCCAACTCCACCACCTCGACCAGTACTTCGAGGAATATGAGTATTACAATGACTGGGAGGAGTGGATTCATTTAAACTAACATATTCATCCTCCTGCAACCAGGTTTCAGTGAGGCAGAATAAATCAATATCATAATCAGATATTAATTCATTTACTAAAACAGCTTTAGAGGACAAGGACCTAATATTCAAGAGTCCACATTTAATTATCTTGTTTTGGACTCTTGGAGATGTTGATTTAATATTTATCAGGTTTTTATGATTTACTCCTCTTCTGTTTGTTTTATCTTTAAATAATGCAGGTGGACGGGGGACAGACACAGTCTCTATACTAGATGGTTGGGTGGGCAACTGCTCTAGTGGAGGCGCAGAGAAGCGTGTAAGACTGCAGCTCTGCTTCCTGGTCTCAACTCTGGATTGTCATGGATTTGATCGACTAATAAACTTGACCATGTTTCTAGATATAAGAGCTGCTCCATCCAAAGTGGGATGGATGCCGTCTCTCCTAATCAGACCAGGTTTTCCCCAGAAAGGTGTCCAATTATTTATAAAGCCCACATCGTTATCTGGACACCACCTCGACAACCAGCGGTGAAATGACGACATGCGGCTATACATGTCATCACTGGTTACATTGGGTAGGGGACCAGAGAAAATTACGGAGTCCGACATTGTTTTTGCATATTCACACACCGATGACACATTAACTTTAGTAACTTCCGATTGACGTAACCGGGTGTCATTACCGCCGACGTGAATAATAATTTTATTATATCTCCTCTTATCTTTAGCCAGCAGTTTTAAATTAGACTCAATGTCGCCCGCTCTGGCCCCCGGGATGCATTTAACTATGGTCCCCGGTGTCGCTAACTTCACGTTTCTTAAGATTGAGCTGCCAATGACCAGAGTTGGCCTCTCAGCGGGTGTGTCGCTGAGTGGGGAAAATCTGTTTGATACGTGGAGTGGTTGGTGGTGTACCGTAGGCTTCTGTTTGGGGCTATGCCTCCTTCGAACAGTCACCCAGCCTCCCGGCTGCTCGGGAACTACCGGGGGACGGCTAGCTACAGCTGCCTTCGGTGGTACCGCACCGGCTACAGGGGACTTGCTAACTGATTTTTCGGTGGTGCGGTACCGTGCCTCTAAGTCGCTAACCCTCGCCTCCAGAGCTACAAATAAATTACATTTTATGCATTTACCATTTTCGCTAAAGGAGGACGAGGAGTAACTAAACATCTTACACACAGAGCAGGAGAGAGGAGAAGAGAGAGTGGGAGATGAGAGAGAAGCCATTTTCTAGCTAGGCTAGCTAGTAAGTCAGACAGCGAACTGATGAAAACTATCGGACTGTGGTTGCTAAAGTTAAGAGACCTGTCCGTGTACAAACAGAACAAGTGTATATGGTGGTGCAAAGTTGTAAAAACACTCGCCAATGTGAGGAATATATGACAATATAACTAGGTGAGCAGAACAGAGAGCACCGTGTCAGTAACACCAGTAACCGGAAGTGACGGAATACGCTTACCGTAAAGCAGAAGTAATGTGTGTGACTCATTAACAGGTGGACCGTATAAAATACTGACTCAGAGCTGTGGTTGTGTCCCAACATTTATGTTTACAGGTATGTGTGTGTATATTATGTGTACTTTTATGGGCTTATTTTGTGTCCAGAATGCCTTTGTAAATATTTATTTATATAGTTTACCTGCCGTTTTGCATTAATACCAGCAGTTATTCATTCTGTTATACTGCACTTTATATATAAAATAGGAGCTTTAGGATGGAAATGTTTGTTCATCATTTATGTAACTTTTTGCAATATGATGTTTAATTGAGTGATATTGAATTGATGTATTTTATAAGAGATGTATTTTATTTCTATTTGAATTTCTGTCAGACCTTTGTTAAAAAATATCCACTATACGATCAATTAGTAGTTCAGTACGGAGAAGCTCGCGCTGCAGGTGGACCGTATAAAATACTGACTCAGAGCTGTGGTTGTGTCCCAACATTTATGTTTACAGCTGAATAAACTACATCCTACTGCTCCACATCTGCATCTTCGTGAGTCTTTGGTGAAACAGCAGGCAGGACAGAACAGGAGAGGTCACATTGGTGCCGTGACTCGAGACTCTTCTGTTGAGCTGTGGATGCTACAGAGCGATCCGGGGACTGTTCTACTGCTGCTGTTCGTTTACGGTGGATGAAGTCAGGTGGATGTGTTGCTTGATTCAGTACTAGTGGTCAGATTGAGGATTCCTTTTTTTATTTTAATTAGTCAGTCGCTCTAGCATTCATTTTCCATTTATTTTGTGCATTTTTGTCCTGTTCAGTAATTTGTTTATGATGAGTGATTCTAATGGGAAATCTTTTGTAACTCCTTTTGGGGTTGGCAGAGGTAGAGGTTTTAGACCTCCTGTGACCTTACAGTTTAACAGTCCAGTTCAGGGGGGTGGTGTTGTGATGTCGGGTAATCAGGGTACACCAGGGGCCCCTTTTCTCAATATAGATGTTGCCACTTCCCCCAGCCAACACACGGGTCCCCCCGCCCAAGTCAACCAGAACGTAGGTTCTTTTACTCAAGCCAACCAGTACACAGGTTCCTTAGCCCAGACACACACAGGTTCCCCTGCCCCCGCTACACAAGGCACATATTCCCCTACCCCTGATGTTATTGCTGCTAGTATTGTGAGTCAGATGGGTGATGTATTGATTCAGCAGGTCAGTCAGCGAGTAGCACAGGACATTATTTCTCACCTCAGCCCCTCTGTCAATACCCCTTTTCAAAATGCTGCCCCTTCATATGCCCATGGCGATGTTCTTTTCAGTACCCCCTTACAGAGTTCCATCCCTTCACCTAACCATGCCAATGTGTCTGCCACAAATGCACTTGATGTCTCCCATTTACAATATGTGCCCCATCGTAAGCTGAAAGAGCCCCCTTGCTTCAGAGGAGACAGCTCGGACCCCGTCTCCATACGCGAATGGGAGGAGATCATGAGAACTTTCATTAAGAGGGGGAACTTGAAACCTGAGGAACAGGCAGAGGAGATCCTCGTTCACCTCAGAGGCAAAGCCAGGGACGTCGTCAGGTTTGGGATCAGGAACAGTGATATTGACATCAACCGCAACCCTGATGCCATTTATGGCCTTCTACGGAAGCACTTTGCCACTGCTCAGTGCTCACCACTTCCATTAGCTGACTTCTACACCACTGTTCCTGCCAAAGGTGAGGATGCATTTGACTACTGGCTCAGGCTGAACTGTGCTGTTGACCTGGCCGCTGAGCGTTTGAAGGAGCAAGGAAAGATATTGGACAGCCCTGGCACTGAAGTGACTCGAATGTTCATAAAGAACTGCCCCTCAAGCGAGCTTGCCATGACCTTCAGGTCAAAAACAATAGACAAGTGGACGGCTCATGAAGTTCAGGATATTTTAAGTGAGTATCATTCTGAGCGAGTGTCGAGGGTGAGCACGGCTCCTAAGGACATGGTGTTAGTAAATGCTCTTGCTGCTGTTCCTCCACCTACACTCCATACTGAGGTGCAGAGCCCACAGCAGCCGCAATCCACTGACCCTGATGCACTGAACCGTCTCATTAACATGCTGGAGAAGGTGCTCATGCAGAGACCCGTCCCAAGTTCATCTAGACCCAATCTAAGTTCCACAAGACAACGGCTACCCAAGATTGGAGGACTGCATGATATGCCTTGTTCTGTTTGTCAGGACGCTGCCCATACTGCATTTGCCCATTGTCGTGACAAAAAGCTTTGCTTCCAGTGTCATTCACCAGACCACTCCAGACGTGATTGCCCTGGCAGCAAGTTACCAGCATCCCTCCAGCGGTCGGAAAACGAACAGATCCGCACTTAGGGGAGGTCGGTGTGGATCATGATGAGCCTCCCAAATGTGAAAATGAGGATTTGGAATCCTTGTATGATTCTCTCTGTTCTGTCACACCCACTGGAAAGACTGTCATATTCCAGTTGACACACAGGACTCAGAGAGCTGACAGTTTATTTTACACTGATGTTCGTGCTGCTGGTGGAGTCGATTTGAAAGCCTTGATTGACAGTGGCTCCATGTCATGCTCCCTGAGTGAGGCTGCTGTGGAGCGCCTTTTGCAGCACCGTCCTGACATTAGGAGGAATCCTGCTGATGATATTGTTGTGATTGGTGCTGGAGGTCACCATGTCACTCCAACAGCAGTCTATGATTTGGACGTGACCATTTATGGTTTCAAGCTGCTCATTCCAACGTTGGTCATCCCTGGGCAAACAGATGACATGATTGTTGGCAGCAATGCTATCAAGGTGCTTATACGCCAGATGAAGAGTTCTGATGACTATTGGGATCTTTTGTCCAAACCGGTTGATGTCGTCGATGATGAGTGCTACCAGCTCTTATCCCTGCTGTCCAATTCCGAGAAGTGGAAGGGAGGAGCCATGCCAGACAAAGTCGGCACTGTTAAGCTGAGACAGTGTATCGTGCTTGAGCCGTTGTGCGAACACCTTGTTTGGGGCAAGTTGCCTGCTTCTGCACCCATGTCAGTGGGGAGCACGGTTGTCGTTGAAGCAACCCAGTCAAGAGCTAGGCCCAGGAATGTGTTGGTGGGCCGTGTCATATCACCGCTGTGGGGAGACAGGTGGGTGCCCCTGAAACTAATCAACCCTGGCACTGAGACGGTTACCCTCAAGAGAAACACCAAGATTGCTGATGTATTCCCCGCCGTTGCGGTTGAGGAGTTGTCCCCACCCACTAAGATTGCTGTCAATAGGCAAAGTGTCTCTGACCACCCAGTGGCGATGAGGTCTCCCGAACAGATGGAAGATGCTCTGAATAGGCTGAGACTGCAGGACCTGGACCTGAATGCCTGTGAGGTGTCAGATCTGTGGAAAGACAGGCTGCTGCAACTTGTTGAGCGCTACGAGGGTGTCTTCTCAAGGGACAAAATGGACTGCGGAGAGGCCACAGACTTTGTCCATAGGATAAACCTTGTAGATGAGAGGCCGTTTCGCCTGCCCTATCGCCGGGTACCGCCCACCCAGTATGAAGCACTGAGGACCGCTCTTAATGAGATGGAGGAGAGGGGCATTATCCGAAAGTCGCACAGTGACTACGCATCTCCCCTGGTCTTAGTGTGGAAGAAGGATGGCAGTCTGCGTATCTGCACTGACTTCAGGTGTCTCAATGCGAAGACGGTGAAAGACGCGCACCCACTGCCTCACCAGGCAGATACCCTTGCTGCGCTAGGAGGAAATGTCCTGTTCTCTACCATGGACTTGACGTCTGGCTTTTATAATGTTCCGCTTCACGAGGAGCACAAGAAGTTCACAGCTTTCTCATCACCCTTTGGCTTACACGAGTACAATAGGATGCCACAGGGCCTATCCAACAGCCCTGCGACATTCATGCGGATGATGCTGTCGATCTTCGGGGATGAAAACTTCACCAGTCTACTCTGCTATCTCGATGACCTGATGGTCTTTGCCCCCACCGAGCAGTTGGCTCTTGAGCGTCTGGAGATGGTGTTCTCGCGTCTGAGGAACCATAAGCTCAAGCTAGCCCCAAAGAAGTGTCATCTGTTGCGGAGGTCAGTGAAGTTCCTAGGACATATCATCTGTGGAGATGGAGTGAGAAAAGACCCTGACAAGATGAAGGCCATTATGGATGTAGGAGAGGCTGATCTGATGGAAAGCGATGGTGTCACTCCTTCCTGGAAGAAGATCAAGTCCTTCCTTGGCGTGATTTTCTATTACCAGCACTTCATTGCTGACTGCTCGGCGAAAGCTAAACCCTTGTTCAGGCTCCTCTCTGGGCGGCAAGTGCAGCGCAGGGCTAAGAAGGGCCGTAAACCTAATAAACACTCATCCGCTCCACCAGCGCTTACAGCAAGTGACTGGACCGCTGACTGCAAGGCCTCGTTCCAGACCCTGAAGAGTGACCTAGCCTATGGTGTTACCTTGGCCCACCCTGACTTCAGTGAGCCCTTTGTTCTTGCTGTTGATGCATCGTTCGACGGCATTGGTGCAGTCTTGTCTCAAGTGCCACCGGGTGAGACCGTTGCTCGCCCTGTAGCCTTCGCCAGCAAGACCCTGTCCCGGTCACAGATGAACTACCCAGCACACAGACTGGAATTCCTGGCGCTGAAGTGGGCCATTTGTGACAAGTTTGGCCACTGGCTGAAGGGACGACACTTTACTGCCTGGACGGATAACAATCCGCTGTCCTACATCCTGACGAAGCCTCGCTTGGACGCGTGTGAGCAAAGATGGGTGGCTAAGCTTGCAGCGTTCGACTTCGACCTGAAGTATGTCCCGGGTGTTAAGAATGTTGTCGCCGATGCACTCAGCCGCGAGCCATTCGTTCAGTCATGTATCAGTCACCGGCTGATGAAAGAGCCTTACATCGCGCTGTTGGATGAAGTCAATGGGGTCGTCAAGGGCACAGTGCAAGATGCCTTCCGGCTGACTAACAACTGCCAAGCCGTTCACAAGGTGGAACCGAGATCCTCAGATTTGGATGCTGAGGCTGTCTCTCAACCTGCAGAGAGCTCCATCAGTTCTGAGGAGGTGTCGGCGGTGCTAATCGCCCGAAGTGACGGTGGTGTGACCGGTCTGCCGGGTGCCAGCCCGCCATTGCCCCAGCTACCTGGGGAAGACCCTTCCACTGTTATCCCCCAGAGTCGGCTTTTGAATCTTCAGGAGCAGGATGCTGTGATAAGTCGAGTCATGTTCTACATGCGACGGCGTAAGAGAGCTACCAGACGGGAGACGGCATCTGAGCCTAGCTGTGTCAACAAGCTTCTTAGACACTGGAAAAAGCTGCGTGTGCAGGATGGGATCCTGTACAGGGTGAAGAAAGACTTCAGGGTTGACAAGAAGCTCTTCCAGTTCGTTGTGCCAGATAGCCTAAAGCACCAAGTTCTCCTCGGCGTCCACGATAATGCTGGTCATCAGGGCCGTGCACGAACTCTGTCCCTAGCCAGAGAACGGTTCTTTTGGACCGGAATGGAAAATGACATAGCCAACCATGTACGCCGATGCGAGAGATGTGTCGTTGGCAAGACACCTGAACCTGCGGCCCGTGCGCCCCTTGAGAACATTCAGACGTCTGCACCAATGGAATTGGTGTGTATTGATTTCTGGTCTGCTGAACTGAGTGACAAGAAGACAGTAGACGTCTTGGTCGTGACGGACCATTTCTCGAAGATAGCGCATGCCTTTCCCTGTCGAAACCAGTCTGCGAAACAAGTTGCTCGCCGGTTGTGGGACGATTTCTTCTGCATTTATGGTTTTCCCCAAAGGCTGCACACTGACCAAGCAGCCAACTTTGGGAGCAGGCTAATGAGAGAACTCCTGGAAATGGCAGGAGTTCACAAGTCCCACACCACCCCATATCATCCAATGGGCAATGGTATCGCAGAACGTTTTAACCGGACACTGGGGAACATGTTGAGAGTCCTGCCCCCTACAGCAAAAGCTAGATGGCCGCAGATGCTGCAGACGTTGACCTTCTGCTACAACTGTACAGTCCACGAGACCACTGGCTTTGCTCCCTTTTTCCTGATGTTCGGACGAGTCCCACGTCTCCCCATTGACATCATGTTCCAGCATGTTCGCCGTGATGACAAGGTGGTGAACTGCCACGAGTTCGTCGCACGCTTAAGACAAGACTTACGTGAGGCGGCGGACATCGCTCGGAGACACAGCCTCCAGGAGCAAGCACGCCATGCCAGACTCTACAACCGTCGGGTCAAGGGCTATTCTTTGGCTGTAGGTGATCGAGTGTTGCTGGCCACTCGTGGTGAAAAAGGCAAGAGGAAGCTCTCTGATAAGTGGGACTCCGCTCCCTATGACGTTGTGTCCGTGAGGCCCGACATTAACGTGTACAGGATCAAGGAGACCCAGACTGGCAAGGAGAAAGTTGTGCACAGGAACCTTCTTCTCCCAGTTGATTTCCTGAACTTCGATGAGGACGAAGCTGAAAGCCCCCTTGTAGGATCGGGTCGCAGCGCTGAGGCTGATGGACGTGGCCAGGAGTCAGTAGCAATTGGCGGTATGGATCGCAATGCCCAGACAATGGACTGGCTCATGAATACTCCTGAGATTGACGACCTTGTTGACGGGAGTGATGTGGATGAAGCTCTGTCTGCGGCAGCGAGTGATTCCTTACCTGATGGGATGCTTGACTCCCCTGACTCGGCTTCTATCGAACCAGGCCCTGTCCCCATTGAGACAGTCCCTTCCCCTGTCCCTGCTGATGCAGTCACCGACCCTGTCCCAGACAGTGCAGTACCCTTCCCTAACCCTGTCCCACCCAACGGAGTTCTTGCCCACGATCCAGCCCCTGCTAATGCAGTTCCTGAAACGGGCCCTTCCCCTGTTATTGTAGCCCACTTACCTGATCCAGACTCAGTCAGTGTGTCTCCTTTAGGTCTTCCGGATGTTGCTGATAGGGATTCTGTTATTAGCGCACAGCCTCGGGGGGTGGGTGCAGTTGTTACTAGGTTTGGGAGACAGGTCAGACCTCCTAATCGGTTTAGCTTTGGGGTGTCAGCACAAAGGGTTGAGGATACTCCACCTACTGGTTCTGTTTTGAATCTCCTCCGGAGTATTTTTGTGGCTTAGGTGGCCAAGAAATAGTCACACTTTTGGTTTTGTTTGTTTGTTTTATTTGAACACTATGTTTTGATAAGTATTGATCGATGAAGTGATTGATGACTGATTTTTGTTTGTTTTGTTTTGTCTTAAGTATGCCATGAGGGCTAAGAGAGTTAAGATGTTCAGGAGGTGTAAACGGCATCTTCTACTAGTCTGTTGAAAGTCTGGGGTTTGGTACCGCCCTGTTCTTTTACACTCCTTACAGGAGAATTTTAGATTGACTGTTTAATACGTCAGTGCTCTGATTTCGCTCACTCTTTCTTTTTGAGAAGTTGTGATTTTGTTTTGTTTTGTTTTGGTTATTGACTTGAGATTTGTAGAGGCGTTTAACATAATTTGAGGGGGGTGAATGTAACAGTGTTAATAAATACTTTTATTTTGTTCAATTATGTTAAACTGGGAACACAGCCATGGCTATTCTTATTTTATTTTGTTATTTTTGTCATGCGCTTTTATTCTGAAGTTGCAGTGTCGCAGTGTGGGTAATTCAGTACGGAGAAGCTCGCGCTGCAGGTAACATGGACTCCTGTTTACTGAGACGCACATTAAATCATTAAAATGATCTATACCTGTTAAAGACACTTTTCAGTTGCTAAACATGCACTCAGTGGTCATATCTGATCTTAAGCACCACTCAGTTTTGTATTGTAGTGCAAGTTAATGTTTGTTTAAATAAGTATAAAACGATTAGCATGTTAGCTGTTAGCTGAGGCCTGCGTCTAATGTAAGGGCGTGCTGTCTCTAAACAGGTGGACCGTATAAAATACTGACTCAGAGCTGTGGTTGTGTCCCAACATTTATGTTTACAGGTATGTGTGTGTATATTATGTGTACTTTTATGGGCTTATTTTGTGTCCAGAATGCCTTTGTAAATATTTATTTATATAGTTTACCTGCCGTTTTGCATTAATACCAGCAGTTATTCATTCTGTTATACTGCACTTTATATATAAAATAGGAGCTTTAGGATGGAAATGTTTGTTCATCATTTATGTAACTTTTTGCAATATGATGTTTAATTGAGTGATATTGAATTGATGTATTTTATAAGAGATGTATTTTATTTCTATTTGAATTTCTGTCAGACCTTTGTTAAAAAATATCCACTATACGATCAATTAGTAGTTCAGTACGGAGAAGCTCGCGCTGCAGGTGGACCGTATAAAATACTGACTCAGAGCTGTGGTTGTGTCCCAACATTTATGTTTACAGCTGAATAAACTACATCCTACTGCTCCACATCTGCATCTTCGTGAGTCTTTGGTGAAACAGCAGGCAGGACAGAACAGGAGAGGTCACATATATATATATATATATATATATATATGGCCAAACACAGTCTACATGTTGTGGTTTCTCTGGATTACCAGCAGCCCACCACCACAGATCCTACACAGGGACTGTGCTCGGGGAATAACTCACATTTAGCTCTTAAGCTACAGCAATCAATATAAATTTAGCATGGTAATGATCAGGTGCAGGGGGTGTAAGTCTCCAGTGCCTCTCTCTCTCTCTCTCTCTCTCTCTCTCTCTCTCTCTCTCCCTGGTACAAACCACGGCGCTGCAGCTCCCAGAGGCCTGTGGGTAACACAGCTAAGGCTCCCCTCTGCCCGTCAAACCTCAGCTGAGGATTACAGTGGGGAAACAAACAAACAAGGCTGTCTCAGAGTCTTAGCGACAGGCATAGGCAATAGTAATGAAGCCACCGACGGCACACGTTTATGCACACACACACACACACACACACACATACCTCAGCAGCCTTCAACCCTCCATCGTTCCCTTTCCTGGAGCAGCAGAGGTATTTTAGACTGCGTTAAGGATATAATGGGACAAATAGAGATGATGTGTTGAGGGGCGCTGTGTGTGTGTGTGTGTGTGTGTGTGTGTGTGTGTGACTGATAGATGAGATGCTGTCTCTCAGGAGAATGTCCGTGATGATGACTATTGCCAGGGGAGGAGAGTTGAGACAGTGGTGGCTCCCGGGTATTCAGATTTGAGTGTTGACAGGTTTATTATTGAAGTTTTTTTTTCACTTCTTTCTTTCACTGGACGAGTAGTGTCAGGGTGCGACTGTCACTGTCTTCTTCTTCTTCTTCTGTAGTTTCCTTCGTGACAGACTACACGAGCTCGTCCCTTCGCCGTTCTGGCAGCCATTTCAAGACATCAGGAGCCGAGACAAACAGTAACACAGACTAGTTGAACAGCATGACGCTTTAACCGTTTTAACTTTAACCGAGTTGTTAGGCGTTTCACTCTGCGTTTATATACAGCAGTCTTAAAGGCAAAACTAAATGGAAATTGGCTGGAGGATTGTGCCACATGTAATCCCTTTAAGCTGGCTCTCTGGCCTCATTTGTGTCAAGCAGGATGCCTACTCACAGTACCAAGGCCCGTAATGCAATTGACGACCTGCTGCCTCTGACATTAATAAAGACGGAACATGTACAGGAAATTAAACTCTCACTTTCCTATTGTAATGAGATCTTATCCATCATGATACTGTTTACTTCACAATCAGATAAAATGATCAAATTGAAGCTCAATCAAGGGCCTCACGCAATGCCATCACTGTAACCTGCTGGCATTACTCTTGGAAATGGATGGAAAAGTGAATGGGATTTAAATAAAGACTCTATATGTTAATGGGCAGGGATTTGGCTCCCCTGGGGATCCACTTACTGCACAGACTGAGGGAGACGACGTGGGGGAGGGGAGGGGAGGGGAGGACTGAAGATGAATGTCAGTAGAGTGTTGTTGTGTTATATGCTTTTCAAACCTCCTTTTTATTCAAGCTTTTAAAAAAAAATGCAAGAAGAAGGAAAGTGAACATGATGACCTCACTTATTTTTACTTCAGCCGGCTCTGTGTCCTGCTTGGCCACAAGAGGGAAGTAGCTAGCTACAGAGACAGAAGGACGCGCCAGAGGTTCATAATCGCACTGGAGAGATGTGAGATATATTAACTGCAAGGTATCAAGGTATCATCGTCTGCTTTACTTTTGTAGATCACTGGATTTTCTTTCAGCACATGAGCCTATGATCTTTTATATAGATGACAACAATATGAGGGGAAAGCACTATAGTCAAAGGGTCAGACATGAGGAAATGCCAAATCTAATGGTATTGGCTTTTATAGGTAATAAGGGCGCACTGATCAAAGGTTCACAATACTCAGATGCAGCTAGTTTGCACTCAGGAGGGGGACCAAGTGCTCTCCAGCTAGGCTCAGTAAATTGCAAGATCAGCTAATCAGAATTCAGCTGGAAGATGTAAGTTAGTGGAGACTAATTGAAGACAGATTTAAGGGGCATCCATCTGGATACGGCAACCCTCTCTCGCTCTCCTTAGTAATTTCTGGTGAATATTAATAATGTTTTTTATATTATAGTGTATGTGTGGAGGGCGGAAGGGTCCTCCAAATAAAAAAAAAAACGTACAGGGTGAAATTACTCAGAGGGTATCTCAAGAAGACTATCCATTTACTTGCCTGTTTCGCTTCTCTTGGGCACGTGGAAGGCGATGCTGGAGGAGCCACGCACTTATGAAAAAAAAAAAACAGTGCATGTGGGATGTTATCAGCACCTGCTCAACATGGGTATATGAGCCAATTAAACAAGTATGTTGTCCTCCTCTGCATGATTAGAATCACAATATCACCGGCTGTGTGGTCCTGCTTGACCTGGCTCACGTAAGATTGAGAAAAAAAAAAAAAAAGGTTCAGTTAATGAAGAGTACTGAGCTGCAGCCTGATCAAGACGTAGGCTAGGACGGATGTAGCCGCAGAGATAAGAGCGGATTGAATTTGCATAAGACACTCAACAAGAATTAAAGGTATTATATATGTAATATAGGTGTGTGTAAATGCTGCAGCATGAATTGTGGTTTTAGCATCAGACTGAACTGTACTTCCTTTAACTGATCGAATCGGTCAGTTTTAAGCTATGAGCATCCACACTGCTGTTTTTGCTCTTCACATGTTCTTAGTTGGATCCTCTATGCTGTTTTTTTTTTTTTTTTTTCTTTACAACGGCTCCCGATCTGACAAGTGAAAACACCGGAGCAAAGAACATCGTCAATATGGCATTCACAACTGCTGTTATTTCCCCCAGGACTTGGTATCACACATTCGAAATATCCTCCAGGGACAAATTTAGACAACGGACCGTTGCTGGTAACTCAAACGTCACTGTCACACAGCTGCTTTTAACAGACTTTAAAAAGAAAAAAAAAAAAATAGAAACATGAAGGGAGACACCACGCGAGATAGACCCTGTCACCTGACACAGTCTGTAATTATCATTTTATTTTCACACAAAACATGTAAAAAATATAGAATTAATGAAATCAAAGTAGTATAAAACAATCTGTGTATATATTCAAGAAATGATGGTCCTATATTCCTTTTATGCACATTGCACTGTGTGTAATAGAGATATTTAGAGAAGATTATAAATCCAAAAAGCTGTCATCATTGCGGTGATTCCTTTTAAGGTATGATTACTGTCCCAGATGTCAGTGATGATGGAGGCAACAAAAAGGAGTGTTATATTAGTCCCCTATGCCTATAAATCACAATATTTTTACAACCTAACTTTCTCTCAAATCCACAAAGAGACATTTTCACTCCACTCCTTTGACACGCCTGGTTGCTCGGTAGCTGTTGTATCAAAAAAAAAAAAAAAGAAAGAAAGAAAGAAAGAAAAAAGCCTACTGCACCGACAGGTGTCTGATTTCTATTCCCATGGAAAACACACGCCACAGCTAGATGCAGATTGCCTGTGGAGATCACAGTTTGTGCAAAATAATAGTGTATCTGGAAATACTGGCCCTTGCTGGGGCATTCTGCAGGCCGTCAGATGAGATGTGTGTTTGAGAAGAAATGATATAACAGTGAGGGAGCGATTGCTGTAATGATAGATCCCTAACCAGACATTTTTTATAAATGGAAACTTGGATTTGAGCCTGAAAGGAATCAAGAATGACTATGCCGACATGTGAGACAATTTAGAGAAAATGTTTTTGTACTAAATTGCCACATCTTGGATGCTCGGGATGCTTTAAGGTAATAGAGTTCATGTCTGGGTAGAATCAGTAAATCCAATCTAAGTTTGAAAAGAGTCTTGTTGACAGGCTCGGAGAAGTTTTACTGAGTTTTTATCTGACTTGTCTTAAATGATTATTTTCAGTGATGGGACATTTGACATAATGCACTGCTGAAGCATGAATAAATGGAATACTTTTTACATATATTTAACACTCATGGTATATCAAGGCTCTCTCCCAATGCCTTTTTCTTCTGGTATGCAAAATGTAAGATCTAACCTCAGGGTATGACAATATGATTAGAATGGGAAGTCATTCCCCCTCCATCCGTATGGCTACTGTGATAAAAATATAGGAAAGTGATTAGGGGTGTAGAAAAAGCTTTGGTTCATTTATATTTTATACCATATGAAAAAGTAATCTGACCTATAGACACCGTGGTTCATACTGGATAGAGAAGTAAGAAGCCTGCATCAGTATAAGACTGCTTAATTTAAATGGAATTACTGCATTATTTACATCATTAAAACCAGGACTATACTGTATAATAACCCATATTCAAGGGACAAATGCACTTAATACGAGGTTGGAGATGAAAATAAAGTGACAGCACGGGCACTTTTAGAAAAGATATTTTAAATCAGCCTGATAAGTCGAGCATAATGTGATGTTATTACATCCATACACACAGCGTGAGTGTATGGATGTCTGTCAGTGAATATGTCGTGCTGTTGTTGTGGGATCACATCAAGTTTGACATCAGAGAGATATGAGTTGAACTCCATACATTATTAGTGTTGAGATGCATCAGTTTTAACGCTAATGAATTAATTAGATGTTTTGCTAAAACAGTTTTCTTTCAATTAGAGAGAAAGCCAATATCTACACCTAACATTTATCGTGTCAATCAAAGTCCAAAATTCAGCTTTTCATTATTTATTTATTTTTAGATCTGATTTTGCTTTCCACCAACTCCTGAGGAAAAATCTTTAGCTGCCAACAGGTTCACCGCCAAGACGCCACCTTTGTCTGTCTGCCATTCGGTGCTACGTTTACACAAAAACAGCAACCAAAAAATGACAATGACGAGAGCGGTGAGAATGGAAAACGACTAAAAAGACGCCATAAAGCTCCACAGAACTGAAGGAAAACGGCAAAGTCAGGTGATAATTCTTCTAATTTTTGCAAACACGACATTTGTCGCTGCAGAACAATGCTAGATGCTCCACACAGTACGGTGCTGTTTTATACAACATGCTATCACATTGTTCACTATTCCATTTTAGTGTTGCAACCCCCCCCATACACAGTCTGCCTTGCAAGGTGAAGCAGGATACTGACATGCATTAACTTTGACCCTGCTCAAACATTTACATACACAAAACACAAACCGTGTCTGTTGATGCCCCCATAAACATGACACATATGTGATGAGCCTGTCACACACGGGCCATGTCACCATGTGTCCATGTGACATTGTGACAAAGCTCGTATGCTTATGTGCAATATTGCGTACGTGTGTGAGGTGGGAGCACACGGGGGAGTGTGTGCACTTTTGGGTTTTTGATGAGTGCGATTGCGTGGGCGCGTTTATGCAGCATCACTTTGACAGCGCTGGTCCAGCTCCATCCTGCAGGTCAGCTGGGGTTTAATTGTCAGCCTTAAATATTCATGGGCACATTGAGTAGATAAATGAAGGTATAAGCACACTGTAAAATTTTCAATAGGTCAGGTGTCAGTGACTTCACCGGATACAATTTACTGTATGATCCCACATCCGCTGTAATGCCAATTAATATGTTAAGAGCATGAAAAGAAACCCTAATGGCATTTTCCATTTATGCATTATGAAGTAATCCACAATGAGATGGATACTGTTAAGACTAAAGGTGCGCAGCAATAAAAAGGTGTGCATTATGAGGGTGTTTTATATAGGTATGAATCTATATAATTCTAACATAGACTCTCACCTTTGATGCTTCCAGTCATTACGTTTTACCTGAGCATGTGTTCCCTCTTGATAACCTGAGCACTGGTCAAATTATTTCCCAGTATATCATTATAGTCTGTAAAAAAAGGTGATCAAGACATCTGTACTGCAGGCACGCAGGAGCTGTTTGCTGCAGCTCGTTGTAATTTCAAACTCTAGTTAAAACAGAAAAACAAACATTACATAATTATTAAGCAGCTTAATTAAAACACCCACTGTTGGGTAGCTAGCTGGAGTACAGTAAGAGTCAAAACTTTCACTCATGCAAGTGCACGAGAAGGTGTGTTCAAACTTTTGACTGGTACTATAATTTAAGGTACAAGGCATTATGATAATAAAATAATAATAATACATTTAATTTGTAGCCCGATGGAGCAAGCTGTTATGTTTAATGTATATGTGTAACCCAGATGTAAAACTGGGGTAACTAAACCCTAAGCTTAACCTGAAATTGTTGTTCTATCATTTGTTTTTTATATATACTTAATGTTTTCTGAGTTGCACTTGAAAGCAACACGTTCCAACTGCACTTGAAGGCAGCACCCACGTTCACCGCATCTAACCAAACAAAAGGCAGGTAGCCTTTTAACAACCAATCAGCGTGCACGTTCCGCCTACTGTGTAGGAAGCAAGTTTGTACGCGGCATCTTTGTACTTCCTGTTGACTCCGGCCGCGACAGCAAGGAGGCAGCAAATCGCTGAAAGAAAGCGGTAAGTGAGAATGATATTTTAAGTGTTTTTTTTTAAATATTTGTTAGCTGCTGCTACTCATAAACTGAACGGGTTAGCAATATGGAGATACTGTTAGCGAACTGTTGAATTAAGCTAAGCACCTTAGCCTGTGTACTTAATACACAAAAATTAGCATTTATTAGCTGATTAGCATTGTGTTTATGTTGGTACATAAGCACAAAGTACATTTTATCAGCCATTTTGTCAATAATGTTTCTAATTCTGAGTATAAGGGGAATAAGTTGTTTATTTTAGTAATGTGAAGTTTAGGGGTTATTTTCATTGTCCTCATTACAGAAACTCATAGGATGAATGGATGAATATATTCTGCTTATGATTCAAATCATATCAATTCCTGATATGTTATACCTCTAGTCTCCATAGGAACATGGATCCAGATCCCTGGATGGAGTGATTCAGGATCGTTCTGCGATTGATCGATGACGAGCCTCCCAAAGATCCTGAAGAAGCTGGATTGACTTTCTGACTACAACCGGTGGTAAGGCCAACCTGGTTGGCAGGATTGCTACTCAACCACAACAGTTAGCACATGACGCTGATCACCTTTATTACAGGAACAGTACCGGTACTAATAAAAACAAGACTCATCATTTTAAAGGCGCCATTTTATTTTCTTTATTATTTTTCATATTGTTGTTTCTATAAATGTTTAACATTTTTGTTGTGACGTACTCACTAAAAGAGTTTACTTTTACTAGCATAGCTGTCACTTTATTATACAGTTTGGCTGTATAATAACCTAAAACTGTCATTTCTGGCACTTGCGTCACAGCTTGTGATGCTACAGTGACTTCCTGATTTCTTCTGATTGGTCGATTGGTGCATCTCAACAACCACAAACACTCTGTTTGAATGTAGTTTAAAAGGTTATTTGTACGATAAACGTGAATTTCAATGTTTATTTTTCAGTTCTGTCTCTTATGGTACATTGTTATCGGCTTCGTGACAGAAGTTAATCATTCCAGAAATCATTATTTTTATGTAAACATGACCAAGTTAGAATTAGTACCTTAGCAACAATCAAAACCAACTTAACCTAACTCAGCCACCCAGCTGTCCCTCTCTTGCCAAGGTTAGCATCGCCTCTTCCTCTGTGCTTCCATCCTTCTCCTTAATGGCTTATTTGATGATAATTAACCCTGAATCCTACAGAGACGGGCCAGCGAGAGATTGATGGCCTCATCGGCCTGCAACACCTGTTCTGCTACAAGGCTCACAGTTACCAAACCATGGCCAAATATGACTGCCCTGGAGCCTCGCATGTTAATGTCAAAGACAAACACAGGTCCTCCCCAGTGGTCTGGGTGTTCTGTACGGGGCAACTTTGTGACCACAACCTCTGATTCTACTCATTATTCCACTCAACGCTGGCTGCTCTAAGGGAGCATCACGCGGTCCCTTTTGTCCCAATTATCTACACTGTCCCTTCGAATGTCTATTCATCTGCAGCCACACATCGTTTGCATACAGATGCTCAAACTTACTGGAAATGATATTTCATCGAGCCAGTCCTTTTGTCAGTGAATCCATTTAGGCAAAGAAAAAAAAAGGGCATATTGGGGGATTTTTCTTTCACACATGGGGATTGTTTAATGGACAGTTGAAATGAAATAGTGGAGGAAGTTATGCAACCCCACCATTCATTCTCTATTAAGTCAATGTGAACATGTTTTGCTCTTTTACCATCTTGCTTTCAAACACGCATGTGAATCATGCACAGAAAATTACCAACACTTGATGTTGTTGTCATTGTTGTATTAAGCTGTTTTTTTTTTTTTTTGCTGTGGTTGATTTCTGCTGTAAAAGCATGTCATCATGCCAGATACATGTGCTTACTATTACCGTGAACAGATGTTAATTACTTTATTATTTTTTTCGCTTTACTTTAGATCAGTTCCTCACTCCCGTAGGTGGAGGCCCTGGTCTTCTTCTCAGCATGTTGGGGTGAAGCATGGGCCTCTGTCATGTTTGCTGCAGTGGGGCTTTCGGGAGTTGGGGAATAATTGAATGCAGAAAAGTGTTTAATTTTTCATAAACAGAGGAACCACCGAATGCACACAACTAACAATGTACCCCAAAGCAGATGTAGAGCGTTTTTAATTTATGGAGAACTGAGCGAAATGGGCAGATGGAGCAAGAGGAGGTGGAGGCATGCTGAGGGACTCCACTTTTCTCTCTTCTCACCTCACAAACAAGAGAAGCCTGTGAGCGTGTGCCACAACACACACAAACACACTCCCACACACAGCTCAAAGACACAAGCGCATGCACGAACGCAGACGTGTACCACCCCCGCCATTTACACGCACACTTCCCACATCACTTCCACCGCAGACACACAAAACACACACACTGACACGTACCCCCCCACCTAACCCCACCCACCCACCTTTCAATGCAATCTCACTCTCCCCTGCAACCCACAACAAAACGCACATCAATACATCCTCTTCCCACACACACACAAACACATATATACAACCAAAAATGATCCTACCACCCCTCACACACACACACACACGCACTGGCAAATCCTCAGGGTTGGACTGGACCCGATTGAGAACACCCAGTAATGAACTGCCTCATGCGCCTTACAGAGTCTGCAGCAAGTAGACAGGCTTCATTCTGGCGGGCCATATGTAGGTATGAATATGCATGGGAATCTGTCATACAGGCAACAAGCGCTACATATATATGATGCCAAAGGTCAGCAGTGTGAGGAGTGAAATTAGCTCTCTGTTGGGCATTTGGAGACATGCAAGACTGTGTTTGGAGGGCGTGGGCAGACTGTGAATCATACTAATGTGTGAATGTTGTCCTTGGTTTACTTTTAGAGGACAACATTGATTGAGAAGTTTGTTAGACGTAGAGAAAACATACTAAGCCCACACAAGAGAGATGATGGTCCGCTAACGTATTGTAATGTGTATGTTTTCCATGTGCAACAGCTGTAGTCGATCCGAAACTTGCTCTATTATCTTCTACTCTTGTCTTGCAGTACTGTAAAGTAGAGCCTGATAGATACTGATTCTGTCTGACAATTTAAGCTTCATGCTGACATATTCTATTGTCGGCCAATAAATATCAAGAATAACTTGAAAGACAATAAAGAAACAGTGCCAATGTTACATAATTTGTCTACATTATAGGCCGCTATTTTATTATCAGCCATGTTATGCCTTGGCAGGAAATATGGATGGCAAAAGAAACAGGGAATAATATGTAATTTCCTGACCAGAGGCGAACCCGGGACGTTGTGGTTTGTGGTCAGTGCCTTAACCCCTACGCCACCAGAGCGGGCCAATCAGATTTCATTTAAGATCTCAAATACTGAGACTCAAAAGTTGGTCAGTGATCCAAGTTGCTCCTCTGGTAACTTTAACGACGACTTTGTTAAAGTACGATCCGGCTCTACCGAGGACGTGTCTCATCTCTCCCAACTGACTCGCCACTTCATCTCTTAACCCAAAAGTCACAAAGGAAACAGAAGATATTTTTGTGAACCAGGCTGCAGTTCCAACAAGCACAACTATCCCCAGCTTGTTAACTATTTATCGGCAGTGACATTAGACCAGCATTATGCTTCACCAAAACACATGTGTCCCCAGGCATTGCCCAGACGGCCTCACTGTCCCGCAGTCTTTCTGCTGTAAATTCCCCACTTAAAATTTCATGATCTCTGCTCGGCAGGATACCACTTCCATCATGAAAGAGTTCTCAAACCTAATAACCGTTACTACTCTGGTGGAGCCATCAAAAACCTATTTGTTTCAACAAAAACCCTCTCCCCCATGCAATGCTGCTGGGTAATAATGCCAGATAGGTTTTAAGGGCAATGAATTGTGGAATTACCATTTTCTCCTCTCTCTGTCTCTGTCTCTCTCTCTCTCTCTTTCTGTCTCTCTCTCTCTCAAGATCATTATATTAAACACTTAATTATTCATTGGTAATGCCTGTCATGGTGAAATATTGTCCTCTGCCAATCTGAATGCATCATGCTGCCGAGGCCTGCCTCTCTTCCCGAGGTTAATGGCACAGCCCTCGCTTGCATTAGCTTGGCTAAATGCAGTGCACCTCATAAGTCAAAGTTCCCTAAGTGAGTGGAGAAGTCATCACCTCCAGCGCTCCCTTTTCTTTCTCTCCTTCAGCACATGGGTCAGTGAGATCATCCTCACACACACACACATGCACACACACACACACACATATGTCCGCATTGAATCTTTATTGTTTTATCTAAAAGATGGTTCGGCCGTGATAGAGTAGTTGAATCTGAATGGGACTTGCCATCAGGGCTTTTAAAGGTGAAGGGTGAATGGATCACTTTTCATGCAGTGCACTCATGGACTAAGCATCCATACAGTAGAGGGGCCCCATATAGGATACAGAGCGTTATGACTAAATTATGAGACTGACATTAGTCATTCCATACCACACATTCAATTTGGACGGACATAAACAGTATTAAACAGATTACAGGAGATGGTGGTGACAGGGATCTCTGAGGTCTGATGGGAAGATGAATGACATCCGTCTCGTGTTAATACACTCAGTCATGTGATATTCCTTCAGCAAATATGCAGTGCTAACAAAAATGATAGTTTTGTCCACTTAAGCAAATTGCATGTTGATTACATCTTTCTGATATTGCTAAAATAAATGTCTTTTTATTTTTTTTATTATTTTTTTTATCACTGGTTAACAAGGTATTACACGTAATAAGAAATCCTTCTGGAATAAAAAACATTTAGTTTTGTGCCAATAACAGGAAACGCTGACATATGGGTAAACATTTCACCCGCCTTGCAGCTTTTCTCTGTGGCAAATAAAATGAATACCAAAAACAATTAATTTTATTTGAAAGGAGGTCAATCTGCTTTAACCCTGAACGCTGAATGAAGTGACAGAAATAAAAAAAAAAAAAAGCTAGAGATTAATACCTTGTCTTAAAAGCCAATATGGATCATTATTTTACATGTTTCTATTACCTGGTTAAACATGTACAGACTTTATGTCAGCACATTATTAAAGGTGCCAGCGAGAAACGCTCATTTGCTGCCCCGATGCTTAGCTCACCACTGGGGCATCTGGTAAAGATCCCGGACAGAAAGAAAGACAAAGTTATTGGAAAAGCTTGCAGTAACGTGTAAAACGTGCTTACATTTGTGATTGGATCTGAATCTGCAGAAATAAATAAATAAATAACTTATTGTTAATTTCCAGACATCATTTAACTTCTTTACAGTCAGCTGATTTGTGTTTTTTGTGAAGTGCAGCTACTGTGGTTGTTTTTTTACTTGCATACGTTAGATGCTTGTGAAACCAGAGAGGAGGAGAGCCTCGAGGGAACAACCCAAATACCATAACTGCTTCCTTTAAATCATTTGTTTGTTATTAGTTAATGACTCCTGAAGTCCAACAGCACATTCGAGTGATGAAATTTCTGACCTTTACTTCACAGTTGACTCTTCTCACTGTGGAGCTCATTAGTGAACCATCTAATCTCATTAGACGATGCTGGGCTAAAATGGCACTGCGGCAAAGTAACCAGCCTCTCTCTCCTCATCTCTCTGTCTCTCTCTCTCTGTCTCTCTCTCTTTCTCTGGTTTGGACCAGGATCATAAACAGGTGTGGGAGCGGGCGTGCGAGTCTGGGATAGGCGGAGTCCTCGCTAACCCTTCTCCTCTAATTGCCGCGGATGCCAGTATGTTCACTATCTGCTGCCTTTCATAGCAGTTGGTGTTTGGGAAGAAGCTTTTATGTTTATTTTTGCTGATGCGCGCTGCTACTTATTGTGTCTCTGTCAAAGGAATACGTTAGCGGTTGTGAAATTTGTGTGTCCCTCGTGCACGTGGATGCCAACTGCTCCGAGACACATTTCAGTGAAACAGCCACTTTTGAAACTTCCAGCAACAATCTGATGTAGATTTTTTATTGTTGTTAAACTTGTGTACATAGAGGAAGAGGCGGGGGCGCTGCAGCACAGCTGTGGGGATTAAACGGTGTATGAGCAGTTTCACCGGTTCTTTAGGCCATATGCATAGACGGCTAGTTATTTCTGTGTTTCTTGCTCTAACACGTTAACAAGCCTTAAATCATTCATTTCAGTCATTTCCCGTCATATCACACTGGAGTCTATTCTCACTATAACAACGAGATGGTTTTCTGACACACCTCATTGATATTTTTCATTCTCAGCCTCCAATAAACTCAGATCCAAACTTAGATTTTTTACTCCTCCTGTCTGCACATGTTCATATTCTCACACCTCAAATCACGTGGAGGCGTATTTATTGTTTATTGTAGCTTTTTTAAATAATCACCGGCGTGTCAACGGACATTATGGCCCTCTGTCAAGGTAATAACACACTGTCATTGCTGTTGGGGAAGCAAATATTAAACCATAGATCAACGTTTAACAATGCATAATGGACTGGATCTGCATGTTCCTGTTTCCATTTCAGTTGGCCTTCGGCTATATTAGAATAATTTAATGCTCCAAATAATGTGAAAAAAGCTGTTGTTATTATTGCTTTTTTTTTTGATTAATAGTTAGGGGAATCAGTGTTATATGTATTATGGAATATGAGGCTGTTTGCACGAGACAGTCGTTTGACTGTGATGTTAGTGAGCCTGAGTAACAAAAAAAATATGTAAAACAAAAGCACAAATATATAAAGTATATATGAATCATTCTCTTTGATCTATTTATGCCCGTGTACAGCGCTGCGTGTTTATAATGAAACAATGACGTATACGTTGTTTTTTTTTACTGTTTATCTTATGGGAACCATATCTGGGATAGTGTTTTTCGCTGCACCACATTCCTACGATCTTTACTGGTGTTACTCTATATGAAACCACATTATCAAACATCTGGAGTCACGTTTCTGACAATCTAGTAAAATTTAAGATCAATACTTGCTCTCCTTTCAGCTCTGTTTTTGCACCTTTGTTCACCAGCTCGTCGCTAACTTTGTGTGTGTGTGTGTGTGTGCGTGTCGTTTGAGAGTATTGACCAGTAAACCAGCAACGTTGCTGCAAAGAAAACAAACAAATAATAATAATAATAAGATGAAAGATGCTGCGGGGAACTTCTCTGTGATTATGTCACTATGATCGACCTTTTGGCAAACAGCAGCCATTTCTAGAATAAATATTAACTTTTAATTAGTCAGTTAGGTGGAGAACATCTGGGGGGGAACTAGATCAGGATAAAAATAAATAAGGGTTAAATCAAAAGCAGCTTTTTTTTTGTCTTTTACCATTTGGTGCATAATTTATGCAAATGTAGCCTGTATAAATATATTTGTGCCATGTTTTTGCTCTTTGCTATACAGTTGTGTTGTTTAATCCCATGCTGGATGCACCAAACTAACTGACTTTAGTAGAGACTGTCTTTCCAGGTGTACACACACACACACACACACAGTCTCCCTCCTTATCATAGCTAGGTGGTGATTCTGCCCACGGTTCAATGAACCATCAGTTAGAAAATCTCCCCGGCTGATCCTTA
Source organism: Pampus argenteus (assembly GCA_036937835.1). Classification (NCBI taxonomy): domain Eukaryota; kingdom Metazoa; phylum Chordata; class Actinopteri; order Scombriformes; family Stromateidae; genus Pampus; species Pampus argenteus. The sequence continues at coordinate 19,584,146 of CM072873.1, forward strand.
GTCAGTGTGTGTGTTGGGTGCCAGGCCTGCAGCGTTGGCTCGAGGGGATTCCTTCTTGGATCAGCTGTTGCTATCTGAGCCAGCAGCTAACACACCCCTGGGGAGCTCCAGGTGGGTCTGATTAGCTCTCCACGGAAGAGAAGGGTCAAAGGAAGGCAGCTCGGGTTACCTTTGCAGAGGCAGAAAGGAAGAGAAAAAGGGGTTTTCGGGGGGTGGGTGGGAAGCAGAGTATGTGGTGGACAGGCAAATGAGTGGTTGCTGGGCAGGGAGCGGGGAATTAGACACATGTCGGCCGAGGTCTCAATTTTCCTGCAATCAGCACGACACCTGGCCTCGTCTTAATTGGTCAGGATACCTCACCTAATCCATCGTCCGTACTCCTCAGTGTCTGGAGCCCTTTAAACCTCATTCGCTGCTGAGGTGAATGGACAAAAGCCAGGGATGGAAAAAAAAAAAAAAGGATGGGGGGGTGGGGCCTCTCTTTGAGGCCTAATCCAATTAAATAACTGTTAGAAAACCGTGAGTAGAGTTTCACGTCCCTTAAAAGTAGACACGAACTCTGGCAACCTCTGCGACCTCGGAGAATGCCGTCTTGTTAAGAGTCGCAGCAGGGACCCCTACACCCCCCCGTCTCTTGATCTCTCTGACCAGAGGGGTTGTGTGTGTGTGTGTGTGTGTGTGTGTTTGTGTGTGTGTGTGTGTGTTTAAGACACACACAGAGAAAGTGAGAGCGATAACTGGACATGACTATCATCATCCAGGTTTTAAAATAGATCAGTATCTGAAGCGTCCCTCCTGACAGTCGTGTAATGAAGCTTGTGTTTGTTTGTTTGTTTGTTTGTTTTTTAGTTTAAACTTAATTAACTCTTTAATACTCTTATGTAAACACAACAAAAACAAAATAAAACAAAAACAACACAAGAACCACTCAAGCATATAAAAGTACAGCAAGTGCACTACTGGGACCTATCTGATTTATTCATATTTACAGAATCATGATCGCCTGAGGTCATATCTTTGCCAGTAAATACATAAATATGTATCGCTGCTTTTTGAGACGCGCTATGACTTACATGTTTCTCACACACACCTCCCATCTGTATTCCAAACGTTTTGGGACGCTGCATTTTTTAAATTTATTTTTGAAACACATCTAAGTATGGTAAACTTGCGCTGTGCCCTGCGAACGTGGCACGGCCTCAGAGACCGCCCCTAAGTGTTTGCTGAAGGGGGGCACCAGCTGCCTTTCGTAATACCCCGTAATGTCCCTGCATAGTGATCAAACAATGAAATTTAATCAGTGGCCTCCAGTCTACTTCCCATAAAAATGTGTTCTCTAATATAAAGTTCATTTCTATGAATATTAAAGCAGCACATCATCTGTTGAATATTTCATTTGATCTCCACCTTTAATAATGCAAAATGAGGAATAGAACATTACCCGCTTTTTCCTATAGATGACCACTTTGTCCACTATTGTATATATATATATATCATATACATGCATTACAAGCTGTACGGTATCTTGTAATATAGATGTGGTTAAAAAAATGGCACCTTGTGCAGCGGATATCACTGTTGGCGCAGTTCAGGGCGTCATTGAAACGAATCAGAATGATGAAGGTTTAAGTAAATGTCTAAAAGCTCATTCTCAGTGTTTTATTGGGTCTAACTTTGAATTCGCCGGTCAGGTTACGGGCAGGACGAGTGAAGTGACGGGTCAAGCGGCGGCGGCGTCTTTGCACATATCGAAGGTACAGTAAGAAAGAAAGAGTTACATAAGGGCTGCAGAAACTCTCTCTGCCCTGCTTTGGATGCTTATCTGGTATAATTGTGCGAAATTATAAGGATGCAAATTAAATGTGTAGACATGGCAACACTGTTGGAAAAAGCCTTGAGGCTGTCTCCCCTTTTGTTTCCTTCTCCTCTCAGCCATATTCTAATTGCATTATCCCCGTCATTTTAGTTATTTGCTTCTCCCTCGTTTTCTGTCTCCCTCCTCCGAATGTCTTTGTACGGCACAGTCATCAAGGTGATAATTGCGTTGCCAGTCCCCAGTAAGAGACATTCTTAATTATTTCAGCATTAGGCGGTAGTTATACAGGCAATTAATGCTTGACTTCACAATTATATACTTTGTTTGATTGCCTTTTATCAGCAGGATACAATGGGCTTATTTGCAGTTGACAAGAGGGAACACCGCAGTTTCATACAAAAGATAAGTGATTTGACAATCCCTGCATGGCGTCCATTCACATGCAAACATAGTGTGTTGCGTCTGAAGTGCTTTTAATCTGCCCATATGTGAAAATAGTTGTATGGAAACGTGTCACTGAATGAGCTGTCGAGCCATGAAAAGCAGCCTGGGTCAGTCTGTTCAGACTTTGACGTCTGCTTCGTGAGCGGTTTCACTTCATCTTTTCGTCATCATTCAGTTGGTTTTTGGTCTACATTGTTGGCATCTTTCTTTAAACGTGTGTTTCCTGCTCAAATGTGCTTTTTTATATATATGCAGAAGACTTGTTTGACCCTTTGTAAAATATGTTGCTATTAAGTGGCTTTATATTTTATATGTTTCTTTATAATTTGATTCAGGCCTAATTACACTGCGGTATACACCTGGCACTGGCCCTCACTACCACATTCCTCTTGTCTTTTAAAGCCTTGGCCCGGGCATCAAAGACGCCTGCTTTTGATGATATTTTGGCACTAGTCTGTGTTGGCTGCAACTTAAGTGGGATTACAGTGTTGCACATTTAAAAAAAAAAAAAAAAAAGGCTGCTGCTCTTCATCTCAGCCTAACAGGATATTAAGTATTTTTCAATGTCAGAAGTTTATAAGATTGTGTAATATTAAAGGAGACTATAAAACACAAAAAGTTGATTCATCCTCAGCTATCGATTATTATAGACGGCAGATAGACCGGTAACAGTCCAGTCGAGTGCACCTTTCTGGACAGAAACTTGACTTGTTGCTTGCCAACATTATTACAGGCTAAATTGGGTTCAGATCTTCCCAGTCAGCGCACCAGATGTCGAATTCAATAAAAACACTTTTCACGACACCTGACGGTATGATCAGAACAGACAAGTGAAGGGAAGAAGCCAGTGAGAAAATGAAAGTAACTTCCAGTATGGGTTGTTCACAGATGTGCATTTACATTGTTTTTCTAGCTGCCAATTCATTCTGGTTTTAATTATTGTTCTTTAACTGCCAAGCTGGGCTAGTTTTTGGCTGTAATATTGATACTACTGATGCAGCAGAAACTACTCTATCTACTTTAATTACAGGCAGGAAGACTCTAAAACAAACTTTTAACACAGAAAACATTAAGTCAAAGGTTACACATGCAATTTACTGTTAATTATTATCACTATTTACACAGTTTGATCCAAAGGAGGCACTTCGACCAAAAAAAAAAGAAAGAGGGAAAGTAGCTTACTGTATTCTGCATTCACACACTGCAATTCAACACATGCACAACAGTCATTGCCCATGCAGCAGGACATACATCAAGACAACCGCGTGGACATCAAAGATCAAATTACACCTCCCAGTATGAGACGCATTGATAACCCCGATGTCAGTAGGAATCCAATCAAAATCTAAATTGTACCCCACTAAAACGGCGCCCTTGATTAGTTCTCCAATAAAATCCATTTCCTGCCCTCGTGCCTATTTTAGGCAGTTTATTTCCCTTGTGGTATCAAGCAATAGGCCCTGCCCAGGACTCCCATCTCAGAAGGGCCTGGTGTGATGTGTGTCTGTCTGGACTGCTTTATAGGAGCTTGATGCTTCTGTCCGCCCCCCCCCCGACCATTCCCGATGATTATACGAGCCCTACCGTTAGCTTTTCCAATATTCACCACTGGCTCAACCTTTTGTGTCCACCCTGAGCAGAACTAAATGGGCAATGCTTTCAGAAAATTGTGACACTTTTTTTTTTTTTTTTTGTGCTTCTTTTTTCTTTTAATATATATTTTTTTATCCCACAGCTCTGAATTGTAGAGCTGTCTTGCAGAGAAGCAGAGTGAAACGGCACAGATGTAATACAGATCCATCTAGTCTCTCTGTCACAGTCATGATTCTTTCACCTACAAAAAAAAAAAAAAAGTCTTATCTCCTAATAAGTAGTCTTATATTTCAAACATGTGCACAGAAGTCGTGTCTGGTTCTATATTATTGTTATTGGGTGCTACAGTTTTATGTAAATTCAAGTGATATTTTCTTTTTTATTACACCTAGACCTCTGGTGCCTACATTATGTGTTCCCTGGCGTATCTATTTGCTTATGATGCTACTTTATTCCTGACTCTATAAATCGCTGTTCTGTAAAGTTCAAACGATGTCTTGAAAATGACCCCAGAGTCTTTTTTTCTAAAAGTAAAAAGAGAGACTTTTGGAGTACAGGAAAGGAAATAAGTGATTGCTGATTGCAGTCTTGATGGTCGGCTGTAGGCGCTCCTGTAGTCTCTAAATATATATACATATACATATATATATATATAATATAGTGTAATTACAGTGTATGTGGTAAGTTCCACACCACCTCCAGCAGGGGAGCTTTTTGCACATCTCCTGTCTGCATCTCTACTGTTGCTATCAAATAAAAGCAAAATGAGAAAAACTTATTTCTAATGTTCCGTTTATGGTCCTGGAGACTCTATATCCTCTTTTAAAAGAATCATACTTAACATTGTTTAGTCAGATTGATACTTCAAGATTTTTATAATTAAATAAAATTACTCTTTAGATTACAGCCCATAAATTACTGTGTCAGTGTTTAGTGCATTCACGGTCCTTACTGCACGTCTATCGGTACAAAGAAAGAAGCACGCGGAATAAAGACAGAACCGTTTTTCATTTACGGGGACCTTGAGATAAATTACTCTCTAAGTACTTTTTTTTAATTACCTGGCGCATATTAAATTATATCAGGCTTTCTCAATAGCCACATCAAGAAAAGGAGCCAAACTACTTGCGGCACTTTCACTCATCTGATGGTTCGTACATCATACTTCATAATTTGTTTGTTTGTTGTTTGTTTGGATTTCTGATATTTATATGTGTCCAAACTTTTGCTTGGTATTGTAGAACATCTAAAAGACCTCAAACAATGAGGAAATAAAATAAAAAAATAAATATAATTTCTGTGTTTTATTTGCAAAAAAATCTTTGCCGTTTCCACTCAGCGATATAGTGTCCTATTGACTCTTATCTCTTTAGAGGCGAGGCAGTAAAGGGTTAAATGCCACTAATCTTCTATAGAGGAGTGATTTATCATTGGACTTGACAAAAGGTGATTTGTTTACTCATAGATCCGCCCCTTTAGATATACATCCAGCCGCCTGGTCGTGATCCAATCTCTCTCCGTCCGCTGGAAGTGTGTGACAACTTGACACGTTGACGTGTGGATGTAATTGTGTGTCACATATAAAGTTTACTAAAATGGAAATTGACCATACTGGGATGTTTTACAGCAGAATTACCTAATTTACTGTATTGACATTATTGACCTCTTTACAGGCTGGAGAAGGGATTCAAGTGACCTCAGCCAGTAAACACATTGGAGGAGATCAATACTACAAAGTCAGAGTTCACTTGGCTCCCCCCTCCCCGGCCAGGTTGATTGCACAATGAACTCCATTAAAAGTTTCCAAGGCCCAAAAGTCAAACATCATTTGGCTCAGATGTCAGAAAATATCTGCAGGAAACCCAAAGACACGTTTTTTTTTTTTTTTTTTCTGGGCCTTAATTGCAGGTGCAGTCGTGCCAATAACTCGTGACGTTTCTGTTAAAGGTAGCAACCGTGTCCGAGATTAAAGTCAAAGAAGGAAACTCGGGTAAGCCCTGTCCGAACCATAGATTTGTGTTGCGGTGACATCTGTGTCTCCATTGGCAGCTGTCCTTTTAGATCACCGACTGTGTCGCTGCAGCAGAGCACACAGCTCCGGGTCAGTCAGTTAGCTGCAACTCTGCGTTTTACTTCGAACCCTTCGCACTTACAAACAGGTTTTTATTTTTTTATTTTGGTGACACCTCTTCATGGCAGGACACCTGCCACGGTCATTACTCTAATTGTCCGTTTTTTTTTCTTGTCAATGAAGGGCATATACAGAATGAAATTAGGCACTCGAGTTGCCATCACAGTGTTGATTTGATTCAGTAGTCAGACTTGGGAGGTCTACAGTAATTGCATTCAGAAATTGAGCACCCCCTCCTACACCCTGCCATCGCCTTCTGATGGAGGCGACGTTCTGGAGCTGCTCCCCCCTCCTCTGCTGCCACTGCGTGTATTCTTCCCCTTTTTCTCCACCAGCCACAGCTCCACACTCTCCTCATCAGTCACCTTACCCAATTTCTCCCATTCCCTCTTTCTCCTCTCCGACTCCTCCGTCATCCCTTCATCCCTCCATCTGCAGCCAAGACTCACTTTCCCCTCTATTTACAAAGATAAAGCCATAATGGCTCTCTTTGTGCTACTGACGGCCACTCAGCCGTGGCAGCCCAGTCAACAGATAAATATTTCTTTTCTCTGTTTTTTTCCTTTATGGCGTGCTGGCGTTCAATTAGCACAAGTTACAGCCGTTTAATGAATGTCCTCTGTGACCTTTGCTCTGCTCTCCTTTCAGCGATTTGACTAATTTAACTTCTGTCCAGAAGATTTGCTCAGCGCTGCCTGTATATGTGTGTGTGGTGTGAGCTGGTAGGATTGAGGGTGGGGGGGGCGTGACATGTTTTGTTTGCTGACTGATAAATGGATGTATAATGCCAGTAGATAAAGCTTTGCAAAAGGGGCGGGGTTGAGGTTGGGATGGGAAGAGGCCAGGAGTACATTTATACCTCCCTCCCCTCTTCCCCCCTGAAGCTGTCCAAATCTGTGACATGTGGGCCGACACTCTGTCCCTCTCTTCGTTTCTCTCTTTCTCCCTCCCTCCTTTCTCCACCTGACCCCCTCCCCTCCTCCCCTCATTCCTCCTCTTTTTCTAGATGGATATTTTTATTCCTTGGCACCTCAGTGTAGATAGGCCATTGGGCTTCTGTCTGCTGGGGCAGCTGGCTGGGGGTTGGAAAAGGGATGAAGGATAAGTAGATTCAATCGGGCGTTGCAAATCAACTTTTCCACCAGCATCCTGGGAAGACCTGATAATACAGGTTTCTAATATCTGACCTGTCTGGCAGAAAAAGGAGTGGGAGGAAGAGAGAGAGGGAGAGAGGGAGAGAGGGACGGGAGTGGAGGAGAGCAACGGAGGCAAGAGAGAGCAATGAACACATTGATTTGATGCGGCTAATAGTTCTGCAGTTGATAAGCACCCCGGCGCCAGTCACAAAAATGAAAGGCTAGCAACAGAGTGAAATAAATTGGGTCTAGCTTTTTTTTTCTTCTATTTTTTATTTTTTGTCTCAGTCCCATCAGAGTTTTAGACGTGTATCAGAGGGCTTTGGCAGGCAGGGCATCAGCAAGGTTTCCTGTTCGTGTCTCTCCACCTGTCAACCTTCATCCACTCCCCGGTCTGAATACTGTTATCACTGATGTTTGAAAAACTCAAACACAGTCTGTGCTGCTTAATGCGAGTCAGACCTGTGAATCTGTGAAGAAGAGAAACACGACAGTGTAAACATGGCAGCCTCAAACATGCATTTTCTTACATGCACAGTATGTAAGAGCTTAGCTAAGATACTCTATAAATCCCTGCTTTTAGTGAGTACTACAATATTACCTTATTAAATTAGATTTTTGTTTTCTTTACAGTATTAACCAAACACATCTGGTTCTCTCTGAGGTGGATCGGGCCTGTCCAGACTAGACGGGACAGATCCTGCTGTGTCTGTCCAGCCTGCGCTCGGTGTGACAGTGCAGACGCTGCCACTTTGACCTTTCACGATGCTACCAGCTACGATGGAGCCGATACCAGCGCTAACGAGACACTGACATGGCTTGACAGCCGGGGGTGGCACACAATTATTCCACCGAAAAGAAAACGATGGGTGCGTGTAGCCGAGGCGTGCGTTTGTGAAGCCAGGGAGAAAGACTCAAAAGAGTGCACGCTCGTGTCACCGTCTCCTGCAGGTCCCTATGAAGCCAACGAAGCCGCATTCTTCTTATTAATGATTGATGTGTCCAAATCTTGGTAGAAGTGTCCTGTCAGATCCCAACACAGGTGAGTTTCATCAACATGAATGCCTTGCGTTCAGTAAGAGGTTCTGATCTCAGAATAGCCTGGCCTTGTTTGCTCCCAGGACTGCCTGATGTGACCCATTTATTGACTCTGTTGTCAGCTGTGCTGTTTGAAGTCAGGGTTTCGGCCATAAGCAATTTATTTTTTATTTTTTTATTTATTTTTTTTTAAACCTTGTGGAGAATAATACATGAGGTCACACAGTATTCATGCTCAGATACGGTAGAATAACGATACGCTGTAACATGTGTTATTGTATAAAGACCCAGAGAATCGCCAGAGTAATGCTTCGTTGTGCTTTGCTTGATGTAAACTATTACGTTTTTGTGGGATTATCTCGTAAAATTCATCTTCATCTGATTACCAGCAGTTAATTAGCGGGATAAGCTACTCATCCGCCGCGGCCGTGTTGTTCCTCTGCAACATTTCAGATGAGGTGACTTTGAGGATGGTGTCAGTAAATCAATTAAGTCCTCAGTCAATAAATTAAAATGGCAGAAGATAATAAGCAGTACTGTATATACAGTACTATACTCTTGAATTTGACTTTGACAAATTGATTGAACTTTCGAAAAGATGACAGCATACAAGGTTGTAATGTTTTTTATTTATTTATTATTATAATTCATTTGCAAGGTGGTCCTCACTTGATATATTCAAGGTTATTAATTGCAGCAATGGATCATTTGTGGTATTTACAACAGTCAATTAAATGTACTGTGGAAAGCAGTTAATTGACATGTTGTAAATAGATGCGCCTTTTGCCGTAAAATATGAAAGATGACTACAGAATAAAATGTCAAAAAAAAGAAGAAAACAACAACAACAACAAAAAAACAACAACAACGCATTGTCTTCCAACAAAATCCCCATAAAGAATGGATGCTTGTACGACAAATCCGAAACATGGATACATTTGACACGAGCTGTCTGTTGCGCTCTCTCATCTGTCAGGTCATTGCTCCATCAAATTCTACACCGTCTACAAGTTGCACATAGTTATTACATCAAAGCAAGTGCATAGAGTATTACAATAATCCAAGAAGGGAGGGGGTGGGGGAGACGGGGGAGGAAGGCATCAAACGTGGAGGAAACTGCAATAGGGAAGTGGGGTCAGGACCTTATGCTGGCTGCCTGGATAATAAAAGAAGGATTTGTGCTCAGAACAAAAGAGGAGAGGTGGAGGACTTGGAGGGAGTGACAGTGTCTGAACAACATTCATATATATATATATATATATATATATATATATATATATATATATATATATATGTATATATGAATGATATGTAATATGTGATCAAACCAAACAAAACACAACTATTAAATGACAACAGAGTTCACTTCTGGACTATTGATATTACATCTGGTGCATCCTCGTAAACATGATCGCTGTCCGTCACCATCTGCTGAGCAATAAGAAATGTAGTTTTTATCAGTTTAAGGGAATTAAAATCAAATGCTAAATAATCTATTCACCAAAGCTCGTCTCACATACTTTGATCTGTAGCTCTTTGTGAATTAAGGATAACAATTTTGCTTAAAACATCAAGCACTTCAATCAAATAGTTAGACACGCTTTGGTGGGAATATGTGGCAACTTCCAAGGGCATGAATCAAAGGAATAAGAGAGAGTTGCTATTCCTTTGTTGCAAAGGCCACTTGGCTCAGATACATCAGTGGCTGAGCTTACTGCAATGCCTCAGAGGACTCGGTGCTAGGCGTCGTTATTGATCTGTCTGTGTAAAGTTTCTGCAGAGTGATTCCATGTATAAAGCAGCTATGCATTTTTAAAGGCCAGCTGAAGTCCAGACTGGACACGTAATATTTATCTATAACCCTAAACCCTTATTATAGCAATTCCACATCCTACAAATTGTCTTTTTTTTTTTAGCTCACCTAGCTTGTTGCTGTTCTCAGATGACCAGTTCATGATGCTCCTAAATTTGCACTCATATGTTTGTGGCTGTAAATTTCAGCCTGTGGGGGTGTTACAGGACTGATGGGAAGCAGGGGTCACTCTGCAAATTGTTATTTCAAATATAGCACGCAATGCTCTTAACATTCCTCCCTCTGCTCTCTCTGTAAGTGCAGTATCTTCTTAACAGTGATCCATTGTGGTGCCTATGACAAGAAAATAATGTATTTCTACCAGGGTCTATCAGAGAAATGACTTTGGAGGAAGAGGGAAGAGGAGCTAGATCAATATGTTTCAGGCAGCTGTGAGTGTTTTTGAAACTGAATTTCCACCTTCCTTTGAGTTGTTTTGACCTTGATCTCCAAGAAGATATGTCTCTGCTGCTCCCCAGCTTTCACCACTCTGTGATTATCCTGTACAGCATGAAAGATAACCTGCGTGGTGAGCTCCACTTTTCCTGCCCCCCCCCCAATCCTCACGGCAGCGCTTGCCATTATCTTGCCAATCCGAAAACAGAACAAAAGATGTCACCATGCGGCCATTGCACACCTTCATCCTGTGCACACCCCTCATTATTATTATCCCCTATGCTGTCTAACTGTTCTCGCTGATAATTGAATTTAAATGAAGAAAAGGCAAAGGAGAATGTTCTTTTTGTGCAGCGTTAACATGCTGTCATTAAGAGCGCTGGTTGTTTTAATGGGCCAGGTCTTAAGCTATCGAGAGTGGAGAGAGCTAGAAAACAGCAGCAAGAAAAAAAAGAGAGAGAGAGATTAGAAAATTGGATTATAATTAGTTTACTGCAAATTGCTCAGGTTGTGTAGCACTTCAAAGCTTGTGGGGATCTTCAAATCCTCCTGTTTGTGCACGCTTTAGGGCTTCATATGTGCGTTTTCTATTTTCAGTCTAGTTTACAGTGACATGCAGGGCCACTACGCAGACCAAAGGAAATGGGCATGAATGCATGATGGGATTTCTGCCAAAATAAACATCCAGCGTTGTCCCCCAGATGATTGCTCAAAGAGAGGTGCTCGTCGAGGCGTCAGCCCGACAGAAACACATGTTGTGACAGTTCACATGGAGCGATTCGATGCATGCAGAAATGAAATGATATGCCACAGCCAGGGAGCCCTCCCAATGAAAACAAAATCAGAGCATTAGCATGTTTCAGCTGTGCCTCAATCAAGGTTGTCTGTGGTCTCTGGTTTGTCATGTCCCTCGGTGGGATTGGAGACAGACGGAGCAGAAAGCAACACCCGTGTGGATATTAGATGGTTTGAGAGAGAATTTTCTCCCTGGCCCCGCGCTACTAGCTCCTTTCAACCCGACTGGTTAGCCAAGCAAAAGGAAGCAGCTACAGTTCCATATGGTCATGCTGTGCCAAGATACAGGGAAAAGCATTAGTGTGACATGAGCTTTGATAGATGCCTTCTTCATATTGGCCTCAAGGTTGATGGACATACTGGAATATTTAGGAGATGCACCTATTTTATTTTCAATTTCAGGCTGGGAATCTAACCAATCATGATGCACTCCTACCAAGAAAAAATAAATAAATATGTGCACTCATAATGTAGCCAATATTGAACCAAGATACTCACAAATAGGTTCAATTGATTTTTTTTCTTTTTTTTTTTTTAAGAAAAGACACCTGGAGAGTAAGTTCATACATACCAAATGAAATTCCTCTTTTGTATGTGCATCATTTCTAGTTATACGAGTAATAACAACAGTATCAGTTCTGTTTAGTGCAGTGGCGATGGCAGCTGGAACCCTAAAATGCATTACATTTTCATTATGACCAGAGCAATGTGGCACATAGTAAGGTGCACTCTCAGTGCACCCCATTTATTCTGAATGAAGAGGTGGCTGCTGCAGTTCAATGACCTCTTATCTGATGCTGTGCTGCTGTCATTGGAGCCATCAGAGTGAAAGGATTAAGCCTGGCTTATATCGATATGAGTCTTGAATGGACCTAAACACACACACATACACAAATAGTGACACAAACACCCCCACCAAACACACACACACACACACACACATATATATATACTACGTCCTTCTAAACATTAGAAAGGCATATTAGGTCAGAGCTTCTAGGTAGGAAGATATATTTTCATCTTGTGAGCAGGAAAAAAGGCGAGTCAATAAAATTCTCTCAACTAGATATTAAACAAATCAGCAGCCGCCGGTCGGTTCCTGCAAGTCAATAGTACAATGACATCACATTAAATGTGCACCACAGAACATTTACATCATGCGTTGGGAAAGGATTGAGCCGGTGCCTGCTTTGCTGCACTGATGGAGAGGTTAGAGGACTGATGGTATGCATTGATCACTATTTGCAAGGATGCTAGCGTATACACACACATATAGCGCAGCACATGCGATGTGTATTAAAGCATACACATCTCCACAGTTGCTTAAGACGGAAAGCGACCGTTTTGTCAATATACATGGTGCCATGTTTGGATTCTATTGGCTTTTCTTTACAGTACTTGACCTAAATGCCCTGCTTTTTTCTTTTTTGCTTTATTTTCAGTAAACATGAACATTTGCTGACAGCACACTCTGTAGTTTCCTTATACTGAGCTTCCTGTGATCCTTGTGGGGATTTGTTGCAGCAATCAAGAGTTGGTCCATATGACAATTGGATCTGATGACCTTCAGGAAGCGTGCTTGCAGCACACATGCATCACTCCTGCAGAATATCTGAAATCTGTGTAATGGGTTCCGGTTTTAATAATCTGCTCAAAACCAGCATTGACGTGTTTACCTCACGGTCCGATAACACAAACAATCTAATGAATAAAACCACCTCATGCCAGCTGAAGTAACCGGCAGCCTCCTTGTTGATCTTTCTGTTTCAGAGCGCGTGGTCATAGTTGCGTGACCTGCCTTTGAACCTACCGGCTTTAACGTTCGCCAGTGCAGAATTTCATCAGGTACGACCAGATTACTTCTCTAACATGCATAATGTATTGTTATGTCTTTACACGTCTTAAGTCAAGATCGAGAAAATGTACTTGTGTAAAAGAAAAGGGGTCAGTTCTTCCTGCTGCTTTCCCGCCGACTGTTGCTTAACGTGTTTCCATCTGGAAGGCAGTCATATTTGTGATAGTGAAGTGATATTTAACCATTTAACTTCTTTCAGCTGCTGGCAAAATATTTGGGGATTTACATATGTAACAGGTATACTTACAGTACTGCAGCTATAATTGGATGGACAGGTGTTGTTATCCGATAATAATAATAATAAAAAGTTATTCCAGGTTTTTAGTTAATCAGGTAATGTTTTGGCCCTCAAGCATACTATCCCTGGTTTGAAAATATCTTTATAGAAATTAAATGTGTTATAAATAGTCAATTAAAACATATGTATGTGTACAGTGACCCAGAACACAAAAAAAAAAATGTTTTTGGTGCTTAAATTGAAACCTGAGGCCAAAATTAATGTTTGATTTTTAACTTTTTCCTTTCTTTTAATAGAGACGGTTTAGCTCTGGGCTGTAATACAGGCACCATGTTTGTTCCCACAGAGAGAGTTACTCAACACCAGCCTTATGGCAAAAATAAAGGGGTGTGTGTGTAAAGCTAAAGTCCACCTGTACGTGTCTGTTTCTGATTTGACCTTCCTCGTGGCAAATTGAATCACCGTTGTCATAGTTACCAGTAAATCCTACTGTAATGATTCGGTTTTTTCTCTCTTTTACTTTGCTGTGAAATCAGCCTGTTAAATTCATTGAGAAAGCAAGACAACAGAGACATTTGTTTTTCCACCGGTTTACCTCTATAAGTGTTGTTCGAATCAGGTTTGCTCATCTCGTTGCCAGTTCAACACTCAAACCCATTTAAATAATACCAATTTCCAAGAGCGATATTGACTAAGACAGAACCTTATGGTGTCATAACTAATAAGTCAGCGTCTTGATTTACCATCCATAATTCACTCCAGCAAGGCACTTTACTGTCTCGGAATAAATTGGAATATTTAAGCAAACAGATATATGCCTTGTGGCATTTAAATAAGTAATACATCTCCCTCCCAAGTGTTCTCAATTCTGGGAGAAAAAAAGAGTGCAATCCAGTATACAATTTTGATGCACCGCTCGCCAGAATGAGCGTTTTATTTTTCATGCTTTTGCCATCCATTAGCTGTGTGTTTTTTTTTTTTTGAGCCAGGTTGACACACTTTGAAATACAGTTATTCAGAAATGTTGAAGTCAAATTGAACATTCATTTACCACTCGGAGATACGGTATGCAACGATGCGTACACATGCGGCGCATCACGGGGGCTTCGCGTGCAACTTCTGCCACGGCCGCATGCTAAAAGTGTGCAGTTATGACAACTGCTCGGATGATAGCGTCATATTAGTCTGAAAAGCCTCGCTGGATGCAACACTTTTGATGGGATGTGAATAGCACCAGTTATATCAACAGAAATGGTTGTCATTTCTATACAATAGTGTGTTCAGTTCTTCTTCACTCTTCTTTCCACTGATTCTTACATAATTATCCATAATCTTAAGCAGTGAAAATTTAGATATGACTTCACAACATGCTGCATTCTGCCTGAAAGGTGCTTAAGGCATGAGGCCGGGTGGTGGTGGTGGTGGTGGTGGGTGGGGGGCGTCCACCTCCTCCTCCAAGCTCTTAAGTCACTCTCTCGCTCTGACCCGTGAGTTACTCACTGAGCGAGCTCCTGCCTTGCTTTTTCAAATGCTAATGACGAGCAGCGCTGAAAGCCTTAAATTGGGCCGTGCAATTCAGCCTGTGGTGTTTGGTGAGGCCCCGCTCATGTTGGAGACCGTGGTCTTTCCCCCTACTCCCCCTCTTAGTCTTTTGTGTGCTGCGGTAATAGGCACAGATGTTCCTCTTGCCTCACACAGGGCCACTTTCCCCCTAATCGCCACCTTGTATGCGGACGGCTTGCACCTGCCCCAGCAGCTCTCTCCTTTTTCCTTACTCACTCTCTAATTCTCTCTCCCTCTCTCTCAACCCCTCTCACCCTTTTTTTTTATCATCACTCCCTCATCCACTGTAAGAAGACCTTCCCTGATGCCTCCCAAATTTCAGACGTCTGATTGTTTAAACACTGAATTGCGCAGACAGAGAACAGGATGGATGGATGGTGTAAAAAGAAGGGTATTTTTGTGATTTGGGAATGTTTTTTTTTTTAAAGAAGTAGATGGGCGAGCCTCTCCTCACTTCAGCTGGAGAGAATTTGGAACATAATACCCTTGAAGCAGCTCAGCCAAACCTCAATGCTGATGGTGCATTTAGGCTGCCTCCCTCCATCGGGCTAGTGGATTGAGGTGTGAAGGGGGAGAGTTGTAGCCAGGCTTAAAAATTGGAGCGAAGTGCAGTTTTCTCCGTGGCCCCTGTGGTGTAGTGTGATTTACCGTCATCTTTAAATGGTGCTTTCAAACCGAGTGTGGAAATGTGTCAAAATTTGGTCTCTGTAGGGATCTGGAAGGGAAAAAAATATCCTCACACTGATGTTTTTCCAGCAAAAATAAATTTGATAAGTATCTTAATTACCTTGAAATGAAACCACGGCAGGTGCCAGTGAAGTCTAACGGCACATTTGCCACGAGTTATGTTAGAATTCAAAGAGAGGAAAAGAGACCTTTTGTGGTAATATTTCATAAATAACAGCGTATTGCTTCAGAAGATCATGTAACATCACCATTTCAGTCAGTTTTATTCTCCGTCTTTGTGACAGTCGCTGAGGTCTCACTAATTCAGATACACATTTCCAGCATAATAACACCGCCTGTATATCTGATACAGTGCTCCAGTGAAACTTGTTATCCTCAGTTTGCAGGAGGAACCTAACTTTTCCCCAGTTTGCTGAATGTTTACAGCATTAATGGACAGATAAAGAAGAGCAGGAGTTGAACAGCCAGGGATTAAATCAATGGATTCTCCTTGGTGGTTTAGCATAGTAAGTGTAGACTTTGTATTGCTGTTATGGGGGAAGAGAAGCTTATAAGTAATGTCAAGCCGAGGCCAAATAATTGATCATTACTGTGCATATAGCAAAATCAAGGAATTTCATCATTTTTATTTTTATTTTTGCAATATTCAGGCTGTGTCGGGTTGAGGAAGTGATGGCTGCTTTCAGAGAATAGTGGAAGAAAAGTGGAGTCTTTTTTTTGTTTGTTTTTGTGATGTTGTTCGAGGTGCATCTGACACTTTTGTGATGTATTTCGGCAGTTTTATGGTTCACCAGAGACCTCTTTATTACGCGTCTTTGCTGAGCGCATCATACTGTAATCATAACTTAACCACAACGTTGGCCTAGCTTGGGACGGAAAGGAGGCTGTAACAGTTCGTGTAATGAAACACAAGACATTAAACTGTTTTTTTCCGCACAGATGAACAGCCTCTTCTCATCTAAATCCCAAAAGAAACATGCAAAGAAACACTTTAACTTGCTCGATTTCATCTGAGCATTGCGATCAATGTTTATCACCAAACTTGTTGGCCTGTTTTACCCCTGACGACGACAACAACAACACACATATACACACATACACTTTGTGCTATGCCCAGCACATTCAGTGCAGTGTGATTATTCAGCCTTTCGTCAGCTGTTTGATTGCTTCTCTCAAAGGGCAAAGCCCTGCAGTAGCTTGCGTGCAGGATAATTAGTGTTGTGATACTCAATAACCACGGGTGCCTGTCTGCAAGAACCCATAGGCCACTTTGGTCAGTTTGACTTGATGCACACCAAAGGAACTCGCACTCAGTGAGCCAATCAAGCGAATTATTGCAGGTTACAAGGGTTTTGATGATATATTTATGCAGCATATGTATGACAAGACTGCTGATTCTGTTACAGCAATAACAGCCGCACCTTCCATCTGCTGAATAGTCTGATTTATATTCTGTGGAGGCCAGAAACTTCCCAGGATGTAATAAACAAAACATTGTCATCTGATCACTTTTCACACGCTTGGTTAATTAGATTTACCTCTCTCGTACAGTGTTTGAGTTTAATTGTAGCTCATTATTCGGGAAGTGAATTTCATAAACTGGATTAATCAAGAAATAACTAAAGATGTTTATTTTTTTGTGTGTAAGCTTTTCAGAAAACAAAGCCTCTCGTGTGCATTTGAGCATCTTGTCTCTGCCAGTTGCTATTTTTGGTACCTACTGACCAAACAGCGTCGCCACACGCAACACGTGTGTCAATATTTGACCGTGTTCCACCAGAAGACTAAAAAATAAATAAATAAATAAATAAATATTTGTTTGTGGGCCAAACAACAGATTAAAAAACAACGTTTAAAGATGATTTCTACAGAGGATGTTGAATCACGGATTTATTTCAACGATACTTTCAAACATAATAAAAGATTAATGATTTATTTCATATGCTTTAAGTTTAGACATTTTATTCGCTGAACAGAAAGTGAAACGCGCTCACAGGTCAGTGTGTTGTGTCCACTTCGGTTCGCGGGGACGAATTTGCATGGTGTGATTAGGTGATCGACATATTTCTCTGACATCCTCGTGTCAGGCAGCACATTTGCAAAGTCTTTGCAGGCCTTAATGAATATTGAGTGTTCTATCTCTTTTGCCTTCCAATTAATGAATAGATGTTGGTAATTATTTGACCAATGCCTCTCTCTCATGACATGTCCCATATCCATCACTAAGTTAAAAATAAATTAAAATCAATACAGCCGGCAGACTCTTAGGACAGTGTCAGTGCTTCCTATGGAGGGACCCATGCAGGTCTGAATAACAACTATTGATCCTCCTTGAGGAATATTCTCTTTTATCACCTCCCCTCCTCTATATGCACACACACACACACACACACACACATACACAAGACAAGTGTTTCTTTTCCCTCTTCTCTCGTAGTTACATACATTGGCAGGCGCTGACAAAACCTCATCTTGTTTGTTCTTATCACCGTACCCCGTGATAAAGGATGCAAAAAGATCGGAAAGTCGAAAAGAAAAAAGAAAAAGGAAGAGCTGTAGCCGATAAAAACTGGCACGGCTGTGATTTATATTTCAAACAACTCCCTCTCCCGTCTCTCTCTCCCCCTCTGTCCCCTGTGTGAAGAAAGGTAGCCGTTGTGTAAACAGCTTCTTGAAAAAACAAATGGTTCCCCTAAATTGTTGTAAAGAGCCGTGGCAGCTCGATCCGACTTGGAGGCCCAGGGAGAGAGGGGACGGAGAGATAACGTGTGTCAGCAAACATTGACTGGGCTTTATCACAATGAGGTTTCTGTGTTGGAGAAGCTAGAGGCAGAGCGGCTAATCGTCCTCCACAGAGAGCACACATTCCTACAGGTCAGAGCTCAGGGTTATATGTGTGTGTGTGTGTGTGTGTGTGTGTGTGTGTGTGCAGAAGGACTTTCAGTGTGTTTATGCTCAGGCTGATTTGGCGACTAAGAGAAAAAGCTGCAGTTTTTTATTTTTTTCTTCTCGTCTCTACACTAACTTTGCATAACTGTGACCTGCGATAAGCCTGACGGAAAAGCATTGTCTGCAGTTATAACTGTGATGACTATTTGTTTACCCTTATCTAAACTGCATGATAAATCACAGACAAAAAGTAACATCTGGTGTAGTAGGAGTCGAAGAGGAGAGGAGCACGGTGTGTATGTGCCTCTTTTTTTGTTGTTGTTGTTGTTGTTGTTGTTGTTGTGTTTTTCTTTTTTAACACAGGGGTCACTCTCAGCTGCTGGGGAGTGGGTGAGAGTTTACTACTCAAGGATAGAACAGGGAATTAAGTTTCACACAAGCATGAAGGGGGTTTACTCTCTTAACAAATGACATCTGAGGCGAAGGCACACTAAAAGCACTCAGGGTGATTCCGCTTCAGCTGTGAGGTTAGCCCGAAGGCATCTTTTCATCTCGGTTCACGACTCGGGAGTTTTTGCCCCATGTGTCTCTTTAAGTTTTTTTTCTTCTAGGCCACCAGTTCTGCACCGTTTCAAACCTCAGCACAATAACACCAAGTCTGATCCTGAGCCACAAACACCCGACACACCAAGGCTGCAGTTCCAAATCCTTGCCAACAGATGTCAGCCTTTCCAGTTGATTTCCTTGAAAACGTTGGTTTGGGAAAAACATTGCTGTCAGTGCCTTCATATCTAAAGCCTCAAACATGCACTGAGATTTAGAATTAGCGGTGCAGAGGACATGCTGGTCCCAGATTTACTTTGATATACATCATGTATGTTAATGTGATTCTTTATTGATCCCTCAAGGGAAAGTCTCTTTTTGCATCGGCCCCTCTGGGGAGGTCAGAGAGCGGGGTCAGATACAGCATCACCCCCCTCCCTCCCCTCCACCTCACCCAAAGCTGGTAGGAACCCTGCGTCTTGTTCAATGACACTTCATCAGGGTGAATGTGTCCTGACATCGGGGTTTGAACCCTGCTCATGTGATTGAAAAAAAAAACAAAAACAAAAAACCCCCCTCTTGATTGATTATGCCACTGTGTCACCCCAGTCGTTCAGGGAAATGAAAAACAACAACAACAACCACAGGTAGTGAATGTTGTTGTACAGTGTGTTACAAGCTGGCATGTGTTCCCTTAAAAAAAATATTGCTATTCACTCTTTGCATTGCATAATGACAAGCGTTTAATCCTGTTTAGCCGTCAGGCCTGCGATAACTCCTGGGGAATCGCTGCTATCCTTATCGTATTTATCCAGTGATGACAGATTAGTGGGCGTTAAATGCACTTCACATACAGTAGACATCGCCACGGATTGGTACAGCCAGTTTCGGAGAGGGTGGGCTTAGATGCAGAGTGTCAAAAAAAAAAAAAAAAGATGAATGGAAATCCACTCGCTGAGCTGGCTGCATACTGGAACAAGATAATTCTTGGCAATAAGTCTCACAGTGAACAGTGTAATAATTCAGCAGCAATGCACACACACACACACACACACACACACACACACACAGAGATAGATAAATGTAGTGTACCCAGTTACTGCTGTATCTGAAAACTACTGCTAGGAAACTAATATAGTTTGCAGCATTATCCTTTTTGATTCAGAAATATCATCTAGCACATTTCCCATGCACATATTTCAGTGGTTTGTATTATATACTGTTGGTTTTGCATGCTGCGAGGGTTTAAAAAGTTCCAGCATGGAATTGTGTGCTTATGATGTTGAATTACTATGAAAAAGCTGTTGGGATAATGCTCACACACACATGCTCACACACACACACACACACACACACACACACACTAAGTAGCTGAGTGTGCTGGGTGAGCCTGTTCCTTCCAGGCAAGGGCTTGTCTGAGAATCTAAGAGGCAGGCAGGAAGGCACAAGGTGGAGACCTCTTCAGATCTGGCTGCTATTAACAGTCTTGTGATCTGCTCATGTTTACCTACTCTCACAACACTGGTACTTGGGGCTGTGTGGAGCATGGGACGCGGGGCCCGGCCCCTTTGAAGTGAAGTTGATCCCTCAGACTACGCTCTTGGTAATTGCACCTTCTCTTCTCTTTGACACCCCCCCCTCCTCCCCTCTCCATCCCCCCCTTTACCTTCCCTTTTTTCTATTTTTTTTTCTTTCTCAGAGGATGCAGATGGGGAGCTTTTAATATGATTGTATGCCTCCTCATATGTCTTTGCTCTGATCTGATGGAAATAAAAAAAGATTTATATTGAGGGATTTTCATTAGACACAGATTATCAGCATTGCTGATACTGTTTTTATACTGTACTCACTTCTCTGCTGCTGTAGGGCTAAAAAAACGCATCTTCCTTCTATAATTCACTCACTACCAGATTTAAATTAACATAATTGAAAAGTGGAAGCAAGAATAGACGAAGCATAAAATGTCCATGTTAAGCATCAGATGACAAAAAAAAGGCATTTTGTTTGTGCATTTACTGTCGATAAAGTAGCTGTAATGACATTTGATTTGAATTTTTTTTGTTGTTGTTTTTTCAGTGATGTTTACTCCATCCTCTGTCACTGATGTGCGCTGTGTTCAGTGGTGTGTGCTGTGGAACACCTGTGTATTGTGTAATTACTTTGATTATACCTACTACGAGCAGTCTGGAGAGAGAGACGGTCCAATTTAATATGCAGCGAATTACAATTCTCACTGAAAACAAGAGAGAGAAAAAAAATAAAATATTTGATCAGTGGAGTGATATTCATATGGTTACATGCTGTGAGTTTGTGTGTGTGAATATAATAAGCAACAGGGATGCATATTGGACTGTGAAGTTGGAGGCTCGTACTTTCCCTTCGCTTTTGATCAGTTTTGCTGTGATGGCCATTGGTCTGCATCCAGACATGTGACAGTCCAGGGGGCCTCATTGGTGATGTCTGCTCTCCCACAAGATGCCAGGTGCCTGATTCGGAACAAATGCTCACAAACAGAAACACAAACACACCAGAGGGACCCCGTGTGTGTGTGTGTGTATATATATATATATATGCATCTGTGTATTCCTACCTTTGACTGAGGGGAAGGGGAAGGATGGCAGCTATTGAACTGCGTTGAAGTAGAACGAGCAGCCATGGGCATCTCCCGGTTCATGACGCTAGTCAGAAAACTGACAAGCCAAAGCTGCTTTTTATTCTGCAGCTACAATGTAAATGGAGCTCCCGTCTGTCCCGCCTCATGCAATCACCCCGAACCCGCTAACTGCACAGACAGTGGTTCTGATTCCCTCTCTTTCTCTCTCACTTTCTCTTCTTCCTGTCTGTCTCCAGCAGTCTTTTTATACTCTCTCTCTCTCCCTCTCTGTCTCCCTGCCTCTCTCTCTCTCTCTCTACTGCTCCCCCTTGTCTAGTTAGAGGGCAGATATACCTTTCTTGCCAGACAGGAGAAACCTATACTTTATCACTGCCACATATGGGGAAAGGTATTTTCTCCCAAGGGGGAAACTGGCATGCAATTATAATGTTCTACCTGCCCCAAACATCCTTCACAAAAATATATAGCATCCTGTTTTTGACTTACATGAGTTTATGATCTTTTACACGGTGCCACAGTGTTGCTCGTCTACTGCGCGTGTTTTCCCTTTATGTCTCCTTATGGTTTATTTACTCAACTTACGCAACGTGTAAAGGCTTTTTTTAAACTGACCTGCAGCTTTTAGTTTTCACCAGCTGTGAAGAGTTTGTCATTTCAAGACAAAAAGCAGTGACAGTCAAAATAAATGCCGTTCCAGGACAAGATGGATCGAATACGGCTTTTATAATTAAAAATATTCAAAGACTCTTCAAGCCGGGTTTACATCTGAACAATGTGGCCTTCGGTTTCATGTGTGTTTTATCCGTATAAATATTCTCACAGAGATAGTGCAAACACACCTGTGATTAGTTGGAGTAAATTGCAGACAAATAAATTGAACAAGTAAATGCACAAAATTACAGATGACAGCACTTTGAGATGTCTGGAAGCAGTTTGGAAACTCTGCACGCTGCTGCAGTGTGCCCCGTCATCCTAGCCAGCTCTCTACCATCAGAGTGGTAAAAGTGGGACAGATGTTGAGGGTTAAAGAGGCCCCGGCAGGATTTTGAGAATTATGGTTTTGGCAGGAAGAGCGGGACAATAAAGGGAGGAGACAGAGAGGCCAGAGTTCTTCCTACACTACACCTGACCCGATCCTGCACTGGAACCTGTTCAACTTCATCGCATATGAAAAAAAAAAGATGACCTTTGTCGTGCCCGACACTAATTAACATTTACATTTGGACTATATGACGCATGAGAATGTGAAGAGAGATAAGGCTTCCAAATGCCGGTGAAACCGCGGAGGAGTGTGGAGGTTTTAAACATTAAAGAGGCGCTTGTGTAAAATAACATCCCCCTTGGAAAGATGGAGGAGTGGAGAGCTTCAAAGTGAGAAGAGATAAAAGTGCATTCTGAAGTGTCCGGTTATCAATTCCTGATTCATTGAGGGATTGGATCAATAACTGTCCTCTTAAATTTCAGGAGCCTTTGAAGTGAGCAGTGGGGTTACAGTAGACGTATAATACTGCATATTCTGTTTTCCTTGAATTGAGGCTCCGCAGATTTAATAACAGCGAATATTCAACTTCACAGTTTATGTTGCCTTCAATCCAACATCAGTTGCTTCAGTTTGGATGTCTGGTTTGAGTTTAAGAATTTCATTAAATTCATAGTAATAGAAATGGATGCTCTAGGTTTGACTGATGCACTGTATAACTTTTCTTTGGAGGAAAGGCGATGTTTTGTCAGATTGGTATTCGAGTTACCGTCGGATGCTGCATAATTGTAGGCTGCAGCTGCCAGAGCACGGCAGACCTTGCATTGGTTTTACATTTCATGAGAGTTTGCATACGCGATGTTTCTTCAAGTGGAAAATTGTTTTCTGCGTGATGCCAACAGGTGGACTCATTAGAGAGTCAACATAATCATGGCAATCATTCGTCTCCGCAATTAGAAATATCGATCATTTACATATTATCCCGAGTTTATTGTTTTACCCAATAATGTAAATCTAAAGCCAAACATCTGTAGTAAACAGCTTTCTGGACTGGTGTTATAGACTAGAGACTAGCGACTGTTTGAGTTATTGTATGTCTCCATCAACATATATATATATTCAGTTTATTTTCACCCAAAGAAAAAGTCCAAATGAAAAGCAACTTCTGACAATATTGTTTGTGGAATAACTGCTGTTGAATTTTTCATACATTTGTCAGCACTGTGAGTGCCAAAAACAAAATACTATTCACCTTAAAAGTACTGTCTCAGAGGTGGATATATATCTTTGCCTTTGGCACGTAAAGTCAAAACTATCTGCATGGCTACGTGCATCACCGCTAAATAAGAAAATTCTTTCTTTAATAGTATTTTTTTGCGAACTGACCCTTTAATGATTAGATTGGACAGATGACTCTTGGAGTTAATTCATGAATGATGACTCTGAATCTTTATTTGAGAATGTTTTGCTTATTTTAAGCACAGATATCATTCCAGATGATGGGAACTAGTTTATTATGTGAATGTAGAATATGAACTCTGACCTCGCCACTCCCCACAAGGAAGTGGCTACACTACACACTACACAACAACGTGGCTCATAGTGTTGTTGGTCGATGTGTGTTTAACTAGTTCAGTGCTCTTATTGTGAAGTAGCAGCAGCAGGAAATGCTCTGGAGGATGAACAGTGAAACCACGAGGTTGTCATTAATAACACAACAATTCACAACAATGCACTCATTGTTTCCTGTGATGCAATTTGAATTCCTGTGCAGAAATGGCAGCTGCGGGGTCTGAAGCCAAGAAATTGTACCAACAAGACAGTTTAGTGTAAAGGAACTATTCTTATTCTGTCCTGATGAGTACTGTTGTTGTGGTCTGGACAGCCAGAGGTCGAGTCTCCGTGTCCAATCACCATTTCTGTCTTCCAACCCCAACAGCTTGCAGATGTTGACCAAGGCTAAAGGTTGGTTTAGGGCATTTTAGTTCACTGCACTTTGTTGTCTACCTCTCACTTTACGTAGCAAACCTCTCTGGTTTAGCCTCCCAGGTCAACCACACAACACTGACTCGCTCCCAGCTTGTCAACGTGTCAGGGTGCATGCAGGCGTGCTGGCGAGGACGGAAGGGCCGAGGCGAGGAGAGAGACAGGCACATGAAAGGCTTGCATGTTGGGAAGATGGTCGTTGAAGATGGCCCTCTAAAACATTGTTCACATTATGCTCTGCCTGGAGAAAAAAGGCAGTCCAGTGGAAATGAAATGACCCCTCTGGACCTGCTGTCATGTGACATCTTTGTTTTCCAAGCCTGCTATCCAACCAGTATCTCAGCAGCATGAATGCATGTCTCTTAATCTATTTTCTTTTATTGAAACACACACACACACTTGACAGTTATGGATCATCATGTAAATGTTCCCATAGAAACAATGCGCATCCTGCATTTTATTGCATCTTAAGTATAATCTCAACATGTCTAAGCAGACGCATTAAAACCGTTCTCACAACAAGTCCTGTCATCCTGCCTGAACAGAAAACGTTTTCAGCGTCACATCACATGAGGAAAAGAGACACCACACCATTAAAAAAAGAACAAATCCTTTACAATAATGAAAGAAACAAACTCTGCTCTTGTTGTGGGC
Organism: Pampus argenteus; assembly: GCA_036937835.1. Classification (NCBI taxonomy): domain Eukaryota; kingdom Metazoa; phylum Chordata; class Actinopteri; order Scombriformes; family Stromateidae; genus Pampus; species Pampus argenteus. Next base: position 19,609,355 of record CM072873.1, read on the forward strand.
GTAAGCAGGGTTTCGAATCGTGTGAAGATTTTCACCACAGGGAAAAACAAACCAGCCTTTTTTCCTTTTTTTTCTTTTTTTGAGGTTCGTTTAAACTTTCGCCATAATAACTTCTGGCCTCTCATTTACACCGACAGTCACGCGCAGCACAAACAGATGTTGTCCTGGCCAGTAGGGACAGATGTACTGGTGGACCTCAACCAACGTGTCCCCTCTTTCCATACAGTTTAGGTGACTGTCCAAACAGGATTAGTGCCAGCTTTAAAGTGTCAAAGCAATTACAACAGTGACATCAGCGTGGTTTGGGGGGTTATGGCTGATGGAGTGTAAATGTCTGTGGAGATGAACGCCTACGAGCTCTTAGTTGTCACCGCCCACCCTCCAGTTCCATCTGCTCCTCTGTCTGATGCCTCAGATTGGCCTTTTCCTTTTACAAAGGATGCACCAGCCCGTCAGAGTCGTGGCAGTTTGAGCTGCTGGTTAGATTAAAGATGGTCGTTAGTCATCTTCAGTGCTTTTAATTTTTTTTTTTTTTTTTTTTTAGCTTCGCAGGTGCTAACAGCCTTCTCTTATCTGATTGATGAGACAAATATATGCTTGGATTCAACACATTATGCAGTAAAACCTTTGTACTATTAATAAAACAGCCAGGAATGAATAAAATACCGAGGAAAAAAATCACCAATTAAAATCTTAAATATGTGCTAATCTCCAGCTGTACATTGACTCGCAGCATATAATGCTCTCACAGATTGCTGAATATGCCCCTTTTTTCCCCTCTCCTCTTCCCTCTATGTTAATTTAACGTACTTAAACATCACAAATTGAAGCATTCCTTGATATATTCTGATTCTGTGGGGGGAAGTAAGTTCATCAGCTGATGATAAATGAATCGATGAAAAAAATGTACCTTGAGTGTCCTGGACAAATACATCCATAAGCCACTTACGTAGATAAGCTAAGTGGCAAACCTTACTCACTCCTTTTAATATGCCTCACTGGTGCTCAGAGAAAGAGGGAACGCAGTACAGATATGACGTACCCTCTTGCTCCCCCTCATTAATCTTAATAAAACAATTGACCCCTGAAAAGCTTATTCCTGCCCCAGACCATTAGGCTGCATGACCGAGGCTTTAAATATTAAGCAGGCTTTGTAAAATTTGATAAAATGTTTAGCAAATGGCATAAGGCGCGGTGCACTTATGGACGTTTTCTCTTACCCTCGCGTTGTAAATGATAGATATGTTTTTATTAGGCAGAATGCTGTTTTAAGCAGCATTGTGGTATTGATATTTGCCTTCAGCGTGCATGATTTAAGACGGCAGATACGTGCATCAGGCTTTTACCTCTCACAACTATCTACTCTGACATAATCCTGCAGTTGATTTTCATAATTTAAAAAGACAGAGCTTCACTACTGCGCTGCTACTTTCTCGTCTGTGTAACTCTGCACTATTTTTTTGCCCCTTTGCCCCTTCATACTGCAGCGACGGAGCACAGCACACCACACAATATACAGTAATTTGTCTCTGATTAAAATTTCTGCTGAGCTTTGAAGCCCATACTGGTGTTCTGTGCTGAAGTGGTCTTCCTTGTCTGGTAAAAATTGAAAGCCTTTTCATCTCAGAGGGCTTAAGGGGTCAAAGGAACACCAAATAACCCTCCCTGCTGTGTTTCTTTTTTTTCCCTCAGAAGCTTGTAACAAACTGCACCTTTGTCGGACGCGGCCTCTTGTCAGGCCGGGGCTTGGGGGACTGCCCTCGGGTTCAGGCTTTAGAGACCCTGTCAGCTTCAAAATGGGGTCTGCTTTATTTCACCCCTTGACCTGAGGCCCAAAAAGAGCCACGCAGGAAAAACAGAGAGATATATGATACATTAAGGGTTGGTGAAACTCTACGGCTGGGAAATGAGGAAGCTGCAAACTGCAGAGTGAGCAGAAAATGAAGGAGCTTATTGTAGGGGGATTTTTTACAACTGCAATTCCTATTTGAGGGTGAATCAAAGGTTCATACGTTGTGTGATCGAAGCCAGTTCAAGTCCAAGTCTTTTGTTTGTTATTTGATTGCTACACAACTGAATCTACTAATAATCTGCTATGAATGTCACAAGCTTTGCACGTCATTTTCACCTTCGTACTTTCAATCATTCACAAATAAATAACAAGCTCGCAGTGAAACAGAAATGAGGTAAATGCATTAAACAGTCTGGTGGACGAAGTGGCGTCCAATTTTTAGCTTTAAGTGTAAATTTAAAGATAATGAAGTGCAACATTTAATAAGAGGCATAAAAAGGAGAATACGTGGTCGCACTTGGATTGAGATTGACAAATCCATTACGTTTCAGATTTTCCATTTTCTAGGAGAAATTGAAATCCATGGATAAATTCTTAAGTTTGGGGCATCTGCATAAAATGAATGAAATTGATTGACTTGGAGATGTTGCTGCATAGCCAATCAATCTAAAGAGGGACAACCCAGGGGGCGTCCATGGGGGTGCGGAGAGGAAGGGCCTCCTATTGTTTTGTAGCCTGATGTCAGCCAGTCCTTGACCTTGGGGGGGGGTCCAGGCCTCTGCAGTCAGGCCTGGGTGAGAAGACTAGGACAAGAGCCTGGATGCTCAATATGGGAGAGCCAGGCTTTCAAGCTCAGGGTCATGGGGTCAGCATCAATGCTCAGGAGTATTAATGAGTGACCTTCGGAAAATGGTGGAGGAGGATGGAGGGATGGAGGGAGGGAGGTAGTGAAAAAAAAAAAAAGAAGGAAAGGGGTGGGTGGGGTGAGTGGCAGAGAGAAAACTGTAAAGCCCTGAGAGAATGGAGGCTGAGACCTGTTTCTCCAAGATAACAGAGATTGGCCTATGAAAATGCATCCATCACAAGGCCACTAAGCCGGAGCCTTCTTTTGTGTGTCCATGTAGCCCCTGTCGGCTGAGAGCGAGGGCTGACGGAGGAGGAGGAGGAGGAGGGCGGGAGGAGGGGTCAATCTGTGGAGATGGAAACAGGGGTTAGAGGAGGGGGTGACAGAGGGTGGGGGAGAGGGTGAGGGAGGGATAGGGTCGCTCAGGCCAGCCTGGCGTGGACAAGTGAAGTAGGAACGCTCCATTGCTTATTCAACAGGGAGCAGATCTCTAAGAAGATAGAGGCCCACCTATCTTTTGAATGAAGGGGGGGAGGTTTGGTGGAGCAGCAGCTTGTGCAGGAGATTTCTAATTTTGTCAGTGAGCTCTTGGCTGAGGGGTCTGGATGAGGAGAGGATGGAGGGAGGTAGAGAGGACAGGCAGAGGAGGGGAAGAGCTATTGCTGTAATGCTCTTGGAGGTTAAAGGCTCGGGTACTTCTCTTTCAATAAGGTTTCCAGAGTATGTTCTGAGGAACAAATTAGCATCAAGTGCAAGTAACAATTAACCTGCTTTTATCCTAGCCATTTAATAGATAGAAAAAAAACCCTTATATATATATATATATATATATATATATATATATTTATATATGAGACAACTGCTATAACATTGTTTTGAATTTTATTTCAAATCATTTATTTTGTCTCACTTACAGTAAACTTTAAAGCGCCTACTCTCCATCACTGTCTGTGTTTAAAGTGCACTGTTTGAGTCTTTTTCCTTTTTTACAATGGTGAGCTTGTCATTCAGAGTACAGTGCATCTGCATCTCCTTTTTACCTCAGAGATCAATGAGCATCTGCAGGAGTGCAGGAACAGGATTGTCTGCTTTATACTCCTTTGTGTTCCCCCCCCCCCAATCACCTGCTGCGCTCTCCAGAATTTCCAAGAAAACACTCTCCTTCCCCTCCGTGTCACCGCGTGTTCAGTTCCTGATGTGAAGAGCAGGTTGACACAGATGAGCAGACGAGAGATAGATTGTGTAGGTAGGGGGCGGAGGTCTGTGCTTGTGCTGATGACTTCTATTCTGCATTGAAAGTGGCACATTGAGGGATTCAAATTAATGGGACTGCCTTCAACTTTTCGCTCTTTTCTATCTCTCTCCTTCTTTACCCTCAGGCCTTTTAATTTTCACTGGTCCTTCCCGTGGCTTCTGTCCGTCGCGGAGACAGATGCACCATAGGCGCTTTAAAGCTCCGTAATGTATACATTATTCATATCACTCCACAGAAGGTGCTCATTAAACTTTACATGGCCAATGGAGTAGGCAGCCATAGATTGAAAGTGTTGCCCATATCACAAATGTCACAATGGATTGACAGAGAAAGGGGAGAGCGTTGCTGCGGGTTTGATTTGAAGATGCTTTGATTTTATTCTTCTGTTATTTGCATTCAGCTTTATCAAATGTCCCTATTTTTTTGTTTTACTTCACTGTCTGTTGTATGTGAGGCCAGGAACTGTTTGAATGCTCCATAGAAAAATAAATTAAAATAAATATATTGGTGATATTGTGGTTTTATGGAGCGCTACATGTTAGCTGTAATGTCCTCTTGTGGTTGCTTTTATTCGTCTGACAATAACCACAAACACACAAGGATTTCCTGAAAAGGATCATAAATAAATCTAACTAACTGCATACAAAAAACACAAAAAAACATTTACTGTTTTATTATATCGGTTATTGCATTAAAATGTGTTGTGCAGTGCACAATAAGACACTATAAGAAATAGCTGATCCATACAGTGCTAGAGGTTAATGTATGTATATATATATATGCATAAACCCCATATAGAGTAATTCAACATCTAATGCATCTTTAAATCTGCCTAAACCCCCAACAGTGTTTCTCACAACACAAACAAGCTGCCATGGAGGGCCCTTTGGGTAAGACAGACACGCTTTTCTTTTCCTTGGTCGGGGTCTCAACAGAGCATTCATCCCTTAATAATACAACACTTAACCTTCCTGTATTGTCCATAAAAGGCTCGGCTGGCAGGTACAGTAAGATGGTGAGGCTAACAAAAGCTTGGCGCCGAGCTGAGGGAAAAACATCCACGCAGGGAAATGAGCTGTCATTACAGTAGCAAGGCAGGGTATGCAGCACTCAGGCGTACTTCTCTGTATGTGCTCATCTCTTCTGCTTGCTACCCCCAAGGTCCTCTTCCACTCATAAATACATAATTACGCCCACCGCCCGCCATGATGATTTCTGTTTTCATCAGCTGTCAGAAATGACCTGAATTACCCATCACTGTTTGACCCAAATGCAGCTGTCAGATATGTTAATCACAGCTTACATAACCACTCAGCCACTTCTTTTCCACCGACTTAAACCGTGTGTACGCTCGTGCCTGAAACCCTTTCAAATAGCACCTGTCACCAACAGATCAAAATAAATAAATAAGACAAATTCAAAACTAGAGACGAAGTATTTTTTTTGCATCCATAAATTAACCTTGACTTTGACGTCGCCCGGCGGGAGGCGTGCTGAGCTGTACCTTTTTAATGTTGAACATGACAGAAGAGACAGAGAAACAGAAACAAGGCTGATGTCCCTGAAAGCTATGGGCCTGAACCCTGAATCTGATATGCAGAAGAAGAAGGAGGAGGAAAAACAATTTATTCTTTTATCTGCCAAGAAATACGTTGACAGTGATAATTAAATATGTATTTATGTAGATATTGCCACGATAGTTTTAAAAAATATGTTTGAACCATGAATTCTGTACTGTAAACGTACTTTGGCATTAATACATTCTGCCATCACCGGGTGAACTGGGACGACCCCTTCGGACATCTTCACTCTTGCAGCCTGCATCTCTCGGTGTTTCATATTGTGTCTCATACGCAGCCGTAACCTTTCAGGAGTGTTTTAGAGTCAAGCGTGTTTGACGTTTTAGCGTTTGAACCCGTGTAGCTCGGGTACATGCAGACTGTTCTCTTCAGAGGAAACACGGGCCGAGGTCACAGTGGGGAATTATATATATATAGATTCAATCCGACAGACTGACGACATTAATATGTTTCTCTGTGGCGCGTTTTTCACGCCACAAATTAAATTTACATCGATATATTATGACAAAAATTACGTGCCATCTCAAGCCCACATGAATTCATAGCCAGAGGTTATATGCGTTTAAGTGTAAGATGTTTGCATAGTGGAAGTAACGGATCGCTTTGTAAAAACACCAGTTTGTTCAAGTACGTTACATTATCTCCCTCTCATATCTGATGTATGCGATTGTAATTAGACACAGAATTTTATCAGCTAATCAAGAGTAATACACAAGTTTATAAAAAAAAATAAAAAAATAAAAATATTGCTGTCAGCGAAAAACCATCACAGCAACAAGTTGCGGTAAAGACTTTTTTTTTTTTCTTTTTTTTTTTGTAATGTTATCTCATTAGTGGTAATTATAACAGATATCATCCTGTATTACTGTGCGAGCCAACATATCCCGGAGCTAAAGTCCTTCCCCCAGCCCAACTCTTGTTTCCACATAACACTGTGTGGATTTCGCTCTGCCATCTTCTCTTTGCATAAACAGTGCCTGCAGTCAGAGTCTGCTCTGATCAAAGGGACAAATCTATCCAGGAGCAATCAGGTTGCTGTGCTAGCCCGGGCTGCTGACAACTCCAGGCTCTTTGATCAGAAATACATCATCTTCAGCAGGCTGCCTGCCTGGATGCCTTTGTCTGGGGCCAGGAAATAGGGGAAGTGATAGCTCCCTCTTGGTGCTCTTCTTCACTGCTTCGCCTTTTGGCAGACAAGATGAAAGCTACCCCAATTATAAGTGAAAATACCCCCAATGAACTGAGCTGAGCTTCTGGGGTGCAGCTAGAACCACCAACCCCCTATATCATCACTAAATCTCTATCTAGTGTCTATGCATGATGGTACAAAAGATATTGTCAATTTCTCTTTTCTCTTCCCTCCTGTCTTTCTGGGTGAAATGAGACTTTGGTTGAGATAGTGTGCCGGTGCAATTGAGGTCACATTCAAAAGCATCGGTCTCCCTCCTCCCAATTTAGTAACTGCAGTTCTAATAACATGGTCTTGTCGGCAAGGAAAAAGAAAAGTGAATGTCTGGGCCTCTAAGCGTACATCCTTCGCTCCCCTCCCCTACTTTCAACCCCTTGACTGTGAGCTAAAGCAATTTTTTTTCCTCACCCGGCTTCAAGAGATGGAACAGGAGATGTTGAATGATGGACAGGTGTGCAGGCATTGTGCTATTCTGCTCTGCACTGAAGGAGATCATTGATTTGCATTACAGGCCCACACATAAAACACAACACTTGCATACACACACACACACACAGACGCTCCCCCATCCGCATCTTACTGTTCCACCCCTATGACTGCACCACCTCCCACATGGCAGCCCACACCCTGGCTCCTAATCAAGGAGCGAATGTTTTATCTCACTTCCTGTCTTTTATAGGGGTGGAGTGTTATCTCCGGCTTCTGGTAGCGCCTCACCTGGGTTGACCTGAGAGGGAAAGCTATCATGCCTCGGCTTTACAAGCCCGCTCGGATGATGTCAAAACCACACATTACCTCACAGAGAATATACATAGATATATTAAATGAGGGTTATTGCAGGAGACTTAACCTTTCTCGCTTGTCATGCTCGACTCATATCTTGGCTCAGACAAATCAAACCAATTTTACTTTGACTAGATTACCCAAATCATTTTTTTTTCAGTACACAGAAAAAAAAAAGAAAAAAAAAGCAACAACACTCTCAGAAGCCGGTGCTGCTTAAAGGTATAATCCTCTCGCATCAACAGCCTCAGAAGCATATCAGGTGTCTTTAAGCTCATCCACCTGTCAGTGAGCTCTTCCAGCAATTACACATCTGTCAAGTGTCACCTATCTCAGCTCTCACTGACAAGGGTTATGTCAAGCAGTCAGCCATTACGGCAGCCCAAATGGAGTCTGCATTGTTTAGAGCCAGCAGGAAGTGGCTGTGGCATGGAAGAGTGAGCAGGGTCTCCATAGTGTGACTGAGAAGCCAAGCTAACGGTTAGTTTCAGGGATGGAGGGGGGGGGCTGCTTCTGTCCAGATCTCTTTTCTCGCGTCTCCTCATATTTCTCTGAGCTGGAATGGCAGCATGGGTGATTTTTTTTTTTTTTTTTTTTTGTTCATTGCACAACAAGCCTTGAGACTCATCCGGGCTGGTTAAATCTTCGCCCAGGGCAACAGCTTTTATATGCATGAGCTTGATTTGACCTGTCTCCAGGCTGTGAAGATGGGTTATGCACAAGAGAAAATCAGGCAGAATATTAAATATGATATCAGGTTTAGCATTTTCCACTTGCTTGCTAATATTGTCTGGTCTTATTGTTGGTAAGGAATAAATATACAGTACTGTGGAGTTGATTTTGCTCTGTGGTGCAGAAAAGACACCTTAAAAAATAACTTTGAAGACTAAAATCACCACCTCCTCTACAGATATATCTGTAAACTTGAACTAGACAACGTGTGCATACATAGTTTTTTTTTAAGCTCTTCAAAAACTACTTTAACCTTGAATATTTAAGTGCACGTTACAGTGTGAGAGGATCATCAGATCGAGTCTCGTCGCCGTGACCTGTTGTATCGGCTGTTAACACGCCTCCTTTGTTGCTTTCACAACTGAATTTTGTATCACAGGTGCCACACTCAGTGTTAAAAGCTCACAAGTAAAGAAAGAAAGAAAGAAAGAAAGAAAGATTGAATCTGGGTCACTTTAATGCTCTCGTCCGTCACACCGCTACATCTCCTCAGGCCTGAGACGCAAGGCACATTGTCAAGTATTAATGAAGAAAATGTCCCTGTAGGGCTTGTGTTTGTCAAACCAAATTACATACATTCAGTTAGAAAGGTGAGGATTAATCTTTCAAATCCCCTCTGTATGTGTAGGATGCATCATATAGTCCCACACTGAAAATAACCCCCCTGACGCTGACGTGAGTTGGCTGAGCAGAAGCATTGTGCTGTTATTGTATACATACTGCAGGACGTGATGCCAGTAAACTAGTGAATATGCTGACAGGAATACAGTACCTTCAATAGCTGCAGCAGCTGGTAAATATGCACACACTAAAACAAAAACTGGGACAGAATATATTCCAGCGGTGTGCCAGCAACTGTTTGTTGTTTTTTATTATTGTGTTTTCCATTTTTGGCTTTTCATCGAATGAATAATTCTGACTGGTGATAGAAAATACAGAGAAAATAAACACAGCGGAGGAGAAACAAGTAAGTTTGAGGGTTTAAAATAATAAGAAAAGAAAAATGAAAGAACCTGCATGACAATAATGTCTTTCTTAGGTGGTCATACAGCTTGCAGAGGCTTTGTGGGGGCTTAAAACACATGCAAATGATTCTTTCATATTTATTATAATCACATGAACGCATGAAAAAAAAACAAAAAAAAAACATAGCCAAACCTACTCATGTAAAACAACCAGCCGTACAAACAAACAAATAAGAAAAAAAAATCCATGCTGGCGCAATCAGTTGTATGTCAATAGCTCTGTATTTTTCTGGCTTTTCCGCTAATCGATTTATGGCGATGGTTGAAGCTTTTATCCCATGTGGCAGTTTTATTTGGATGCTAGGAGCAAAAATAATTCTCAGTCAATTAAATGCCATTGATAATACAGAGAAGGGCTGCTGTGAGAACAGCAAAGCAATCCACAGCCTCGCTCATTTATGGCGGGGATTTGGTCTACCATGGGAAAGAAGCACTGGAGGTGGATCTGCAGAATTTCCCCTCTCCATCTCTCCTGCTAGTGTCTTGCTGAGATTTAAATAAGCCTAAAGATTACTTGAGGGCCTTTAAATGCAAATTTTGGTGAGTGTGCAAAGCCCCTCCTGTAAACCTCAGCCTTATCATTTGCCTCCCAGATTAGAGCCTGTCTGAGATGGGAAGCTGGCTCCAGGCCCCCCCAATAAGCTGCAGGCCAGGGGCCACTCTAGAGAGAGAGAGGAAGAGGGAAGGAGGCTGCTATGGATATGTGTGCCAAGGTCAGTGGTGGCTGCACTCGCAATAATCAGCAAGTATCAAGAGACTTACATCCGGGGGTTTGCTTATCTCACTGTGTATTTGTTTGTCTCATGCATGCATGCGTGTGTGTGTGTGTGTGCGCGCTTGTGTTTGTGTGTGAGTTCATCTACTTCAAACACAACCTCAGCGTGTTCAGTCACGAAGGCTCAGAGCCAGGATCTTTGACAGATTAGGCAATAATCAATTAACAAATTCAGAAAAAGTAGGCATAACTGCCTTGTATCCTATACATTATAAGAGGCTTTGATGCACAGCGAGAGTGATTGGCCTAGCATCCTGTAGTTTGTTTGGGGGAGGCGGGGGTGGTGGGGTAACAGATGTTGGAAATGGTTTTGATAGGTATACTGGCTCTGAGGAAAATGCAAGACTATTTATGGTTTGAGACATGAAAGGATGCCGGCATTGTGGATGCATTTATATTCGAATTGAACCCACTTCATTACCTGATGATTTGAAAAGGCTGTTAGGGAGCTGAGCCTGAGCCAACGAACCCATGACCCTGCTGAGTCAATGTGTTAAACAGACACGGGGCTGCGCTTCGAGCAGTTACACGTCTCACACCGTGGAAAATGACACGGAATAAAGGAGGCTATATTAGACTTAATTAAAATACACTGGCTGGTGCGAGTCCGATTTTACTTTCAGGAGTTTGTGGAGACTAAACAAGAGCTCAAAGGTGAGTTTTTTTTTCACTAGTGGGTCTTCACTAATACAGAGTTTTCTTGGAGCCACGGTTACGTCAGTCATTACAGGAGATGCAGCTTGAGGCTGTTCGCCGTCGGCTTCAGTGGTGAGCTGTAATAGTTACTGTTTTCTGCTAAACACTATGACTCAAGCGGCTCTTATGCTCAAGGGCACTACCATAGTAGTTATTTGGAAGCATGCATTTACTCTGCCTGTTCTCATGCTTCCAACTTGGCCTGTCATGCCCCTACTTTTCCGACCACTCGCTAGCAAAAGTCTGCAAAGCTATCCATTTTGCTACCTATCAGACTATCTCAAGCACTGAGGTCACTGAACCGCAGCACTATACCTCAATGTGAACTGACAGTATAGCACTTTATGTCACTCCACCCTCTGATTTCTTTTTTTTCAACCTCACCGTAGCTTACATTCTGTGCATCTGGCACAGTGTGTAGGCACAGCTGGTGTCAACAAGGACCTATGCTGTCAAAAAGCACCAAACTCAGGTCAAGGTCATGGAAGGAAAAGTTAGTAATGGTGGGAGGAAGGGTGGTGGTAGTCTTGACTGATGTTGTGGTTGACTGCTTTCTCTCTATAACCCCACCCATCTCCCCCTAACACACACACACTGAAGCCCCCTTTTCATCCCCGTATTCTCTACTATGTCCCCTTGTCATACATCCTCCCCTCCTCCCTCCCAGGTGCTCAGAGGCGATGTGGATGAGGTCGAGGACATGAGGAGCCCACCGGAGAGAGAACAGATGTCACATGCCTCTTGCACCATGCTCAGGGATGCATGTGTGTGTGTGTGTGTGTGTGTGTGTGTCTGTGTGTTCTGCACTGTGACAGGTAACGTGTCGTGGTTGAAAGGTAAAGCCGGGCCCTAGTCCCAGAAGGAAACGGAAAGAAATGGGGGGCCAGTTACGGGGGAAGGGCCACCAGGATGGAAAGAAAATAGGTTGTGTGGTGTTCAGTGTGAACATTTTTCTCAGTCGTATATGAGAGCTTGGAAAAAAAAAAATCCTGATAATCAATAAATAAACGATAAAGTGCGTATTCAAATTAAATCCCTGCTCCAGAAAGAGTTGGTGTAAATCATTGAGACAACCATCTCAGAGTGGAAAGTCATTTAGCGTTGTTGCGGCTGACGAGACGAGCTCTTTTGTCAGAGCAGCGCGCAAAGCTTTCATTTATCATTCATGGGTCATATTGTTCTAGATTGGTGATTAGATCGTTGGCAGATTTCAGAGCTACATTAATGGTCCCAACATATGCACATAGATAAGCATACGCGTCGATTAGAGGGTATATATTAGAGGTTTTTAAAACTGAACCTGTACTTGCCAGCTTACTATAATTGAAAGGTTGATTCTAAAATGCAACGTGTTCCCAATGAAGAAAGCTTCACATTTGTCATAATTACACACACACACACACACACACACACACAGCTGATAACTGATAACAGGCACGTCATGTCCAGCTACCACATAAGTGATCAACTGCGATACCTCCCTCTGTGATAATGTACATATTCATTATTCAACAAGGCCTGTCAGATTAACAGAATATTCGGCAGATTAGCCGGTTAGCTGTCTGCTGCTCTTGTCTTTTATCCAGCGACTCAGTGCCCTGACTAAGCACATCATAATGGTAGCAATCCCAGGTGGTGGTGTGTAGGGAAAGGAGGGGACCGACTTCTGATCTAGTTTCTAAAAGGTTCGGACGGATTATGCTGTCTCTAAATGTTTACGTTGAACATTGACTGATCATAACTTCACTGATGCATGTGTATGAATATTTGCATGCCATGTTTATAGCCACAAGGGGAAAGGATTTATCCTTCAGCTGGAGTCAGAGGTATCAATGAGCCAACATCTCCTATACCTTCCAGGTGCTGCAGCCTGTGTGTATATCCAGCAGAGCTTAAGTGTTCAAAGCCACCGTCATGCTGTGGCCGGTGAGTCCTGCATGATAAGCAGGCATCTCTCTCCTCCAGCCCCCGTTGGATGATGAAGACATCGAGCGATGACTTGTAGAAACGCACACTGTGTATTCACGTGCATCTGTGTACGTGTGCGAGTGTGTTTATTCAAGTGTATTTGTGTGAGCTAACCGAGATGTTTAATCTGAGCCAGTCATTGAGGTTAGCATGGGGTGGGTTTTTTTTGGCAGCTTTTTCCGATTTCGTTTGAAGGTGACATCACTGAGGATTTGTCACATGAGTGTGCATGCTGTGCGTATGTGTTTCTGTGTGTGTATACGTTACGTGAGTGAAACTGCAGAATGTGTGTATGTTAAACATGTGCTGATAATTATACGTTAGTTTCCACAGGGAAGCCAGTGGGCAGGGTGGAAAGTGTGTTTGAACCCGCGTTACATAAGTCTACAATCAGGCAGTATGGTAGTGATTCAAACTATGGTAAACATGTTGGCAAGAACCAATCAGTGAAACTTTCATCTTCAAGTGTTGCAGGCAGTTTATTCATCACTCTGGCACAGTATTGTATACTGTAATGCAGGGGTGTGGAGGGATTGTGTGTGTGTGTATTAGAGAGAGTTTGAAACCTTTCTATTACCATAAATAATTAACATCACCCATTTTTATAAGCAGCATAACCGTCTACAGATTTTCTTTTTTTTTTTAAGAGGAGATGAGGCAAGCTCCTCATCAACCGGCTTATTCCAACAAACACTATAGAATCATTAATTGGTGGAGTGGATTTCATTGGACAGCCCTTTATTAATGTTTTACAAGAGGATTGCCTCATTCTCAAATTACAGTGCCGATGATTTAGCCTTTGCTCTCGGGCCAGTGCAACGCTCCTCTCAGTTCCATTTGTCAGGGCCCCCTGAGTGTTTACAATTGCCTTCGGTTGTAAAAATCAGACTGGTCTGACGCTTCCTGCTGCTGCTTTTGTTAACTACGAGGTGCCATGTCCCAGTTCTCTATATGTACGGTAGATGTAGCCAAAGAAGCACCGCGGGGGCATCGTAAAAAAGAACCTTACAGGATATTGAAATAATGACCGTTGTTTGCAAAAAACAGGATAGCGCGGCTCAATCATTTCCTCGTGTATTTGTCCCGAGCAATCATAAACTCCTCCGAGAACACTCATAGTTGTCTGCGGTGCGCTAATCCAATATGGGATGGGACACATGGAAAAGAAACATTGCCTCTAAGTACCTAGTTATCTAGCTGGGTCTGCCAACCAGACTGAATCTGCTCTGATTTTTTTGCCTATCAGTCTGCAGAGTGAGGGCACAAGCAGTGAATTAATGGTCAGGAGATTTATTTGTTTGGTGTAATAAGGACTGTAAAACAGTAAGAGCTCTGTGCAGCCTTGCAGGCCCCCTGCCCCGTGGGTACAATCAAATGTTGCCAGTAAATCAATAGAGCTGGAAGAGGTTTTTATAACCCGAGTTTAACACCAGGCTCTAAGTGCTCCAGGTGGCAGGTCATTTGTTCATTATCCCAACTTATCACAATAAACAATGGCAACTCTGATTGGACTACTACGAGAGAGGGAAAAAAATTGGAGAGGAAGAAGACAAAAAAATCTCAGGTGGGCAGGAGAGGGCTAATAAGGAAGGCAGAGAGTGGGCAGGAGACAGAAGATGAACCGCTGTAATTACGCACAGGAGCAGGAGGAGAGCTGGGACAGTAACAGATAGCGTGAGAGCTCTTCAAGCTGTCAGCCTGCACCGATGACTCCACTCATGCCAGGGTTTTAATGGTGGCTCTCCTTTCAGTGCCATCAACAGGTCTTGGCTTTAAATATTGTCAATACAGACAACAGTACAGCCTGGTGCTTTTTTTAGGAGCCACCAAACCAAACAAAACAAAACAAACTAAGAGTTATGCATCATATTCAGTCAGAAACATGATTAAACAGCATGCATGTGCAGCAAGTAAAGCAGTAAAATAGGCCTCCATGCTGTTTGCAGATGGCTTTACCCAAAGGGACCTACAGTAATGTGAGTGCAACCGTGTGACCCTGCTGGGAACTGAACTCCTAACCCAGGACAAGCACACTTTATCAACTGAACCACACCGGACCACATGGTTCTGGGCCTTGTAAAGGTGACAGCACAGCGTATAGGAACTACATGGAATATCGTTGCCATAAGTTACGGTGCAAATATTGCATCAGTCTTAGTTACTTAATGTTTGACTCCCGTACGGCAGCGCGGCAGGCTGGAGTTTGTAATTATACAGCACCGATCTACTCTTTCTACTCTGCTGCTGTCACACTACTGCATAATTTACATGTCTATTAGCTCATCAATTACAGTGTAATTACTTAGATGCACGGCTAGCTTTTTTCTTTTTTTTTTACCATATTATTAAGCAAGTCATCAAATGAATAAGTGAACAAACAAACAAACAAACAAGCAAACGCAGTGATAAAGGTGGAGCAAACAACCACACGCAAATTGAAAAGGCAGGATTTCCAGCACGTGTGAGGAAGTCACCGCAGTTCCAACATTGTTTTTTTATTATTATTTTTATTTATTTATTTCTCTGTCTCATCCTTGGATTATCATCTGCATGTGTTCATCACTGATTCCACTGTTCTGCAGAAACGTCTCATGATTCATTACTGTGATTAATAAGCCTATCATGTGAAACAAAAATACTGTATTGTGGCATCTCAACACTCATTGTGTCGCTCATAAGCTCTTTCAGGGATGCGTAATCTAGCTGCTCTACTATGAACCCACCCTCCCACCTCCACCACCTCCACCACCACCACCACCTTCTCTGCCGTCTCTCACCGTGCCTCTCACTTTTTGATGAATTAATGACAGAGTGATTTTAGAAATGCATTATGCATGATGAGAATTGCTTTGTAATGGAAACAAACAGAGACAGTGGTGTAGGTCGGAGTGGCAAATCTATTGACCATCAGCAGCACCTCATCCAGTATGCATTACTTATAGAGGATAGATGTGTTTTTGTGCTGTGAATACTAAAACTTAAGCCAACACTAGATGCTAAAAGTGCTGATGAGCCCTTTGCGATATGGTTTGAATTCCTGCCATTTCAATAAACTTAGCGGGACGTGGCTCACAGACAAACAGCAAACTGAAACAGGGTGTGTTTTGGGTTATGTTGAGAACACGTTTTCTTTCCAGCGCTGATTGGTGCGAGTTTCAAACAGTGTGGCTCAAAAATGTAGAAATTACTTAACCATGGATGGAGTTAAAAGAGAAAAGCATGGCAGTGATCCCATCATCCATTCACTTGGAGCGCAGGCTCAATCAAAGACATCTTGGCTGCGTCTCTCCAATGTTGCACACTCATGCTTTCCCCAGACGTCTCCTCGCACACAGACAAAAGTGTCTAGACTCAAACACACTGTACAGACAGTATCCTTGCAAAATATTCTTTTAATAAACAAAAGCTCATTTCTTTGCAGAACTTTCATTGAGCCTATACACAATCAGAATAGCCTTATTCAGCTTCAACAAGCTGTTCTTGTTTTGGCTGCTGCAGGTCATAGCGGTGAGAAATCTGGGGAAGTTAGCCTTGGTAATGGACTCCAGAAGGGGTCTGGGAGTTAAACAGTGATGAGCAATGGAAACTGTGGTCAGCGAGAGAGCAGCTGTAACCCTCTAACAGGCGTGGACAAGATGGGAGGAAGGAAACAGCCAAATGTTCAGAGGCCCAGCAATGGGTCTATTTTAAGGAAAGGGCTGGAGGGAGAGGAGGGGGAATCCAGAGCAGCACATGTGGGTATGCTGGCTGGCTGGCTGGCTGGCTGGATGGCTGACTGTTGAAGAAGCAGTGAGACAAGCTCAGCAGAGCAACAAGAGAGCTGGAGATGAATTGCTTGTACAGAGGCACTGTTAACTCCCAAAACTAGTTTTTAATGTAGGGTGTGCCTTCAGAGTTTGTGTAAAGGGTAAGTGGAGTTACACAAGTATAGCCCTGGAAAAAGACATGTGGCAAGCCACCATTGCATAATCCTCTGGGGACACGGTTAGAAACTAGCAAAGGCAAATAAGCTATGAAGAGAGAAGCGAGTAGCCTGCTGCTTTCTGGTCATTAAGCTCTGTCATAAGTGCTCTCGCAGGTTCTGTTCTCTCCTTTTCACCTTTGGCCCCGGAACGATCCTCGAATTAATGCCATTTGTTCAACACAACAGTTTCTTTGTTGGGAAATGCACGAGAAATGGCTCAGGTATTGATATGTATATTAGCCTCCACAGGCCAGGTCTCATCTGCAGTTGAACAATTCCTATTGACTAGCATTTGCTGCCGCCGTAAGTTATTGTCTCGATAATTGATCTAATTGATCCGGCTCAATGGAAATCAACCAAAATGAGTAGTTTAATAAGTGAAGATGTTTCTTGTGAATCAATACTGATTATTAGTCAAAAGAGGCTAGGGTGTAGGACGGGGTCATCTATTGGATAACCTTAGCTGTTTACGTTTTTAATCGGCCTCTTATTTGTGTTTTGAGTTCCAGAGATTTTTTTTTTTTTTTACCACGCGGCTGAAATCTCCTCGTCTGGCTTATGTCTTGACAAAGTAAATAAATGATTCACTAGCCTCGCCAGTCGGGTTGGAATGTCAAAGGTCAGGAGGTCGGCGCAGCAAGCAGCCAGATTAGGTTTGAGGACACCATACGCTCAGTTCTCCTCTATTTGATTACTGCTTACCCATGTGTCCTCGAACATGGACGAACAACCCGAGCGTAGCTCACTGGCGAGCTTAATGTTAGAAGGAATGAAGGTGAACACGTAGTAATTCAATCATCTTCAACATCTAAGGCCTTTTTTTTTTAGACCTGTGTTGAAAAAGATTGCAAATGCAGAGAAACATATTCAGGATCATCCGGTTGAACCAAACCCGTATTTTTATGGCTTACCTTGTAATTGTCACGACAGAAGAAAGGTTGCATTAATCTGTTCCTCAAACTGGACTTCCTGGATCATATTTCATTGGCTCACCGGTACCTTAAACATTACACCCTCACCGACACTTCATCCTGCCATATTTTTTTATTATTACAGGGCTGTTTTTTTGGTCTGAAAACACCACTAACACTGAACTTTTCAGCAGACCAGTCCTGTTTTGATTGAGACCTCATGCGGTTGAAACAAATGCTGGGTTTTGAAGAAAAGCAACCACGTTGGAGGATGGTGAGGTAGAGTACTTGGCAGCGTGTTGCATCTCGATGGGGAAGGAAAGAGTACTATGTGTCTGTTATTGTTGAAAAGTTAGGACTTCTCCTGCACAATCTGTCATTTGTTTTCAAGGCAATAGACAACCCACAGGGAACAGATCCCGTTTCAAACGTTAAAAAAAAAAAAGGCTTTCAAGGCATTTGAAGTAAACAAATTAGACTCGGTGGCTGCGATGGCTCAAATGACAATATTTATCAATAATTGGAAATGATAAAGAACATCTTTGATATGTCGGTGGCTTCACCGTGTCTAGAA
The DNA here is from genome assembly GCA_036937835.1 of Pampus argenteus. Lineage (NCBI taxonomy): Eukaryota > Metazoa > Chordata > Actinopteri > Scombriformes > Stromateidae > Pampus > Pampus argenteus. The sequence goes on from CM072873.1 coordinate 19,627,443, forward strand.
GGCAGAATGAAGGGAAGCCTGCGGTTTCTTTTCACAATCTCAGTCTCATTATAAAGCTTCACAGCAACACATTTTATAATGCTGTGTTTGCTTGAATAAACAGCTACAATTTGGCACAAAACAGACACCGCGGATGCCTGACTTCAACAAGCTGCCAGCCTCTCTGTGCTCACGATGGAAAGCAGGGAGCCAAGGAGCCTCTCTGGTGGAAATTATGAATATAAAGTCATGCATTATAGATTTGCAGGTGAATGTATTTATTCTCCTGCAAAAGTCGGAAATGTAAGCCAGCCAAATCAATGCGGGAGAGTTCATCTTTGTCCACCTAATCATTTGCTAATGGCTACTATCAATTGTCTGCCCACGGCTCCTGCATCCAACACCGTTGCAATTAAAGTCAACAAGCACATACTGTACTGTCGTCTAAAGATGCTTTAGCATGGGATTCCAGGTTAATGTATTGATTATCTTCTGCATGGTAAATTGGATTTATTCCACATCATCAGTCTTGTTTATTTATTTATAACCACCCTGTAATTCATCAAAAATGAAAGATTTCCTATCTTGCTGATGGGCGAGAGCGTTAGCTGTCAAGGTAATCAAATGTATTGTTTTATTTATTTATATATATTTTTTTAAATGTAACATTTTCCACGCTTTTGATTTATGCGGCGATTGATGACAAACGATTTAAAAAAAAAAAAGCAAATCTGAGGAAATAGTCAGAATTTGTAGAAAGCAAAAGTGTGTCCCGACAGAAAACAGACCTAAATGTGCAGTGCTGTGTTAATGCAACCCACCGGACACCGCTTGTATGTCACACAGACTTAACAACAGCTTGCACTTCTGAACATGTTACTTATTTATTTATTTGCTTACTAGTAAAGCCCTGCACCCACATCCTTGTGCTTCTGCCAGCATTGACAAATACAACACAATACAAAGGAATGCTTGCCTTTGGATTATTATTATTTATTCATGACGCCCCGGAGTCTTCCTGTCCATTTCCAGACATTATTTTAGTGTTCTGTCACTGTTTTAGTAAAGACAGTAACTACATCTCCAGATCATAAAATAAAAAAAGGAGATAGCGGTGGATGTGCACGGTGTGTATCCTTATACACTTGTATATAAAGTCATATCTGCAAGCATCAGTGTGTGACGCTTTGTTTTGGCAAATTAATTCTTCCAACAGGATTTCAAAAAAAGAAGAAAATATCCAGGTCAACTTCTGGAAATATCCATATTCCCAATATATTACGAAAGTGATGTGTTTCTTTGTTGCTGAAAGTAATCCCACGCTTCTTAAGTCACTCTCAGGCTCAGGGGAGTGTTCCTATATGCATAACACAGTGCGTGTGGATCTGCGCTGTGAGCTCTCCTCTGGCATTGATGTACACTAATGTACTCCACCTCCCCTTGGGTAGACCTGTCTGCATCATCTTATCAGAATCCCATACATCTATCCATCCCAACGCCAACGTCATTGTCTGTAATAAAAAGGTTTTAGCCGAGAGAGGCAAGGCGAGCTATTCACCATAATATAATATTCCCAGCGTCGTCTGCACTTTAAACCTGTCTCACACTGACAAGCGTGCTTCACCCTGTGGGGTCAGTGGGATCTCCCATCACTGTCCAACCGCGCAGTCTGACTGACGCAAATCCTATAGAATTGCCTGTTTTCAACTTGAGCGTGCATCTCCTCTTGACACTTGCAGCGCTTCTGCGGATCTCCAGTAACAATATCACCTATAGAATCAATCGCAGCACTGTATTTGAGGCCTATGGACGTCATTGATCAATGCTTTGATGTCATGGCCTTTCATAAATTGCGACCTTTTTAGTATTGGCATGCCCCCGTCACTCCCGGAGACAGTCCCCCCTCTCCAGTGGGCACCGAGCGAGAGGCTGGGAGTCTGAGGCAAACCGGTGCCGTGTCACAGGTGTCAATACAGCTGCTCCTTATTGACAATTAGGCTCCTCTGGACCCCTGAAATGAAATTGGAGATGACAAGCCTCTGACTTTTATCCTGACCCCACACCTCATCCCAGAAATATGTAATCGTGGCCCCTCCAGGGGAATTCAGTTTTTTTATTATTATTTTTTTATTAAGAAATAAAAAATGACAATGCTTGTTTTAAAGGGATGTGTTTGATAGCGATTCCCATATATTCAGAAAGAGACATCCAACAGGCTGCATTATGCATCCCGTGTGCTTGTGTGACCCACAGCCCAGAGTGAACAGGGAGAATATTTGTTTGTGTGCCTCTGCAGTGACACTTGGCCATCTCGTACTATTCTTTTCTCTCCGATGCTTCAAGCAGTATATATGTTTTCAGGAGAAGGCAGCATTCAGAAGTACTTTAGCTTGTTAAAATTGACCATAAACAGCTCATTGTTTTAAGAGGGCCAGACACGGTCATTTGATACCAGCGCTAGACTGGCTTCTCGCCCCTTAGCTATCCTGTTATTTCACTCCAGTAGCACACATGGGGTTGTACGGATGAAATATTGCCAATATAAGGCGAGCACACACTGCTTGGGAGGGATGTGTACAGAGCATTCTTTTACACTCTGGGAAATGTTCAGACTGAAAGCTCACGGTGGATATTAATGTTACAACAGTTTCATTTTGCTTTCATTTACAAGAATATATGAGCTCTATCACATATTTTCCTACAGTACCTTCCTATATTTGCATTTTTCTTTGATTGACTCGTAAAAAAACAAATGAACTTAGAACAGCACGGAGCACAAACATGTTCAGAAAACATCTAAAAAAAATAAATAAAACAACATTCATTATTTTAAAAAAAAATGTTTGTTTGGATTAATTCAAGATTTTTCTGTGAAGATAAAAGAAATGGTGCATTCAGGACCCCACCTGTCTCTCTCCACAGTGCTCTCCCCCCACACCCTCCTCTTTCTCTCTTTCGTATTCAGCCCATCATCGGTGCCCCTGACGGCAGTCTGATGTGTTCTCAGCGTGCTCCTTTACATGCACATGTCAGCGCAGTTGAATGAGTCACCTGAACTGACAGCAGATGGTGCTCTTTGGGTACGAGAGGCCTGATCCATCCACTCAGCCCCCTCTCCTTGCAATCTATCATCATTCTCCTTCTCTGTCTTCTCCCCCAAGACCACTGAGGGGACTCTGGACCACCATCCTCTGTGCCATCATTTACCTTTGTGCAGGGGAATGTCAGCCTGCTCAGCCTTGGGCTTTTTATCCAGGGAGCTGGCTGCAGCTAGTCGACGTGCAGTTTAGACAGGGATCCATGGGGCACTTCTTAATGATGTGGTTCAGTGATAAACCTGGGAAAGACTGACTGACTGAAAATTGTCTCGGTGTGGTAGTGAAAGCCTAAAAAAAAAACACACACACAAAAAAAAGCAGCACATTGTACAGAGGCTGCTGGAGGAAAGATTGACTGAGATTCAATGCTCTAAACTTTCAAACTGGTCTCATTCTCCAAATGTTTGTATTATACAACATATAAAAGATGGATTCCCAGGAGCAGGGGCATAATTAAAAAAAAAAAAGTGATGGTCGGCTAACGTTGTAAAATAAGGAAGCCCTATCGATTAGCATACATTAAATGTGCACATGAAGACACATTTTACCCAGAGAGTGTCTTTAATGTTATATAAAAAGCCATAATGAATCCATTTAGAAACCTGATATACAGCGTGTAGGATTTAGCTTTTCACAAGCTCTCTGACCTGTCTGTGCAATGCAAATGTTTTAATATGCCAGAGTGTTTGCTGGGAGCCAATCAGGTATATTGCGGTGATTAGATTAAAATCCGATTTTTCCGTCAACTCAGCAAAGCTGTATCGGTAGTCAATTAAGATCTGTCATAATGTGATGGAGGACAGTTTGAAATGATCCCCTGCTCTGCTAAATGTATGACAAGCTACTACTAAAAGGGTCACTGCCATGACCTTGATTCACCAGAGGCTTTAAATACACAATCTGCTGGTTTCAGCATATGCAATATTTTCTCGTAGTCTCCAAGTGAAACATCAATGAAGTGTGTCTGCAGGCGCCTGTGCAGACAGTTCTTTATACATTTCCCATTTTCCCACACAATAGAAATCAATGCACAAGTAATTCACATATTCATTAAGAAAATATGTCCACATGTTCTAAACCTATTTGTGAATTAGCTGACAAATTATTCCCTTTCACATTAGTGCTTTGACTGAGCGGTGGGCAGCAGGATTCAGACTTAGACACTTTTTTTTTTCTTCTCTCGGTTAATAGTCCTACTTAATACTCATCAATCATAGCAGTCAAAAAATATTGATTGCTGGCTAGATTAAATCAGAGTTATTCCACTGTGATGGCTATTACAAAGTACAGCTATTACAGTGAAACAGTTCTTGATTTACTGTCTGTGTATTGTGCTGAGATTTGTGTGTGAGTGTGCTTGTGTATGTAAAAGTGTGTGTGTGTGTAGTTCAGTTGAGCTGATTCAATCTTTATACAAAGTTTGAAAATGCATTTTCTTTCTCCACAGCGTGTCTCTACATCTCTCTTCACCTCCTGGAGTTTTATTACAAAACATCTATGCGAATCAACTCTGACAACTTTTTTCAGGGAACGCCGTCGTGTTTTGTTTTGTTTGAGAGATGGATGTTGCACTGTATGACTGCACTTTTGCACAATGTGGATGACCGTGTGTGTGTGTGTGTGTGTGTGTCAGAAATGATGTCATCAGAAATACTCACGGTTGCATTACTAAGAGCTTCGTAACACCTATGACACATATACAATCACCTAACGAATTATATCAATAATAAATACGGGTATTCTCCACCTACTGGAACTTGTGTCAGCCCCACTGACAGTATAGAAGCACGCTCTGTTAGAGATGTACTGTCTGCCCCATTTGACCTCCGTTGGCTTCATCACCGGGGAGTTATGAAAGCCTTGTGAGTAGCGAGCCTGTTCTGTACTGCAATTGTCTGAGACAGGTGCCTCAGAGCACTGAAACAGCTGGGACCGGTCATCAGTGCTCACTGGAGATGACATCACCTGACAAGTGTTCGTCTGACTCATCTCTCACTCTCTGGCTTCACGTAAGGCCCTTGACACATGCATCACCGCCGAAGCACTCGTACAGGAGAGGAGTGTCGGACCGGACGAGGGCCGCGGGCGCTAAGTTCAGTCATGCTGCTTGACTTATGCCAAGACCATGTAAAAAGGAGGTGAGGTAAGAGGGTAAGAGGGCAGAGGCAGGTGATGCGGCCGCTGTCATCATCATCATCACGCTCTGACAGGTGCTTTACTTTGCATCAATGGCCCTTTTTGTATAAGAGAGGAATGCTGCGGTTTAAGGGCAGAAGAAGTAAGAAGTCTGACACAAAGGACAATTAAACTAGAGAAGTCAAGAGTAGGAACAAGGCTGCTCCACTTTAGTGTTTAGGGCTGTGAATCAGGGAAGGTCCATCCCTGCCTAGGACATAAAACAGTGATCTCTTTAATTACCTAGCATAAAATCCACAGTATAATATTCTCACCCCAGCATTATACAGGACTGGAGTCGTATGATTCTCTGGAGGTGACTGTCTAGTCCTACGACAAGGGGAAAGATGAAGGTAATGTAAATGGATGGGCTCTTTTGTGGGCAGCTGTAAAAAGCAATCAATTAATTTGGTAATTTATACATCTCAGTAGAAGGTGAATCAGATGGAATATGTGATTTGCCATTAAACTGTCCAACACATCATTCTTAACTTTAGATGACTATTCATGAGCTGAATACCTGGCGAGTGCGTGTTCTGCTTTTTCACAACACCTTTGCAGCTATTTACTTATTATTATTTTTCAAGGTCATAATAGAGGCAGTACAATTCAAATACATAAAGTTAAAGTATCATCCTGATGATGAGAAGAATTTAGTTCCAGTTAGGTAAGGTAGAGATGCGTAGCGATGATGATGCTACATAAAATCATAGGGTTGTTATTATTGCATCGGTTCCTCAGCCTTTCTTTCCCATAAAGCATCTGATAAGTGCATGCTGCTGCTGCTGCTGCTGTGAGAGCAGCATTACATCATCACACTCCTTCCTGGCAAAGGGAGCCGTGGCACGATGAGATCAGAGCCCCCTTGTTATCCCGGTAGCAGAGCAGACTGCTGCAGGACCTAAAGGATCCTCTCCCACAGTCAGCCAGACGCTGTTTGTCTGCAGCAACCCCAAAAAAAAACAGGTTCATCTTCAGGTGAAGCCTGTTTTTCAGGTGCAGGGCAAAGAAATCTATATAAGGCTTTAAACACACACACACAAACAAACAGAGAGGCACATATTTCAGAAACTCGCAAAAATCACAAAAATACCCCGCGATGTTTGCTTTGTCATCACCGAGCATACAAATCATTTTCTAGCTCAAGTGCTCCATGTAATTTAGAAGGTTTGTTCAGTTAATCTCTAATTACAGAGTTTTACTGCAAACACAAATCCAAATGGTTGGATTCAAAACAAAACAGATGTTGGCCACATAACCTCTAAAGATTCAGCTTCATCAGATAAATGTTAGTCTGTGTCCTTCACTTCCAGGGTACCAGGAGCTCGTCTGCCATTTGGGATTCAGACATGAAGACGAATGGACAGATGATCTGATTTTTGTGGACCTAGGTGACTCCTGCCCCGGCTACGGTTACAGTCTCCACCCACTGACTGTCCCTCCCACACCCCTTCTTCCTATGCTGGTTATCCTGTCTGTGACACCATAATGATGACAAAGACTAACCAGTAAACAGCAGCATCCAGCTCCATAGACGACCCTATTATGGTGCAATGAAAGTGAGGGATGGAAGCGCGGTTGTCATCCGGGGGAGCTGCAGCAACAGCGAGGCGGCGGAGTGAAGATGACCACGGCGGTGCTGGCATTGAGTTGAACTGTTTGTCAACAATCAGTCTATCCGTCAGCGTAATGCAGTGTAACAAATCAGCTGTGCCGCTGGTCTCTGTCTGTGACCAAGTACTGGAAACTGTGTCACGGCTGCTGGGAGAATCTCCTCAGATCCTTCAGTATGACTTACTAATGAGGAACTGACCCTGTATTTAAGTGGTGTCAGATTACAGTCTGAACATTAATACCTAATTATGTTAAAAATAATATGAATACGTTTGTTTTCTTCCGTTTTTTGTGCCTTTCTGTCCTGATAAGTCGGTGCACCTTTAAATCTTTTTTTTTAAGTAGATACATTTGCACAATGCGACTTGTGAATAAGTTTTTTTGAGTTGCTCGTACACTGATGCCTACTTTTCCCTTTTTGTTCTCTGTCCCGTGCCAAGTTTCAGCAGCTGTGACAACAACAGAGACCAGAGACTTAAATAGATAAATTGTTAAACACAAACCCGTCACACATGCTGCCATTCAAACAGTCCGTCTAACTAGATTAACACATTGCCGGCGCTCTGATGAGTACAACTTACATACATTTCAGTTATGTGCAAAAGGAAGCAGGGGACAGTATAATGACCTCATGGCAAACGGACTAGCATGTCCACACACACATCTGCACACACACACACACTTTTTTTTTTATTTTACTTGTGCATGAAATCAGTGCTCAGACACTGTGGCCACGCTTGCAGTTGTCCCTTTTCACTGCTTTTACTATTGTTGAGTAAAACGCCATTGTGAGCCCCAAAACGGATTAGAAAGCGAGGAATAAAGAGCAAGCTGCACACATTTTCCAAGTTCTTTTAAGAGGCTGCCCACAGTTATACAATACGCTATTGCCACTGCACAATGTGATCGAGAGCTTTGAGGGGAGATGTAATCCCTCGGGTCACCAGTTACACATGGTAAGACATTCTTAAACACACACTCAACCTCGCATTCGGTAGCACAGATGTGTGCGATTGAGTCTGTATTAGCAAGCGCTGGGTGGCACGTAGTTATCGATATTAATCATCAGTAAAGCATATGGTCCTCAATCACTGCTTGATTAATCAATATATTGACACTATCACACCTGTGCAAGATAAATCACCCGTGAACATGAGCTTGTTGTGCAGTTCATTCAATATACATGAGAGGATCATTCAAGAGGTAACATCCCCGTGGTACAGCTGAGGACGGGCTGAAGGTGATGCAGCACGTAGGAGGTGTGTATGTGTTCATTTTACTCTCACCAGAAACACACACACATACACACACATGCGCATGCACATGTACAGGAGGGGACACGCGTACACACACGCTTGCAGCACAGCAGACAGTGTGTGTGGAAATGCATGTTCCACTCTGATGACATCACCGTCTTGGCTAGGTAGCTGGGGCATTTTCCATAGGCTCGCCTCTGTTGCTGTGGAGAGGCCTCCACCAATCCCCTCCCCTCCCTCCTTAATGTATACAACAGCAGCTCCATGAATGATCTGTGACATCGCTTCCTTGGGCCGATCCAAAGACAACATTATGTGACCGCTCAGGACCCCCCCACCTCCTCCCACACACACACACACACACCTTTTCAGCTTTCAAATCACCTGATGCGACGTGTTTATGGCTATTTGTCGCGTACTGTGTGAGCAGAATACTGAGCGGGCCTCATGATGGGCTCATATGACATGTGACAGCCCATCATCTGTGTGTGTTAACTAAGCATTTCCATTTAACTCTTGGTCTTGGCTTGTACATAATAAAAGGTGTTCCGCATGTCAATTTGTTTTGGGATCTTACAGTCTTGATACAGTAAAGACTGAACGCAGCGGCCCGGAAAAGGATTGACCAGCTTCGTATACAGACTGTGATTTAACACTGAACAGAGCTCATAGAAAAAGCCAGGCAGAGAACTGCTGACAACATTGTCTATTACTCTGAGCTCTCTGCAGTCCATGCACAATACATGAAGTGTGCATGCTATAAATCCTTGGCTGTTTTGCTCGATACCCATACCTGACACCAGCTGAAGATCTATACCTGTCTTGAAACGTCTACCCCCCCTTGTCTCAATAGCCCTGTCCCTTGGTAGACATTTAAAGAGGCGTGGGCAGCTAAAGCTTTCTTTCTCTAGGGCTTTCAGAGAAGAAAGAGTTCAAGAGGTCAGAGATATGTGTTATTTTCCCACCAGTGCAACACTCAGGATGTGTCAGAGCCATGTGTCAGGGAATGACAGCGAAAAGAAAGACGGTAGGAGAGGTAGATCTGGCAGACAAAGGCCAGACTTCACAGAGAAAGCTTGAGATCAATGGATCGGCAGGCTATGCACCCCACGCTCACAAACAAGTGCACACACACGCGCACATACACACTCCAAGAAACACAGGACGCTGCAGTTTGATGCTAAGATTGACCTATCTGGAGCCCGTCACTAAAAAAAAAAAAAAAAAAAACTTACAGTACAGACAAATACATGAATAGAAACTTACACAAATGAAACACTTCCACCTCGATACCACTCCGAGTAGAGTCACGGTGTACCTCAACAGTCCCCCCTCCCCTATGCTTGTCATTTTGACGAATGGATCTGGGTAACTGTCAATTAAAATGAAATCCCATCTGCGGAGTAGAATGAGGAGGACACATTGAATAAAACACACACACACACACACACACCCAACTGGAGACCAGTAAGCTTCTGCCCAGAGACAAGGGTTGATCCACATGCTGGGCTTCATATGGGCAATACATCAAACAGACAACATTATCACTGACTACACCTCTGAAAACTTCAACATGATTAATTATAATTAATTAGTGAAATGCTACATGTTGGCTAATTTATCATATTTGCATTATTCAAAATCAATCATCAAAACATAGCCAGCAGCAGGCCTCCAATTTATTTTTATTTATTTATTTTAATTTTTTAATTTATTTTGCATCAAAGTGCTAAATCAGCATGTTGGTTTTTGTGAATTTTCATTCCCCCCGGAGACGATTCGAGACAGTCGTTGGTAAACAATTTAGTCCCAACCTTTGTCCAACTTCAACCAAATGAATCTGTCTTCAATGTGTGTACGTGGATGCTAATTCATTTTAAAGCACATCTGTCATTCATATTGATCACTGATTGACATCCTGCAACCTTGCTGAATAAGGCGAATCTGCCTATTTGTGCTGTTTGTTTTTTATCAGGTTTATAAAGTTAATGTTTAAAGTGAATCTAAATGACAGCCATACATTTCTAATGACCTCAGCCTGGAGTCCATCCAATCCCCTTTTTTATGCAAAATCATCACTATATGATTGAGACCAAAAGTGTTGGTGGTGAAAGTCAGTGTGCGAGCCTCATTACCTCAATTAATGGCGATTCTTATTGCATAAGCAAAACTCATCTGAGGGTAGAAGTCAATACCTTTGTCATGGTTGTGATAATGGCCTTAAATGCTCATCTGTAGTGATATGCACAGGGAGAAGTTTGGAGACTGACACTGAAGGACGTCAATGCTGCAATATAAGGTAATTAAAAATGAGTGCGTCGCAGCCATTGCAATTAAACAGGGAAAAGTGTGTCAGGGCCTGTGTATGATTTGTATCATTAATTTTCATTACCAAGTATTTATTAACCTTTTTATCTTGTGTAGTCCTGATGGTGATCCGCTCTGTGTATATCTTGACTCTGTGTGTGTGTGTGTGTGTGTGTGTGTGTGTGTTTCCACCTCCTACAGACTGTTCCTATCATGGGAAATTTCATGTGCGGTCCAGGGAACTGTAAATGTTCATGTTTTTTAATACACAGCGCATTCATCAGCAGCAGGAAACTGCACAGCGTTAGCAGGCGGTCCAATGAAGGAAATATTATGGCTCATAATTAAATTTGAAATTAAGTGATATTTCATCTCTTCTCATTAATTAGAAAAGAGGTCTTCTGCGGTATAATTATTTATTTCTAGCAATGGGAGGGGACAATCATAATCCTCCCAGTGATGTCAGGTAATGGTTCCACTTCAGGTGAGGTTGGAGGTTTGCATACATTTGAGATATGTTTTGTGGATCGTTGTCATCAGCAGGTTTAAGTGAGGTTCATTAGATCAGAGCTCACTGATGCTTGATAATGACAAGGTGTGGGGGCGGTGAGGGGGGGCATCGTCAAGATATGATCCTAAACCAGTAGACTGCAGGACAAAAAAACACAATTAATAGCGATCTGTGAGATGGTACTTGCATTAGTCAGGCTATAATGACATTAGACCACTTCCCTTTATGTGCATCTGGAGGAATAAAAGTGTTGCTCAATGGCGATCGCTATCAAAGATGCATGGCGGTATGGATAGTGGCTGGTAGGGGATTAAGAACACGATCTCTCATTCCAGCCCCATACGTTCTCAGTAATGTCAAGAGGGGATGTGGAGAATAAATACCTTTGCCCAGATACATGGATACCAATGCCACCTCAGTCACCTGGTCTTAACTTTGATCAGTCATTTTCTCGTAACGAGATTTTTCTGATTTCATTAAATAGTCATTTCGCACCTGGAAGCCCAAAGCTTCGCAGAGAGATCAATGATCTAATCACGTTACCGTTAAGCCAATTGGCTTGAAAAGTCCTTTGTGATATCCCTTTACTGTTTTAATGACTTAGTTCAGATTAAACAGGTTTTAGGAGGCAGGGATTAAGGGACACATCCACTGAGGTGGAAAAAGCTTTTTCTGATGCATAATTTATCGCGAAGAAAGAGAAAGGATTAACGATGGACCATGTGCCCGCCACTCAACATCCGCTGGTCAGTGATTAGAAGAGAGGCCTCGGGACAGCAGAGACGTCGCAGCCTTCATAAAACAAGATATCATTTCTCTCTTTCTTTCCTTTTTGTCGTGTAATAATAAGACACAGTTTTCAGTGTCTTCTGTTTTTTTTCCACGTTTTAGTTCATGACTCACTTCGCCGACAAAGCGCAGCAAGTGATTTGTTCAAACCCGCAATGAGTCAACATCATTAACCAGCAACCATTGACAATGATTTACTAACCACAAACAGTAGTGGGGGATGATTGCCTGACTCAGTGAGAGATCCACAACATCTAATTTGCACAATTATTGTTTTATTAGTCACGTACCCAACTTACCTGATGGCTGCCTGAAGGTGTAGCGATTACTATGGAAATAGAGTCTGCTTTTTTTAGTACCGCGTTCGAAAAGGCGAACAGACTGAAGAAAAACTGTGACAGCGTTTGAGAAATAAGTCGCTTGGATTTCATGTGAAAGCTGCAGCACATCTACCATCCATTCACACATCATCTCTGAGCACTGCTGCGTTTCTCCCGCAGACTAAGCGTGTGCTTGTTGGCCCTCTGGCAACATGTGTTTCCTCAAACCTCATGTGCACTTGGCAATGAGAAAACATGTAAATAAACATAATAAAAACACTGCAGAGTCACATCTGCCAATGAAAAGGAGTAGATCTGCTGGCGTCAGCCCCGCACCCGTAGCTTTATGAAGGCTCTAAAATGTTAATTATAATTTGGAGACATGTGGTTGAACACTTTCCAAACATATTTTGTCTCTCGGTACCTGATTTTTCTGGCTGCTGCTTCATCCTTTTTACCAAAAACTGTTTTTTTTTTTATTCTCCAGCCCTGTTTTATTTCTTCCTCAGGCTCTTAAATTATGTGTCCATGAGCAGGAAGAACCATTTGCTCCTGCTTGAATACCATGAATAGCAATAACAGTGCCTTGAAAACACATTACCCAACACAATTAGAGCATACGATGCTTCTATAACCTGCAAGGCCACTAACTCAGAGCCCTGTAAACACATATTTACTTTTAAATGAAGTTTATTCTCTGTCTCTATTGTCGGAGACCTATTTTTTCTGTTTCTATCAAAAAGATGCACATGTTTTCCTCTTCAGAGTAATTTTAATTTATGAAATTGGCTGCAGTAAGTGTGCTTAGGGAACGGTGGATTTATGAAATAAGACACACAAAACTGAAACAGCCCTCCGGTGGGATGTTCAACAGAGCTTTTCTCATGCAGTTGCTATTTGTAGACGAATTGCTATTCTGTTGGCCTGAGGATATCAAAGCTGAGGCGTTTTATTGGTTCACCTGGTGCCTGTTAAAGCCACTGGTAGGCTGTGTCAGTGACAAACGGCTGATTCACCGTGCACTGACTAATCCAACGCAACCGAGAGAGTGAAAGAAGAAGAAGAAGAAGGCCTCGGAGCTTCGTCTCCTTCTGTTGTAAAACACTCCACATACGGCCCCCGGCTGTGCAGGAAGTGAGGATTATGAGTATTCACTTCTACTCTTTTCGCTTTGGGTGAAAGTGTGCGGAAGGAGTGGATGTGAAATTATGAAAAAAGGAGCCAACCTGAAGACAGAACACCTGTGTTCCCACGAAAAACGTCAGTCGTCAGTGATTATGACCCTGAGACGCAGCAGGAGGCCGTGGTTCACTTCCTGTTTCCAACTGCATTCAGGACAGGTTTATTTTTATTTTTATTTTTTAACCACAATGTCTTGGTGTTTACTGGTGGCGTGATGACGAAGGTTGTAGTAAAGCTCCTATGAGTCATTCTCTGTTATTACAGACACAACAGGTTCACATATCAGCTCATAATACCGAATAAATTAAATTCAGATTCAACACACTGACTTGTTGTTTTACTCTCTTAAGTAATTTATTATTTTACGGCTTTAGTTTAAACAAAGACGTCGTTTAAATTAAAAAGGAAAAAAAAAAAAAAAGGAAACAAAATGCAACGAGTATGAAATTGCATTACTGCAGAAAAAAAACGACGTGTGATTGTGATTTCTTTCCAACTGAAGCTACTTCCATTTCACGAAAACACGTCTGTTACAAGTAAAAACCTAATTAGTTAAGACCAGGCTTAATCCACCTCAGGGAACATAGACCAGGATGTAGCGTTAATGGAGGCATTTGTGCCAGAGAGCACACCTGCTAATTTTGTGTTATCATATTGTGCAGTAGATTGTCAAACTGCATTATTACACCTGTCTGAAGAGCAACATACGCTAGAAGTCGCTGCACAACACCTTCTGTCTGAGCATGCAAGCGTTTCAGCTTATCATGATTAATTATCATAGCCAAACGTCCAAATGTCAGTGTTGACTCTGAGAAACAAATATGAGCATGTCGTTGCAGTGCAGCAGAGTTGGACTCACGCAGCGGAGTTATTAATCTGTTCTCCCCAACTCATCTCATTGTCCCCTGCATAATGACAGTCTGTGTTAATTGTGACTGTTTATAAAATGGAGCTCGACGTCGGAGCCAAGCTGCGCTAATCTCATCATCCTCGTTTTCTTTCTCTGCACCACTAGGTTTGAAAATCAACTATTGATGTTCCTTATTACATTAGGTGAGCTGCTTGATGGCAATACACAGCTGCAGGCCGTTTGTATGGATATCCTATTGATCTGATTTACATATATAGAGAGTTTGTTGTTTGTTGCTGAGCAGACACTGTGTGTCTGGAAGTGAACTATTGAAAATGTGACATTCTCTGTCACTTTGAAGAGGTTTTTTATTTTTTATTTTTTAATACAACCAGCGACAAAACATTTATCACAAAAGTCACGATATTGTCATAAAATGTGTCTGCAGACTGGTGATTTCCATGTGGCTACGGTATCTATTATACTAAATCAACATTTTCATTTCAATCAAGAACACTTTGTGAAACAACTTACTATGCAACACTTTGACAATAGAGGAAAGTAGAAAATAGAACCGATGTAAGCAGTGAGAGATACCGAGAACAAACAAGACAACAAAAGACGAGTGGAAAACTTAAAGAAATGAGAAGTTTAAACATCCACCTTCAGACTGAACATGAAGTAAAGTGCTTTATTCACTATATTTGAACTTGTACATTCAGCACACGGCTCATCTAAACTGTTAATTCCCACAGACTCTTTCCTCTGTATGTTCACGGAGTTCAGCTCTACATCTAGGATATAAACTTCTGTTGTTGTTGTCGCTCATTTCTGCTGTTTAGACTGAACTTCTGTCTTTTGTATGCGACCGTGCTTCCTCAACAACTGTCTATCTTCCCTTTTTAATTCTCCCTCTCTATTGCAGAGGCTGGTATGACACGGTTACATTAAACATAAAACTCAAAAAGCATCGACTGTCTCTCACGCTAAGCTCTAACTAATGCATGTACATGTACAAAATATTCAGGTGGTGAAACACTTGAGCAGTAAAACGTTACACATTACGCTGTGCAGACACTTGCATGTTTAAAGTTGTATCAGTTTGCTGCTGTGATCTGGTGCTAGTTGTAAACGATGCTGCCCTAATTTCGTGGCTTTCCAGGGCGAGCTGAGGAATCTTGCCTCATTTGTCTCTAATTTGTTCCCAGTGCACATATGAGAGGGGTTATAAATACATTAGTCCTCTCCATAACGCAGCACACTGGGGGGGCGCTGGGCAATCAAGCAGCTTGCTGTACGTATAGTGCTGCTTTTTACCCAGTCTAAGAGTGGCAGCGTTAAGATGAGAACGCGTGCTCTACATCTACATTTACCTCGTGCGGTGACTGTCGGCAGGTTGTGCTGTCCCAGAGGTGCGCTGTGCATTAAAGCCTTGAGCGTTGGACAGATCGGATGCGAACCAGTGCAATAAAGGGAACTGCAGGCCATGTAGTTCCAAAACTACTCATATCTCTCATCCCCCTGATGTAATCCAACGGTGGTTTGAGTCAGTGGTGCGGAAACATCAATTAAAACATGATGATTATCACTAAATTTGTCATTAGCCCTGAGGAGGAAGCAGCCATAGCCAGAATTTCTGTCTTTTCTCTTACAGACACACACACACAGATGATTGCCTGCAGGACTTTTCAGAGGAAGAGATAGGTCTGAACTTGTTCTCCACTTGGGAGAAAATCAAATCCTGGTGCATTTTCATCAGCTGTCATTGTCAGATAGATATTTCGGCCTTGCTGGGCAGGAAATTAGGCTATTAAATTACAGCTTTTCACAAGGCCCTCGTCATTTAGTCATGCTTTCCTACAGATGTTCTCTCAAAGTAAGTCATTGTAACCATCTATCTTTCCCATGGCTAAATACCTTCTTTCAGTAGACTCAAACTGCTGCTCTGCTGACTGTCATCTCTTTTGTTTTCTCTCTTTCTTGCTTTTCCGCTGATATCTTGGCTTAATTTGCGCCTGCTTTGGGTTTAAGCGCAAAATCAATTCCAAGGAGGTCAGCAGGGGTCAACGGTCGGGCCAGAGCCAGAGCAAAGTGGATTACTGATTATCATGCAGGCAACATGGCCACCATATTGGGACAACCGCGACCTAGATATCACATCTGTATTATGCACTGACAGAGAACCAATCATAAGATTTGAAATGTGGAAAAAAAAGGGGGAGCTACTGTCGCATAGAAAAGCAAAACACATTCATTCACATGATTCCTACCTTATTTTTTCATCATTTCATGGAGCGTTGGAGTAATGTTTTTCATTCCAATAAGAAGTAGCAGACAGGGGTATGAATTTTCTATGCTGGTCTCATAAGATGGGATGTTTGTTTTTTTGTTTTTTTTTTCATTTTCGAGACAATGCAACAGATATTATGGAATAACAAGTTCTGAGATGACAATTGTAACTCAAAGAGAACCGTCGCCTCACATTCACACATAGAGACAAAGATTATCCCACAGCTAACAGACGACACACCGCTCAATGACGTCAACTTTACTCTCTCATGCTACATAAGTCGCTGGGCAGTGATGACGGGCCGCGCTAAGGTTGTTGCTGCTAACGCTTGAATAATTCTGATCAGATTTCAGCTCAAACATGTTCGGATGCATTTGAGAAGTTGACATTTTGGAGAAATAGAAGTGCAATAAAACTATTATTGTTTCTATACGCAGCCTCGGGACATCCAATCAGAACAGAGGGGGGACGGGCCTTAAAGAGACAGGAGCTAAAACTGAGTGGCTGCAGTGTAAGATAAATAAGGATATAGACGTGAAAATGTGCATATGTCCCTGTTAAGACAATTTTTGTTGGACTCACAGCACTGAAAAAGTATGCAGGAACTCTCTGAAGCTTTTCATTTTTCACACAACTACTTCCATCACACTGGAAGTGGTGTGCAAACAAGTGCAATATGAATGCCTCTGAGGAGACACTGTTCAAAAGTGTGTGTGCTGTTATCCCCATTTGTGTGATTTATAGTGTCTCTGCTCTCTCTGTAACTGCAGGCTTTTTGCTCCGGCTTTGAGTGCAGCCGTCGTTCTGACCAGTTTGTTTCAAACTAGCCTGTAAAGTGCAGGTAGGCTACTTTGGCCGTTGCTTTTCAACATGGTTATTTCTGAATAGACCTTTCTTTTTTTTTCAACAAAATTTTAACCAAGGAGAAGATGCAATGTTTGACATCAAGCATCAACAGCAGACATGTTTGTGTATGTAAATCATGGTATTTTATCTGCTGATTTATGAGTTTATGAAGGGACAACGCAGCATAATAAAATGTCAGTTGAAAGATTTGCACACATTCACACGCCCATCATGGTTTCGTCTGTTCCTCAGAAAAAACACGTGACATGCTTACTTCAGTGGCTCCACGTGCTTTCATACAGTCTGTTTTGTAAGCAACAAACTGGATAATTGATTTGCCTTGCTTCTTATTTTTAGATTTGAATGACATCCCGGGGAATTTTTCCAATTGTCATGATCTCATTTGTACCTACTTCTTTTGCTTGCCGTGATGTCGATTGGGGAACCTGGAGGTACCGCAGACTTTGAAAAGGGGGGCATATTACGCAGCACTTTTATCCAAGGTTGATGGAACAGCTGCTGTTCCTTGGATTATTTTCTCTTTATCTCTTTCTCCCACTCTTGTCAGAAACCCTCTCAACTAATCTATCATCCTCTCTCTCTCTCTACTTAAACTTGACTTTACTATTGGAAGGCAAAGGTAGAATGAAAGGGAAATAGGATCTCATTATTTCAGACCCACTGCTCACTCCGCTCATGATTGATCATTATCTGAAAAAAAACAACATTTGGGAGCAAGTGATTTCATTTTCGGAGGAGGAAGAATACATAGCTCTATTAAAAATATATACTCACAGAATAAAAGAAAGCATACTTGTTTCTGTGCTGGTGCTGTGATGAAATGATCAGACTCTCACCATGCACATAAAAAAAGGCTTTTGAAAGAGGTTGGTTATTGTTTCTATGAATGTTTAAAAAGTTTACTACAGTAATGGCTTCAGGCAACGCGTTTGGAGCGATGATATTATATTATATATATATAAATTATGATGGAGAAAACAATAGTCGGTGCCATATTTGAGGAAATACTGTATACAGAACTTGTTTTGTATTCACTGTAAGTAAATTCAAGCAGGCAAAAGGATAAAATAAAAGATGCATTTTCTAAAATGATTTATTTTATTGTTTTATATTGAGGTAAAGTAAGTATACAGAACAAAGTACCAGGTTAAATGTAACTGAAAAATGAAATCTGCATGATTGAAAAATAATGTGAATGTAATCCAAAACTGACAATCATGTGTGACAAACACATACCGAACCTGAAAGGACGTTTTGTTCTTCACTATATCAATGCCAGTTTGGATCGTACTCAGATTCAGATTGGCTCTTTTCTAAATTTCTTCCCTCAGTGATGCTGCCAAACGATGTACAACAAGTCAGGGCTGAAAAAGGAGAGAGTCGTATTATCCAGACGGTCTGAACAGAACCGTGACCTCTGTTTCTCTCTCAAAGCAAATACACGGAGCACACTGTGGTCCCAAACTGCATGAAACATCAAAGCAGGGAAGACACTGATGACAACAAAAGACAAAAGGCCATGTGAAAGAGCAGTTTTATAAGCTGCTCCATGCTCTCTAACCTGTCAGACAAGGTTTTGGGGGTCTTGGCCTGCCTGCCAGTGGATATGACATGCCACCAGGGAACGCGCCTTTTGGGAACAGTCTCAAACTACACAGTTGGAGAGTCAGACTTAAACTTTTACCCCGTCAGCTGACGCAGGAAAACAGCAAGCAGTTTCGATGATATCTGCTCTTGACATTAACTGAGCACTGGTTACAAAATAACAGGTTTGAATGATGTGATTGCACAGTAGTTTGGGAACTTTAATTGCACAAATCCCAAGTTGTAAGAGGATCACTGCCAACTGAAACTACTAGCTGCAACTTCCACTGATATATTGTCAAAAGTGGATGAGGGAAAGTATTAAATGATCCATGGAAATGGAGCCTATGAAATCCAGAACATAAGTAGCCTCTGGCAATTCTGCACACACTTGCTGACCTCACAGCCTCCGCACACGTATGCTCGTTCATGTAAGACGTGCGCCTGTGCTGCAGTTTAATTTGAGTTCCCTCAGACTGAGCACAGTGGCAGAGTGACGCCACCCAGGTGACTGGTCGCCAGCGTAGTAGAAGAAGAAGAAGAAGTCCAAACCTCCCTGGGAGGGCATTTATATGCGCTCAGCACATCTTTATCCCACAGGCCAGAATTTACAAATAGATTTCAAATTAGAGCCTCTGCTTTAATTTTCTAATGCAGTGACCCATTCTGCAGCAGTGTAATAGCAGGTCCCAGTGTGACAATTAAAATAAATCATGTCTGAACAGAATTCGCCATATGTATTCATGCCTCATCAGTAACTGAATTGACGTAAATGATTTATCCCAGGGAACTTAAATACCAATGGCCGTACCACATAGGGCTGCCACCCTGCAAGCACTCAGGTTCTACATGCTTTTCAACAGTCCTGCTGTGAATAATGAAATTGATTCGTCTAAGATGAATGGATGGATGTGGGAAGGTAGACGATGATGGCTTTCTGAACCGTCTGAAACATATAGCAGGATGTATGCAAACACACAACACGTTGAAATTGAATTGAACTTTTTGTTTGACTCATTTTGTCTTCATATATGGCAGAAAATGTATCTTTTTCATACAATCGGTTGCTTATAATCAGTGAACAAAACAGACAATTGCCATAGTAACGAATGAATTGTACTAGAGCACAAGAAAAAAACGATGTGATACCGTCAGCTACCTTCACCTTTTATTAATAATGATGCTACAGTATGAAGAAACATCTTTTTTATTACAGTGGGGTAGCACACTTTGAGCTCTAAATATCATTATGCTTTCGTGTGGAGCTACTTACACTGTTCTAGTCGCAGACCCCCACCAGCTATTAAAATAAAGTGAATACGTAGCCCACTGTGTCGAACTCGTCACCTTTCTTCATCATTTGGACCTCCTCATCCTCATGTGTCGCTTCACCCTCATCAGCTTTACTTTCTCTGCTTTTTGATTAATCCTGTCTCATTTGAGATTTTCAAAGTATCAATGGGAATTATTCAAATCCCCGAGGTATGAAATAGCTATGAGGAGGCTGTGGAAGACACTCATTAACCCCAAATGGAGGGGAGCCCACAGTAAATCTCGATGAATTCTCCCGTCGTAGAAATCTGATTAGTTACGGTGGCTGTACTTAATCCCAGTTGAAGGTAGAAGTTAATTTTGTCTAATGTATATGCAATAATTCAAGATGTGAAATAAAAAGCGTCGTGTTTTCTTCAAATGCTTTTGAAGTATATTATATTACTGTAATAATAATGTGTGATCTGTAGACTTTGGCGCATGTTATATATATATATATATATATATATATATATATATATATATGAAAACAGAGGGCTTAAAACCCTGGGAAAAGACAAATTATTACCAAAGAAAAACTCAGGCACAAGAAATATTAAGTCATCAGGAAACTCGGTGACAGTTTGTTACGACTGAATGAGTCCAATAGCCAATAGATTTGAACCAATAACAGGATACACTTGTATGGATTTAATCACTGGGATGTTGTGGCTTGTTCAGAGGCCTTTGCAGATTGTATTGTTCTATTGATCATTTTCATTGTAGTTAGTTCTGCACTTCCATCCTCAGAGGCACGTCTTTATCCTTTCTAAAATATTGGCAGATTTTTTTTTTTTTACGTGAAGTCATGAAACGCACCGCGGATGCCAGCCGAAGAAAACCAGAATTTTACCATATAAACCGAAACTAGACATTTCTCCCCTGGAGGGACTTGTTTTAGCTGTCGAACCACATCCAAATTGGATCAACAGCTGCTGCATATGATTCCATAATTTGAGGCATAATAAGTTCCATTAATGCTGAAGCACTCACAAGCATTAGAGAGACAGTTGATGCAAACCTCTCAGGATGTGCTCTGCTTATTCTCTGCCTTATTTCCCAGAAACATGGCACAGACTGGTGCGGCTGCCATTCTCTTACATGCAGATGTCAATTATAGAGGTGGCAGAGAGTGGTGAGCTGTGCACATCTGCCAGCGGATGATGTCTCCCCCAGCACTGCGCAAGCCAACCAAGCATAAATCGCAAACCATCAGTTGGCAAGCTTCACCTTAACAATAATGTCTGCAAGACGCTGCCAGACCAAAAAGCCTATCTGGTATGCACCGATTAAGCAGCTGAGGAAAATATCATTTACTGGATTATTTTTTAATAGTTTTTTTTTCTCTTTGTTTCTTTTTTTATTCCTTTTTCTTCGTCTTTCTTTGATATTAAGACACACTTTGAATTTTTTTTTTTTCATTCTTTGTCCTTCATGGGTCACACGTCCTGGAGGGTATATGATGCATGTCTCTATGTCTTCTGCTGTATTTGTGATGGGGGGGGTTTTCTTCCTCATCACACCCAGACCTCTGCTGCCTGCTGTGTTATTAGGCAAATACAGTACATTAGGGACCGACCAGCTCCACCACTGTTGTCATCGAGAACATCTAGTTATCACATCTTGTGCTCAACCACCTGCTGGGTTCACAGAGCTATCAGCATCCCCCATGACCCGCTTGTGTCTCTGTATGTCTCTGCTGGAGACCTTGGATATGTTAAACACGTCCATACGGCCGAGACCAAGTTTTCTACACGCAACATCTCCCTCAGAAAATAGTTTGTTCAGAACACTCATTTGCACCGACGCATGTGTACACACATACAACCAAACAAACAAAACAAACTTTAATTTGAACACTGTCGCCTTCCTCCAGTTCATGTATTGACGTGCACCAGGTTGACTCTGTTTGTGCAGTACTGTATCACAAGCTGTTTGTCACCCACAACATGACATGTTTCCAAAAGCATCGGGCTCTAAGTGTGTGGATTACAGCGGTATACATTTGTATAATGCCTGTGATAATGGGATAAAGCAGCTTCCGTGGGAGAAATCTGTATGGAGAATGGATTATTCCAAAGCTCTGCCTATGGGACGCTGAACCCAGGAGTTATCACAAGCAGTCAGCATCTCAAGTGGGTGCACTGCCTCGGAAAAGTGTTCTGATGCCGCATTTCATGTCCGCGTCCTATTCTCTGGAGAGAAAACATGAGACGAGGAGGCCGGTTGTGTAGGTTTTAGTCAGTAATTACAATAGGAGCACTCGAAAGCATGAGATATAGTAGTTCCATTTCAAATTTGCATTTGCTTTACATTAGGACTGTGGTATGGCACATGGCTCCCATTTATTTATTGTTCTACCGTCCATGATGCAGGAACCCACTGAACTAGTTTGTATGTTTCTCTTGATAGTCATTATAGAAGAAAATTAGCATTTCCATGCATACAAAAGCAATTACCGTCAATTTATACACATTTCATAGAAACATGTCCCCAATTAGAGGGCCATTTCAGGGGACTGATAAGACGGGCAGCACTCACATTGAACATCTGAGGTCTGGACAGAGGATGCGTCCTGCTTTCTCTCTGATCCCTATCTCTGTCCCCAGCTCCGGCTTTATAAGGGGCTCAGTATGCTGCTCTCAGTCATTTCAAGTACAGCTAATTTCACCCTTAATAAGGGTGCGGTGGTGAAAAACAAATGCTGCTGTGCTGATAGTGATGCTTTGATATTGGTACAGCAACCGGATTGTCATGCAAGTCTTTATTTTCTCCATCAAAGACAGTTGTGTTGTGTTTTTTTTGTTTTTTTTTTATATGCTTCATGCAGTATGTTTATAATAAAGTTACCAGTGCGTCTTAACAAGATTTAATATAATACGAATGATGAAACTGTAAATTCTCTAATTCCTTTATTGACTCTAATGGATTTACGCAGGTACAGTTTGTTTGCCCTTCCTCAGTATGTCCTGTTGCCATTTACATGAGGAAGATAAATCTCAGATGACATCTCTGAATCTGTCCATTCATTAGCCCAAACAGGCTTATCTGCTTAAAGTCTTTGGCTAAGACCCCATTCTCACTGAGGAATGACTCACCTCCATATTGCCTCGTTATTCACTAACAGCAACAATTACGTCACCCTGTTACTGGCTGTTGGGAGATTATGGAGTTATTCGCACAAATCCCCTTTTTACATGATATCAAATGCTCTGCCAGAGGTCTGTGCACAAGGCAGGGAGGAGACACTCAGACTGTCTGGGCTTCTTGAAGAACCTGGATGATTTCACCGATTATTAACATGACATGAGGAGGCAAGAAGGTGAGGAGAGCGATGAGGTTGATAGTGATGATGCTGGAATCAGCCAATACTTGGGTCAAGAAGTAGAAGAAAGCAGCACAAACAGTCCAAAGGCAACAGTTGACCTCTTCTGATAAGCAATGACGCATCTACATTTTTATATTCAGTACAACAGATTAGCTTAACCCCATATCTCATGGTTGATAAAATCAAACTAACCCAGCTTCATCCACAAGTATGCAGGAGTATGAGTTAAGAAATAAATTAAAAATAAAAAAAACTATTAAAGATAATCTTATCTGCAATGTAGCTGGATGTGGTCCAGACTGTTAAAGCTACTGTACTGCAGTTGGGATCTCATGATTCTGCCATTTATTTATTTGGGAGCCATATATATATATATACTTGGGAGGAATGGCGCAGGATTGTGAACTCAATCACAGCGCGAGGGGATGTCAGTGCACAGGGCGCTCCCCGTGAATCACACACTGAAAGGCTATCACCCAAACCTCCAAGGTCCACTGCCAACTCATCAGTCATCGCAGACCAGACCAGGCCACAGACTGATCAGGCATGCACACGCTCCGGCCACTGGGGACGTTCACAAACTCAAAGCCTCTCCTTTCCTCTCCCCCCTATATCCATACCAATATCCATACTGTCTGCTGAAACCATAGCATAACGTATTCCAAGGTCTGAGTGTGACGTTGCCTTTCACGGTGCCTGTCACTCTTCTCAGATTGTGTATGAAACCGAAGGCCACAGACGCTTGTGTTGTCACACCGGCTGCTCCTTCTAGATCGATTTCCATACTTTTATTTATAGCTGTAATGTTTTTAGGTGGCAGTTACGGAGTACTTCTCTGTTTGTC
Organism: Pampus argenteus; assembly: GCA_036937835.1. Lineage (NCBI taxonomy): Eukaryota > Metazoa > Chordata > Actinopteri > Scombriformes > Stromateidae > Pampus > Pampus argenteus. The sequence goes on from CM072873.1 coordinate 19,651,748, forward strand.
ATATAGGGAAGTCTTCAGCTATGCAGTCTAATATGAATTTCAGATAATACGGTATACAATACAGTACTTATTAAATCATATTTTGCCAGTTTTCAATGATTTTTCCTCATAGAATATATCAATTGATTTCTTCCTTTTTCTTTCTTTCTTTAAGACTGGGAGTATATAGCCTAATGAGGCTGAGGCGGCGTAACATGGCAACATCCTCACGTTGACCTGTTGGTGGTGATAGATGAAAAGTACATCCAGTATTTGTACATAAAATACACATATTTGTGTGTTTTGAACAGCATTTGTCCAACATGATGTGTGCGATGAGGTACGAAGAAAACATGCATAAATGAGTGATAAGAGGTGTGTGGGACATGAGGGATAATACCAATTTGCATGATTACATGGACAGATGAGTGATTTACCTGCGCGTACGTCTGACAGCCCTTCGAGATGAAAAACCTATGAGTGTCATCTGATCCTGTGTTCTCTAACTGTAGCTCCTGAACGAAGCTCGCATCATGTCCTGTAGTTGATGTATGACCGTGAGGAGGTTCAAGATACAGGGAATGATGTTTATCTAGCAAATTCTACCACAGGGACACAGATGCATTATGGGAATGCACTATGTGGTTGATCCAGTGTTTCTCTCTGCAGTTTTAAAACGTCTCTGAATGCTACAGTATGCACAGTATTTTCTATTCCTGCAGCTCTACATCAACAGACACAGATCCTCAAAGTCAACTAATATTCTCTGACCCGCCGCTTGCCCTTTCTTCCGTGTGTTTTTTCAAGTTTTTCCAATTACAGTTTTCAAAGTTTAAAAGTATTATCTGCCTAGTTCACGTGCTCTCTGGCTTATTCAAGCCCACTGCCCCTGTGCACACTACACAGTCTCCGTCTCTGCCATGCACATTTCTCACATTTGGCACACTCATGCCCAGCCTAAGCCACATTAGAAAATAGATGATATGACAATTTCACACATATGCGTTATCCTTTGCCTCACACCGATTCACCTGTGGCCAAGCAATCTTCCTCAAGTAAGCACAATAATAAGTAATTACCATAATGTTTGAATTAGAAAAAGAAAAATGAAAAAAAACTTTGAATGGAAGCAGGAGTTGTTGGGGTTGGAGGGGTAAGGGGGGGTGAGGTGGGGGAGGAGAAATATTTGATTAATCTTCTTAACACGTTTCATGTGCAGATTCTTTGAGTTAATTTCAAGGACCATGCCTAAAGGAGATTACCTCCCCATGCTCCTGCACATTTGCTCATGAGTGATTTTGTTTATTCATGTTTTATATTATAATGCTCCTCCTGCCGTCTACAGCCACAGAACCACCGGCAAAAATGCAATTTATTTCCCGCTCTGCACACGATGGAGACAGCTGATAATGTCACCAGGAAATATGAAGACTGCTGGGACGGGACCAAACAGCCTACTATTTATGTATGGAATATAAATAAAATATTTTGTGTGGGTTCTTTTAACCCACACGTACATCCAAACACACCCTCCCCTCAAAAGTTGCTCCGGTTAGTGTTATTGATTTTTTTTTTTCTTTTTTGAATTTAAGGCGCTGTGTGTGTATCTGTGTTGATGTGTGTGTGTGTGTGTGTGTGTGTGACTCTGTATATTGAGATTTTGATTTACATATCTGTCATCTGTCACTAGATCAGCATTCATCTACAATAACATGGGTCATTACAGAGAGTCATATAAAAGGTCAAAGATGCGTTCAAGTTCCTCGGAGGTTGCAGATTACGCTTCTGCTCAGTCGCCAATCACACTTATCATCAACAGCTTATGGTAAGCTCATCCCGGATAGTGCATGTGCCTCCCTCATATGAAAACCCATCTACAGTATGTTGTCATGACATATATGACGCAGCCCACTCATATTTCATTGACGCGACTCAGTTATCAACATGCATCAAAGTCTCTTTCATCACTCCTGCTAATATGGATTTATCTGTTCCAGTGGCAGTGATGGGATAGCTGACGTAACTGTTTACAGTGACTCCGATGCTCCCTGCAGATGAGTAGGACGATGATGATGATGACGACCAACGCTCTCTGCCCAGCAGACGGCTGCATGGCAGGATTTATGGCCTGCGGTGCCCATCCTCGGAACAAAACGCATCGTCTCTGGGTAGATCGTTCAGCCTGTCCTTGCTTTATTGATCTCACTCCTCACAAGTTCACAACTTCCGCGTTCCTGATGCATTCACTTGACAGGAGAGAGATTTAGTGGAGGGATGAGGTCAGATAGAAGAAGAGAGATGGAGGGAAATGGGGAGAGGAAGAGGTAAAGGGAGGGTGGGACGCACGAGGTGGAACGAGAAAGAGAGTGAGTCAAAGAAAATGAGGAAACAGTGAAGGAGGGGTAATAAAGAGAGGTTGTAAGAGAAAGGGATAGTGGATGGAAAAGGGATGAGATGGAAGGAGAGGGAGGAAGAAGGAGAGAGAAACTTCCTCTGGGAGGACGCAGCTCTAGGCCAGGTCAGAGAAGATTGATACTTGTGAGTGTGTAGAGTCCTGCAGAATTAGCCCGCGGTACAGTGGAAATCCACTGGTAAACACACCCAGCATCTCTCAAAGGTGTTCGCATCAATCTCAGCACTGTCGTTTTGCTGTGCACAGTGTACACACACACACATACACTCTTATCTCTAAGTGTTTGAGTCAGTGGAGTGGTCAGTGACATGCAGTACAAGAAAGTCCAAACATCTTTGAGTCTGACTTCAGCATTCGTTCCATCGTCTTTTCACCTGGCAATTTAGCTTTTAGCACTTTTAAAAGTGCAGAGATACGTCCCGTCCCCACTTCCCCGGCTGTCTTGTCATGTACTAGATGTGTGGACAAGCGTGTGTAAACATGTGTTGACAGGCATACACTGTACCGTAAACTGACATACAGTATCTTTCAAGCAGTCACCTTTTTATGATCCTTTGGTCTCGGTACTTCCTCAAATCCTCTTCTAGACGTCACTTTGAATGACCTTTTTTCTTCTTCTTGTCTGAGAGTTTTTGCCTTTTTCCCAAGAGTGTACAAGATTACATTAGAGACAGTGACTCTGTACTGTTCACAAATCCCACAGGGAGTGTGAAAAAGGCAAGTGAGGCGACTTACATAAGGCAAAGCCAAGCTCGCAAACCACTGACCCTAAAGGAGGACAAAACCAACAATGTTTATGTCAACCCTTGTACAGTTTAATTGGCTTGACAAATATGGCGTATGTACTCTGTGTGTGTGTGTGTGTGTGTGTGTGTATGTGTGCGTATGTATTGTGTGTGTGTGTGTGTGTGTGTGTGTGTGTGTGTGTTAATGGTTTGGTTTTATTGGGTCCTGATGCATATATGACTGTATTCTCTGTGTATTTATACAATGCACTCTACATTTGTTCTCTGTATATGTGCACCATTTATCGTTAATGCCCCTCATTCACCAATCTGCTGTCAGTGCATTCATTAGCGGTGCATAAGAAGCTGCTCCACAGCGTAACCTCTTATCTTTTCAACTCAGATGCTGTGATAAAGCTGTTTGAATGACTGGAGATCAGAGTGCAACTCCATTCAATCTGAAAAAGCAGATCGACTTTCAGAAAGCCTTAAAATGCGAATCGGCATCAAGGAACAAAATAAACTAAAAAATGTAAAAAAAGGTGTGGATGAATAAATAAATAAATAAGTATGGAGTATGGAGACTGTTTGATAATCACACTTTTTATTCTTTTACTAAAGTCAGTGACTGCAGAGTAACACATGTGAGAGGAGCGGAGAGATTTGGGGTGCTTGATCCAAAAATAAAATGGGTCATCAAATTACCCCTGTGATTGTGTGTACCTGCCCAATTATGATTGATCTTTGCAAGAGAAAACAAAGTGGTGTATTTTATTTGCATGTTAAAAGATGCCCCCCCACCCCACCCCACCCTCATCCCCCACCTCCCCATCTCTCTCTCCCAGCACCATAATTATCTCAAATGTGAAATGCTATTTAGGTATTCATAATTTATTTCTGTGTGGGGAGGACACAATAGACAAGCCTGCAACGCTCTGCCAAGCCCCAGATTTTTTTTTTTTTTTTTTTTTTTTTTAGTTAATTGAAAATCTCATTTGCATGAGGAGAAAATCAAACACTCATTTCCATACATGAGATTATAAAAAGATAACTGCTAGTGTTTGTTGTTCCATATTTGATCTGAGCTTTTCCACCTAATTGCTAAATGCTGCAAATAGGGCTAGAGTGTAACCTCCAAACCGATGTTCACAAGGCGACTGGATGTTGTGTTTCGCTTCAAATACCTCACTGTGTTTTCTATCTGTGTTTTCCAAACTTTGTATGTGTAATCAGGCGAATGTGTGTAATGTAGTCAGATAGCCACGGTGGTTCCATATCAGAAACACTGAAAATGCATAGCTGCATAGCTGGGTATCTGCCAACCTCAGATATATGGAGTGGACTGCAGCAGTGATCTTTTCTATGATGTGTGTGTGAGAGATCAGAGGTGTCCTGTTTCACCCCTGACACACAACCCCACACACACACACAAATATACACAAACACAACCCTGTCTATTCCAGGCGGACACCATTACAGCCTCTGTTCCCTACTTGAAGCTCATTAATGCAGCCTCTGACATGGGCGGACACCAGGAGATTACCCCCAACCAACCCTCTCTTCTCTTTTTCTTCCACCCCCCCCAAAAAAAACATGATTAATGGGATTTATTTAGCAGTCTGAACCACCAGGTAAAAACTGTAAAACTGGCCTCAGTATTACTGGCCACGACTTAGTGCAGCGCTGACACACTTCTGTCGCGCGCATTATTAATCAGTCGTGGGTAATTTCAGATGAGAGCATAAACAGTGCAGTAAGCTGTTGTCCGATGAGGGATTTTTTCTAAATATGTCATGTGGGGATTTGCTGTTGATCAGGCCTGTGAAAGACTGTGGAAATGAACATTGCAGTTGGACGTCTCTTTACTTTAAATCTCTGCTATCAATCTGTGTTGAATGTTTTTTTTAATTTGCGTCACTACGTAGCATGCCGGGCCTTAAAATTCATGTCACCTATTAACAACTGATTGCGTTTAATTCCTCTGCGTTCTCTGTGTCATCTACTGTATGCACCGGCAGGGTTGGCAAGTTGTAAACATTCAGCTTTGTGCTGTTAATGATTAGGTTACATCCATCTGTGTGTTGCTCCAAGTGGAAACCTAAACCCTGTGGTTTTCTCACACAGGTGGTGATAAGGTGATAAGAACTATGCTGTTTGTATTTCCCAGCTGAAGTGAATAAGTAGCTGTTGTGTATGGATTCATTTTTTTTTTTCAAAGCAAAATCCCAGCAAGAATACCTTAATTCATAAACACATCTACATTGACTACACACACATACATACTGTACACAGGCAATGCTACCACAGCCGCTGTATATATGACGACCTCTATTCAATAGCTGGGAAAGGACAACTGTCAAATTAAATGACATAAGGTATATTTTATTTCTCTGTGCGTCTGACCTAAGCATTTTGCCTCAGAAATATGCGCTATGTATTTTCGTCTAGGGCTCAGGCACAGGTAATTGAAAAGCATTGCTCAGTGTAGCGTATGCACTCAGACATGCGAGGAGGCCACCATTACGGTTCAGCATGGCCTGGAGGGATGAGGGGATGGAGGGATAGAAAGGCTGCGTGCCATGATAGAAATTTTAGATTAACTGGGATCCTCACACATCTCTCAATGTCAATAGGTGAACTGGAAATACCTATGTATATATATATATATATATATATATATTTAAATATGGCATCTGGAATCTCAAAACCACACATATACGCTGTTATGACGGCCAGAAACAGTGTTGTTATTATTATTATTGCTATAAACATTTTTAATCATAGTGATTCGTGGACAGGAATGTGCACTTAAGACCTTAAATCTTCCTCTGAAATGACACGTTTTTCCTTCTTTTTTCTTATTGCCTTCATGGAGAGCGTGCAGTAAATGGGGAGAGAGCGTGAATACTCAGTGCCTCATGTAATAAGCATATAATTAAACTCCTCTGACAATTACATCATGCATTATCAGCCAAAGCCAGATCCATTACTCCTCTCGATCAATGGCTTGGCCACAATAGGCCTCCTACTCTGACCACACCAGGGACTGGCAGCGAGGCAGCTGCAGGCTTCGTTGCTGTATTCCAGGACCAGTAAGTGCTGTTAGTGACATCCAACACCAAGGGTTTGAACGGGGAGATGGAGGAGGGCTGACTACTTAATGCTAGGTAAAGGGAAGAAGGAAATGGAAATTAGTCCTGATGAGGACAGTGAGGAGGTGGTGCAGCTACTTGCAGAGGCTCTGGAGTGTAATGATGAGTCATGGTACAGTGAATTAGCGTGTGGTCCTCTTTCTCCTGCAGAATCAGAGATCGCTATCGCTAATAATGAAATCCTCAAAGATTACTGGGGTCGAGCAAAGGCTAGTCCAGCGCTGAGTTGCATAATGATTATGAATAAATCATCATGTGGAACTTTAAAGCCGAGCATGAAGGCGCACAGAGATACATTTAAACTGTGTCGGCATCAACGCTTCACATATACAAGTCAACACGTGCATTCTGGGTGACAGGAAGGGAATTAAGTTGCACCGTGTTGTCAAAGTCAAGCTTACCTTCAATAGATCATCAACCATCATCACATATTCAATGGCGTTATTGGCAGGAAGAAGTCGGGAGGACGGCCACATGCGTGCCACCTGCCAATGTGATGTGGGAAGAGTATGAGATTATATTTTTGATCAGTGTGCCAAATCCCTTCTGCCTGTCAGAGTGGTCTGAGAGGAGCAGCCACAGGCCCTGCAAATAGATTAAATCAGCCCAACCAGCTCCATCTGCTTTCCCCTCTTTCTGTCTCACTCTTTCACTCGCCACCTCTTACCCTGCCCTCTATTCATCTATTCCCCTACTCATCCATCCATTTCATCTTTTTTTTTCTCTTTCCTCCTCCTCTCCATACTCTCCTGCTCCTTTTCACCAAAATTATTACATTACACATCCAGGGAACATCCATTAGCTCGGAACATGTTCTTTCTTCTCCCTCGTCTTTTCTTCTTCTCTTCTTCTCTTTCCAGGAATTGGCTAAGGCAATGTTATTTCAGATTATACAGTTGTTAAAGCTCATTTTAAGCTAACAACGGGACATCAAAAGCGGTGAACCCTGCACAGAGGGAGAGGAGGAGGTGTTGATGGAGTTTCTGGGCAGGTGAGAAATGGAGAGGGGCTGTGAAGAAAAGACCTGATCAGATGGAAGGGAGAGATTAGAGAGGGAATTATTAATGGGGCCAGGGCCCTTTGGAGCAGGAGATTTGTTTGGAGGAGGATGCAAAACTGCATGCGAGATAATCGAGAGGGGAAAAAAATGATTTTCTCTCCTTACGCCCAATGTGAAATTGGAAGATATGAGAATCCGGACAGAATGTATCGTTGATACTCTTTCATCCAAATCATTTTAATCAAAAAATACAATATGAGGACCCATGAGATTAAAAAGTACACTGATAAATCTCATGCGCTGATACAATTGCATTGGACGGCCTACGTTTGGAAATGGGTTGCAACAAATGTCTACGTATGCTGCCCTTTTGCTGGAATAACTACTTCTTTTTTTCTTTTTTTTTTACTCTGTATGCTTTCCAGGAGAGAGCAGGTCACCCCAAAGGGAGTTTGAGTGATTGATGTCCTGGTGTCGTACTGATTGACTTCATGGTTGCATACCCTGGAAGAAGGGATGAGGTACACTGCAGTGGGGCAATCATAGCCACCCAGGACATACTTCATTTCTAGGCCCCTCTCCCCATGGATCAGTCCTCCATCCACCCACACACCTTGCAGGTTGAACGGGCTAAAGGCAGGGCAGCTCTCAGCGTAAAACTGTGACCCCTGCATGAACGCACTTGTTTTGTTTTTGTGTTTGATGGGGAATTTAGGGGTCAGTTGGTCTTTAACCCTGCTCTCCCAGGAGCTCAGTATGACCATTGTGACATGGAAGGGTTGCAAAACTGGGGAGTTACCTGTTGTGTCTGTCTGTCATTCTGTTTATATGTGGATTTAAGGGCTGTTTATGTTGTATGATCCAGATTCCCCCAATACCACAGGCTTATTTCCATTAAATTGTACTTTAATCTTTGGGCATTAGTCACTTTAAAATGCATTTTTTTTTTTAAATTTCTTTAAACCTTCTAAAGGAAAGTATTATTAGATGTACAATTCAGAAATAGCATAAGGCTGTATCTTAAACAAAGTGCCCTGTGCACTACACAGGCCTGGTACTGTATTTATATTGGGGTTTTACATGATGAGAAACAGATGGAGTGTGTCAAAGATAAAAGGGAAGGAAGTATGAAGTATGACTGAGGTTATAATGATGGGGAGCCAAGACCCAGGAGACCAAATACACATTTCTCTCTCTTTCTCCCTCCTGTTCTCTGTTTCGCTTTTTTTTTATTTATTTATTTTTTTTACTGGCTGGTCTCGAGCTGTTTGCTTATTTAGCCTTAGACCAGATTCACACCAGATCAATCTGTGGTACCACAGAAGAATAACTCCCCTGCAGCAGTTATTGGTCCATATGGCGGAGATGGGAAAAAGCTGCAGGAAGATAAGTCTTAAGTGGCCAAGTGCTGGCTCGCAGTGAAGCTACACTAATATCAAGCTCATTGCTCAGTTCTTCAGCTGGTATCGATCTACAATAATATATGTTTAGCTGATCCTGTTCTGAACTCCATTCAGTAAACAGGCTGCGGTCAATACTGTCACACCACGTTTGACTAACACCTCCATGCCAAGCCAACAACCAGCACCTCCCTTACTTGCACTGCATGTCAAATGAGGTGAGTGGGAGCAAGACTTGCCTTGAAACTAGCCAACAGTTACTGTACTTTAAAACACCCAGCGTTAAATCTGACCAGAACGGTCACGGCGGCAGTGGCGGCGGCGGCGGCAGCGGCGGTGATGCTAATGGCCAACAGAGTCCCAAACTGTCATGTTGCCGTGTTGTTTGTGTCATCTCTGAGAGCCAGACCCCCATGTGCACCTGCTGCTGGTGGGGTTCATTATGGATTTCTCTAATGGCTTTTAGAGTTTTAATAGCAGGGTTTTGCATGAAGCGGGTAATGAATCACTAGATGTCATCCCTGTGCCTAATGAGAGCACCCACTGTTTCTCAGAGACACAAGGAAGAGATAAGCATGGCAGGCAGCTTCTGAATCCCATCTTTATTTATTCATTTGTATGTATTTGTTTGCGTGATGGATTATTTGTGCAACTGTCTCATTTTTTTGGGGGGGCACACACACACAACTTATACACTCATGTTGACTCGGTAAATCCTTTTTTTTTTTTTTGGAGAGTGTTGGTGTATTTAGGTTTGTGTTGTTCTCATCTGCGAAAGGATCAGTTAATATCCTCCGCTCACAACCGAAAATAAGCCAGGAAGCATGGTGGGGTGGGTGGGTGCGGTGGGTGGGTGGAGGGTGACAGCATTAGACACCTGTGGTCTTAATGAGGCTCGCTGCTCTAACATCAGTCATATCGGTGTTTTCAGCCTCCCATTTCCTTCTAATAGAAAACTGAAGTACGGAAACAACAATTTCAATTCATAGCTGTGAAGTAATTCCCTAACCTGCAGCCTTACTTGTCAAAGAACGTCAAAATACAAATATAAAAAAAAATCACTTTTTTCCACAGAAGTTTCCATGTATTCTCTATGAGTTTATGTATTAGAGTCACAGTTTGGTCAGATTGTAAAAAAAAGGAGTTTACCGTTTCCAACCTCAATCAATATGACCTCTAGGAAACATACTGGCATAATCAATCACTCAGTCACATGTTTTAAATTTCTGTCTTTCAGCAGCAGGTGACAGCATGGATTACCATTAATACCATTCATTCAGATACCTGAGCACCTGCGCGTGCTTTATATGGGACATTACGTTTTGAAAACGTCTGATGAAAAATAGAAAGCGGAGTGAAGACTCTGCTCGTCAAGCAGTTTTTTTTGATGAATCACTGTTATGTTGGTGGTGTTGTCTCTTGGTGGAATGAGCCGTTCGATATTTTCACTCTGTCTTCTCCAGAGCAATTGACAGCTGTCTGTTTTCACAAATTGACTGCAGGTGCTGATGTGATAAAAAAGCGTAGCTGTGAACAACAAAAGCAGAATTATGCTGAAGCAAAGGTCATATGCAGAAATTATATAGAGATGAGCGCTGCACACTAAACGTGGGAAAACAATCTTTTCATGAAGAACACAGTCGAAGTGAGTTTATGCCATTATGCCTCATTGATTTCGCCTTATTGAATCTGTACCAATCACAGCAGAGGAGAAAAAAAAGAAGCTACTTAACAAAAACAATGTTCAAGTTTGGGGAAAATTGAGTTGTTTATTATGCAAAGTAATGTGGAGGAAAATGTATCTGATGTTCTGCTGTATAGAGCTGTCACACTGCAGGAGCAGCTCTGCAATCCAACTGTATGCACCTCAAATATAGAAAACAGCATGAAATTCAACTAATGCTGTGCTACTGTAATTTTCACCATGAAACGCCCATTCGTACATAATGCATTGGCTCTCTTGGTATGGCAACAATTGCTCCTGTAAATATCGATCTCTATATTATTCTAATGTACTGCAATGAATGAGAATAAGGTTTCCTAGAAAGTGCAGACCCTCCAGATTATGTGTGACATACAGCGGTATGGGCATGTTGTCCCCTGTACACCATGTGCACTTTGTCACACGAGTTTTGAAATCAATCAGCTCGTGTGAGTTATTCACAGTCCAACATCAAAAAGGCATTACTTATCTAAGGCTTTTAATTTCCAATCCATCTGTCAAGCGAGTTTGAAATATGGAATCTCATTACTTTGAACAAGTGGGGAGGGGGGACAACATAAATCATTTTATTTTCATCTTACACTGACAGGGTCTGTTTAGAACTGGACCAGGGAGAAATGGACGAGAAAGTGGGAGTTGGAGAGTGAAAGTGACAATCAGAAAAAAGAGGAAGAGAAATCTAAAGTGGCACCTAGAAGAGAGAGAGAGAAAGAGAGAGATAGCAAGACGTTATCACATGATTTTCTGCTGCACCCCCTAAAAAAGTACGATTAGATCATTTAAAAAAAAAAGATATATTAAAGGACACAAATCAATCGTAAAAGTAAAATGTACAGATGAGCCACTATTTAATCCCAGCTATGTTAACCTGACTTAAAACAAAATAATGAGTATAATGTAAAGGGGTAAGTATTCATCATTTATCAGATGTTGGTCACTCAATGCAGCAATATTAACTTCTGTATACACCTAAAAGGCTCACTGGAGGGCTGCTTTTCTACTAATTATTCATGTCACCCTGGGAGGGATTGAGACACAAATTGAGTGTACTGCCCCTTTAAATCCATCACTGTACCATAGTCTAATAATTCATGTCTATTACAGACACCCTAAATTATTCATTTGCCAAGATAATGAAAATATGCTAATTAGAGAATTGCTATCGAAAAAAAAAAAAGAATGCATAACACTCGTCAGCCATCATAATTAGGATAAGTCATTATTTAAGCATTACTTTGTGAAGTTGAGTCATTGGGGCCTGTCAGGTTCCTACAGTATGAAGGATCATAACACCGCGTTCTGTTTTTTGATGACTCATTTCAGGAAATAAAGTCTTGACAGGTTTCTGAATGTTTCATTGGACTCTTTAAAAATGATTGCATGTGTCTGTGGGCAAAAAATTAAACCATAATGCTGCATGCACAGATATTATGTTTATGGCAGCAAACAGCAGCGAGCCCTGACGCTCTATAAAGACTTTTGCTTGGGCCTTATAGATTTTAAACATAATTCGAAACACAGCACTTGTTCCCTAACTGTCGCCATTCACTCAGCTGCTTCTGATTAAGGAAAAGGAAACCCTTCAATCCCTCTCCCTCAGTCTGCTTTTTTTTTTTTTTTCTTCTCTCTTTTTCTTCGTGGGGCCACTGAGGCATTTCCAACAGAGAACTATTCTGAAAGTTTATCAACAGCTCCTAGTCAATCCGTTCCTCCTTTGTGCTCACTTCTCCGGGTTCCCTTTCCTTCTTCCTCCCCCTCGGGGCCCGCTAGAAAGGAAAGCTCTGTCATAGCCTTGTGGGGAGAAAATGGCGGAATTCATCCCATGCTGTGTCACTGATAAACACTCCCGAGCGTGACACATCCCGCCTCAGATTACAAGCAGAGGATTCATTCTTTGCATTCTCCTTGTCACTTCGCCTTCAATGCCGGCATTAAGCAATTTGCTATAGAATAATGGACCCTATCAAGAAAGATGTCCTGCCTGCAGACGATTGGGCATCTGTACAGCCGTCATGTTACAGGCATGCATGCTCATGTTATGTAAACGCATATGAACACATGCACGTCTGCACAAAGCGCGTCAAACTGAACATGCATCCACACATAAACCCCATTTCTAGACTACAAAACAATATGGAAACTTTGCAATATGATTTTATAAGAGATCCAGATTACAATAAATGACACTAACTATGAGTTATCAGCTGATCTGTGACCCCCCCTCACCGCCGCCGGATGCGCCGCAGTAGCTGTAGCCGGAGAGATGATAGTGCTGACTAATGTCTCTCTCTCTGTGCCTGGCTGGTGCCAGAGCTGATGTAACTCTGCCAGGAAGCAGTCTGTTAACAGATATTTGAGTCGCAGCAATTGCCAGCCAAGACTGAGTCACTTGATTCTTCAATGGGCTTCTTCTTTTTTTTTTTTTATTTTTTTTTTAGCATGCAAGATACACTGTATGAAAACAGATAAAATTTCCAGTCAGCAACTAATAAAATGATGTCATTTGCTTTTGGAAAAGTCATGTATGGAGAAAACTGACAGTAAAATAGCATGTTTGTGTTGTTTATCTCAGATATATCTCAGTGTATCGTGAGCTGTTTTGCCATCATCAGCGAGTCATCAATAGAGCTGCTGCGTCTTGTGACAGGCCGGACTCTGACCATCACTGTTATATATATATTTTCTGATGTCTTCAAACCCTCATCGATGTGTTACTCAAACTGAGCTTCCTGAATCATTCCTGATAAAATAAAATACATATGAAATTAAACTACAGAAAAACAATGCTGCCTGTTAGTAAGACTTAACCAAGCCAGTTCATATGATGCCATGTTGTGTCAGTAGTAAAGATACTTATACATATACCCATAACAACCCATAGCATCAAAATCAGCTGAGCTCAACCCTTTCATCCCTCCAGACAACCAGTTAGAGCCTCATAATGAACCTGTTCACACCTTTATTCCTTGTTCCATTCCTTTTCATTTTAATACCAACACCTCTTCCCGCCTCTCTTCCTCCTGCGGTACTCTACTTAACAACGATGACCCTCGCTGACCCTGACACAACCTCACTGTCTTTCCCTGAGTAGCTAATGGCCAGCAGGCCTCATCTCTCTATTGACCCCTTGCCCACACCGAGGTGAATTATGGCACCTGAGCGCCGGTCTAATGCGGCAGGTCCTGACACAGAGACATCAGTCCAGAAGGGCCGGCCCGGGCAGACTAATGATGCAGACATTGGTAAATGACAGACAGAGAGAGAGACAGAGAGAGAGAGCTTATTAGGGCTGATTGCCTCATCATTGTATAGGGACGACAAGCAGAAATACTCTGGAGTTCATTTCTTCCAGGGTGACAGTTTCTTCCTGACTTCATCCCAGACACTAATCAATGATTATGGACTTGATATGAGATGTTTGTTGGTTCCATAGGCTCCTCTTACTCAGTCCCAGACTGCATATAAACTGTGTTTCTCCTCTGGAGTCTGGACACATTCAACCTCCTGCTGTCAGCACTGTGAACTCCCCCCTCCCCGCTCCCCTCACCTCTTCTCCTTTCTCTCTTTCCTTCTCCTTCTCCCTATTACCTCCTCTCTTCCCTGGCCTGAGACAGAGGACATGTGATGACAGAGGTGTCAGCACAGGTCACAGAGATCCAGTCCTGCCGTTCAGTTCCCACTGGCCCAGGAGTCAATACATTCCTCCCCATTCAGGGTCCCCACCAATCTCCTCTCGGGTGTTCTCAGGAGCTACATTCCTGCCCATCAAGAGCTCACACCGTCCAGCCTTACAGGGGTCTGGTTACACTGGACTATAGTGGGAGAAAAGCCTGTGTGAATGTTTCTCTCTCTAATCCTTCATCTCTTATTCCAGACATCCAGATTAGTCATTGTGAGTACCTCAGTCTGTCTTTTCTTTCCTGCTACAAGCTACAATCTGCTCTTCCTTTCTCATCATAATTCTTCAGTCTCTCTGCCTTCATAGCCAGTTGAAGTCCTCCATATGTGTATTGTAGATTGTATAGAAAGGGTTCAAAATTACCACCTGCCAGGGTCCAAATTAACAGCAATATTTGTCTTTTCGGGGATAAATCAATAAGAGTCATTTGACAGTTTTTTCACACCATTTCAAGGTCTTGGTTGTATTCGGCTCCTTGTCTTTGTCTATTAACCAACATTCGTCCCTGCAGACTTCTGCAGGGACGAATGAGCCACTGGTTTCCTTATCTGATGTTCTTTTTTTTCACATGGCATATTTTATCATCATCATCATCATCATCATATCATTAAGTCATCTGTTTATTTGGTTTTTATACCCACAACTCCTGTTCAGGGTCACAGACGCTGCGTTGAAGCGATCTCGGCATATAGTGGAGAAAAAGCGAGAAGAAAATTGTTCAAAGCAAATGACTTAAAGCTAATTCTTTAACAATGTAGGACAAGGTGTAATGCTAAAGTGTTGTTTTAGTGACTAAGCTAGCAGATAATTACAGCTCTGTAGTTCCCCTCAGACTTATAACGCTTTTAGCATCTTTTAGCTCACTGTTTGGTTTATATGCATTTCCATTGTTTTGGCTGCTCTCATTAACAGTGTTATCTCTGATAAACCCGCTACCAGATCAGCAAATGGCAGACAGACAATGTTAGCAACTAGCATTTGAACCTAGCAGAGCATTTAGCAGCTAAAACATTGGATTTACATTAGCTGTGTGGTAGGAAACATGCTGGATGTGTAAACAGGTAACTGTTTGCTAACATATTTCCCGCAACACCTTGACAATATGTCAGTGTTGTGTTTGCAGGTTGTTCTTCTGCCTCCAAGTGACCAAAAAACAGCTACTAAGTAAATTGCAGGTGTGGGTAGTACGAGTTTCAGCTAACGCTAAAGTTATTTTATACCTTCGTCATAGCTAATCAGCTCTAAATGCAGGGACTGATTGTAGACTGCAGTCAAGTTTGTCTTAATTCAGTTGTGCTTCTACCACAGTAAAACCGAACAAGCACCTTTAGGCCACCGTAACGACCGCCAATGCCAACTCCAACGTTAAGGTCATTTAATGTGTCTTCTCTGGGACATTTAGGGAGACAAAGAAAGAGACGTGTACGGTCATTTTCACATTTGCTTGAATATTTTTTATGGGACTAATTGTATTTTTTTACTTGAGTATAGATTTTCAGTACTGTACCCACATACCAGCATATAAAATATAACATGATTTCTACTTATATTGGACCTTTTACTGTGGTGAACATGTTGTATGCATAGAGAAAGCCTACATGTCTACAGCTGTCCTAAAGTTTTATTTAACTTCCATTTCTTTCTTACTTCAATCTTTTCCATTATTGCAGCCTCGCACCATATCCCCTCACCCAGGGCTATATTAGCGACAGCCTGACAGACGGTATTGAACTAGAAAGCTAAAATCAGATTCCTGCCTCCCCATGAGTGTTCACTTTACTAAAGTTCTCATTACCTGAGGGAGACAAGGGCTGGAGAAGTCTCATTTTAGTGAGATTTCAGAAGCCAGGTACCCAGACCTTATATCTTTATATTCAATGTTTCAGATGCAATCTCCTCCACACCCTCTTCTCTTGGTTATGAAGTAACCTCTGCCAAATACGTTGGCTTTTCTCCCTTGGCTAATCTCACATCATCACATCAGGCCTGTTGTATTGATTTCTGGGGAAAGTAGTCCTAAATTGCTCTTCCTTTGTCAATCTGAGGCTTGTTACCAGGCAACAGGATGACCCAACTCTCCTAAGCCCCCTCAACCCGCCCCACAACCCCAAACACACACACACACACACACACACGTGTGCGCGCACACACAAACACACATGCTCAATTACACTCTTGACACAGTGCCAAAAATGCAATCTGAGAGTACCTTTCCCCCTTCTAATGTGAGATATGAAACAATGCTGGTGACAAATATGTTTCAGCACATGCAAACACCGAATCAATGTTGGAAGCATGTTTTTTATTAAAGGTATGAAACGCTTTTTATTTGACTTTTGTTTAAAGCGTCGTGAACAACACGGATCTGCAGACACCGTGTTATTTAAATGCATTAATATGCCGGCGCCTCCTAATTTTGATTAGAAATGCGTCGTGGCATTTTGATGAATGATGAAAATAACGTTAGACTTTCAGTTAGAATCGGTGCAGGGTGTGTTGTAATTCAATCACATGGATACGACGCTTGAGGCCATTTGGTTAAATATTGTGTTGACTGTCGAGCCAAATTCCTGCGAAGAATTCGAGATAAGACAAATTGTCACAGGCGTGTTGATAGATTGGCCAAATATTCAAATACAATTATTCAAACACAATTCTTCATATTAATCACATTTGGACAACGCTGCTCTCTACGCTCATGTTTCATTTGTCAGCACTCAAAACCCCTCAATCTAAAGTGGGAACTCATCTGAAGACTTTCTCTTTAATTCAAATATTCAATCTGAAATGCACCAGATAGATGCACACACACACACACACACACACACACACACACACTGGAGCGGACGCACACATACATAAAATTCACAACCTCAAAGGGGTGGAACAGCATCGGTAGTTGTAGCGGGTGGAGGGGGATTAAATTTTGGACCACCTGCTTCTGTCACCTGGGACATATTTTACATGATTGAGCCAAATGCTTGATATTGGACACACATGACAACATTCAAGGCAGGATAAGAATGTACGTTTTTTATTTTTTTTTATTTTGGCAAGACAAATGTGAACGTGTGCATCTGTGTGCTCCCATCTGTACTATCTTATCCTTTATGTCTGTTACACCAATAAGTTATTTCAAAACAAACAGACAACTGATGGATAGGGATTGAGGTTTTTTAATGAGAAAAAGACAGACAGAAGGGGAAATGAAACACTGGTTGCCTGCACAAATTGCTGTAATAACCATATCTACATTAAAGCTTTGTAATAAGTTATACAGCGTTGCTTTATTGAGGTGAGGAGAAGAGAGAGAGAGAGAGAGAGAAAACACAAAATAAATGCCTATCTGCAATGTTTCTGAATTAATATCTCATTATGGTTCCGCATCATCATTTTTTGGTCTCATTTTAAAAAGGCAGGGGATTACACACTAATTACATATTGCATGGTGGGGAATGTCTCCACTGGTGATGAATAAAAATCCAACTGCTCACGGGTAAGTGTTCCTATTTCACCAACGGGGAACGCTGCTCTTTATCAATCAAGTTAGCTTCACGGTAACGAAGATAATGAGTCCGAGTAAGACCTCTTGATATCATATCTGTTTATTTATCACTATCTCCGGAAGCCTGCGACTTTATTTTTTTAAAGGAGCTTATAAGATTTTTTACTTGCATGAATGACATCACCATATGAAACTGCGTTTCCTTCATAATTTGGTCAAACATGAAATAAATTTCCTCTCTGTGTTCATTAAAAGATTTCTGTATAATGTAATTTCATTCCCCGACTCCTTTATGTCACAGGGGCTTTATCTCCTCTTCCATGCACGGCATATTCAAAACACAAAACCAAAAGAAAAAAAAGAGAGAAATCCCTCGCCATCACATCTTTCCACTGATGAAATTGGCTCCTTTTAGAAATGATTCCAAATGTGACTGTGTCTGTGTCTGCCTGCGTGTGTGTGTGTGTGTGTGTGTGTGCATCACGGGGAGGCTGCAGTGATAGCCTGAGGCTCCACTCCTCTCTATGTATCTGATCCAGGCCTAATGAAGCTGAAAGCCTGGTAGTTGTGAGGAGCATCTGCAGAGTCACAGAGTGATGGGCATCTCATTCTGCTGCTGCGTCCCGGGGGGGCTGCACACATCTGAGGACCCTGCCTGCTGTTTGCACAGTGACTCGGTGCCCCCGTGTACCCGCGCTGCAAAAGGTCATGCCACATATGCTGTGGATGCCATCTGGAAGGTCTGCTTGACTGCCGCAGCAGCCACTCATGCCATCCTGGATGAGTGATAAAACTGGCTCAGTTGCTAAACAAATGCACGCTTTTTTGGAAAATAAAACTGCCAATTTCTTTTTTTTTTTTTGTCAACATGCATACCTCCACATGAACTCCAACATGTCAAATACATCTATCTGTACTCATTGTTATGACAACAGCCATACATGTACATATATGCAATAAATGTAAGAGTATATAGTGTTTGGATGGAAATATTGACGTTTATTTTAATTGACTGCAGGTGGATTTTGCATCAACTCGTACAGTGACGTATGTGAAAATTGTGCTTTTGATAAAGTTGAAGACAAACATGCTCATTTGTGTCTGGAAACAGCAATTCTGGCCTGTTTCTCTCTTTCCTCTTTTATTATTATTATTATTTATTCTTTCATGTTGACATGATCTGGCTATGATCAATTTACAGGCATTAATATGGCAAGTAAGTCCCATGCAACAGGGTCTGGGCCGTCATACATCTAAATATAGATTTAATAACGGTGGCTGTTTTTTCATCAGTGGCCTGAAATGCTTACAGTGCAATCTGCATCTATCTCTCTGTGTCTCGCTGTGCATATAAACATCAAAATACATGTCTGAAAAGGAAGAGAAGTGCTCCCTCCCTCCATCTCTGTAATGAGGAGAGCACAGAAGACTGAATGTCTGACCATTTGCTTTTTGAGCTACATTAACCACAGACCCAGAAGAGATGCTCCGTGGCAAATTTCTTAACAGTGGTATAATATAAAAGAGACCTCTAACCAGTGGTGTACTGCAGCGGCGGCATGTAGGCAACATGACTAACTGACTGATAGGCCTCCTTTCCTTCTCTACCTCGACTACAAATCTTTATTTTCAACTCCACCGATCCTCTGAAGCGTTCTCACGCTGCTCATCTGCATTGTGACCGATGACGAGTGCTTCACGTATGGACAGACATAGCATGAAACACGAGAGATCTTCACAGAAAGGTGAGAAAGGCGTTGCGTTATTGGATGAGAGAGGAAGGCTTTGCGTCAACTAAACCGACAGGAATCACACGGGACGAGTGGTGATGTATTCACTCCGTCGTGACACGTTGTTGAAAACATCTTTGCTGCGATACGTTGCGCCAGGAAGCTTTAACATCAGTGTGTCGCTCATTCAATTCTCATGTCAATTAGTTTAGATTACCTCAAAGCAAATCAAATTACCGCCTTGATATGAAGGTATTATTTATCAAAATTTGCGCACTTGCAACACGGTGAATTCATAATAGATCCTCATCTCTCCTTTCAACCACCATATTCCTGTGGTGTCTCTGCGTAGTCTGCAGACAGCCCCGTCGGTTCTGTTTGCCTTTGTGCAGCTTCCATAGAGTATATTGAGTGTGTCTGACCCAGTGTCTTTTTATGGAACATCTTCCAGTGGTTCCTAATTACCTTTGGTTTTTATGGTCAGACCTGTGTCAGTTCCCCGCTCAATTTGTTCCTGTGAAATATGGCTCGGCCTTGAGTTCAAGTAGGGGAGAAAACACATCGCATTGATTAATCAAGGCATGCAGGTTCAACCTCTGTTCTCAGAGAAGTCAATTCAATGACATGTTTTCACCTGGGGCACATTCCACTACTCTGATGTTGCTTCCTCTCTTCAATTAATTTCCCTATATCTTTCCTTCATCTCTCTCTCTCTCTCTCTCTCTCTGTCTCTCTCTCTTCTTCCTCGAAGTAATTAAAGACGTTAAAAAGCTGTTTAATCTTTCTAAAAACTAGAAAATAAATCATACGAGCACATGATTTGTTAGCACTGTATAAGCAAGAGAGGACAGAAGAAGGGCAGGACGATGGGAGATTTAAGGCCGGATGATGTTTCAATGCAGTCTGAAGCTACAGTATATATGTGGTAAACATACTGTAACACAATATGTGTTGCTATAGATGTGGAAATTACAGGTACGGTTGACTTTTACTGTTTGATGCTGACCACAGAAATGCTTTGCATTGTTGTCGCATACAAGTTGGCATAATGTTGTACAACCTAAAGAATCATCTCGCTATTATTTTGAAAGAGTATAAATGATGAAATGAAAATAAAAAGTTATACGCTCCAAACGCTGGTAAAAAAAAACAGGGAGCGTTCATAAAATGTAGACGGCAAAACGTTCGGGGGGAGTTATTTTACTCTGCAAGGTTATCTAAGTGCCTCCGATGTCTCCTCACTTTGGTTTATTAGGGAAGTATCTAGCTTACTATGAGCAGTGAAACAATTACAAAGACAATTTCACGGGGAGGGTTTCTATAATCATCAATGCATGCTGGGAGCCCATATCAGAGTAAGTTTCATTTGGACTGAAGATAATTCATTTGTACTTTATAACTCACAATGCAGCCATTAACAGCTGCACTCAATCAGAGATTTTAAAATGAGGGAGATTAAAAAACAAAAAAAAAAAGAAGTGAGAATGTGAGAAATGTGAAAACAACACGCAAATTGAAGCTTTTGAGCTTAAATGAGCGACTTAAATAATTTATCCGGTGCACTTTAAGTGCTGCTTTTGAGTCTCTGGACCTGATAACAAAAATAATAATAAATCAATAATATTTTGTTTTATAGACCAATATAATTCATGCAAAAAGAAAAGCCACAAATGTCACTTAATCATATGATCCTAAACTTTACTTGACGTGAGCACAAATCTGCATTAACCAAAAAGCTTAACTAACTGTGATCGGAGAGAAAGCGCAGCTATCCAACACCCAGCCGCTCGCGGTAATCTCCATTATGCACGCTTACATCAGGCTGCAGTGTTGTTTTGATGAAAACATAACAGGTCATAATGAATGGAAATGAATGTATGTTTGTGGGGATCAAAATAGCACGTAATTACACTATTACCCCTGACGATACAGGTATGCCCCCATCTAACACCACAAACATCAAGGTCTCTCCAGCAAATATTTCCTTGAGGTTAGTTTGTAAACAAATTAAATTCATTAGAGGGGGATGACTGGTGGTAAACAGCAACATGCCGAGGTTGCACGCTCACACAGCGACTTGAAGCAAAGCAGGTGATCTTACATTAAAGCCGGATGATCATCATTGCTTTAAATGAGATTGTGTTTTCCCCACAGCTCAAAGTTTATGGCGTTTAGAATATCATTGTGTTAATGGCGGTTTATGATAAATGAGTTTGTGCCACGCCATGATAGACATGGCTATTAGGGCTAAAAGGAGATGGGACACACACCCACAGGAGCCACAGCAATTAGTTTGAGCCAGATCAGAGAGGTGCTGGCATAATGACCTGATCCTGGCGGCTTATTCTGTTCCTGATCTCTAATCATGCTCGCTACTGGCATGTTTCTCTGTGTTTCCTCTCTCTCTCCTGGTTTTGGGGATATGAATTAATGAAATAATAAAGACTAATATGAATGTTGCGGGCCGGATGACCACTCACACGTGGCTCTCTTGCTTTGGTGAGTACAATTACACAGTAAGTTTGATCGGCGGTGATAGACAAAACAGCAGGGGCTCATAAATATGGATGGAGAGTCTGAGAAAATAAATTAACAGGGCCTGGCCTCTCGGCTGCCCCACTTAGACTGTCAATTACGGACCTGACAGGAGCCTTGTGAAAGAGCCACACAAGGATGACACACACACACACACACACACACACACACATACACAGTCATTAAACTGTGCATTTGAGACCATTCTGAAGCCATGCAGCAGTCACCTGCTTCATTATCAGCAGACAGAGTTCATGCTTTATGACATGTATCAAGAGCTTACAGTTATTGAGTCGTGTCAGCTGCAGCACAAAATCCAATGCAGAGGTTGAAAAAAAAAAAAAAAAAAGATGAAATTCTTGTTTCCACAAAATTACTTAAAGCAGATTTCCTGCATGTTTTTTTGTGCCAAGACATTGAAACTCCTGCATCATAACAAGGACAATGAGGATTTGTACATGCTTTTTTAGAAGAAATGGTGACATTTAACTGAATTATGTATGCTGAGAAGAATATGAAGAGGGCAAAGAGTAGAAGAACAGGAAGGGATTGAAGACCCTTTTGAACCATGTCTTGTTTTTTTTTTGAAAGCAGCAATACGTCACCTCCTGACCTCCGAAGATGGCTTAAAGCCAATTTATGGGGATTTGCAGAAAGAACTATCAATATAATTTGATGCATCGATGCAATTTGGTTGCACTTGTTTAGTCAATTTATGTGGGTTGTTCTTTCAGGTTGTTTTATATATAATTTATTATATTACATATACATTGTTTTACTGCACCTGTGGAACCATAAATATCATAAATGCAGTATTTGTGCGCATATGTTGTTGTTGATTTCTGTTTTTTTTATTTGCGTTTGCTCGTTTGTCCACATGAAAAGTGTCATTTGGGGAGATATTGATTTTTACTTAAAAACTCAAATGTCACACAAATATCACCTTATAATAATCTAAGAGCAATAACATTTCTCTTGCAAACTTTCTTTTTAGTTTAGAGGGAGGCATATATGTGCAGAATATCTTTGGTTTCCACTGACAGGTTGGTGGTAACAGGGCTCTGGTATACTTCAGGGATCTGAATTGGATTCTATTGGAAAGTCCAGCAAGGAAAAAGTACCACTTTCAGCTTATTGCAAATAAGAAAATAATTAGCTTCTAAGCATTTGAATAATGAATCTCACAAGTTTACTTTGAGGAAGTTGGGCTCTGAATAAGCAGTCAGGTGCATGAAATAAAAAAAACAAGCCACCAGAGTATTACAAACCATCTAAACGAATGCATATTGACTCTCACCATCAAACAGAGGGAAACTTTTAATTTTCTTCAGGATACCTTTGGGACCAAGAAGTTAAAAATACATTTATACACGATTGTGTGTATTAAAGACACAGTGTGAGATTAAAAGAAAGAGTATCAGGGGAGAGATATGTAAAATTAGAGAAGAGAGTTTCTCACTCAACATTATGACAAATTTAGCCGTAAATAGATATCTGGCGGTAGAGATTGACGGGAAACTGTCCTGACGAAGTGAACCGCAGACGTCACAGCTACAGTCTGCATCAGATTCTGACAGGAATAGATCATAATGCAAAACAACACGTTGACAGTGGTTCTGTCCTTTATGAAACCGGGCCAAAAATAACAGAGCAGACAGCGTTCGTGTAGCATCAGCTAATCGATCAGACTACCGTACACAGATGGCCTGCAGGACACATTCTGATGGACTAACTAGCACATATAGCTGAGCGAGCTGAGCCTACAGAAACGCTGGCAGAGAACAGAGTTGAAGTCTCCAAAAACAAGAGAGACGAGGGTAAAATTTGCTTTACTCCTTTTTTACTGTAAACAAATAAGTCAAGGATGAATTAAACAATGGATATAAACGGCAAAAATGTTTCTGTCATGTTTGTTTAATCAGCTGACCAACACCAACACAAATGCATGTCGGAGACAGATTCAAACAAGTGTCCCAGAGACATTAAAATGAGTTCATTCATGGTCAGCGGACGGTTCGTGTGTCGCTGCGAGGTCTTTGTTGTCGCCACGGGGAGAGAGACCGGCGCCTGCCAATAGAAATGAAAAGCATCAGAGATGGATTGAAAAGCTGCAACTCTCTGCCAATTCTCTATGATCATTAACTCATTGACAATTTTGTCAGCAAATTATGCGTAGCCGGCGTCAGGTTTCCAGGCAATTTCCTCGAGAGGCATCAAGTTGTTTACCTGAAAAAACAAACAAACAAACAAAAAAACTGTTTGAGGGGAAAAATCTTTATCACTGGATCACTGAAAACTGTCCATACCTTTACACAAACCCATACTTTTATTCTGTATTGTATTTCTGCTAAAGCTCTCCGAAAGAGTCCATGTCAGATACTGAAGACTATTAGTTGGGAAGACTGTGATGTTGACGATGTGGAGTATTGATCGTGCCACCTAGAATAAGTTGCCATAACGGGATCATATTGACCAGAATCATTGATGGTATACAGTATGTTTCTCTGCCCTGTGGACAAATTCAATTCTATTGATGAAAGCACGTTGAGAGGATCAAGTGCATACCTACATATCATACTGATATGTTACACAGCTGATTAATCAAAAACACTCGAACGAGTCTCGACTTCCTGCGTACAAACTGTGGCTGAAGACACCAAAGAAGAAGTAGACGGGGTTTTCTAGTCAAGGAATAAATGCTGCAAATCAATAGATAATATGCAAATGTTAATATCTCCAAAAGCGCCGCTGTGTGTTTGAATGAACGGGCAGATGGACAGATTTCAGTAGCTGTAACTAAAGGATAGATTAGTGGTTAATCTTGTTGCAGGGTTTCTTCTTTCACTCAGAATCATTCCAGGAAACAAGAGCAGATTTGAAATCCATCCAAATCTAATTAAAACACTCAATACAAAGGACTGTGCTTTTTTGACAGTTTGATTGGAGGGATGAGAGGCATGGTGAGGGAGGGCCTACTGTAACCATTTCACAGGAGGCTCCATGCAGTGTTTTTCTTTAGAGGGGTGCCTTTTGTTGTTACTGGAGACAGATAGGCATTCCTGATAAATGTGAAAATGTGTCAAAACTCAGGAGGGAAGCCGGGAAAGTACCAGAGGTAAATTTGGCCTACTTGGGCATCATTACAGCTATTGTGTGACTGTCAGTAAGTTCACCCATATTGTATTTCTTGCTGATGCTGTGCCTGCTTTAGAAATGACTTTACTTCTTATTTTCCGTGGTGTTGCTAGGCAGTCTCCACTCGCCTGAAAGCAAATTAAAATTCACTTGTAAGTATTGAGATATACGAAGTAGAAGAAGAAGAAGAATCTTTTATGCAAATAAAAAAACACTCATGAACATTGGAAATAAAAACACTGCTGAGCTACAGACTCCTAAATAACTGTGCATGAAGCCACAAGGCAATACGAGAGAACGACTAGCTTCACACAGACAGGACTTCACATGCTGTCTGACCACAGGCAAAAAAAAAAAAGAGAAATCAATATTTCTTTACAGGCTGGGAGACTCGGAGGGCTTGCTTAACGTCCTAACAACATGCTTCTGTCCCGTAAACCTATCGGATCTCTGCAATCTCCAACTCTGCCCGGTGACAGGCCCTCCCAGGCCCCAGCAGTCCCAGCCCTTGCAGCCCCCTGTCCCAGTCCCTGCAACCTCTCGCTCCCCAGCCTCTACTGCAGCAACAGCAGTGCTGTTAGCATTGTTAATGGCTATTGTTATGAATGAGGACCTCTGCTCCTCTTTCTTCATTGGCAGGCCCGGGGCAGGCAGATGGATAGGCTGCTACTTCTTCTCTGCTATCAGGACAGCCCAGACGCTGGACCCGCGACTGGCGGAACAAAGTAGGAGGAATGATGCCCCGGTGGGGAGAAAGGGGTGAGAGGGACCAGAAAGGAGAGGGGATAAGGGAGGAGAGTCACGGGAAGAGGGCGACAGTGAAAAAAAATATAGGAGGGGGCAAGAGACAAGGGTGAAGGAGCAAGGGAGCAATGGGAGGGAGCAGGTCTCTCCTCCCCTGAATAAATTTGGAGCTCCATTGTAAAGGGTGTAAGAGAGGAGTGTGGCTGCTGTCTGTGGCAGAGGCCTAGATTCTCAGCAGCCTGTGGAGAAGAAAAGAGGAGGGGTGAGGGGCACACACTGCCCCGTTACTGGCCCCCTGCCGTAGCCCCCTAACCCCCCCCGTCCTCCTCCTCCAGCACCCCTGCCTGGTGATGAATGGTGGTACTTGCTGAAAGTGAAGCCTGCTGGTGAGCCTTGGCTCAGGCTGGGGATGCAGGGGGAGTATGCTTGGAAGATCACGGGGACAAACACAGCAAAAGGCTGCCCTTCAGTCGCCCATATACTTCACCAAGATGGCAGGCCCGCTGTTGGCACACAAGCACAGAAGCGGGTGACATGGGAGGGGGGTCTCTTCCTTTCCATCATACATAGCTCATAATCAAATCCACTAAGGCACATTTTGGTTTTGTGCATTTTCCAACACTGTTCGAGTGAGGACTCCTGGCAGTACAACCAGCAACTGCTACCATATGACTGCAGTGAATGAGGCCATTAGAAGAGTTTGTATATTCTTTTTAATCTAGTGGGATAACGCTTCTTTGCTATTGATCATGAGCTCACGTCCATAAATGACTTATTGTGGTCAGAAATGTCAGCCAAGACATTTGCTAGAACTGCAGAAATGGAAAGTACTAATTGCTCACTCACATGATAAATGTGCAATATTTGCTGACTGCATCACAAAAATATGCTGCTCTGTAGATATAAGTTGATGTAATAAGGAAAAAAAAAAAAAAACCCATGTTCTCATGCAGTCGCTCCAATGAGTGTCTCAGGTCCTCACTACGCACTTCCGTCTCAGTCACACACGTACACACACGCAAAGAAAGTAGATCCTGCTCCAAAGCAGACCTTGTTGTATTAGAAAAAAAAAAGATGGAGAGAAAAGTAGGGGGAGAGGTGGAGAGAGCCTGGGGGCTGGCCTCTGTCCCGGCTCCCCCAGCCTCTCTGGATCCCAGCCATCTGCCACAGCTGCTGCCTGGCTTTAACTGCCACTCTAATTGACAATGAACCCAGAGCCCTGTGATAATTGTGGCTGCTTGGTGACTTGGGCAGGTAATGCCTCCCTTTCAGGATTTATCAGGCCCCATCTGTTCCTCATAGTGCTATATGTGGCAGAAAAGGCCCCCTACCCAACCATCAGCACTCACCACTACTTCACCCCCTTCCTCCTCCTCCTCCTTTAGTACACCATCCCCTCTCTCTCTCTCTCTCTCTCTCTCTCCCCCCTGTGTCACTCCATCCATCCCTCAATCTGCCCCCCTCCCTCACAGTCCTGTTCTGTCTTCATGTACGTTGTCATAGCCAACCAATATCCTGCTCCCTAACGGCTCTTCCGTCTCCTCCTCCAGTTGCTGAGCAAATATTGGGCTTTTTTTTTTTTTTTGTGTGAGGGGATGCTTATTAGAGAGCAGCTTTGCGGCCTCAGGGGTAGCCACACCCACCAGAGGCCACGGCTCTGAGACCAGGATTGTTTGTTCAGTCATTAACTAAAAATAAAAGACTCCTTGCTGTTGCCTGAAACTCCCCCTTTTCTTCTGTTGTGTGGTGTAAGATGAGTGTGTGGTATGTCAAGAACAACAGGAAGGAGCTGAGAGAGGGGGGACACACCCCACTACCCCTGCTCTGTTGATTAGATAGTACCCATCTTTCTCATGTGGGGGGAACAATTGAGATCTCTGCAGTGTTAGCAGGTGTTGCGTCCAATGTTGTTTGATTATTGCTATGCTCAATCTTGATCAAGTCCGCTTACCAGCCGTCCCCCACGTTCTGAACTGTCACTGTCAACAACGTTGCACATTTAGCATGTCAGAAATTGTAATGCTGATAAATTGATAGATAATTCTCACATCATTCTTTATGTAAATAATTGACAATTGCAATATGCGCCGTATGAATGTGCTTAGCGCAAAACAAAAACAAAAAACTAAACTGAAAAAAAAAAAAAAAAAGTTTAGTTTCTTCATCTTCAGTCGGTGAACAGCTGTTCTTCAGATGCTTTTGTAAATTATCCTGACAACAGGTTGTCGTTATATTCAAAACCAAAATCAGCTTCGAATGTTGTCCCGAATCCAATCTAAGCGAAAAAAGATACGATGATCTGAGAAGGAGTCTCGTCCAAAGATGCAGACAGGAAGCACACACACCACTACGGGCAGTGGAGACGGTGCCAAATCCTTTTTTTCTTTTGCCAGATTAATGTCAGATACTGGCAGATAACTGGAGAATATGTCAGCTTTACTTTCCAGAAAAGGACAGATCTTGGCCATGTGCTGCCTAATTGTGGGCAGTGTTTTACCATCTGTTAGGAGTAGATATCATTTTCAGACAGAGTGATCAGATACGGTACACATTTACTATCATTATCCTAAATGGGGGAATATGTATTTATTTATAGCATGATTTGGAGCTATCTTGTTATTCATGGTTTAGGCTTAATACGTACATCTACAACTCATTTGGGTGAGAGCCACCGTGTGTTCGGTTGCCAAAAGAAAAAACACAAGAATACATCAGTGGTTTCTGATCAGCACGGAAATTAAGTCATAACTGTTTCTTGAATTATTTTCCCAACTCACAGCGGGATACTGGGATTTTTTTTTTTTTTTTTTTTCACTTAATTATTGTATGTTGCTTAAATTAACAGTAATTGTATTTCATGGAATAACACTGATTCCAGCATCCTTCCCTGTTTGTAAACTACGCATAGAAAACATGTTTTTACAAACCATTAAGCTCACAAATTTATTCACACAAATAAAACCAGCCATCTGTAATTTAGCATTATTTCAGTGCATTAGAAACAGAACATTTAACTCAGCCATAATTTTAGGTTTTGAATTAGAGCTTGGATGAGAAGGCACTTTAAAGCGTGAGTGCCGTGTGGACACAGGATATCACACAAGAGTGGGAAAATGTCATGTGGAGAGTTTATGAATATGAAACAGGGTTAAATTGAGACACAGAGTAGTGTTCTGTGTAGCCGACTTTCTAACATTTAACTCGGTTCGCTGTAGAGAAACTGACATTTGAATATGGATGTGATATAAAAAAAACAGCGAGTGGAAATAACATTTTTTTTGTTTTTTTTTTGGTCAAGATTATGATTATGAAATTACTTCATTTTCTGACATTTACCAAACTATATGAACCCTGGAGCTGATTTACCTGCGCAACCCTTTACTAATACCTCGTCACTTCCACATGTACAGGCCTTTTAAACGCCTCCACCCACTGGATGCAGCAGGCATGCAATACCAAAACAGCAAGATTTCCCGTCTCACCTACACACTCACACACTCACAGACATACACACAGACACATGATCTTTCACAAATGCATCCACTCGTAATCCCTCCTCATCACGGCTGCCTGAGCCCTCAGGGTTCCAGTCATTTGGTGTGTATCTACCACAGGATACTGATGCTGCCGTGTTTGCATGTTCAGATGCAGGTGTGTTAGCGTGCAATTGTGTGTGTGTGTGTGTGTGTGTTTGTGTGTCTGCCAATACGAAATGCGGTTTCATGATTTGAAACAGGAATTAGCAGGGTAAATACCATACTAACCTTCAAAGTGCTCACCTGCAACTTAATACCTCTTGTGGTTAATTGATTTTTAGATCACCAATGATATAACGCGTCATGAATATTATAGCTAGTGCTGCACGCTCGTATTAAATGTATTTGTTTATATTCCAATAAAAAGCCCGGTAAATTTAAATTCATAAAACACATAAATACTGTAAGATTGTGTAAGATAGGCAGAATAAGCCTAAACCTAGCTCTCTGACTCACATTATAAGTGAGGACAAAGGCAGTGACACGATCTTAATCATAATGACAAGAACATTAAAAATGTAGCGTTGCTCAACACAGGCAAAGATAAGAATCGATTTGGGTTGCTGATGATGGTTATCACCATTAATTATTGAATTAGGTCTCCATCATCATATAAGTGCACCGCTGCATCCTTATGGAAGGGACAGGAACATGTTTTTCTCTACTATGCTACATGTTGCCCCCCGAGCTAAATTCACACTCGCAAGTTCGACATGTAAACATAACATACTCATTTTTATCTCTTGCTCTCTCTTCCCAGTTGTCTTTATCTCGCTGAGAAATGTGCCAGTGGATTGGACGCTAGCAGTGTGATAGCCAGATCTCCAGCTCTCTCCTGTAATAACTACAGAGTCCCGTGTGTTCTGAGCCTGTGATCCTGTGATCCTGTGAGCCTGCGGCCCATCAGAAACACCACGTCCCTCTAGGTGCATTAATCCGACAGGCAGGGTTTGGCGCGGAGGGCTGAGGCCTAGCTATCTCCTGCTTTGGCCTCCCAGGATGGCCCTGCTTAGGCTGAGGAGCTCCCCGCTGACCCCCAGGCTACAGGGGCTCTGAGATTAGCAGCGCTCCCCATACTTTGTATCTGTCACAGGCCAGTGCTGTGGGGATGGACGGGCCTGGATTAGCACAGGGGAGAGGAGTGCTATTCTACATTGCACACACAGCTAAGAGGGGATTCAGGATTCTGGTCACTGCCTTCTGGGAGATGGGGTGTGGATGAGTTTTGGGAGGTTGCATGCATGTATATGTGTGTGTGGGTCTTTCCTGGGATGTTTGAAGTAGTATTAAAATAATGATTAGAAAGTTAATCCTAAGGTTGAGGGATATACTTTATGAGCAACATGATCTTAATTCACTAGGGGAGATGTCTTATCATGTGTAACACATGGCGTGCCCCGCCATATTCAAGACAAGGCTTTTTTTTTTTGGTGTGTGTTTTATCAATTTCACACACAACATGAAGACTTGATATTAAAGAGTCTGGCTATCAGTCAATGCTAATACTTTTAGCTAAAGAAAAAAAAAAAATGCCTTTGACTAGTTTCTGTGCATTGAAATGTTCTCATGTTCCCATTCAGTGAGACACAAAAGGGTCGCAGTGAATAATCCAGCAAACATAATGCAAATCAGACACTCAATCATCCTAAACAATACGCAGAAGACACTAAATATGAATATGACTGTATGGTTCACATGCATGTTGTCCCTGCAGGTTCAAGGTGTCATTGATAGCAGAGCATTGTGAAGGCCAATTAACATATGCTTTGGCTATTGTCATTAGCCTGCTATTTGTCGGTCAAGAGACCCTGACACGGAGGGAAGGAGCGCTCATTTATCACAAACACACAACAGTGATTCAGACTCTCACAAAGAAACCTTGCATCTGTGCATTAATATTCATTGGAATCGGTGTGCTATCAATAATACTTCTTTCTTTGTTTCTCCCTGTTTCAGTTTGACTCTAAGGAACTTTTTATTCGGTCACGGCTTTCTCTGTATAGTTGGTGTCGTTCTTCTCCACTTTACATAATGGTGTCAAGGTTAATAGCCTTAGTAACAGTGCTCGCATTGCATATTCCCAAATTCCCAGGCGATATATATATATACATACAGCAATTTAAGCTTTACATGTGCACATTATTAAGCAATGTCCAAGTCAGTGTTGTGAACTGTCGCAAATGTACGGACGGACAGATAGAGCCACCTTTCAGGCGACTTGGCTTAGCCCTGCTAAATGGCTTCCGACAGCCAGATTCATCAGTGGCTCATCTGTGCTGTTTACACTGTTTAATTGTTTGACAGTTCCTGTTTATGCTGTGTCACTTCCAATCCCCTCTGTTTCCATTAAAACAGCAGAGCTTTCCTTCAATAAATGAGCAGGCATTTGGAATTTGCCAGTAGCCTCACTGCTGGATGTGATCAAACAAAATGTAGCTGTCCAACGTCTTGCAGGCGTCGCTCTCATATCCTGCAACTGAGACGAGATCAATCAGCACATGTCTATGCATGTGTGTGTGTGTGTGTGTGTGACTCACGGTTTCCTTGCAGCTGGTTGGACAGCTCGAGGTGGGAGGCCTGATCGAGAATCAGTTGAACCTTTGAAGTCTGTTATAAATAAGATGGTAAAGAGTATCTACATGGCCAGTGATCCTGGATCGCTACTCCAAGAAGCTTCATGTATACGGGTCATTGACTTAAGATGACTTATTAGCACGCATACGCTGCAGGTAATGGAAGCATAGTTATACGAGCTTGCACTTTGCATGCCATGATTATTCAACCTTCAACAACTCCTATATAACGGAGAACAGTGGGCTCAGGGGAGAGAAGGAGCGAACGAGACCCAGAGACACCCAGAGGGTGGAAAGAAAGTCAGAGAGAGAGAGAAAGATGAAAGACAATGCAATCAATAAGATATATAAGATAACAAATAATGCCCTGGGTATCTCATTAATCGTAACATAGGCTTATTATGCTGAGCACAGGTTTATAAAGCTGGGTCACTTTGGCTCTCTTTATTGAAATATCAGCAAAGGTTAGATGAGGTAAAACACCACTGAGACTAAAAACTTGCTGTAGCTTCAGCAAAATGTGTGACGGAAGGTCACCGACTCTCCGACGCTGTTTGCTGCTGCGCGCTTTACTTTAACATATGAGGCCGTGTTTGCAAAGAACAGCCAACGGGAGAGAATTCAGTCCGTTCCTGAATGCAGATATCCCGCTTACATTTAAAACCAACTACGCAGAGCAATTCACGCAGGCTGTAAAAACGATTTGTTGTTGCATATCAGGCTGTGTGTGGTTCTGTGAGTTGCGGTGTGTTATTGCAGACACCGTGATGACATTGGACCCTCCGTCATTCTTCCCTTCATGCGTAAGAGGAAGAAAATGATAGCTTATCCCTCGATGCCCTTGAAGCAAGGTG
This sequence comes from Pampus argenteus, assembly GCA_036937835.1. Taxonomy (NCBI): domain Eukaryota; kingdom Metazoa; phylum Chordata; class Actinopteri; order Scombriformes; family Stromateidae; genus Pampus; species Pampus argenteus. Next base: position 19,684,431 of record CM072873.1, read on the forward strand.
TCTCTGCATAGTATATCCATCACAATCAACGCCAGATCATTTATATTAAATCCCGTCGTTTTTTTTTTTCTTCTTCTTCTTTTTTTTTAAAGCTACACCCGGTAATATGTTGTTCTGAGTGGAGGGTGAATTTAAACAGAGCAATAAACTGTGATCGTCGTATACAACTTGTCTTTCTAATTTACAGCTGGGCACTGGGCTAAGGAGAGAGGAAGGTTGGGAGTCTGGATGCATAATGACCTATACATTTCCACCTGATCTCTATTCTGAAGGTGCCATGACTTTCGGCCATAAAGGTGCGTAAAATCCATTAACAGAGACCGTGGTTTACAAAGAGTAATATTGCAATTTCCATAAATGCAATGTCCGTTGGTCTTTTCATTAATCTTGATGACATTCTAACATGAGAATTTATTTATGTGAAATAGTGAATTAATAAAATGAACCATTATTAGCATAAAATAAGGCCTGTAGGTGTGATTGGGATCACAATCCCTCGATAGCCGGGTCAACACCTAGCTTAATCCGCATTTTAAATCGACTAAATACGTTGTCAACTTGCAAAACCCGTGGTAGGAAAGTCCTCCGACACAGTCTGCATTTATCTGTTCCCTGATTCATTTTCACTGTGATTTCCTTTATTATCTGATCATTTTTATACATTTTGTTTTCCACGTAATGTTGCCAGATCTCTAATTCTTGCAAGTAAGTATAAGTCACGGAAAACACTGACCACATATCCACATTATGAAGCATCTCAGGACTTAGATTAAATACAATTACCAGGCACATTGTGCATGTGAGTGCAGAGGCAGTTTAGTGACTGCATGCATGACATCACCGTGTAAAGTAATGCTGATTCACACACATTCTATTGCAATTGTCTTTCTCCACAAATCACTAAATCTTCACAAATGTCACCCGGTGCGCTGCGCCAAATGGTTTTCCCCTTCACATTAGTCTAACTGTAGACAGAGAGAAATGTTACCTTCATCAGACACTGATCAGTGAGTTCCACAACATTGCCCCCAAATGTATATGTGCATGTATAAACAGGACCTTTTTCATGAATTGGAAATTTTCTAGCCCTGAATTTTCATATGACTAATGGCATATTGTTTTCTGACTTACAAAGACAGATATGGTGCAAGCGATGCAACTGCATAAACAGGTGAGCTAGACGTGGTTCATTAATAAACTAACTCCCACATTTTTCTTTTTTTTGCGTGTGATAGGTTGCTGTTGGTTTTATCATGGGATTTGATGCTTGAACTAGCAAATAGCAAGTGCTGTTATAGCTTCAGACTGCTATATAATTGATTGAGATCCAGGCCCTGTCGTCTCTGGGTAGCTGCAGACATGAGCTGTATGCAAGATAATGCAAGGGCTGCTGGCTTTGACCTGGGCCCCTCACAGTCACGGCTCACCTATAAAAATTTCCATGGATGATTAATACAGGACTCATGTCATCTTATTAGGGCTCAATTCTGCAGCCAGTGGAGGGGTGTGAGCACGCATGTTAAGAGCTATTCAAAACAGGATAGCCGGGGATAGCTGGTGAAATCTGGGGTAACAGTGACTTGGTTATGACTTATGCGTACACACACACACACACTGAGACACACAAACACATAGAACCAATCTGAATCTGGTCCGACCCACCATACCATTTCAGTGAGCACTGAAATGCTTGAATGAAGATGGATAGGATTTCCTGGAATGCAATCCGAGGGAGGCTGCTGGTCATTGCTGGACCCCATCTTGGTTTTCGTGTATGCTGTCACTTACTCACCCAGCCAGCTAGTGGTGGGTCTAAATGTGATGGGCTTTACGTGCCCTTGATTCCCCTACAAAGGGAAATTACAAGGGATGCTGAATATGAGCCAGACATTCATGGTCATGCCTTTGCAGATGTCCAAAGTCAAGGTCTCGGTCACTTTGGCCCTTTTGCCTGTCCCTATACCAACTCAACTGATCAATATGTCATAGAGCGGAGCCCAATCAAAGTGAAATACTCAGGACGCGCCTCCTAATAACATATTTGCAGCCATAAATGTAAAGATTAACGATAATAAATGACCAAGCCAGCCTTATGTATGCCCTGACGCTCTCCCAATGCATGAAATTTCAGGCTAGCCGCTGCTTGTCTTCAGGTTCATTACCTCCACATGGAGGCATGGGGGTTTCAATCATACCACCCCAAAATATAACCCCCATCCAGCCTAAACAGACTCACTCACACACACACACACACACACACACACACACACACACACGTGCATGCACAAACCACCTCCTCCTCTCATAATGAAAACATAGGTTAGGCACACATTAATCAATGCAGACACCAAGTTCTATGAAATCTAAATGGGGTAAACATCCCCTGAGCATTCATTACCATTTTGTGTCAGGCTGTAGAAATGAAAATAAAAAATAGAAGAAAAAATACATTAGTATATCGATTCTAATACTTTTTTATATAGATGTCAGCTCATACAAGAAATGGGTTGTGATCCTGTGCATTATAAAAACACCCACGACTTTAGAGTTACTCTTACGAGAACATATACAAATGAAATAGGCCATTTAGTTTAAGTCCATAAATGCAAATTGGGACAAAGTGCAGATATAATGTGGACGTAGGTTACAACCGGATCGTAAATATTGACACAGTAAAGTGTAATACGTGTTGAAATGGAGCCTTGTAAAAGCTGAGGTTGTGACCCTGATTGTAAAAAAGGAAAATAAGATGACAAAAGTGCAAATTCCTTCTCGCTATAAACATAGATTATATTTTAAAATAATCGCCCCATTTTCAGTGTCGGCTCATTGTTTTGGTGGCTACACGTCATAATGTGTCACAGTCATAACTGTCCACTTCCTCACAATTCGTTTCATATTACAGTAATATAGAGTTCCCTATTAAAGATATCCCCCCATTCTTGACTGTTGCTGTAGGGCAGTAGTAAGTCATAGCACGACATGCATGATATTAGAAATCCAACAATCTAAGAACAAGGCTCACTCGAGGGGAGGGAAGACAAGGGGGAGGAATTGACACACTCTCGGCTCTCGGTGCTGTTGGCCTTCAACTGAAGAGCCCTTAACCAAATGAGAGGGTTGGTCTGGATGGCTTCCACGGGCCTCTGTGGGCCTCAGCAGGCCAGGAGCTGGATGAAAGCACGCTATGATGTATCCACAGGCTTAGAGGGTCGAGAACATCTGGGGTCTGAAACAAGATCCCATCCTGACTCATCTTGTCTTCAAGGAGAAAAACTGTTGCAGCTTTAAATGCGTATTGTGTGTGTGTGTGTGTGCGTGTGTGTGTGTGTGTGTCTCAGACCAACGCTGATCTGTTTGTGCAGTAGACACTGGGAGATGATTAATGTTATACTCGGAGGACAAATGTAACATTTATGTGGATCCTGTCAATTGCTGCTGATCTTCATGTAGCCTTGAATTTAATGGAAATCGTATACTTTCCTTCTAGTAAACAGCTAATTCTGCTCTGTTGACATTATCAGTAATACGGTCACATCAGAGAAGAGAGATTCAGACCAATAAATAAACATCAGTCAGGACACAGATTAAGCAGTTATCACCGTCGCCTGCAGCTGCAGCGATGAACCTCCGTGAGAGACTGTACCAGTTGCCCTTTACTGTGGTGCAAATTACATGCAGAAGTGGCATGTCAGACATGTTTGACTGTTGGCCTATGAATACATAGGCAGTAATCAACATTGTTTAAAATGCTCATTTGCATATGCATGCATCATTAATTCTATGCAAATGAAGCAGTGGGGCCTGCACTAGTATGACTCTCCTTGTAACCCAATAGTATAGCTGTCAGAGGAAGGTTACTAAGGGAGGCAAAGTCATTAGTTTATAACAGTCCTTCCATATAGATTCAGCCTTCCTCTTGATGATTAATGAATAAGATGAGCAAGAGTAACTCTGCTCTTTTGTATGCTTTTCTATGTCAAATACAGCACATTGGTACACACAACAAGGAGCCGATGGAGAATTGAAAATAAGAAGCTGTCTACACATAAATGAACGGTATGGAGGGCTTTAGTTTATCCCTCAAACCCATGTTTTTTCAATTATGCATGCACTACTTAAGAAGCATCATTTATAAGTGATTATTTATTTTGCTTGCGTGATCCAGAACGAACGTCATGAGTTGACCTGATTTGCATTAGGCTGTGATTGTAGTATATTGGACATAACGTCTTGTAAGATATTCTGTTCTCAATCAGGAAACGAGACTCACGGTGGACTGAAATGCTGCAATAAGAAATCAGCGTTTTCTCCTCCTATGTATTCTACCTACAGCAGGTTCAAGTATGGGCCAAAATGTTCTCATAGTTATCAGGGTCTGTAAAACAATATAACGATGATACTCTCCGTGAACTTGTTATGCATAATTCAGGCGAGATGTTCTAATAACAAAAATACAACATCAATAATGTATCGTGAGGATGGACTCACGCGAACTGCTCTCACTTCCCTGATTCCACTGTCTCCTTTCTGCTCTGTAATGAATCAGTCTAGCAGGGGGGAGGGAATAAAAAAAGGTGGCCTCAGCAAATATAGACGAGAATGACACCTTCTGGAGTTTGAGAAGTTGAAGAAGCATCTAATAACGTCGCTTCCCTCCCCTCCCTTCGCCATGTATCCCTTTAGCTGATCCAACGCTTCCGCAGGGGCCTAAGAAGACACATGATGACAGCCATGCTCAGAGGAAGATGGTAACAAGATGTGATGCATAACACATGAGAGAGGCTGGGGTGTCATTACAGAGGGATGAGCAGGCTTCATCAAGCACATCACAAATACATTTTAGATGACACCTCCACTTGTGATGCGCTTATTTCAGAGAAAATAACATTTATTACCCTGTTATGTTTATAGGAAATATGCAGATGTGCCAGACAGCACCAGAGGACCTGGGGTGTAGATGAATTACTACACTCTCTTTTGTTTTACATAAACTTTTCCCTTATTTTAAAATACTTTTTTTTTTTTTACCCCATACAGAATATTGGATATTAGTATTCTGATGCTGATAGACTGTCCCTTTTCATTGCTGTGCTCAGAATAAATTTGATATGCCTGAGTGCCTACAGTAGACTTTGTTTTTGCAGTTGTTTGGATAAATATCCAAGCCACAGATTCCCGGCCCACAAACTGCTCTGATTGCATTGGAAAAGAGCCGAAGAAAAGTTATGCAAATGAAGCATTTAGTAGAATGTGACAGAAGTTTGTGGTCAAAAACATTAAACTTGAATCATATGTTTTCTGTTTTAGAGCTTATAGTGGGTTTAGACATAAAAAAACAAGAATATTCTACATTTGACCAGTGAACATTTACATATAATAATACAATAATGCATTTGAAACATTTTTTTTGGACATTTTTCCATTTATTATTTAGTTTTTTGAGTTTACTAAAACCACACATCCCACAAAAGAGGTTACTATTTAATATCCCAAAGACCTGTGCATCTACAGTTTCTTAAGAATTGGCTGAGAAGGACCTATTTCTGTATTTCCTGTATCCTAACTCTGCTATTCCCTTGCTGAAATCTTCAGGGCTTCCCAGTAGTCTGCAGGGATGATGCAGGGAAACAGAAGACAGAGGAACAAAAATCTGCTGAGCTATTAAAAGTTCTTATAGAGAGAGAGGGAAAGAGGAGGAGGGGGGGGGGAGGCAACACTGATTTCCTCTGCTTGCCTGTTAGCTAATAAAAATGCTTACATACAATGAGAGATATACACAGGAGCAATCAATATTTTATGTAACGGCTCGGGCTGGGCCTGCAGTAGTGAAGGAGGAGAAGTCAGGGAGAATATGAAAAATAGATTGCATTAATCCAGTGCAGTGTTTTACAACAATTATGTCATCCATCTGATAGACGGTGAGAGAGAGAGAAAGGAAGAGAGGAGAAAGTGAGAGGAGGACTAAATAATTCGGAGCCTCCACATGTATTTATGTGATCCTGAGATCCTCAGGCGACCCACCAAAAAAAAAACAAAAAAAAACAAGGAGGGGCAAAAACGAATGAGAAAGTGCAAACTAATGTAAATTCAGCATCTCGTCAAGCCCTTTCCTCTGTCCCAACCCCTGAAGCTCCACCGTGTCACCGTCCACATTCTCCTTCTCTGTTCAATGTTCCATGACAACAAGGTGAGACGGACAGCAGAGGTTAGGCTGAACAGCTGCTTCCTGGTTTGGAAATTCCAGGCATTGAGGGCCATCTGTCTATATGTTCACTGATGTATATGGGAGCCATCTATCAGGCTGCTAGCCCTGCAGCTGCTGGAGCCGTCACAGCCCAGTCTGCCACCCGCCCGCCCGCCTGCCTGCCTGCCTGCCTGCCTGCTTGTTTGCCTGCTTGCCTGCCTGGCTTCTCCCAGCCTCAACCCCAATACAATGAGAGCTCCTTCTTTACTTTGTGTCACACAGAATGGGCTGATTTGATTAAGTCCTGGGCTCTCATTATGTTAGGTAGGGGTGTAGAATTTCAATGATAATCCATAATGCATGACCGGAGGTTTTGTTGCCATGGTGACATAAATTCAAGGTTACCAGCTCAGACGCATAATTGGGTGCGCATTGAGCGCTGAAGAGGTGCTGTTAAAATTCCCCTCATGAAAGTGGAGCATCAATCATGCTGTCGCAGATTGCAAAGTACTCATAATCAGATGAAATGCTCGGCAGAGAGAAAACGTCACAACAGGACGGAGCTTCCTACTCTGAAAACTGATCTAATATTTGACAATGGACTATGAGACAACTTAACCTATTTTCAGTTTTGTTTCCTTTTTACTCCCTCTTTAAGTCCTTCCTTTATGGCTTATGGCTATATATATATATATATATATATATATATATATTTTATTTGTACAGTAAGTTGGTCTCAGTTCATTTGGCCCTTATCTTGCTCTCCCAGGCAGGAATATACCCTCAGTCTGTACAGCTCCCCCCCCAAAATGATGGAAATCAATTCACACAAGAGATCAGGACCTCTATGACAAGCAGAGCCTCCAGCTCGAGGCTCATCAGACCCATTTGAACGGCAGACAAAAGCAAAAGATTTCTGCCCCTTGTGCCTTCTGCTGAAATCCCATTGAAAATCTACTCATGCTTTCTCCAATCTGCACCACAGTTCTTTTATTGATGCTCTTTTTTTCTCTCTTTTTTTGGGGAGGGGATCGACAAAGGGATGTGCTTGCTTGGAGGCGTGTGTGGGACGGGAATGGTGTCGGTCCCCTGGATAAAACCTTTTCTTTTTTCCTCTTTTTTACTTTTACTTCAGGCATCACTAACAAGAAAAAAAAATCGAAGAACTGATGATTGGCTTGAAGCTACTTGTTAGTTGAGGAAAGTTTTTTTTTTTTTTTTAAACCACTGGAAGATTGTCAGGAATAGAACTAAAAGCATGAAGTTTTGTAGGTCAGGTTATTGTTTAGTGTTCACTAACCATGTTTTCGGTCGTAAGCTGGCAGGTTGAACCATCACAGTCACGTGAGCTCTATCCTGAAATACCCCCCGTCCATCAATACACCACCACTTTAATTCTCCTATGGTTAATAACCATAAATCAAATGAGATTCATAAACCATTAAGATGGTGCTTATTATCTCTTATACTAGGTAGTTCAGATATTCATAGCCTGGAGGTACGTGCCTTCAAACCAATAATCTGCTCCATCTATGCAATATTTCCCTCTTTTTATCACATGAATTATGCTTTGTGTCATAATTTACCAGAACATTTCTCATCACAAGAGTCACACGCTGCACTGAAATCATTTTCACTGCTTGTACGCCACACTGGCATACACCACCTCACCTTTTCCCACATTCACTTCCACTGATAGGCAGGAGATACAAGGTCAAACGTCGCTTGCAGCTCACAGTATATGATGCGAATCATGCTTTTTTTGGAGTAGGAAAGTACGATGCCTATCTTAGGGACAGGTACATGAAAAATTGATGCAGTTTACTTTAACTCAAGTGCAAGTCTTTTTCAAAAAAAGAGGCAACAAACACATTAGGGAGTTTCAGCAGTGCTCAAGCATCAAATTAAGGCCCTACAAGAAGACACCGGTGTATGCCAGTCACGGCTCGCCTTCAAAGGGCCCCGTGTACAACAGTAGAAGCCATTTTGTTTGAGAGTACAAAGGAAAACAGGTTATTAAGAGGAAGGCTTTTAAAAAATCGAGAGACAGACAATCCTTTTCAAGTCCAATTTTCCCCCGCTACTGTATTTGCCACCTATCACTCCGATGAGCGCGCTGCTTTAAAGCGACTCAACAGGGTTCCTGCCGAAGATCTGAATCCAGTTTTTTAATGAGCCCAGTCGTTGTTGCGCTGCTGTCACAGGTGCTGAAGCTCGGTGGGGTTTAACACAGGCCTTACCGAGTCAATTAAAGAGTAAAAGCTATTCACACAGAACAAGCTGCGTAACTTGTGCACCGAGCTGTTTTGTTTTCCAGCTGCCTCTCGTCTCTCTTTTTATTTTTATTTTTTTATTTTTGAAATCAGTGGCTTGTAGATGACAACACAGACGACTCTCACTCAAAAAGAAAAAAAGCGTTTTATGATAAATATAACTTTTATTTCTTTACCGGCCAGCGCCACGCATTTAAAGGCACATTTCACTTGATTTCCAGCTGTTCTGCAGCCCTCCCATGTCTCATATGTCCCTGTTGTCTCCTAAATTAATTCCTTACGAGTGCCGTACAGCTGCCTTACTTTATCATAAGTTTTAAATTAATCAGGGATTGGCTTCTTACATTAGGTTGTTAGTCTTTGGGAGGTTTTTTTTTTTAGGGATCCCTCCTTTCTCTGTGTGCGTGTGTGTATATCTAAGAATAAGATAGAGGGAGAGGGTGTGAGAGAGTGGAAAGAGGCCTGTAATTCCCTGTCCTCCACATGAACCCTTGATACTGTCCCATATGTTATATTCAACCATTTCACTTGTCAAAGGGCTGATGTGTAGCTTGCATGGAGAACAAACATGTGTTCTGAATGTGTGTCAGTAATGCTACGCGGTGACCTGACCCCAACCAACCTGTATTTATGTTCATGTACCGTACCATGTTTTATTCTGAATATAAGCAACGTGTAACTAGAGTGACACTGCTTAGGGGAATCAAGGCTACCCATGCAGAAACAAATAATAATAAATAAACCAACAGAGGTGCAGTTGTAGAACTGAAAGCAAAGCAGGAAGGAAGCAGAAAGGGGGGGTGAAAGTGGAGAGAGACCAGAACAAAAGGAATGTATTGGTCAAGCACACAGAGTGTCAACAAAGCAGTGTAAAGACTTGTCACTCTTGGTCACTGCGCTTACTGCTCGGCGACTGGAGAGGAATGCATTGGTCATTCACCTCCTAGAATAGGCAGTGCTCCTTTGCCCCTTCCTCCCTGTGCACCACCATTGTATCAGCGGGAACATTGTTCAGGAGATTTCTTTGTCCCTTTAGATTTTTTTTTTTTTGGAGGTCCCTTTTAAAGACATCCACCGAGACCCCCCCTGTGCAGTCAGGCCATAGCTGGTCCCCAAACAGCTGTCTGGGATCAAGCTGAAGTCACTCTAAGCTGGCTCCCAATTGAGCCAATGCATTACAGATGTTTATCCCTTAGAATTAGACTGCTGGCTAGCTAGCTGTAGGAAGGATGATAATACAGACTTCTATCTGGCCGACCTGCTGCAGTTATGTATTTCTGTATTGGGGTCTTAAACCAAGTTGACCCTTAGTAAGATTTCTCTGTTCAGCCCCTTTTCCAATATGATTGAATTCAGCCCCGGCTTAGAGACCATAATAAGCCCTTTCCAATGCTCCGCCGAGCAGATCTCCAATGCACAAACTATGCCCCCCAACCCCACCCCACCACCTCCACCCAATTGTAATGTTTACAAGGTCAAGGTTGCAGGGTCAGTGTTTCTGGCTTAGTTAAATTGGCATGCTCTCTTTTTTTTTTTTGGTAATGGATTACCGACTTGCTGATGGCTTGATGCTTAGTGTCACTTTTATCAAGGGCAGGAGAATAATATGGGGACAAGCTAAGGGTTTAGGGCCAAATGCAGACAATTGAAGCATCTCAATAGATATCGAACACACAGTGGTGGGGATTTGCATAACCTGGTCGGAGGCAGATAGGATAGAAAAACACTCTCTTGGACCTGACAGTCTGAAGGATCATTTGAGTGATTTATGCAGGAAATTGTATTTGCGAAGCAAGGGAGATAATTTAATAAAGCAGGGCCTGGCCTAGTCCTCAAGAACAGGGGGCTCTTTGCTGAAAAATGATACAGCCTCCTGTCTGAGGGGATGGCAGATAACGAAGGCCAATATTTACCGAGAATTTGTGCTCCTTCCATTTCCTGTCTTAGTCTTACTATTATCTCGCCTAGTTTCGTGAAATGAGCAAACATTATATGCATACGTATAAATGTTTAATATATGCAAATGTAACCTGTTTCATTTCCTTTATGCAAATGTTGTGTCATTATTATTAGCAAAAATGACGAGAATATCGGTGAATCACAACGCAGCTTTTAACTACAGTGGTGAATAATCACACTATTACAGGGAGGAAAGAAAAGCGCCAAGAATCCAGATAAGTTCATGTATGTCAGGCTCATAACATCAATCCTTGACAGATAATTAGGTCCCTTATTTAAAACGTTCCTTTTTAAAAACGGCGCGGCCTCCAAACGCATTTAAGTAACAAGACAACAGTTGCATCGTGGAAGACGAGTCGAGTCGTAATAAGGACGCTGACCTCTGCTCATATTGCAGCATAAAAAATAAATGAAATGGACCGAGGCTGTACTGGAACTCTTCTAAGTGGAGTGCTTTGAGACCTTGTCTTTATTGCATGTAAACAAGTGTGAAGAGCCATATAAATATATGTCCTCTCTCCAATAACTGATATATTTTCACTAAGTACACTGTTTCACCTCATTAGTGTGCGTCTGAGCTGCAGTCTTGCCCCTGCATCAACCCACCACATGTGTCTTTGCATGCATCCATAAATATAGGGCCCTTCCTGATATTGTAAGTATGGAAGGAGACTTGGCCCCAGTTAATGTTGCATGTCAGCAGAGTAAGGGTCTCTCTCTTTCCTTCTGCAGTAGGTCTGTTAATGTTTAGAGTCAGGAGGCCCAGGGGACTTTAAATCCCTTGGACACAAAGAGGCTCTGTGTGCTGGCGAGGTCACATCTGCCCAATGACTCTGTGTGCATATAGGGAGCACTCTATAGGCCATCAGAGGGGCCTGCTGCAACTGCCCCACTTCCATAATACTAGCCTGTGTGCACTACACTGTCCAGTGGGCTTGATAAAGCTTGACATTTCACCACACGCACATTAAACTCGCTGTCACGTCATCCCATTCTCCTCGAGATGTTAAGAGAAATATAACATCATTAAAAAAAAATCCAGAAATAACGGCGGTGAAGCGTCGGGATAAAAAAACATAAAATTAGTGTTTTGGTCATAATGTTGCATCCACCTCTACAATGTCATAGTTGCCATTAAACGAGTGTCCGCAGATGATTATCTTAATGAAAAGAGTTTCATTTCACCACACTCTACTGGTCTCATCATTTCCCAGAAGCCACTGCTCCTTTTTTTTTTTTTTTTTGTCATGACAAGGAGAATGGTGCACATTTGGTTTGACATTATGCCTTTCAATAACAGATGTTTACTCAGTGGCTCACATTTGGGGCTCTCTTCTTTAATGAAGGTCCTTAAAGGTGAAATGAAAGCTTTAGACGTAATGCTTGACTCAATGTCATTTTTATTTAAAAAAAAAAAAAACACACATGAAGGAGTCATCCTTGTTCATCAGATTACCTCACCCGGCAACAGGAATATTAACACACCTTTGAAGTGATTAGCATTGCTATTGACATGGTAAACAGTGATTAAAAATATATGCCTTTTAATGGGCCCCAGCCTTGCCAATCAGATAGTGTGCAGGCTAGTCAGTGGAGCAATAAATCATTAGGTCTGGCCAGTGGAAACCACGGCTATCCACTGGATCCAGGGTTGACTCGATATGGAGATATCAATGAAAGCCTTTGTTTTGCCCACCGCAGCAAATTAGACACGCCAGTGTGCTCGCTTAATGTACACACTGCAATCTTCCCTGACCTATACGGGCTGAATTTAGCACTTGGGATTTCTCATAAAGCAGAAGTTTCATTCCGGTTGGCTACACAGACTGAATGTGTCTCAGACAGAAAGGCCATCGGCTGGAATGAAAATAATCTGTTAAATGAGACGGCAGTGTTGTCATACAGCTAATGAAATGACACAGTCAGAGTTCAGCGCATTTAGCGTGAACTAGCCTGTATTTAACCAGCTGTAAACATTGCTCAAACACATAAACAAAAGAAAACTTCCAGTACAGTTGACCTTTGACCTTGTTATACTGTTCAGGATAAAACTCCACTGGCCAATAAAATGTACTCTGACTGCCCCGTGCACACTCAGGGGACAGAGAGAGTGAGAGAGGGGCTCTTTTAGGAGGTGACAATGACAGGAGAGGTTGGATGAGGTCAGGGCGGTTTGATACCATCCTATTGAGGCCTTAATTGCACATAGAGAGGCTATAGGGGCCTTCTGTGCATCCACTGTGAAAGGACTGAGCCAGGAAAGGTAATTTATGACTGGCAGGGTGAGGTTACAGGGGGAGCGTCCCCTTAAAAGAGAGGTATGCATGCCTGGCCCCTCTCCTGAGCTCAAGTGGCTCAATAGATGGCAATTGAGCTACTTGGGAGGTGGACCTGCAGTCTCTTTCTCTTTCCCACTCTCTCATTCTTTCTGTCTTTCTCTAACTCTGCTCGGTTGCTCCCTCCCATGTCCTAGATCAGCTCATCTGGGTGTGCTGCGGCAGGATATCAATCTTAATGAAGCTGCCAGGCCAGTGTCGTATCAACTTTAGACTACAGGCCTTGATAAGCATACCAATTCTCTGTAACAATACCCAGGGTAATAACCAGGACAATAAGGTCTCACAAAGGATGGAGTGTGGAGACATCTGAATTTTATGGGTGCTGCGTGTGTACATGTGTGTGTGTGTGTGAGAGAGAGAGAGAGATGGGGCACATAAATTGTCTGTCAGTAAATGTGAGTGTGAAGGAAAAGTGTGTCTTTAAACTGTATATGCTGTTAATGTGCATACGTTCTTATTCAAACCATGTCCTTATGTTACAGTTGGTAGCGTCGCATTAAAGTAAGACCGCATATGAAAAGTAGAGTTTTGCAATACAGTCAAATACTAAAGTAATTGAAACTTTATTGCGTAAACTACAAGTCACTCGGAGAATATCCTCCTGTGCAGCAGAGTTGTTGTGATTACAGTCTGGTTTTATCTCCGCAGCCAGATAGGTCTGGAGCGGGAACCATGGGCGCCTGCCTGCTGGCTGCCTCTGGTTTGGAGGGCGTTGGAGGACAATGTGCGGCTGTGTGACCGTATGTCTGTTTGTATCTGGGAGGTTTGGTCACATGAGGCCAAGATGAACGCCTGTGGTCTTTAATTTATTGTGGTGGGTTTGTGCGGCTGTGACTATCGCACACATTAGCAACATTACCCTGCTTTCATCTGCAGAGTTTCTCTTGGATTAAAATGAGAAGGAAACAAAAACGATGATAACCACAAACTTATTTAGAAAGGATGGAGGGAGGAGGAGGGGGATTTCCATCCTGACTTCCTTGAAAGGGCAGGCAGACATGTGGTTGGACGTTTGATGTCAGCCTCAAGGAATTTGTTTGCACAAATGGCTCATATGCTGACTGGATTGATGTGACTCAGCTTTGATGAGTTATCTTGCATCATCCTCTTGGTATCGTTCATTTGTAGGAAACATTTCTGGAATTCAGTAAAAGTCATCGTGGCTTTATTTTTTTATTTCATATCCATTTACCAATCCGTAAGATGCGTCAGCAAATAATCCATGAACACGAAGACACTCTTGGTTCATTGTGGATAGATTTAAAAAGATAAATCCTACAGAGAGCAGACAGAGAGGGTCCTCCAGGAGCTTTAAGAGACCCGAGAAATGTGATGATGCCTCTTGATTCATCCCTTAGATAAGAACCGACAGATATGCGTTCAGTGAGGCTCGGTTGTCACAGGTGAGGTTTTGAATGACAGGTCCATTCTCTCATGTGAAGGCTTTTCTGTACAAGCTCAAAAGAGCTAATTAAAAAAAAGAGGCTACTGGGTGTTTTTCATTATAGCCTCTAACTACAGTATACAGTAAAGTTAAACATATGCCAGTAAACAGGTCACTGGCGTAACCTTGGAGCTCATGGCTTCCTCATCAGTTTGACGCCGATGAAGAAACAATAAACACATCCATTCGATACCGATATAGAAACAATTCACACGTTTATATGATCAATGGGAAGATGAGTAACATTGGGAGAGCGTTTTATGCTCCATCCTGAATCTGTGAGATCGCTTAATGCAGTCCACTGTGCGGACAGTCTGGCTCAGCTGGACATATGAGATATTTATAGATCCCGCTTCCCTGAGGATTGATCGTCTGGTGGGTTGTTCTGTATTGATTCGAATTTCAGGAAGCAAACACACCACAGGTCAGACATCCGTGCACACCTTGGGAATGTGGACACTGTATGGAAATACTGTATACAGGTAGTGGAAGTGGTAAGGTGATAAAGAAGCAGCACACGGGGACGTTATATATCTGATTTAGATTCAGTAGGTGATGCTCTGAGGGCGCGAGCGTCGACATTCAAATTAGAGATTTAAAACTAGTTTAAATTATAGCCTCCTGGGCAGCTGAATGTCCTGCACATGGCGCTTCTAGTTTGTCTCCTTTGTTCCCACTGATGTCAGGGGACCCATCTTCCACTGAAGGTATAAGGTGGCACCGTGTTGCATTTTAATTCCTCTTGTTTTTTAGGCAGCGGACCCCATCGCTGCCAATGGCCCAAATAATAACGTTTTATCGGTGCAGACTGTGCAGCTTGCTGATGCTACTCAGCCGTTATTATGAGGTAGAGACAGAGAAAGAGAAAGAGAGGCCTCAGTGCCCCCGCTGCTGTAATTTAGGGCACTCTTATCAATGCCATCAGCTCAGATTGTAATTCAAGAAGCAACAGTGTGGAGGACCTTTTTTATGCACAGCCATTATTGGGGCGGTGAGATACAGTAGTGGCTTTTAGCACAGGAGAGGCCAGACATATATGGGTTGCCCAAGTGTTTTACAATTGAATGTGCTAAAGCGCTGCCACCATGCAGCCACACAGGCAGCGAACGATGGGCCTGATTCAGGTTTTTCTCGCCCCCTCCTGCTGTCCTCTGCTCTGGGCCTCAGTGATGGGCAGAGAGGACGGGGCTGTTATCCCCTCTGGTAATTACCACCATTAAAGCTAATCCTGGTCCAATTCAGGCTGCTTTTGTTTTGAGCTTTATCTATTCAGTGCTGGAGAGTTTCTCCTTTCAGAGCAGCACACAAAGACACAGTTTTTAGAGTTGGTAATTATCTGTTATATCCCCTCTGCTGGGAATAGGATGAAAAATACTGGAGATGGACAGGAGCATATCTGCCCTCTCTCTGTTTCTCTCACACTGCCTCTCTCTATCTTCTGTCTACTCCTCCAGTCGCTCGGTTCTTTCTCTTTCTCTTTCTTTCACCATTTTGACAAAAAAAAAAAAAAAGAAGAAGACAATTGTTAAATTCTGCGCTGGATGTTATTGAGAGATTAACGAGATTGAGCATGAATTTATCAATCTCTGTGACAATACTGCGATAAATGTAATTATATTCAGTACTTATTAGCATGATGGCGATGCTGGCCCCTAATTTTCCGCTGTAATTGAGGCTCTATTTTTACGAGGTGTTAACTGCTATTAATCACATTGATGATTCAGTAAATGTAGCGCAAAGATTTCCATTCAGTTCCATTTCCTCTGACCGATCTCGCAGCAGATCTGTCTCTTATCAAAGGAATACAAGATCATTGTTACTTAAAAGAGGAGCGAAGGAGAAAAAAGAGGGAGCTCTTTCCATGCAGAAACTGTTTTAATGGATTTTTTCATCATTTTCCTCAAATCAAACTCAATGTCATAATTTTCAATTTGCCCGTTTTCACTGCTACACCCCCCCTCCTTTTTTTTATTTTATTTTATGAGCTGGCAAATTGTTAACTGTCAAAAGTTAAAGTGACATCCTGAAGCTGGAAATGAACCGGTCCGGTGTTAACAATAATATCTGACTGATTTAGATGCGGTGTGTGTGTGTGTGTGTGTGTGTGTGTGTGTGATGGAAGGGCTCTTACACTAATCAGTGTGAGTATTGTGATACCATGTCTTGTGCACCACGTTAATGCTGCTAACAGTATTCTACCCATCATACTAGTTGGCTATCACATGCATGCTTCTGTATGAGAGGAACGGCTGCTTGTGCACTTTAATAAACACCATCTGACTACTAGAATCAACAACACAACTGATGTGATAGGCAGCATGAATCTAAATGCCCTTGTTATATCCATCTCTCCTCCAGCATGTCATCACTTTTCTGTTTCACTTGCCCACTCACAGCTCGCCTTCACTCCAGATGGCGCTTCACTTCCTGGTCCCGGGCCTGCTGTGCTGGGACCTCCTCTGATTGGTCAGCCCACCTGCTCCCCCGCTGCCAGAGAGATGATTGACAAGTGCCTTCCCCAAACAGAGGCCCTGCTGCTGCTGACATTCTGTTGTTGAGTGACAGCCCCCATGGTGTTGGGCTCCCTGCTGATGAATCTGGGCATGACATCATTAGTTTCTCTCTATCAAACAGCTGGTCCTTATACCTGGTGTTCATACGCGCAGGCATCAGATTCTGTCATTAATTAGGCTTTGCATGAGTTGCACAAATCATAACTGGTTGAATGCATTGCATGTGTGTGTTGAAGTGATAAATAAATTTAGGGCTTGATTACAATATGTAACACAGAGATGAAGTAATCATACTGCCAAAAAAAAAAACAAAAAAAAAACATCCAATCATTTACTTCTGCAACAGACAACAAGAGAAAACTTCCTATAATCTGCTGTAGCCAAAACAAATGACTAAAAATATAGTTTGCAATACATTAAAATTTGTTTTTAATATTATATATTGCAGTACAACATTGCAAACTACAACCTTACAGATTACAATAGTGTTGAGTCATCACGAGTAACTATTGCTATTTATTGCAGTAATTGGTTGCACTGCATTACATTTTACAGGGCTTTCTCTTTTTTCTGGTCATATATAGGTCGAAGCGTAATATTATCCGTTTCTGTCAGGTTGTTGTTTCCCCACCAGAGACAGAATAAGAGAAGGCCACCTGTGCTGACAGCATCGGCTGACGAGGCTGAGTGACAGGAAGAGGGCTAAGTGGTCAGACCATTGGAGGCCGAGGCAGCACGGTCCTCGAGCCTCGGCCAGATGGTAAGCTTCAGGTGTGTGTATATGTGTGTGTGTGTACGTGTGTGGGTGTGTGACTCAGGGATCTCTGGAAAGGAAGGAAAGCAGACATCAGTGTTTGTGTATCTCGGAGGTGCAGTCTACACCGGTAGCTAATAGATACGCTGTCTCAGACACCCGCGGGCATCCTCGGGCAATGCGCTGGCACAGCGCCAGCAGGAATCACGCCTGTCATCCTTCAGGCCACAGGCGCAGGTATAGGCAGGCATGAGGAGTGTTTAGTTTCTGTGTGTATTTATTTATTTAGGAGGATGCTGAAGACAGAAATTATTCCAATTTGCAGGTCCAGCCTCAAGCACTGGTGTCTGTTTTTGCAATCTATTGGAGGCCATTGCAGTCTGTCTAATTACTGGATCCATTTTGACAAGAGGAGACTTGGTTTTATGTTGTTGTCACCTCATTGCAGGCAACTTGTGACCACAAGGCATTTGAACTGTTATGATGTTAGTTTATGTTATTTCCCCGACCCCCCACTTCTCTAAATATGATTATAAAGTATGTTTTTTATTCTGCCGAGATTAACCATCTGGCTGTGGGATGCAGGGAGGGAATCTCTCTGCTTGTTAGTGACTGGCTTTCACAGCTCTCCCTCTGCTGAGCTCAAAGCTTACTGAGTGACACCGCTTCCCACTCACACAGACAAAAATACCCCACTAACTGGATGGCATATGTGAGACATTCACCACAGGGTACAGCTACAGTGTGTGTGTGTACAACAGAAAGACAGACTGTGGGTGAATGAAAAAGAGAGACAGCAGAAAGGACAGAAAAGCGTCTTTTTCCCCCGTCTTTCTGTAGACTAATACCTTGTCAAATGGAGTGTGGGAATTAACTTACATGCTGAGGAAACTTGGCTGATGGTTTTCCTAGATAAACTGAACCCCCGAGTGAAAGTCCAGGACGTCTTTCCCGCAGAGGATTATGTGGGAAAGTGTGAATATTTGACCAAATGTGGTGCTGAAAGTTGTGAGTCGCGAACACATGTGGGAAAGGTGGGTTTGAAATATGTTGGACAAATTGGACTTTGTCAGGTCTGTCTGCTAAACTCTTCAGATGGTCTAATTAAACCTGACGTGGCTTTACTTCTGTGGCTTCCGCTTTGCCGCGGCCTCTATTCGTCTTCTTACTCATGTTATAGTCATTAGCCATGTTCATCTCATTGTCCTGTTGTGCTGTTAAAAGACACATTAATTGTGTGTGATACAGTAGCACCTCTATGATCGAAAATAAATTGTGTTTTTGCTGGGAGAGTGTGAAGCAACAGTGTGAAATCTCCACAAACACGGGTGGAACGGGCAAAGTGCAGAATAAATTTAGCTGTCATCATATTTTGAGTCTTTTTATTTTGTGTTTCTGCAGCAGAACTTTCCTGGCCTTGAAAAAATAAAACACAAAACCTTAAAAAACCAAACCTTAATACATCCTCAGAATATCTCAAAAAAACTGGTGTAGCTGCCACATGGTATTTACAGTTGTATGTCAGGAAAAGGCATTATTCAAGGTGAAAAATGAAACGGTGAAATGCCTTCAAATAAATCATAAAGTCAACAAACTAGTAAAAAAAAGGGAAACAGCGTTTCAACAGGGGGCGCCACATTGTAAATCCAGACTTAAAAATACTGTACAGCACAGTAAAGTGAGGAAACGTTCACAGGAGGCAGCTGGTTGATTCAGACAGGCGCACACACACACACACACACACACACACACGAGACATTCGGTGCCTGCTAAGAGTTAAAAACAAGTCACCTCTCTGACATTTATGCAGGGCTGCTGCTTCTTTTCAGATGCACTGTGGGATATGACAATACCCGCGGCAGGAGAGGCATTGAAAAGACTTCTGGGGAGACAGGAAGCCTCCACTAGCACGATGCACCTGGACTACCTAAACAACCAGCACAAAAAAGACCTACTTGATTGAGTGAATGTGGGAGGACAATGGGCACAATAAAATAAATGGAGTGGTGAAACAATGCCAAATGATGTCACCTGGCAGTCAACTGGACCCCTGCCACAGTGCTGGTTTGGTTAGCCTGTGCTGTCTGTTACAAATCACTTACTCTGTGCCTTGTTTATGCACCAATTTCCCCCACTACAGACAGCCATTTTCCAAATCTAGACCCCCCCCAACCCCTCTCTGAACAGGGACTGAATAGGCTTGCTGATTCTTGCTGTTTGGATGGCTTACCAATGCAATTTTTCAAAACACACTTCACAGATACTACTAGTACCATCAAAGACCCCCCAGAGGAACATTAGCATAGAGGAGTGTTTATACGTTGCATTGATAGTCCATTTACTCTGGCAAACATCAAAGTACAGAATATCAGCTTTGTTGAATGCATTTACCGTGGCATGAGATGTTTTGATGAAACAAGCTGAATAAGGTCCGTGTCTCTCCTCCAGTGAGAGGAGAGAAACTGCAGAGAAATTATAAGGGCCGAAGCTACAAAACAACATAATGAAGTAAATAAAGAGACAGATGATCTTGACATCCTTTGCTGATAAGGATTCACTTTTGCCTAAAGGGCTTAAAACATCCTTCTCTGCGCTCTAAACCGATACCGCAGCTGACTGCACGGCCAAAATTGACATAACATATGCCAATACCATACTAACATACTAACATACTAATCCACATGCTGCTGCTAATCACTGCAGCCACATTCTCAGCACTTCACTATTGTGCATGCATGTTGGCTGATTTGATGAGTATCAGATAGCCTGAACCTAAGCTTCCTGTGTTGCCTCTCCATTTGGTTCCCATTTAACCTGTCTCACAGCTAATAAAAGAACGAGTCAATTACAACAAACCGGGAACTTCATATGCAGGAAATAGGCCAATTACATTAAACCCAGTGAGCTCCTGCAGCCAGCGTGCGAGGGGTTAAAAGGGAAAAAAAGAGAGAAGAAGAAATATGTAAAGAGGCAGGGAGTCGAGCAGGAAAGGCAGCAGTTTTAGGTTTCAATCTGCCAGTTAATCTTCAAACAGCAAGCTGGCAGTGTGCTGGTCACTGATAAAGGCCGCGGTCTGTCATCACACAGCCTCACCTCCAGTCACTCAGCCCTCCTGTCAGAACGTCATTTGGAATCTGGGGAAACAGCTAAGGGCAAGGAGAGAAAGGCCACGGAGAGCAGATCTGTGTGTGTGTGTGTGTGTGTGTGTGTGTCTATATATAAATGTGTTGCTTTCGCTCACACATGTCAGTGGCATGCCCCCTGTCCCGGGACCTTCCCTAAGATTCCTCTCGCCTTTTTCCCCGGGAGCATGTACACACACACACTGACACATATGTGCATACACACAGCTCAGGTCATAAAATCAAACGCTGATTGTGTGATCATGGGTAATTGTGTGAGGAGAGGCTATAAAGTCTAAAAAAGAGGGTGTTTTGTGGCTGTGTTTTATGGGAAGGTGCGTCTGGGGATGGCTACGCTGAAAGGTGAGAAGGGGGCGGTATCAAAGAGCCGACTTTGTTGTTTAAAGACAGTCCCTCTGAGGGAACCTGCTGCTGAAAGACAATGTTTACTGCCTGCTGATTGACACCATAAAGGCTCCCAGACAGCACTGAAGAACTAATTGGATGTGGCAGAAAAAGTCACCCGTCTTCATCCCGTCTGTGGAACTTCATTATTAATTTTGACGTCAAATGATTTAAAGTTCACATATCAGATTTGGAGAACTTAATCCGTTCTGCAAACATTATTTGGAACATGAATAGCTGCAGTAAATCTGCTGGATGACTCTTAATTTTTTCCTCTGTGTTTGCTAATAAAAAGATTGATTCCCATGCTATATATGGACGAATATTGCTCTGCTGTCAATTGTACTTTTCTATCGTTGTGATTCATGTGATCTTCATACATCAGTCTGCATCACTTCCCGTATCATTCTACTACATTTAATAATATATCCCTGTAAATGACAGCTACAGCACTACTATGACATGAGATGAAATGTCATTATGCTGATTTATGGCCATATGGTGTGTGTGTGTTTAAGTATTATAATACAAAATAAGTACCGCTACTTCTAATTATTACACCTAATAATTATGTTGTTGTATCTTTTCCCCTGTAATTTTCCTTTTCATAAGCAGCTGAATTGCTGTTTTTATGTCTGTGGTTTGATGCTCATACATATTACCTATTTGCATTCAGTCAGGATTAGTTGCTCTGTGACCTCCAAGCATGAACATTAATTGTGTGATACTTTTAGGAGTACATGGTACACCAAAACACGGTTTAACATGTACAAATGATTTATATTTTCGCACCAAGGTTGCTTTGGGATGTGTTCTGCAATGTAATCTCTTACTCTATATGTATATATATACAAATGTCTCATTGGGAAGAGGTGAGATGAAGACTGATTTACTGTGGAAGGTCTCGAAGCGATGGCGTACTGCCAGAGGAAGAATGACTGACCGACGGCTTTGAATATTGAGTTTGGTGTTTGTGTTTGTCTGCAGAGTTTATGTGTAGGCATGAGTACATTTTAACATGTCGTGAAGAAAAGATGCATCGAGTGATTCTGATCGACGCAGGTAACCACATTGTAATATATTTCCATTTGATCTCCTCAAACAGGAAGGTCTATATGTCCAACTATGACGTTATTCAAGTCTCAGACGATGATCTGCTTTTCTGCACAGACGTTTGAAGCTTTATGATGACCCACGTCCATAACAATCTGTATAACGAGACAACAAACGTATCTTTTCCTTTCGCTGTGCTGTGTCGCTTGTAAGCACGGAGCCGCGGTTCACTTTCTGATTAGTTCACTTCATGGCCGATGCATTCAGACAATGTTCTGTGATGTCCTTTTTTTTTTTTCCTTCCCCGTGTACGCTCCCAGATCATTTCAAGGCCCCGCATCCAATAATATTTGCTCGAGCATACATACATACACGCCGGCACAGTGAGGTGAGTCAATCTTTCATTAGGCCTGAGGTGAACAGGGTCACACACCACTCCTTCACAGCTCAAGACAAGCAGCACATCTGCTATAAAGTTGATGCTTGGAATGATAATGCCTCCTTCTCCTCTTATTTCTGGTCTTTCTTTCCTCTTTCTCTGTCTCCCTCTCCCCTGTCTGTCTTTCTCTGTCTCTCTATCTCTTCTCCTCGTCGGGAGGCTACCGCGGTATAGTTTAGCAGCATTGTGTGGGAGGTGATTATGTGTGATCTGCCGACTCAGACGTGACCTTTTCCGTGTTATCCTTCAGACTGAAACCGACCCTCGTGGACTCGCCTCCTCTCATGCTTCCGTTTTGTTACTTTTTTGCAGTTTGCTTTAATGTTTCGTACATATTTCTCAGAGAAGGGACGTCTGACCTGACATGCTGGCAGTAATTACTCTGCTCCAGTACAATTTCATGGCAGGTTTGTGGTTTTATGTGTGTGTGTGTGTGTGTGTGTGCATAATTTTAGGAATTGGGGATTATAATTACACTTGTGGACATTTTAAGTCAACTATAAAACAGAATAACAATGTCTATAGCCATATATATATATATACAGTACAAGCAGTTAAACATACACTTTTCAAATGTTAATAGGCAACACAAACAACAGTTTTAAAGAGCAGAGCTTGATTTATGGATTAACTGTGTATTTATGTGACTGAAGACTGAATTTGAGTTGTTAGCATAATTCAGACGCTCTGTTCAATTTTAACTGCAAAGTGCATTGTTGAGGCCAACTTGTGCGCAATTTACTGTGTTGTCACACAGACACACACAGCGAACGCACCTCTCTGCCTTCTCTTTCTACGAGCTTTGCTGTCGCAGCAGTTGCTGTCAGTTTGAGCGGTGCCTGCCCCCAAATATAATAGGGTTTTCTTGACTGCCTCCCCAGGGATCGACTGGCGGTGAAGAATTCACCATGGCTCATTTGGAGCAGTGCAGGGACGGAGCTTCATAAAACTCGCTCCTCCGTGTCTCCAGGCAGGTCTGTGGCATTCCTAAGAAGGTGTTAGTTTCACTGATAATGCTTTCATGGAAAGACAACACTTCGGTTTACCGTGTTTGTCCAATGTCTCCGGCTGCAGCACATGCCACGAGGCTGCAGAGTAACGCGCCTACATCAACTGTGTTGAGGGTTTTGAGAGTGTGCTTCATGTAAATGAGGTGTGTATTAGAAGCACTGCAGATCTGAAGCGCTGATAAATGAGTGTCATCTGTGTATAAAAACAACGATTCATCACCAGGAGTCCTGATCAAGCCTTATTATCTACTTAACACTTAGTTTATTTCTGCAAATTAATAATAAAACATATTGTAAATTGCTTTATATGTATAGACACAGTATACCTGTATTGTAATAATAATAATTATGTTTAAATGTTAAACAGTAAAACGTTCTTTTATTCAGGAAATATCCTCAGCCTTCCACATACCTTGTGTCTCACCTGGTGCGATATTCATCTGCGGCCCACTTTCACAAATACAAACCCACATGTTCAGGCACACAATGTGCACCGCATACACACTCACACTCCCTAACCACAGGCCAGTATCTGTGGTATGAGGGGTTCTTGTTGCTAGACAGCTGCATGCCTCGGCCTCTTCACAGCGGTCGACTGAGCTCCGAGGAGCTTGACAAAGAGGCTTAAAGTCCTCCCTAAGTCTCCAGCCCCTAGGTCGTCTGCATACCCCGAGCCCAGCTCTGGAAAAGGCCTGAATGCAAGTTTAGCAGCTATGGTTACACCCCGACAGACCCCTGCCGTCGCTCTCGCCTGCATTACCATTTTTTCCCTGGCCTGCTTCAGTCTTATAGCCCAGCAACAGGTTCCTCTGCTGCTCTCCTCTTATTTCATAACAAGATGAAAGAACTTACTGCTGCTACTGAGGGACTCGGAGTTTTTCCCTTATGGTTACGTGTGGGTGTGCATGAGCATGTACATCTGTATTTGTTTCGACATCTCTGCCGGGCTGCATAGAGACAGCGGCCCGGTCGTGTTCTTTAACAGTGGGGTTTTTGAATCTGCATTTTCCTTCCTTGTGCTTTTCTTTTCCGTTTGTTTTGTTTTGCTTCGCTGAAGTTTCCTTTGTGGAAAGTGAAGAGCGGCGTTCTTCACGAGGTGTGTGTGTGTTTTTTAGGCCAGTTACCTTCTGTACTGGGAGTGCCTGTAACGAAGCCTCTGTGAAGAAAACTGGAGGATATATTATGGAAATGGACAATAAAGCATCACCCATATCCACCGCGTCTGGTGGAACAGACACATAGGAATAGATGAGAGGGTGAATGGACTGGTGTGTGTGTGTGTGTGTGTGCAGACATGTAGAACCACACCATAAATGTTCTACATGTAAAGGCGCGAGGAGGACAAATGCAGAGGCAAAGAGAAACTACTGCAGGCATTTCAGTAAATGAGGGAGGTATGTGTATACGTGCATGTGTGTGTGTGTGTGTACATGTGTTCTATACTGGGCCGGTTTGTACCTGTGTGTATGTCAGTTGTGAGTGTGTGCGTGTGTGGGAGGCAGTATTCAATGTCGGCAGCTGGAAGTACTCAAAGCTGCTGCTGCTGCTGCTGCTGCAGAGGGAGAGAGAGAGAGAGAGAGACATAGAGAGAGATACAGACAGAGAGAGAGAGAATGAAAGAGAAGAGACGCCTGCACAAGAAAGAGAGGCTAAGAGAGGTACCAGCACAGGCTCCCTCTTTACAGGGGCTGAGCTCTTGCAGAGTGAAAGCCCCTATAGAAAGAAAGCAGGGTCATCTCAACAGCGCAGCAGCCTAGCACACACACAAACACACACAGTCACACACACACACACACACACACACACACTGGAGCAGAAAACCAGGGCCAGCGTGAGTGCAGTGAGTGCACAGCAGTCCTCCTCAGGAAGCGGGTCTTGTTTAGACTTACAGCTATGTGCAAAGAATAATAAGGACCAGGACAATGTTGGTATCGACATGCAACAGTCTGACATTAGCCTTTTATGTCTGCAGAATCTCCCTCTTCACTCGGACAGATACTCCCTTTGTGCGATATTGTAGATGAAAGAGGATTAGGCATACCTATGTTATGGTCAGTGCCGAGGCTCCCACCCGGCGATGCCAAAACAGTCAGATAAAGATCTCGTGGTTTTTTGAAACTCGCTGCAGGTATTTTGCCATGCTCCTCTAGGAAGTTATTCAAGTTCACATCCTTTCTTTCTGAGTTTTTTTTTTTTTAAACCTTGATGTCTTTGGCTTTTTTTTTTTTTTGTAAGAAGGTAATGAAGGGGAACCGAGTTGCTTGGCTTAGGAGTACCAAGGCTGTGATTTTCACTGTGAAGTGTTAAAAGTTACAGTGCACAGCTGAACTTGTATATTTAAGCATTTGGCAGAGTTACAGCTCCCCAGCTAAGCCACATGTTTCAACGTTTCAAACTTAACAGCGAAATGAACAGGTGTCACAGACAAGGTTTCTGTTCTTCTTGGAAATATGTGTTTGTGTATGTGTCTTTGTGCGTGTGTATGCACTGACCTCCTCTCTTTTCAGTGACATTAAAACAGGTCAGTCAGGCTCAGGGCCTCTTTCTTCCTTTTTACACAGATCTTCACTGTAATGGACACCTATAGTTATGTAGGAGGAGGGGGGGGGAATACAGTCCTGTACTTTGTGCTTCTCCCCCGACAGAAACATCAGTGAATCAACCCAACGATTTCAGTGGGTCATTCTGGTAGATTCTGTTACCTTTCAGCATGCAGAGAGCGGGCCCCCAGGCTGAGGCCAGGGAGAGGCCGGGGAAATATAGAGACACAGACAGAGGAGAGGGCAGAAAGAAACCAAAGACCAAAGAAAAGATGGATAGATTTTGATCAAGTTTTTAAAAAAAAGGGGGCATTAGTGTAACTCGGGAAGCTTAAAGACGAGAGAATGAGAATGTAGCGGGGCGGGAGAAAAGATCGTGAGACTGAGTGAGGGTGTGAGAGTACTCAACTCAGTGGAAATCCTCTCGTTCATACCGTGTTCCAATCAAAGTCCATTGACCTAGCAGGCCTGTGACAAATTATCCCAGCGGCTCTACATACGACTCAATCAGCATGGCGGATAGCTTTCTGATGAGCAATAGGTCTCCTCGTATATCAGCCAAATCACCCCCTGATGACTGCATCAACACGCAGCCTACACGTACTCTAAGTGGAAGCTGAAGGGAGCGATCTTGAAATCAACTCTCACATAGGTACCTGTTGTCTAAAGAGCACCTTTAGAGCCCGTGATGCACTTCATTCATTTTTTTTTCAGCACTTCTCCACAATAGGTCGAGACAAACTGTTCACACAGTCGAGTCGTGAACTTGACCGTAGCGCTGTCAAGTAGAATATGCACCTTCAAACTCATTACTGGAGTCGAGACAGAGAAAAGCCACTGCCTGTGTTTTCACCTGAATGAAATCAAAGAAGAGAGAAAAAAAGAGAATAATATATTTAAATATATATATATAAATATGGTTGCTACCTCTGTGAGCACATGAACCACATAGTGTCTGGTTAGATATAGTAGCTGCGAGCTTTAGTTTGAACCCGTGTTAGCTGTCCATTACATAACGTCTAGATTGAATGGATATTGGATGCCACCACATCAAGCAGAGTCCCATCTGTGGCTGCAGGGTAGGTACACACCAATCACACACACACACACACGAGAGACAAGCCAGAAGACATCTGATATGCCGCCGAAGCCGAGTGGATGGATTTACTCTCGAGAAGGCAACAGACCCAGCAGAGCTTTGAGCCATGAGTAGTGAACATCTAAAGGCCCACCTCTACTCTTGTAATTGAAAGTGCACTCACTAGCGGAGCAGCAAGAATGTGTATATATATATATAAATATATAAATATATATATCTTGCTGGAGAGATTCTCCCGGGAGGATGTCTATGGGGCGTTTCATTTTAAGTTGCTATCTGTCACATGAGCAAACTAATCAGAGAGACAGATGAAAGGTGGGGGGGCAGAGGAGGGGTCAGCTACTCAGTGATGGCTTCCTCTGATGCCTGGGTGACCCCTCACCTCCTGCTAGAGGATCCTGGGTAAGGGATAAGCCATGTGTGATGATGAAACTAGAATGCTAGCTCCTTGGGGCTGTGATGACTTAACCAGCCACCACGTTGGGTCTGCATGTTTTAAAACCATATTTCCTTTAAGCACAGGTGATGGTGTTTTTTTTTTGTTTTTGTTTGAATCTAGTCATCCATTTATACATTTATAATTGGGTGTGTTACATAAACCAGATTCCTGTGCTGAATGGAGCCTTTCATGGCACACTAATCAGACCAGACGCCACCAGACAACGGCTCTATTTACCCGTATCATGTTAGAACAAGCCCCGCTTGAAACAAACTACTCTTACATTTTGAATTAGGTGTCTCCGTGTAGCAGCAAACAACAACAGCAGCCTGGGTCAGGAAGTTCAGCACCGTGATCGGTTTACTGTCACGGCATTGTCTCTGCACTGTTGACCAAATAAACCAACTTATTTCTCTACTACGCTTACAGCTCTGTGGTAGAAGAGTTGTAAAAAGTTAAAAGGAACCCCCCCATCCCACTGAACCAAAAGCAGATTTTCGCTGCCTTTCTTCTCTGCGTGGAAGCAGTATGAACTTAATGCTCAGCGGAGAGGACATTAGACTGTTTATGGTTTATTAATTGTTTCTGAGGGAGTGTCAGTCCAAGCATGACCTGCTGTTAACTACCATATAAAACATCCACATGTTCACAACATCTGGGGGCTTCTTAGGTAAACAATACAGTGAAATATTCTTTCAACATCTAACTTCTTTTTTTTCTTCTTCTCTTTTTTGGCTCAAGCAGGAGGCACGTCTGCCTCTGCAGCTGCTCGGCCTTTTTTAACTCCGTCAGTCGTGTCGACACATGTCCACTGTCAGGGAGCAGAGCCAAAAAAACGACCACTGTGTTCAATTATATTTCAGTAATTACGTCTGATACACATTAATCAAATATAATAATCAGTTTTCAACGGCATATGGTTAGCGGGGTTGCGCTTATTGACAAGGAGAATATCCGCTAAATACTCGTATTCTGAACTTAAGAATAGATGTCATGTTAAAATGTCATAATCAAGTTCAAAATTACCATGAATATAATTTCGATGCCAGCTGAGGCTTGCAGATGCAAACCAGCGCAGTGAACTGTTTTTGGTTGTGTGTGTGTGTGTGTGTGTGGCATAAGAGACAGAGGTGGAATTAAAATCTGATGTCATTAAAGTCTGGCAGGGTATCACATTATTTACATGATGTAACCTTCCTCTGCCAGGACGTGTCACTCAGGACTCCATCTGCTGTGAAAACAGTGCAGAGCATCACTGTGTGTGTGTGTGTGTGTGTTAAGTTTTGCAGACAGTTTGGCTGGTCCTCACTTCTTCAAAGGTTTTTGGGGTTTAAGACTCGGTTTTAGGGTCAATGTTAGAATCGAGTTAAGGTTCAGTTTAGGGTAAGAAGTTAGTGAATGCATTATGTCAATGAGGGTCCTCATGAAGACAGAAGTGTGTGAACACACTCGTGTCTGTGACGCTTTTTCCTTCTCTCTTACTTTGTTTGGCTCTACAGTAAAGCAGATTGAGGTTTGTTAACAATAGATTTGGATGTGGTAAATATATTAAGGCAGCCCGTAAAGGTTGAATGAGTTTAACATTTCCATTAGACTCATTTATATTTTCAAAGCATGCAGCCTCCATTTATTGCAACTGGGAACAACTTTAGTCCAGAGGCATTTTATAAATTGATTGAGACTTCATCTGTTGGAGCTTTGATGTTTTCCTCATTCTTTTTTTTGTGTGTATTATTCTTTCATCCCCTTCCTTTATATATATATATATATATAAATATATATATATCCTCAGCATTAAGCAGATCCATGAATGGACGTCTTCATTGAGAACACCTGTGCAACAGTTAAAATAAGCAGGCCTATCTAATACTTCTAGCATCCCATGTCCATCTTAGAGCTTCTTCTGTTCCAATATAATCAAACAGGAACGCACACATTTCCTGTCTTTGGCGCATATGGAAGGTAACCATCAATATACATGCAGGCACAGCTGAAACTTTTTTATTTTTTATTTCCTCACTCATCATTCTCTCTCGTTCTCTTCGTCTTTGTGAGACATGTTTCTGTAAATGTGTGATCACTTTCATCAAAAAAAAAAAAAAAAAAAGTTTGCGAGAGCTTTGAGCTTTTTTTTTTCTCTCTTCTTGATCTGAATACAAAGCCTCTCAGGTTCATGTCGGTTCACGTTTGGTTTTCACTGCATCTCAAAGAGCTAATTGTGTTCAACAACATCACAGTGTGACATGATGACTGACTAATGCATTAGCCATCGCAGTGTTTGATAGAAACACAAACAGGCGCGCAGAATCCCCGGCGCCGCTCATAACACACCTCATCCCTTGTGATGTAGCTATGGGAGGCTTGTCGTGGCTGCTCACTTGTTTTGATGGTGGTCGGTGTCACGGCTGGTTCACATGTTGTTTTGATCCCTGCTGTCAGAGCCCAGTGAGCTCACACAGACACAGCTGGCTTGGGTGGAGCTGCTAGGGGTACATAGGGAGTTGAAGGACATGGATTCATGCCAACACATTTCATACATAGCGCATATCTTACAAGTGCAGCTGAGAATTAGAGATAGGGGACCCTCACCTCGCGCTGCCCACCCTACCATCTGCCCGCCTGGGGCTGGGGGCTCTGTGGCTTAGCTTCCATATTAGCAGGCATGACAGCCTTGCCCTCAATCAACCTCTCACACCTTCTCCTCTCCTCTCCTGTCTCCTCTTTTCTTACCCCTCACTATTTTAAAAGCAGCAGTATGTTAGTGTGGATCTGGCTTCTCCTTAATGTCAGTGTAAATGAGAGATTACTGGCCTTTAACAGCAGTAAAGAGGAAGGACGTTATTTTCCTCTCGCCGTCTAATTTGGTTCTTGCTCGAAGGGAACTTGCAGGGCCAGCAAAGGTTAAGTCTCGGCAACAGCGTGTTTGTGTGTGTGTGTGTGTGTGTGTGTGTGTATGCTGGAGAATGTGTGTCAGTGTGTGACTGTGTGTCTCAGTTGAGGTTACAGGTCTCAGAGTGGATATAATTAGAAACTTCCGTGTAGCTTTTAGAAAAATAGTCAGCTTCCTCTTGCTTGTTTTCCTTTTAGCATTTATCTCTCCTCTCTGGTGACACGATCTGGGAGTTAACCGCCACGTCCATCTCTGTGCTTCAACTTGCTCCCTCGTTTCGCTTGCTGGTGTAAATCTCACATCCTGTTCAGCCATCAGCCAAATAAAACAGCAGGATTGGATGAAACACATGGAGGGGAATCCCCAGAATCGGCATACATGAAACTACTCGGAGACTCGTTCGTCATGGCAACGGAGGCTGGTTAGAGGAAGTAAATGTTTGGATGAAACAAAAAATAAATAAAAAAAAGATTTGTAGTGATTTATTTACTTCATATCAACTAAGAAAGTCAAACAGTATAAAACAAATTGTAGGACATATTTTGACATTATTGTTTTTTCTTCGGTTCACATTTGAAGTTGTAGTATTGAAACGGTTTCAATCAATACATCATCAACATAACCTTTAAAATTTGAACATACTATACATCAAGCCTGTATATATTTAGAGATGACAGTTATTAGTAGGTAAAGGTAATGGCAGAGCCTTTCATCCCTCCTACAGTCTGCAGTAAATAATGGCAGGTTACTAAGGATGGGCTGAGTGACTCATGCACCTCCTTGCTGCCACCGGCCTGCTTCTTCTCCTGCAGCTGTCATAGAGGGTTTCACACTTTCCAACATGCAGAAAGCTCCTCGTGGCCTTGCATTTGCCTGAACCTCTACTGAGGGCTGGAGTAGACACGGAGCAACAGTTATCTTACTTACACCGGGGGAAAAGGATGTTTTCTCTCCTCTCCTTAGCTAAGTATTGCACTTAATACAGCTAATTAAACATTTTAATCAAGGGTAGCACTGTATTGATCTTGATCGGTGCTAAAGGGGGGGTTAGTGTTAACTATAGCGCTCTGATTACTCCTGCTTGACTAGAGCTGTCACTCACCCTCCAAATGATCCCATCAGCTCTCCCTCCTGCTCCTGTCGAGAGACGGGACCAGTAAAAACAACGAGTTGAAGTCATTCCCGACTCATAATTAATCTCGTGTCGACTTCTATTGACACGTCCACTCTTTGATTAAATAATTACCTAAGTGAAATAAGCCTCAGTGATTGAGTCATAATCCTGAATAAGCCGTAACCAACTATGGTCACCTCCTTGGCTACGATTAGCTCATCATTTGCTCGGCTGTCAGAGTAGCAGCCCCCCCATCTGTTGTGCTCTGGTTCTGGGAAGCAGTTCGGGGGTCTCAGTATTTATGGAAACTAACAGGTTCTCATTTGACTACTGGTACAGTTAAACTGGGGGAATGTGTGCAGAAACAGACACGTGCGCACACATATGTCCGTGTATGCAAATACATTCACAGGCATGTCTGCACATTCTGACAAGTGCAGTGTTTTTTCATATTACACTACTGCTCGAGCAACCCACAACAAACCACACACACACACTTCCCTCCACACATGCACTTGCAAACACATGCATGTCTACCCACCTGCCCACCCAGCACCACTCCCACACCTCACACATAAACAGCCTGGCATCTGTCACATGAAGGCAGGGGTGGGTGTAGCCGGGGGGGGTGGTCACACGTTCACACACACACACACAAGCACATCCTAACACACAAACGCAGTCCTGTTGTCTGAAGCGAGCGTACCCCTTTGACCCTTTGACAGGTACACGAAGGATCTCAAAGTGAGAGGAGAAGCCTCAGAGCAGGTCTACAAGTCAGAGACGTGCCCTCTCCATAGGTAGCTGTCCAACTCCTCGGGGCTCCAGGGGACGGCGGTGCCTCTCCCAGGAAGCCATAACTCCCCTCTCAGGAAGTGAGGTGTGTCTGCAGCGTTATCTACATCTGTCTGGGAGAAAAGCAGGAGGACAAGAGGTCAGACAAGAATGGGACCACTTATATCATGTTTTATGTATGACGTGTGGCATGTGTTTGAATATTTACATGTGTCTGAAGGTGATGCAAATAGAGAGGGAAAAAGAAAGAGGAAGTTCAGAGTAAACTGTGCTTCCTTTTGTCAACAAAGCAAAGCACTCTCTGTAAATAGTTGAGCATGATGCAATTTCAGGGCTGAACCAGTAACACCCACAGCGGATACTGATCGATTGATCACCTGCACAAAGTGATCAAGTCCCTGTTGACTGTTCAATTAATTGTCTAGAAAACTGATATATATATATATACTAACATTTAGCTGCATTATATCATTAAACTCTTGTTCCATATTGTCATATCCTTAAACAACAGCTGTGACCTTCAGATATGAGCTATATGATTTCAACATTTCCATCTTTCCTATTCCCCCTGGTCCTAGGTATGTTGAACGACCCCAGAAATAACACGTTTGAAGAAACATAAATGATCAGCCCCCACAAAGTTGAGTTAAAAGCTTTCGGCGTGATCCTTGTGAACTCTTGTGAACACTCCCAGGCATATAATTAAAAGGTAGTTTCTAATTTCTATAAGAGTAAATTAGCGCCTCGGCCTCATTGTTAAACCGTGGCTGGTGGCACGTAGCCTGGGGAGATGGATTGAATGGATCAGAGAGGGTTGGACAGTCACTGGATAATTTTGACAATGGGGTTCGGGGGGTATCATCCATCACTCACGAGCTTACATGAAAGTTTTGACAGGTAGAGGTCATGGCAATGTGGCAGGAGCCAACAGAGATGGATGCTTTTAATTTGGGTAATGAAGAGTTAACCATCTTGGGAGAGGAAGAGGAGCGTTAAATGGGAGAGCCATCCGCCATTAAAAGAAAGTCTTATTTAATTCCTCCAACCCCTAATGAAAGACATCTCAACACAATCCTTGATTGACAACGAGGCCCCGGCTGTAATTCCCTGCAGACAGTTCACTTAAGTTCCCTCCCTTGTTAATCTCAAATATAATGAATTGCAAAACTAAGGTTAAACGTGGCAGCGTGAATTCATTATCACTAATACATTAGACCATAAGATGATTTACAGTGCGGTCTCTCTCTTATTTTCATTAACGGTGAATGGCTTTGATTTAGCCCGAGATTTCGCCGGTCTGTTCATCCTCACCATCAATCTCAGTATCTTGGTCATTGTCCTCCTTTATTTCTGACCTCTTCGCTCTCGAATGGAGTAAAGAATGGAAAATATGTAGGAGCAGACAACCTGGTGAAAAAAAAAAAAAAATTATTATTCGGCTTTTTAGTGTGAGTACAAGACCCCTCTTTATCGCCTCCTCGGAAATTATATTCATCCTGAGCTGTCATTCAACTTCATCCTTGACCCTGGTCTTATTGTTGCGAGCTTAATGGTAGTGCTTTCTGCCCAGATAAGAGTTAATGCTCCACTGTCTACCAGTAAAGGCCTGCAAAGACTATCTCCCTCTAAAACACCAGGGACCCTATCTGCATATTGAGCTGATAGTTATATGGACATTCAAAATGCATGTACATGTTTCCCTATTATTCATTAAGCAAAAAAGAAAGGTGTCTGAAATGCATGTTTCTTTCCAAGGTGTAATTCTAATGCGTATATTGAACATGGCATAACATCTGTGGCTTTGACAACACTCCCTGTCTATTTATATTAATACTTGAAGGAATATCATACATAAATCAGCCTATTAAGGTTATATACCCGCAAGCAACTTAGTGTATGCCCAATTTGCTCCACTGAAAATTGTATAGAAGCACTGACTTCACGTGTCGCCTCGTGCTTTTCTGAAATGTTTGCGGTGCGTATGCATGCGTGTGTTTGTCTTATGCGACTAAGCATCCATGCACGCCACCAATGCGCTCAAGTTCACATGACTGTGGTGCATAAATGTGACAAATTGTGCTAAGTAGAGGCTGCAGCAGCTATACGTTGAGTGACAGGGAGGTTATAGGATCCTAATGACAGGGTTTTAAAGCTATAGCTACTGCTAATTGGGGTGATGTGTCCGTCCTCTGTCCCCCCAAGACACGTCCAGCTACCGAGGATTAGCCATGATTAAGGTACTGGTCTTCCTAGTACTTTAACACCTCTCGCAGTATTTATCCGCAACGGTCAGATTACTCCAGTGATGGACAGATAGAGATCATCGGGGTCGTGATGTATCTAGACAGTTTGAAGCCTATTATAGCCACCTTCACTAGTGCGGCTTTGAAAGTTACATATATCACCAGATGTGATACGAGACGGTGCGTCTGTACGCGGCAGACAGAGAGCCAATGTAATATTTATGCAATCAGCTTGTTATATAAAAAGTAGTTCAAAAATAATGCCTTAGGATATTTTTTCACATTTCTTGTTAAAAGAAATAGGGAGACAGTTCTTACACAAAGCACAATTACAGAGTGTAAAATCATTATGTTGCGTTGGCAAACATTGTAGTCGAGCATCACGCTAAGTACGCTATAATGGGTCTCCCCAATTAACAAGACACTAATTATGTGTTGCTTCCTCTTACAGGTTTATCCGTAACACAACGTTTTATGAGTTGAGCTTTTTTTTCTTCTTCAAACAATTTTATGGTAAAACTATCATCAGTTTGTGAAGTTGATATTGAAAGTGCAATCGCAGTTCAATAAGAGTATTATTGCATTGATCTTAAGGGGAATAAAAACTCTAAATGAGAAGCAGGTTTACGCCTGAATGTCCACAACACTGATTCCTAATAAAGAGACATACAACCAACCAATGGAGGACATATATATATATATATATAACATAAAGCATGAATATTTTTTATTACTTTTTTTTACCAGGAGAACCAACTGTGAGCCACTTAGGTCGTTATACTATTAAACACTGCAGTGGTCACAGTGATATCTAAGAAAAACACATTCACAATTCAACTATTTCTGTTAGTCGAAGGTTTGAAATGATCAAAAAGTGTGGAGCTTTATTCTCTTCTTCCTTGTTAGTCTCTGTCTGTTCCAGACGAAGCTCTCGTGTGTTTTCATTTGTGAAGAAGACAGAGAATTTAAAGGGAGACAGGAAGCTCTACCTTGTTAAAATGAATTGTCATGTATGCTTGACAGACACTTATAATGAGATTAGTGCGGGGACGTATCAAAGAGGAAATGTTGGAAATAGAGAGAAGAGCTAATCCGCTCGCACGTTCAAATTCATCCTTTCCAGGGTTTCTGGAAACTTTGCTTTCCTGTTCATTATCTGAATGATCTTACAGCTCTCATCTCATCTACTGACACTAGAAGTCACTAGAAGACCTCATGAGACTGGAATAATAATAAATGGGAGATATTGTGTTGATAATATCAGATTTTTTTGGATTCATAGAAAGCCTTCCTCATTTCATTACATCCAAGCCGTAATCAGAGTTTAACCACAGTACTGTATGCAACACATGACACATAATCTAACATTTAACTTAAAGAAAATCTACAACTTGAACTTGTTCGCCTGATAAAGACGCCCCGAAGACCAAAGTCTGATGAAAGCGCCGAGCTTTGCCACACCTGAGTTATCCTGTGACTGTCATTTGACACACTCATTACCGAACCTTCTATTATTGATTTCTAGATAGTTGTTAAACACTCTCCTATGCACACAGCTTAGCCTTTCCATATGCCTAAGTCTCCTCCAATGACCTTTACTGTTAAGATAGAGATAGAGCATATACACAGGGATGTGCAGGATTTGCAGAAGAGGACATTTATGAAAATCTTTCTTGAAGCCTGTCTAAGAAATCCTTAAGAGACATGAAGGAAAGGGCAGTGAGTCAGTACATGGAGAGGACATACTTAGGCTCTGATATGGATGGGATGCTGGAGAAAATACCAGTCTATATGTGCATATGTAATGCAAAGTTAAAAAATAAAAAAAGGACTTTTGAAGTTTTCTCCTTCTCCGTGGCACCATTGACATACACTCAGAACATAAATATATTTGAAGAAAACTTATATAAAGGTTGATATTGAAATGACCTTCATTGGTAGATTTAAGTTCGGTACTTAAAGGACTTCAAACCGAAATACGAGACAATATGTTCTATAATTCTTACCAGGGCTCTTTTTTTCTTTCTTTTATGTCAAAATGAATAAGTGAATGAGATGAATATGTATGGGAAATAAGCCAAAGGCTACTCTGTCTCATTGCAGATCACCAGAGTTGGCCACACAAATGGAAAAAAAGAGGATGTTTTCATCCTGGCCTGCATGATTATGATTATGTTTACAAAGTTTGCGTTTGTGTTTACATGGTGTGTTGTATCACCATGCAGGAATGATGGTCCTTTATATATATATATTTTCTTTTTCTGATTGACTGAAGAAAAAAAACAAAAAAACATCGAGGATACAACTAATTTCTCTTCAATTTTAGGTGGTTATTTGTCACTATGTGGTTTGAGGAATTGATTTTCTCCCTCCCACTACACTGATGAAACCCCTCCTGGGGGTTCCTCTGGGAATTCATCTTGTGCTGATAACTTTGAGCTATCTTATCTGGTCACTGTTCAAACAAGAGTGAATGCTCAGATTTGCTTCAGGTGTTTGTCTCTCTATGGGTCCATTTCTTCTTGTTTTTGTTTTCAAGGTTAAAGCCTGATTGATGCGGCTCTTCTTTTTTTTTTTTTTTTTTTGTCCAACTATGTTAGAGCTTGGGAATTAAACCCTTTTCATTCATCTGTTGAAAAAGTAATACACAGAAGACAATTGACCAGAAGGCTATATTAAACACAATGGGTTTAACAGCTCTAATAAAATTAAAGGATAAAAACAGTTTTTTAGGAAATTAACTTTGTGGTCGATCTGGAAATGTAATGTAAATGTATCATTAAGATGTAGTTAAGTATTAAAGTGAAAGCAGTGGTTTGGTCCCTTTGACTGATATATTATTATATGTGACATCATTAGATTATTAATACTGATGCATCAGTGTTACTGTTACACTACTTTTCCCTCGACTCTTTGATTTTTGGTGAAATATTGAACGAATATTGAAATGGAAGGAAAAAAATCACTTCCCAAAAGCCAAAAAAAGGGCTTTAATCTTTAACAATGTGTTATATTGTGTTAAAACTTCATCTGAAAAGTAACTAAAGCTGTCAAATAAATCTAGTGGAGTGAAAGTATAAAGTAGCATCAAATGGAAATACTTAGATACTTGGAAGTACTTAAGTACAGTACAGTCAATGTAAACCACCACTGTCATAATGCCATAATCACAGGAATGTAAGGAAGAAAATAAAACTAAGAATCCGTAACTTTAAAAGTTTCGGGTTATCCAACCTACTAATTATAAAATCTTCAGGCCCTAACATTATGCTGCCTGAGATTTGTCCACGGGGTATGGATTCTCAATTTGTCATGCTGCTTTGAACTGTCACTATTCGACTGGTGGTGCAAAGATCATAAACCAGTAAAACTTCAGAGCACAGGATGCGACTGAGGGTGACTAAGCACAGCGGAGGCCCCTCACCAGTCTCTACACAGACCGGCCTGTAGTCAACACTATCTTATCTCATGAGGGGGCAAGTCTGGGCTGGCCGGCAGGGAAGCAGAGCCACATGGCTTCAATGGAAATAGTCCCACAATGTTTGTTTTTTTGGAAATGAACTGCTTAAGTGATAAACAGATCTATTTCTTCACGGTTGATGTTGTGTTTCTTGTTTTTGACTACAACAACTAAATTTAACTGAGGAATAACCACTAAACAGCAACCGTGTTGCTCATTTCTGTGGTAATTATGAGTTTTCCATCTAATTTTTGTATTAACATGGTCATAATAACTTTAAATTGACACACATTATGTTTTATAATCTTACAAATGAACGTTTCCGTCATTGTGTCCCCCCAGTGTGTGTGTGTGTGTGTGTGTGTGTGTGTGTGAGAGAGAGCAAGACCTGACCTGCAGCCATACAATCCATCAGCATTAGTCCTACACAGTCTCCAGACTAAACACACTCTCATTACAGTGGCTGTGAATGCCTGCAGGGCTCTTCCTCCACACAAGTTTATTAACACAAGACACAATGCAAACCTGGGTACGCTGGACTTATACAGTAAACACGGCTCTCAATGCTGCTGGTATATAATTAAAGGATTTAAATGGTTCGAGCTTATGGGGAATGACATGGCAATATGATTACTGGAGAACATACTGCACTGTGTAAGCCTGAGTTGCTCCGGGATGATGTCATCTCCTTCAGGCTACTGTGGATTTTTGCTGCTTTTATGGGGCAGTGTCTGTGCTGTGAAGAGAGAAAGAGGAAAAGACAGGAAACTCTACAGGCTTTCTCACCGAATTTACAGAATAATAACAGTAATTCACATATCTCACGCTCATAAGAGCAATAATTGCCTTAGTCACCAAGTATTCAGTTACAGATTTGCTTGTCCTTGTCCTACACCCACACACTGATCCTATCCCTCAGGGTTTAATGCACGCAGGAGTATTTACTGGCGAGGTTATTGAATTTGGTTTATAGCATCAGGTGGCGCAGGAAGTGTTTAAGAAAAAGTAGTATCATCAGCCAAAACCTCAAAATAAACATCAAAGTACTGCTGATGCAGAATGCCCCATTCACACAGTGTTTCATTACATATCAGAGTTTGACAAAATTCAAGATCTGTATCTCCAACTGTATAATACATAATTCATGTATAAATATTGCACCACTGTGTATCAGAAGATCCTCTCTTTCTTGCAGCGATTAAAGTGTATATACAGAACACTAGTTAGCATTTTTGCAATGGCGTGCATGCATGGACTATAAGCAGTAGTGTAAGTAGAGGGTTGTTGCGAGTACACGCGTACACAGGATACAACCGGCAGCTTTGGCTCCTGATTGTATTTGTGTGTCCCTGTGACAAACATTCCTGCGCAGTACTCAAGCATCAGCTGTTTACATTCACGACAAGATACTCCAGTCTCAAGTATCCGCTAAGCATCGGACCTTGAGAGACAGAGGCCACATCAAGGAGGTCAACAAAGAACCTGACACCCTGGAGATACATTTGCATTGAGTCGAGAATGTAAAGCAACAACAGGGCATAAAATGGCCTCTGAGGCACCAAACGCTTAAGTGGTAAAACAACAACCTCCAAACTGCTGCGAGATCCTCCTCATTGTCTCCTGCTTTTCTTATCTTGACAGAGAGAGAGAGAGAGAGGTAGAGATAGAGAGAGAGAGAGAGAGAGAGAGAGATAGAGAGAGAGAGAGAGGTAGACAGCGTGATCTTTGAGGAATGAGCACATAGCGTCAGGCAGGCAGCGAGACGAATTCTCGACCAGCTGACATAGCTCGTTTTAGTATCATCTCACAAGTTAAGACAACGAAATAGGTTGCTGTAGCCGGCCAAGAACCTACAAACTATAAATCATCAGGATTCATAAGCCAATATTAGGTTTCCCC
Organism: Pampus argenteus; assembly: GCA_036937835.1. NCBI lineage: Eukaryota > Metazoa > Chordata > Actinopteri > Scombriformes > Stromateidae > Pampus > Pampus argenteus. Next base: position 19,724,408 of record CM072873.1, read on the forward strand.
TCCAGCCACAGCCTGAACAGAAAGGCCTTTAGGTCTGTGCGGAAAGAGACAAGGGCAGCTTACCTTACACTACTTTCACACTGCTGGAACTTGTTACGTAAATCCTACGCATGGCACCAGATTACCATTAAGTGACTCCACTATATGGGCTAGAAAAACACCAATTCACTGCATGGCAATAAACGTTGTAACCTGAGTACACAGGACACTTAAGAATCTGTCCGTCAAGTGAAAAGTTAATTTGAGTTTTTATATGCTACCAAAACAACCCCCCACCCCCTCTCTTTCCCCCCCACCACCCGCTTTCTGCCCCCTCTTACTTCCCACACCCATTGTGAAGCCATCAGATAGTGGCTTCCAGAAGTCCACACCTGTCTCGGGGCTATGCAGAGGAGATGGATCCATGCATTTTGAGCATCAGATAGCCTCTAGCCAGGGTTAGTATTGATCTAACGCTTCACTGGCCTTTTGTGAGAGCAGCAGCTGCTTTGGGGGGCTTTTAGATAAGCAATGCAAAGGGAATTGTTTCTCCTGAAACCCTCTTTCAATGTTCCTACATGAAAACCATCGCTTAATTCAACACTCCATCGCTCTGGAATAAAAATGTCCTCTCCCTTGACACGAAGCAGCAAATAAGCATTAAAACATCTGCCTCCGGGGTATTGGAAAGTGCATGGTATTAGAAGTCACACAGTGATAATGCAGCTGTCTGGATTTCCTCTGTTTAATCATATGTGTTCCCTACAATGAAAAAGAAATGGAAACACAACATGTTGTATCCCACAACTCTCTTTCCCTTTTACTGTGATCACAGTCAGTGATCAGTGAATGAGGCAATTGAGGTGGTGGTGGTGGGTGGGTGGGTTGGGGGGTATATGACTGGTGCATCTGTGTGAGGCAGGCATGGCGACTAGACCCTCCCTAAGATGACTCATAGGCTGTATGGGCTGACACCAGCGCCTCATTCACAGCCAATAATGAGCCATGCTAATGAGCAGGACAGCCACCCTGCATGCTCATCATTAAACAGTCACATAAAAAGATAAGGCTAGCCGGTTCATGCTATGCTGTAGGTGACACTTTCATTTTGTATCATATGGCTGATCGATATGAGGAATAAGCACCTTTTTTTTTTCATTTGCTGCATACAAGGATCATATAGATATGCACCCAAACATGTGCTTGCAAATTGTACCTGCAGTATATATGATAGCATGATATCAGTTCATATGAAATACCCTCCTCTACCCATATGTGCACTGATCGGGAGATCAAATACCATTCAAATGAATCCGTCAGAATAAAACATGCTGACAGTAAAACATGCACATGCATGCGCCAACCTCCTGAGACTCCAGCTTCGACACATATATCTGATAAAGCTTAATCAGCACAGGGTGGTCATGATAAAGCATTTCAGCCCTATCTCTGTCTGAGAGTGAGACACAGACAGGGGGGGGGGGGTTGCCTCTGTGCTCCAAGGACAGAAAAGCAAAAGCTCTTCTATCTCTCAACGTTTCTTTTCCTCAAACTGCGTCAGCCTCCTTAGCCTTGTCTTCTTTCCCCATGTGCCTCCTTTTCTCTTTCTTTCCCCCTGCTATCCTCTCTCTCTGCCTTTCTAGCTGCCTCTCTCTGTATCAGTAGAGACACTTCTTAAGCCCCAGCTGGGGAAAATAAGGTGGCTGGGTGGGGGGAGGGTTTCAAAAGGGTAAGTGATTGCCCTCTAGGGGACGAAGCAGAGAGAAAAAAAGCAGGACGCCTTATCACCCCAGCCTCCAATAGCACTGCTGGCTGCCACCCAGAGCCAGAAGGGGGGTGTTGAGGGGTGCAGGAGACGCCAGCTAGATGCTACACTGCCTCTTGACACAGCAAACTCAGCAGGGAGCCATGCCTGGCTGCATGGGCTAAACTCAAGGCTGCAAAGCCAAATGTTGCCATCTGAATAAGTGCTATTGCTGTGTTTGCATGTGTTATAATATTCTACATGAGCACTAATCATCGCATGTGTATGTTTAAAATGTAAAGAAGAAAAAAAAAGAAAGTTTATTTGTTTTGTAGATATTATCACAATTAAATAAATGGTTTGTGTTATAAGATCATATAAGAAAACGCACGTGTTTATGGGACTGAAACACTGTAAACAAGACCTGTTTGCAGAATGTACCACTGACCTACTTCCTTCATTCAAATGCACAAATGGAAACAAACATGGGAGTAAACCAAAAAAAAAAAAGAGAAGATGTGACAACGTTTGGCTGCTGACAGAGAACTGTGAAATGAAAGATACTATATTAAAGTTAATGATAGCATCGAGTCTTCCTCTGAAGCCTTTACAGCTGCTAAAAATGTATCCCTGTACAGCAGGAAAGCAGGCAGGCAGGCAGGCAGGCGGGCAGGCGGGCGCAGCGACGCATCCAGGCGCCTGCAACAGTGTCCAAGCGCCACCTTCTGTATCCAACCTCAGGGAGGCGGAAAAAAAAGCAAATAATCACACAGCCTACATCTTCCTCCAGACACATCTGCAAAGACTATCAGTCTGTCTGGAGAATAACCTTCTCTTCATGTGTGTTTTTTTTCTCTTCTTTTCCTCACTTCTAAAATAAGGGAGAAGAGCTCCTATTGCTTTAGTCTTATGTGCGCTTTGGTGCGTGATGATCATCTCCGGAGCGCATAGTGCTAACTGTGTGTTTAATATGCCTGTCTCGCCCGGCGTGTTGCCCCAGACACTGTGTACCACAAATCCCCACCTCCACTCCAATGAGAGCTCAGGAGGGAGGAATAAAAGGGTTAAGGGGAGTCTTGGATGGAGTCTGCTGGGCGGAGTGGAAGGGACGTGATTGGATGGCTTTCTGTGACGCAGGGGACATGAAAAAGCTGATAACTAGTTAAGAAGGCAGTTTGTAACTCTGGAAAAAGAGTGCAGATCTTGAGACACGCATTACGCAGGACGCGGACGAACCGGCGCAAACACAGAGAGTACAGCCGTCTTTGGCAGTGTGGGGCTGTAAAGACACTGCAGCGTCCGGAGACAAAGTGACTTGAAACAGAGGACAATGGTGCAGCACACAGATAACAGCGAGACGGACGGGAGCATGTCCAGGGAGGCTACGGATTCAGAGGAGAGTGAATTCATGGCATGCAGCCCCGTTGCGATAAACCCGGACTGGTGCAAGACAGCCACCGGTCACATCAAGAGACCCATGAATGCATTTATGGTATGGTCCAAAATCGAAAGGAGAAAGATCATGGAGCAGTCACCGGACATGCACAACGCGGAGATTTCCAAGCGTCTGGGGAAGAGGTGGAAGATGCTTAAGGACAGCGAAAAGATCCCGTTCATCCGAGAAGCCGAGAGGCTGCGGCTAAAACACATGGCTGACTACCCCGACTACAAGTACAGACCCAAGAAAAAACCAAAGCTCGACACGTCCAAGTCATCAGCACCGTCTCCGGAGAAGTGCGGAAAAATTACAAAGACTCCCAGCAAGAAGTGTTCAAAGATAAAGACTAAGAGCGGCTCCAAGTCATCTCACGGCTACGGGGAGGACTGCGTGTTTCCCAGCTTAAAAGTTACAAAGACTGTGAAAAGTGAGCTCACCGATGAGGACGACGACGACGAGTACGAAGAGGACTACCGGATGGGGATTAAGACGGGGGACGAGGAGCGCCTGAGGCCGTACAACGTAGCCAAAGTTCCCGCGAGTCCAACTTTGAGCTCCTCGGCGGAGTCCGAAGGGACGAGCATGTACGAAGAAGTGCGGAACAACAACAGACTGTTTTACAATAGGCCTAATATGAAAAACATTACCAAGCAGAGCACATTGCACGCTGCTTCCGTCTCACCAGCATCCTCCAGGTCGGTCTCCACATCCTCCTCCTCCTCCTCCTCCTCCTCCAGCAGCAGCTCATCTTCCGGCGAGGACGCGGACGATTTGCTGTTTGACTTTAGTTTAAATTTCGCTCCCAGCGCCACAGGCTCGGAGCTGGGTAACCCCAATTCAGGAAACCTCTCCCTGTCTCTTGTGGATAAGGACCTGGACTCTTTCAGTGAGGGCAGCCTGGGTTCTCACTTTGAATTCCCAGACTATTGCACGCCTGAACTCAGTGAGATGATTGCCGGGGACTGGCTGGAGGCGAACTTTTCCGACCTGGTCTTCACATACTGATCTGAAAAAAAACACACACACACACACACACAACTGTTCCTCTAGTAATAACAGAGAAGGGAAAATGAAATTATATATGTGTCCTGGTCAAGTTGTCCATAGCCCTGCCTCCTCTGGGGTTTTTCTGAAGGGGTCCTGGAGGGAGGTGGAGGACCAGGAGGCTAGGTGAGGTTTGAGGAATGAGATGCTTATGAAGCTGGTAGCAAAAAAAAGAAAAGAAAAAGAAAAAAAAGGCAAAAGTCTGCAGACGTTTTTTTCTGGCAGCATGACAGGGTTTTATGGATTTTTTTCCCCCGTAGGTCTGCATTTACTGTTCAGCTTAAACGGACCACAAAAAGGGAGAAAAAAAACGTGAACTTCTATGCATCTTATCCTCTTCAAAACAAACAAACAACAACAACAACAACAACAAAAAATAAATACATAAATAAATAAAAAAAACTGCAGGGAGCTGAAAACGGACTGTGGACTGACTCAAAGCAAATCTGTGAACTGACAATTGTTCAGGATGTTACTTTACAACGGTTTATGTAATTTCTAAATGCCGCAAATGTTTGTTTGTTTTTTTTGTAACTGATTCCGTTTACCTCCTGGTTTGGTAAATTAAGCAGCCTAAACCTCTGCAGAATACAGGTGTGGAGGAAACATTTTGATACATAACAGACCTCATCTTTTTAAAAGAAAAGTAAGATATTTTCAGGCATATTTTTGTACAGTTAAAAAGGGAATGTTCTTACTGTGCTTTCAGTGAGTTTCAGGCACTTCTTCCCTTTATCATTTGTTTTTTTTAGCATGCAAGGGAGTCCTGGTTTTAAGGATTAAGTTAAATTAAGACTTGCATCAAAAATGCCTTGTGATTTTAAACTAGGTTTTGTACAGTTGTAGAGCAGATTTGTTGAGTATTTGTAGACGATACAATGGCATCATGGGGAACACATACCTCAGAGCTGGAACTAGTTTCAAGATTGTATATGTACTGTAATATAGTAAAGTTAGGAGTTTATGTATATCATACTCGTGATATGTGGATGGGTCCCGATCGCAGGTGTGAAACTGGATTTTGGTATTTTTATGGCACATACTGTTTTTCCCCCCTCTCATTTTTTTGTGCAATATATACTCTTAAGATACAGACCATCAACAATTGTAGCAAGTGATGGAAAAACAGACTTGTGCACTGTCAACATCATTTCATGTTATGATGCTGAAAAAGCCTGTCCAGGCAGAAAAAAATGAAAATAAAATAAACAAATCAGCTGGAACTGATACAAAACATTTTAATATGGCCTCCTGGTGTGATGCATACGACAGAAAACGAGATAAATATCACAAATTGAATGTTACCTGACTCATAATGGGAATATTTGACTCTAATTTGAATCTGACTGAAAAAATTAGGAATAAAGTAGTTCTGCAAAAAAAGGGGCATAGTCTGATACAGTGGTGGTCTGGCATTAGTTTAACAAGCAAGCAAAAAACGAAAAAAAGAACATTCCATAGTCCTGTTTCATAAAATGAAACTTTATTTTAAAACTGAAGACTGCCTTCTTTTTTTAAAACATTAACCATAAACCTGTATTTTTTATTTCTTGCACTTAAAAAAAAAAAAGCAGATATTGTTTATTTTTATGTGGGTCTTACATAATGAAGTCTGTTTGATAAATAATAAAAAAAAAATAAAGGTTTTGGAATATGACCTAATTATATGCCAAGACGTTTTTTGTTGGAAGTTTTGGGCAGTAGTTACTTCACATTCCAAGTGTGAATCTGTCTTTGACTCATCTTTTAATAAATAAGTACCTACCACCATCGACTGTCCTTTCAGTTTGTGAATATATGTACACAGATGTGTTATTTGTTGCGTTTGAAAAGGATGTGATGACAGAATGATGCCTATTTTGTATGTAGGCGGATACTCTGAAATGGATGGGCTCAAACTAACATGTGAATTCACATTTAATAAAAAGGAAAAAAGGAAAACTTGTAAACTGCAGTGTTGACATGCTTTACTGTTTCCGTATTATTATTATTTGTTTTTTTTATCCCAAATGTGCTAGTTTTGCTTGAACTTTCTTTTCCCCCTTAAAATGGAACACTGTGGCTTTAAGAAATTGAATTGCCCGCTTCCCTGCGCTGAGCGATGTGATTGGTGGGCTTGGTGGTCCCCATGGAGACGGAGCTGGAAACAGGAGTCGCTTCTCTCTCAGCGTGTGGGAGCTCTCAGTCTGTCTGGCTTCCATTCAGAAAAGTAGCAGCGTGTCCAGCTTCAGAGCGGCTTCAGAGGGCTGAAAAAAAACCCAAAAAAAGTCTAAATGTGACATATGTTCACTCAACAATGACACTCTTTCCAGGCAGATGCTGTTTAAAAATCTTACAAAAGAAAAAAAAATGAGGAGGCTCCTTGTTTCAGAACCATAATTCATCTGTGGAAGCAAACTAAATGTTTTGCCTGGATTACCAAAGTACATCAATCCTTCAAAATATCCCCGGTTTATGTGTTTAAGCAGAACAGGGGTAGTAGGTCAGCATGAATAATGAAGATGGTTAAAAATAATCACAGCTCTTCTTTCTCACCACCAAATTTCTGATTTCCCCCTGGGACTCTGGATGGACTGAAGTAAACAGCTGGATGTAAAGAAATAATATAAAGAAATAAAATAAAAACATAAAGAGATTTGGTTAAAATAAGAAAGAGAGCAGCCGTTGATGTATGGCGATAATACTGAGCTGATTATGTTACGGCTCAGACTGAGATAAAAGCAGTCATAAGTCACATGTGTAAGTACTCTGATATGACAGTTGTTTATTAGCAAAGATGAACAACAAGAGCACAACACATTTCATCCTCATGTGAGCGCATATCAAATATAATTAGTAAGTCACAGCAAATGTGGTATAATATGTAACAACATTCATTTAAAGTGATTGCACCTTTCACATTGTCTCAGGAGGACCACGGATGCATCGCTTTGTCTCCTCTGAGACCTGGTTAGAGACAGATCCACCTTTAACAGATCACATACAAAGAGCCACACACCTTAGGCCTCCGAGAGATTTGTGTTCATTACGGCGATAGAATCTAATGATGAATATTCGCCATGCACGGCTGCACAGGTACTAGCCCCCCCATTAAGTCAGTTTGCAAATCTGTAATAAAACATTTATCTAGCTATTACTTTACCTGACCTATTGGTCAAAGTTGCTAATGGGTTGCAGGGCTATTCCCAATAGAATCTCAACATTGATTTTGTGTTCCTCTGAAATATCTGCTCAGGGCTAATGCCACTGGTACATGTTGAAATGAAATTAGTGACCCGTTGAAATTTCCTTCTATTTCCTCCTTAAATACATAAATGGAAATCTCGAATGCTCAGGAGACGCCTAGCGAGATACCGTCCTCCCACAAGTCCTAGCCGGTGGACATCGGGTGGGGGGAGTCGGGAGGGATACCGTGGCGACAAAAGAAAGTAATTTCCATTCCCTTGAGCTTTTAAATCATTCATATAACTCAGGATGTCACAGTCAAATGCTGTACGTGACACCTATACAAAGACCCCAGCCACTGAACTGAGGGCTGAAGGTTGATCTCCCAATGTGTCCATCTCAGTGCTCAAAGAGTCTACTGATATTTAAATCCACTAATAATAAGGCCTGTTATGATTTCCTCACATCTTTTCTTTTTTCTCTCTCTCCATACTGACTCTCACCCGGTGAGCTCAGTTGCATTACATCACTGCTTAGCTTACGCCGCTGCGCAGTAACATCCCATGTTGTGTCATCGTTGATCCACATGTGCTCCCCCCCACCCTCCCCCCCTCCTCCCAGTGGGAGGCTGTCTAATATTGCCATGGGAATACTGATATATGCCTTGTATGCTGGAGGTTTCATAACAACAATAACAACGCTGCTTGTCTGAATTTAAACCTGTTTACTGTCTGTTAATTGACGAGCGGGAAGGATTTATAGCACGTGCTCCAGATATGCTGTCTGCAGTAGAGAACGCAGTTGATGCCCCTTCTGTCCGAGCAAGCTCCTCTCTTATACTCTGTTATACAAGCATGTCATGCTGTTAGACACCGCCAGCGCTCTCCAGATCCTGCGAGCAAAGTGTGACAGAGTATTGAAATGACACAGCAGCAGTTGGTCTCCTGTGCGAATCCAGGTTAAAAAAAAAAAAAAAAAAGCTATTTGGACCATAAATATCATTTATTATCTTATGAATCCAGATGAGAAAACTACATGTTTATTTCTGGGATGCCTGTCTACCATGAAATCTTAGATATAATGACCTTATACTCGTTCCTAATGTTGTGCGCAGTCTCCTTGCTTATAGTCAGGGAGAATTTGTCTGTAAAATTGCCTGCCTGAGCAACAGTCCAGTCCCTGTGTCCTCTGCTCCAGTCTTGGCCTGGGGCGACTCCTGCTGCTGTTGATGGCTCTCCATTTGCTCTGCCCTCCCTGTGTACAGGAGGGAGGCAGAGAGGGAGCATCGGCCCCATCTGCTGCACTGATATTTACTATCCCTTCACATTTGTGAAAGGGGGGGGTTATGGGGTGGCAAAGGCCCAATTCCCTCATGGTGTTTTAGCAGTCTGGCAGATCCGCACACATGTGCACACACACATAGGATGGGAGTGAATGAGAAAGAGATAAGAAGCAAAAGGGTGGAGTGGAAAGAAGAAGTGCTGTTCAAATGAACTAGAGTTAAACTCTGATTTTACTTGATTTAGCCTGGATACCAAACAGGCGGTGTAACTGATAATAAGTGTGTAGCTGGAAGCAAGTAACCCGCATCGACTGCTGCTGCTGCTGCTGCTGCTGCTGCCTAATTTTCCATTTACAGCCTCATTGCAGTCTTTCATTATTTAGGAAACGGCAATGAGGAAAGAAGTTTTTGGGGAGCTGCTACGCTGGAAGCAGACACAGCAGGTTGTGGTGAGCTTTTTTAAAAACTGGCAGCGCTATTGTCTCGTCCACACAGAAACAAACAGTTCAATCACTCCTCCCTGAATCTGTTCTGACCCGTGGTAGGATCTCATCGGGAGCTGCTGGAGGTCGCGCATCAGTCATGTGAATGATCTGTTGAGAGGGCAGGACAGAGGGCTGCACACCTGCTTCTCTTTTTCTATTAATTAAACGGTGACATTTTTGCAGATTTGGGAGTTCAATATAAGCGTTAGGACGTCGCGTTTGCTCCACTTAATGTGTGAGAGAAAATAAAATTGAGCCTTTTTTTTTTTCAGCTTCAAAAATGCCACAATAATGAGCTCAGTGTAATTAGAGCCAACTTGTAATGACATCAAGCTCTGTTTAGACAGCAAACCCACACGTTGGTTGGCCTGATTGTGGTCAGTGTGATATTTACATAACCTTGTTTGGAATTAATTATGACTCCGTGCTTTGATATTTATCTTAAAGCTTTACAGCAGCCGCAGGAGCCCCTTGCTCTACCAATAAGAAAGAGGGCATTAGGCCAGTATATTAGTCCAGAGGGGTCATAATGGGTCATAATGCATGCAGCGTGTTAGCAGTAAATTAAAATAATGCTTTAATCCAGATTAGAGTGTGTTTTTATGAAGTTACATACATTTGGTTGATTTTTTTTTTATCGCTTTAGATGATTCACGGGTCCATATGTGTTTATATGTGGTTGTTGACTAGATAATGTTGTTGCCCTCTAATCAAATGGAGTGGATATTAGTGTATTATTAGAGCTCACTGCTCTCTTATTGCATCTGTTTATCTGCTGAGGAAAGTCTGTTTGGCTTTCTGCCCAGATGCATGGATTTAAGACCCCCTCCCCCGTTTTTTTTGGAGTGTGTGTGAGTGTGTGTGTGTGTCTGTTTGTCTGTGGGCTTATATAATTCCTCGGTTTGTTGTTGCACTAGTGAGACGCATAAACTTAAAAGAAGCACAGAATATGACTCCAACTGCTGACTAATCTAGTTGTTTGGATGAGTGCGCACGTTCTGCTCGCAGCGCATGTGACACAGCGTTGCAGTTAGAAAAAAAATACCGAGTTAAAGAAAAGCACACCACTCTTCTGCAACTCTTCACTTTAATGACACCAGTAACAGACATTCATGACCCCCTACCTACCCACCGCAGGATTAGGCAAGGCAGTAATCTAGATTCAAAACTACGGCTCGAGGGGAGTCCATGCAATTTCCCCCTAAAGCCAGAGCAGAGCCAGCAGTTGGTCATTCATATGCATCTGAAATCTAATACTCTGCCGCTGTGCCCCTCAGTGGCCCCACCTTTCCTGACTCACCAGTGAACCTCGACTCCTCCAACGCATTCTGACCATTATGCTTCCTCCCTTCGCTCTCTCTCTCTTTTGCCCCCCCCCCTCCTCTCTCTATGTATTTGCATGTTACCCAGGTTACACTGTCAGGGTACCCCCCCCCCTCACAGTCAGACTCGACGCAGGGTCTCATTTGATAGTCTTTGCTGCTTCAGTAAATAATTAGCACACTGAATCCTCTGGGGCCCTATACAGGAAGCATGGCTTGCTTAGCAGGGAGGCTAAAGTTGTAATGATTGCTATCCTGCAAGGTTTTTGATAGCAAGCCCCCCCCCCCTGCCTTCTCCTCGACGCAGCCTGTGTGAAAAAAGAAGAATTTATTCTGAATGTGATTGTGGACGTAACTAAACAGACTTGATTTATATATATTTTTGTTTTTTTTGCAGCTTTAGTCTGTGATGAAACAAATTTAAATGACTTCATAGAAACCGATGAGAGGAATATACTTGAAAACAGATGTTCTTAGTAAGGTTATAAAGAGCAAGTTAATGGGCTGATATACATTTTTTTTCAATTTAGTGATGAATTACACATATTGTCTATTATGTTGTATGTTTAGTTGTTTTTACCAAACCAGAGGCATCAAACAGTTGCCGGATGGATGGTTGACCTCACTGATTAGCAAAGGAGACACTCAGACAAAGTAATGTCCTCTCAGGATTGCATCTATAAAATGACAACTCCTGCCAAAAAGTCCATTAACTGCATGTAGATTTTAATGGCTCTGTTGAACTATAGATGCAGAGACAACTTCAGATGTTCCTGCAACGGATGGAGAGAATAAATGAAAATGCGCCAGGACCTGAGTGGGACTCGTCCCTCCCTCTATGCCCTCCAGTACATGTTGAACCCCCAAAAAGGGCGAAACGAATCACAACGTTGAATAATTCATATGTATGCCGATGAACAATTCATATGCATCACGCTGAATCTATATCCATTATGGAAATAATATGTTATATTCATAAAAAATACAGAACACAAAAAGATCGTCACGGAACAAGCGAGTAAATCTGTATTTCTGGAAGTTAAGAACACAGTTGGCAGCTTCCATCTCCTCCTAACGGGATTCATAGGTTGATTTTATTGGCTCCCCAGCGTTCCCATCACGACGCAGACTTTGAGGCTTACACCAAAGGAACATGTGGCCTGGTCAAAGCGACAAGCAAGATAGCGTAGAGAGAGAGAGAGACACACATTTTACGCACTATTGGCACAAATGCGGCGCACACAGCCTCTGTGGGAGGTTGTGGGTGGTTGTAGATTGTTTGTAGCCAGTGGGGACTGGAGCTATAGTGTCTGAGAGATGTGACATGTAGCTCCAGTCCTCACCACTGATACACACAAACACTGCTAACACACACACACACACACACTCTCTCTCTCTCTGTCTTTCTCTCCTGGCTGGTCAGAGTTATTCATTTCGTTGAGCACCTCAGCCGCCAGCAGAGAAATGCTGTCGCTTGGTCATTACAAATACCCACAGGCGGTTGAGAATGTCCTCACAGATACAGGAGACAAACGTGGGCCTGCACGCCGCTGCCGGAGCGCTGCTGTTTGATGGTGTTTTCAGAATGACCTACATTTCTCTCCTTCAGATATTTCATATTGGACCCCGATGAAATCACGGATCACTAATCCAAGACCCTACAGAGTTCACAGGAAACACCACGGCCGAGTCTGTTCCACATAAAACGCATTCAAATTTGTTTTGCAGAAAATCTTAAATATAATGGTGGTTATGCTACGATTTCAGTGTTATGTAGATAATGAACACACGATATTACAAGTGTTATGTGTATATTTTGTGGTGAGTGTGTGTAACTGATATTCCTTTCATACACACACCTCATGTTCCTTATATTGATTACAGGTTCAGTCTTCCTTTTGCATCAGACTATTGGAAAAAAAAAAAAAAACCTGACTTACAACTGTACCTCTACACATGTTGTGTGTGTGTATGCGGCTCACCTGCGTGACAGGATGGTCGCAGGTTATTTTTACATGTGGCGATCGGTGTGGCGAGATGAGACGCACGACTGTGATCAAAAGAAGACCGCTCATTGATTTTCAAAAACCACACATTATGCTGCAAATATATATCAAAGGGAACACCCCGCATGGCCTCGGCGATATGCTCGACATGATTTAAACATGCTAAGGCCGTGTTTAAGCCTTAAGCTAACACATTTTAACTCCGAATAACGAGGTGTAACTGGCCCCCGCGCCTGCACACGGGAGTCGCTGAGGTAAAGAGAAAAAAAAATGAAAATGGGTATAGAGGGAAGACGAGAGTAATACAAGAAACTGTGCCACTGTGATTCAATGAATTATTAAACTCCCTTTTACAGATTTCTTAATTAGAAAGGGTAATCCAGTAATTAACATGAGGACCAGTTGGCTGGTACAGTATATTACTGAAACATACAATCCTGCTTCCAGTATTACTGTGAGCTGCACGTTCCCTGCTCATAAAAACTCACTAATAATCCCATTAGGTCTTACTACAGAAACTATACTCTACTCATCTTTTAAGCGCCAGCCTCAACCGTGTAATTGCTGTGCATTTAAAGCAATTTGGTCAGTGGCGACAGAAACCTGCTTAGTGCTGAAAAGTTAATGACACTGTAAGCCAATACTATACCCCCTTACCACTTAGCCTAGCATTTGACAGAATTTGTCATTACACAGTTCCTTACTCAAAAAACACTGATGGATTTTTCTACATTTTCCATGTTAACCCTCAACACTACTAAGGCAATACAACCATGTCAGCCATCTACGTCAGGTCTGATAGTGACAGATTATTAGTTTGCAGAGACTCGCTGTCCATGCAGGTAACACCACTGACGTCTTGACAGTGAGTGGGAACAAAGATGTGCTCAAATTGTGTTTAAAGAGAGATCTGAAGCATCAACGTGATCGAATGGTCACAATAACAGATGTAGTTGTTTTTGTCCAATTTCAATCAGGCAGCCGGCTTGTTCCTGTCATGACAGGAAGTCTCCTTGCACATTGGAAATGTGTGACTGATATCTCATACACTAGATTTCTCACTTCAGTGCACCCTAGAATCCAACCTGCCCGACCCTACCACCCACACACACACACACACACACACCTCCATCCTCAACTCCACCCACCCACCTCATCCATCCAAACTAAAACACCTTCATGACCATATTTCTGTAAAGTCCGCTGCCTTGATTTGCTTTGGCATTCCTGTCCGTATTCATCCAGCGGGAATGTGAGCTGGAATAATTAGGAGAACACCATAAGGCCCCTGCCTCCTGACAAGTGATCAACAAACAATGATTTATGAGGCCATCTTGTATCAGGGGATGACCATTGATTTAAACACACACACACACACACACACACATGCATGGACACACACAACGTCTGACACTGATGACCATACGCATAAATCAGATACATTCTCAGCTGCTGTTGTTTTTATGCTGACCTATCCTATTTACTTGTCGTTCACTTTAATAAACATCAAAACTCATAAGACCACAACTTAATATAGATTTGACGTGCGATCTGACCGGCAACACTGTACACTGTTTAAAATCCCTCGAATGCTTCAATGAACTTTCTGCAAATCAATGTTGTCGCACTTTTACTCCGTAGATGCTGATTCCGCATATTTTCTAAGCGTTGTTTTTTAACGTATTGATTGTCACAGAGGCCTGTAAGAAACATGACGACGATGCAAAGTCTGTGTTTTACTGTTGGGGAATGAGTCTAGTATATCACTTTGGCCTGTCTGTTGTTTTGGTATGCCTAGGTAAGGTTTCTTGACAGACGGCATGCATGCTGTGTTTTATTACCCCACCAGCTGTGGGGTCATTATACGTCGTTCTTCCTGTGAAATCGTAGGATCATATTTCTGCATGTACTGGAAAGCAGCGACTGATTAATGAGTAATGAAATGGCTTTTAGTTATTACCGGATGAAAATATTAATATGTGAGATGCTGAGTGAGAAGAAGGGCACCTTTATTATGTTACCAGTCGGTTCCATCATCCCATAGATCTGTCATAGGTTCATAGCGTCAAAGAGATTAAGAAGCCATATTAGTCATCAAACGCTAAGTGATCCTGGTCCTATTAGAATGGGCGCGGGCTGTCATCGTTCATATAGGATGCCTTTTAGCACTCAATAAATCTAAGTCTGTATTAATTTTGTGCTTATGATATGCTGCTCTTGGCAAAAAATAGTTTACTTTTACTTGTAACGTACATTTAATTGATGCTAATTTGATCATTTAGTGTTACCGGGCATATCAGTGGATTTTTTTTTAACGAATATAAGACATGTTAAGTGCCTTTAGAGACATTAGATAATGTGGGGATGGACTCAACATTATTGTCTTTCCTCACCACAGATTGATCGTCACTGCAGTCCGGTCGATATGTGTCTAAACATGACGTTAATAAGGTGACTGGACTGACTGTCTATACCGCAATACCACGGCGCATGATGATGATGATGATGATGATGATACGGAAGCGTGCGCGTTATGTGTGTTTATGTGTGAGAGAGTTCACGAGAGCGTGATAGAGATGGTGTACAGGCCAAACGTTATCTCTCATCCTTTCTCCTCTTTCTCTGCTGCGGGACGATAAGAATGGGCGCCATTGTGGTCATCGCAATTATACTGTTATTAGGGATTGTTGTTGGTCAGAGGCAGCGGATCAAAAGGAGTGGATCCATATTGATTAACTGCCATTGTAAGGGAATGACCGAGTCGAGCTCTCACACAGTGGCGGAACCTGTACTCTGTGTACAGTTGATTGACTCCTCCTCAGCTTTTACTTGCATTGTGGCAGTGGAATAATCGAGCGTGCAGCATGAATCCGGTATTAGAGATTCATGTGTCTCACCCCACCTCTTCGTCTCTGTGCTCCTTTCAGCTGGCGGATGATTGAAAGGCCTCCGGTGTGTCTCTGCTCTACGTGGATAAGCAGTTGTCATAGGAAACATCAATACTTGAATGGATAGACAGTTTTACCCATTGATTAAACACTGAGTGAATGCACGAGTACTCACCCCGATGTCCATGCCAGTAACTACCCCTCCTCCATTTTTGTGATTTAGGGTACATTTGTGCAATGATCTCTAAGTGCGATGTCATTCTCTTACCTCGCCATATTTGCAACAGCATAATCGATAACTTCATATGAGCACCAGTACATGCGGATGGAGAATCATGGTAGTGAGGGAAAGCAATGTTTTATATTGTTGCATAAGGTCAAGCTCATGTTTCTCCTGCTCGGAGAATTGGTTGGGAAATAGCCCCATCAACATTGATGAAGCAATGACGAATAGGAATTACGGTTTGACAGGTCAAAAATTGCCACTTGGAAACTTATAATCAATCACAATTTCCCTCGTTTTACAATAAAAGTCAACGGTATTGTTAGACGTGTGTTTTTTCCTGTAATACATTTAATTTTACATATTTTGATGCACCAGTGCTCCAAATCAAAAAGACTATTTAAGAATATATTTTTTATTGATTTTCACACAGCTACAAATTCACATATTTCTAGAGCCCGTTGCCTGTATTCATTTCACATTTAAAATCCTAATAATGCAAAGACAGAAGGATGGCGTCTGATTGACACCTTGGGATACTGCAGTGTCTGGTCAAACAGGACTCTTATTATGGTGGCGATCCCGTTCTGATGGTCATTAGATAATCAAATGAGAATAATCTGCCCGGATCTCAATTACGAGAGAAGCCAATTCTCCTGGTGTGCCGATGGCCTTTCAGAGCAGCGCTGAGTCTTTCCAGGTGTGTTGCTCTTATACTGATTGCTCATTTGTGCCTGGGAGCTCTCACTACATGTGAATGCCCTTTATTATGGAGGAAGAAAATGCCAGTGGGGAAAAAGTATTGTTCGTGAATATGGAACGGAAAAGGCTAAAACAAGCACAATTGTCTCCTGGATTTCATTAATGGGTTTCATCACTGAGAGAGTAAACATGTATTACTTCACCAGCTCCTGTTATTATAGGAATCAACAGACAGTATCTGAAGTTATATTTCATATGGTTTTTCATATGCATGATTGTATTCTCATCTAAGGTTTGTTTAAGCTGTGTTAAGCATTTTCATTGATGGGTTAACTACTGTAAACCATACATGTTTTGGCCATACGTGCCCTCTAACAGTTTAAAGCATCTTGTTTTCAAGGGCGTCCATTTGCTCGCTCCTTGGCCAGAACAGCAGTGGCCGTTGCCCTCAGCATTAACCCCTGCTGGCTCCTAGAGGTTAAAACTCCTGTGTTGATTTACAACAGCTAGTGGACACAGCAGCCATTAAAAAGATGTAAATTTGGGCTGTTTGTAGAGAGAGGTGCATGAACCCAGTGACAGACCACCCACTCTCTCTCCCTCAAACAACACTCTCCGTGGCTGCGGCTCACAAATCATGGGGGAGCTTTCATTTGGGGAAGGTCAGAGACCTTTTTATCACCTCTTTAAGACACCCTTTGGAGCCATCTCTCATGTTGCACAACTGGATGCTGCACATCCTTTTGGTGCATAGCTATTGGACAGTTGTGTTTGCTGCCTCAAACCGATGACAAGTGGCTCTCGCCGATGAAAAAGTGGAAACGGAGAAACAAGAGATTATTAAATAGTTGAAAAGTCTGTACTTGATATTGAAATTCTCCCATATTGATCAACATTTCACACGCAAGTTTTGAACATCCGTGACATCTGCATTTTTACTGATATGTGATGGATGGATTGAATGTCACTTATGCCCTGGGTGCTTCCTTCAGTTTCTATACGGGTGCTGTTGTGTATGCGCTTGTGTTGTTTGTTTCCGTCAGATGTTAGTGTTGTGTCTGTCAGTCTTGTCTGCCTCTCTTGTCCTGACGTGCTCTGCTGGATCCTGCGGCATTTGGCACCCTCTCAAGTCCCCCTGCCCCCACATCCACAATTAGCCAAGATAAGCTGGGATTCTGTGACTTCCTGCAGATTCCTCTTCAGATAAGGGAGAAGAATTTAAAAGCCCTGCACAGACAGAGACACGGGTATGAAAGAGCCTCATCTCAAAGCCTAAGGAAAAGAACCACACATACAAAAGCCAGAGCTGCTAGGCTCATGTATGTCGACATGATGATTGGCCACAGCATCATCCTGTCATACTATATTACTTTTGGTGTTTGCACACCTCAATAACACTCTTTTCTGAAACTCATTTATCACATAGCAGGGGGACAGACACCGTCATCTCACTCGGGACGTCTCTGAAAGTGTGACAACCTACTGTTTTAGAAAAGAATAAGACGGTGCTTATTTAAGTCCTGGCAGTAAAAAAAACGATCACTGTAGCATAAAGAAGCGTACTGGAGAAATTGACATGCATTGAATACAAACAAAACCTGGTGTTTGTGATTTAAAATGACTTGAAATGTAGTTTTTATTTTGCCTAGTTTTAACACGTTTCTTCTGTTTCACTTCTGTTTCACAACTTAGCTTATCAACACATGTTTTTTTGAGAAAATGTGTGGCATATTGATAAAACCAGCCTAATCATGGAATCACCTCCTCTTCACATAAACTATCAGAATAAAAGTGAGCTAAAGAGAATTTAAAATTCTGGAAACAACAACAAAAAGAAAGCATCTTTACATTAGATAAGGGTCACATCCGTCTTGGGTTTTCCACCATTGTGTGTCTGTGTGTGTGTGTGTGAGCAGGCCACACCTGAGATAATGGTTAGATGAGATAAAGCAATCAACTTATCTTTAAAAAGAAAATCAGTTAAGTACCTCTCTCTCTCTCTCCCTCTCTCTCAGAAGAAGAACTTAAAGTAGCACTGATTCCAATGAAGAGGAGTCTGTCCCTCTAGTGTGCATATTACTGCATCTCATCTTGCTTATTGCTGCCTGGAGTGCGATGACAACAGAAGTGAGAATAGATTTAATCTCTCCAGCCCTGCTAATAATACCACGCCACTGGCTGAGCGGCGAAACATGCGCAAAGGGCTAATTATGTCTACCGTTAAGCGTTTTCATACACATACGCGTTTTTCCTAGCAGCTCCCAGAACAGTCGAGAGTAAAGAGATAAAGAATGGGCAGAAGGGAAAAAAAAAAGAAAGTCAGCTGCGGTGTGAGAGGTGCCACCACGGCGTCATTAACACCCAGTCTTGCTAGAATAAGGGAGGGAGAGCAGACGGGGCCTCCGAGCACTAGGAGC
Source organism: Pampus argenteus (assembly GCA_036937835.1). Classification (NCBI taxonomy): domain Eukaryota; kingdom Metazoa; phylum Chordata; class Actinopteri; order Scombriformes; family Stromateidae; genus Pampus; species Pampus argenteus. The sequence continues at coordinate 19,743,103 of CM072873.1, forward strand.
GAAATTGCAAACCCAAGGTTCCTGATACAACCTGTTATTATTTTTGACACAAGCCATTTACAATAGCTATGAAGGTGGCAATGGAAAATGTAATATTGATTGTATGCCCTCAAGGCTTTGCTCCCCTGACTTCTAAACGTCACACGTCTCACATATGTTGGGTGTGATGATATGTTTCTCTCTCTCTCTTTTTTTTATTTTTATTTTGTTTTGTCCCCCCCCCCCCCCCCCACACACTTCCACAAATCCTATTTTAGAGGCTTTGTTGATAGTTTATTTGATGAGGTAATTACATTGGTAGATTGGGAGAGCAAGGTGATGTTTTCGGGAGTCAAGGAAATAATAGAAAGCTGCGTGACTACAGCAATGCAATATGACATCAGTCTGATGTGGCAGGTGTTAATATACCCAATGGCAATCAGTATTTCATCTCTTTTTCATGAGGGTGCTTACTGAATTACTTCCAAATGACGTTTATGAAACATTAAGCGACTGTTGCACCCTGGGATAGCAGTGGGCTCATTCCAGCGTTATTAAGATAAGAGTCTAACATACACTACAACAAAGGCACACGGGGAAAAAGAAAAAGATATTATTGAGCTTTTCTTCAACCCAGACGTGAGGTGTCCTTGGATGCATTTAGCTGTGTTTGTATAGACACGTAGGCTCGGAGCTTCAAATGCATATGCATTAGAAAGCAGAGGAAGCTATTAAACTCCCTGAGTCACAGTGACTAACTAAACAAACTGGGAAAATAGTTTGGCCTCTGCTGTACCCTGTCTCTGTCTGTCAGTGATAGAAACCTGTCAAAACCAAGACAAACATGTTTAACAAGGCCCTCAAAGGACTGGATACGATTGTGCAAGTCTGTGTGAGGTGCAGCGGAAGTCTCAGTATCTGGGGAGATTGCAGGGGTTATCCGCCAATGTGGTAATTACACCAGAGCTTCTCTCTCTCTCCGGTAAGTGTGACAACTTTCTGCTTGTTTCTAAAATGAATGCATGAACTGCACAGCACCTCTCCATGTGGCAAACCACTGATTGCTGTGTTAAAAGCTACCTTTGTGAAAAGTGCTGTCTAAGAGCAATTTTACTCTAGCGGTAGGTGCTTTGAGAACACATCATTACGGACTTCCATTATGATTAAGATGAAGCCATACATATTTAAAATAAAATATAGCAAGGGCAAAACCTTTGTGTTGTCAAGTATTCTTCATGTTTGATGTTCTGCTTTCGTGTTTAAAATTTTTTAAAAGCATTAAAAATTCTTAGTTAAGCTGCTAACAGATGAATTTCTAGATTATCTTTATTAATGCATCACACGGGGGAGACTAATCGAACCGTTGCTATCACTGTTGCCATTAAAACATACACTGTTGAGTCAGTTCGTGTTAGCGCCGGCTAATAGCGCTCTCCTCTCATTCTCCCATGTACAGTTACCGGTTTTATCTCTGTCATCACATTAAGTTGAGTGGAGGAAAATCACTCTTAATGACACGAAGATTATTGGCTTTGTGTTTTTGGTTTGCCAGTAAATGCCGACCATGCCAACGGGATTTCCCCGCATAAGCCTTCGCTATCAGTTTACAATAACTGTTGCGATCTGCTGTTATCCGCAAGGATATCAAAGCACAATACAACAAGTCTGTGCTGCTTCACTCAGGGACATTGCTGAGCAATAGACGCATTATATCCTGTGAAGGTGCAGAGAGCAGAGCTTTTACTGTCTGTGAACAAATGTGGAAAACGTAACACTCTAGTTCAACGTTAATCAGTCGACAATTACTTTCTGCCTTTCAAATCTCACTTGCTGTTGGATTTTTTTAACCTACACTTGTTGCACTTTCGTTCATATCCACATGAAGTAACGTGTGTCCGCATGAGTTTTGTGATGGATGGTGACTCAGACGTTCACGGTATCTCGGGACCAGTTGGAAGTTCTGATATTTTCAACGTATTCGCCGCATTTTGTTGGAAAAATCACAGTCGAAAAAAAAACCCAAATCTGATACAATGGAAAGTCAGCAGTAATGTAAAGTGCAAATATTAAACCATGTATGATGGATAATCGCACAAAAGTGTCAGAAGTTGCATCCAAACTTCACTACTTTCCAATAAATAGAAGCTGCTGTATCTATGCCAAACATCTGTGATTCTTGGATACCAAAAGAAATTGATTAAAGTAATAGATTATGGGTGATGTTGAGTTCAGCTCTATTCCCTCTAGCATCCCTGTCCTCATCAGTATCTCCATTCTCAACGATGATGTCTGTTTTTTTAACAGACACAGAGAATCACGTTTTGTTACGAGAGGGCCAAGAAGTTTTGATGAAAACTCGAGAAAGGCTGTGAAAGAAGAGAAGCTCAAATCAGCGGCTCTATCGGCCCTCGTAAGTGCTGATCCCCCCTGAGAGAGCTTGTGGGATCACAATACTTCCCATAAAACAGCGGGAGACCGGCCAGCCGCCTGAAAAGAACCTGCCTCTCAGCGGAGTGAGGGAGTACTGAACTGGAGAAGGGAAAGAGTGGAGGGAAAAGAAAGGTTTCTCGTATACACAGGTTGAATGAGGGTCTTAGTGGTCAAACCTATAGAATTGGAGCAGGAATGGTGGAGTGGGAGGTGGTATGTGGAGACTGAAGAAGAAGGGGGGAGCTTGTTGGTCATTATATGAAGCCTAAGTACAACACCAGCCCTTCATTCTCCCATTCCTGAAGGTTCAGGTCCCTGCTGTGTTTACCACAGGCCCCCTATGGAGTCTTTTAAATAAGACAGGAATAAGAGGCAGGGCTGTGTACTCCCACTGCCTCACATTTACCTGGGGCTTACCCTTTTGACCTCCACTCTGCATGTCTCTCAAAGGGACAATTATTATTCCTGATTAAGTATTTTATGTCTTCATCATAAAATGCTGCATAAAAAAAAGACTAATTTGAGAAAAAAAAGGAACATTGTTTATATGCTGCTTTTTTTCCGTGTATTACAGGGTTTAGTAAATTGCGCCACCAGAGGCGGGATCTTTACCGTGCTGTTTCACAGCACATTTTACAGCCGCTTTTTAAAGCAGTGTGTATTTGCGTTTTTTTTAAGGAATGTAGTTATGGGTGAGAGGTAATTCCCGGCTCGTTCCCCGCAGTGAGATAAAAACATTGTCGCACAATGCAGCACTCTAAAACTTGCACTTAAAACCTAGAACTAAGTGGGGAAAATGACTAACCAAATGAATCATTTCAAGTTGTATAGCCATTACCTGGTTGAGGGGACATATGAATGCATGGAATAAATATGTCGTTGCTTTATGAAGTGTGAAATGGACCAATGCAAAGTCTCTCCCTGTGTTGCTCTGTCTGTTGCTCATTGTGGAGGTGACTCCACATTTATGGGTATTTACACCCCCCTCCGAATCTCGACAGTTTGGATACCTAAATTTATGGGTCCTCTGGCACTTAGGCTTTTACTAGTAAAACATATTCCAGTAGTTAGTTCATTCTGATAAATTGTTATTTAGCTTTCGGGGTTAAAGTTAAACCAGAATGCCATTTTCTTCCAGATGATGGAATGGGATAATGATGACCACATTAACGAAGTAACTGGGTTGTTAACAGGGCTTATGCCGGTGTCCAGGGGTTGCAATTAAAACAGTTCACACAAACAACCCAGAGTCTTAAAGACCTAATAATCCCAGACACTTACCAAAAATGGCTCGTTATCTGTTTAGTTGGCTCGATGTGTTTGTCATCAGAGGAGTGACTTTCACGGAGTGACGCTTCTTGTGCAAGAAATACAATAAAATGCTAATTGATGAGAAACAGAAAATGTTATATTTTATATGCTACGATACTAATTAATGAGAAGTTTCCTGTATGAAGAATGTCATAAAAAGTGTGTGTGCCAAATAACTATTCAGTGTGTGTGTGTTTCCTCAATTCACACACATTATCAGGCCTGAGATGTCTCTCTGTGCATTTTCTGTTTGAGAAAAAACCCCCACTTCCGATTGTCATTGATTCCCAGCAGTCTTATCTTTTCCTTCAAGGATTAAGTGTATATTTTTATGCTGTTTATACCATCAGCCTCTTCATGATCTTTTCTGTTTACCATTTGTCCAGTTGCTATACCCCATTAAGACTGCGGTTGCCAAAGGCCGGGACCTTGTGTTCATTGATTGTGTAGGATCAAGTCACATCATGGGTGACCTTTGAACACAGAGTCCACTCTGGCTCTTGGCCTTAGTGTGCAGCTGTGGTGAGAGTTGGCATTCCTCCCCTGTAGGTCAGGACACCATTAGCCCCGACTGTAAAGAATGCAACACCATTTGTAATGATTGAACAACTAACAATAACAATCTACATGTGAAACAAGATGACCTCTTTCTGTTTTTACTAAGTGACGAAGCAGCGGCCTGGAAAAAAAAAAAAAAAAAAAAAAGCTATTCGCTTCATTCCCCACCACTTAAATCTTCCCCTTATTAATATTAAAAGTTATGAAACTGATAATATAGCAGCAACCTTTAAAAACAATGTGCATCCTTGTGCATGTAAATACATTATTCATGGTCAATTCACATGATGAATGATTCTTAAAGTCTCAGAAAGACTTACGATCTCTGTTGCTGCGCTATGTAATGGGATTTTAATGGCTTTGATAGTCAAAACACATGTCCTGAGTAAGCTGCTGCATGTAGGTTCAAACTTGGTCAGTGTGACCAAAACACATATGGCATCCTTCCTCTACATCATCTGAATCTTACTTTCTGCAGTTGGGCTGGAGTCCAAAGCTTTCTTTCTTTTCTTTTTCTTTTCTTTTCTTTATCTCGGCTCACATCTCTCCGTTTCTTTGCTCAAGTCCTCTTCTTTTTTCTTCTCTGTTTACTTCTCTTTACCTCAGTCTTTGCTTTACGTTGGGCGTGCCGAACTAGACTTGATATACTGCTGTGTTCACCAAGCTCTTATGAGTGGTGGTGAAAAGACTAGAAACATCTTTAAGCCTTTTGGGACTTCACAGCCACAAGTGTCTGCAGGGCTGTCTATGCTGAAGTCTGTTTTGTTCATGTCTGGGAAAGAGAAAGACCTCATAGTTTCTGAAACCCTTTGAAATGCTGTTTTTTTTGGTTTTTTTTTTTTTTTTGTGATCGATTCACAGACCAATTCAGTGAACCCAGAGGAACGAACCCCTGCTTATATGCTCCGGGGAAGATCATAGTTTTTGAAGCTGGCGGTATTTGCGTTTTATGCAGGCAAACTGTGAAACGTGTTGATTTGTCTTGGGCATCCACCGCTCTACAGGCTTTAAGATGAAGACGCTGGCTCACTGTGAACTCTTTGCCAACTTGCGCCACCAAGGGAGAGGCAGTCTTACTGTTTTTCCTTATTTTCTACCTCACCAATCCTCCTATTCAACAACCTTCCTGCACTCCTCTCCTTCATTTTCCCTTTTCAACATCTTCCTATCGACTTTCTACTATCTCCACTTTTACCTCCTCTCTAACTTTTTCTGCACACACCTCTGTCCTCCAAGTAAAGTGTATCTTGCACACATTCATCAGACCTGACACTAAGAAAAAACTTGGACCTCCTTTGCTATTAATGTCTAATGCTTGTTCCTGTCTTACCAGTGCAGATGGCTGTCAGACACTGCAATCCCAAACACTGCGTTCAGCCGGGGTATGTCTTTGATCTCTTTTGACTAATAGTAATGGCTTGTTTTTGTCTTGGATCGCTATGTCAAACAGAGATTTCATCAGGGAAGGCAATGTGTCTTTTTTGTATTGTTTTACATGCAGAAACAGGCTTACTTGAGTGCTGAGGGGAAGAACATTGTAGAGACAGCGACAAGATACATGACCACTTTTTGTAGCTTATCAGTGATCAATGTTTGAGCTGCTAATCCCTTGTGCACTTACAACACTCATATCTCAGTGACTGACTTGATACATACACACAAGCCTGAGAACACTGCTTCTTCATTGTAGTTAGAGGAAGAGCGATAGCGTGTAGTTAACCCTATACACCCTACCTTAGAGCCAAACTTTTAGATTTGACTCTTAGTACTACTTTTTGGTGCACCGGAGTTGCACACTACACCGACTTTGCCGTCAGCACTTCCAAACAACGAAAGCAAATGCACCTGTGATAAATATTGCCTGCTATTATCACTCATTGAATCAATTAATTAAATCTTCCTAAAACATTTATGCCACTCGTTACCACGACGATCCCAGAACGAGGAGATGAATTACAGGTGTTTCCTGTAGGCAGAAGGAGAAAAAAAAAAGACCAAAGACTAAAGAGGAGCGTGAGGTGTTTTCTTCTCCGCCCCTCATCCCTCCATTCTCATCCTCCTCCTGGAGGCTCCCACACCAGTTTGTCCGCACACTTGACAGACACTTTTCCAGTTTAAACGAGGCCACAGAGGGACATTCCCATGTACAAGCTCTCAGCAGCCAGTGTGAGATGATAGTGTGGGGTGCGGTGAAAAAAACAAATAACTCATGCTAAGTTATTTCTCTATGAGGGGAGCGGAGAGAGAGACAGCTGACGGGGACATGTTTAGACAGTTGCACGTCGGGGAGGGCATTCCTCACCATTTACCAATGCGCACACACATAGACACATATTTGTATATGTGCTTAAAACTGCAGCCTGTAGTCCTTTTGGATACCAGCACACATTTAAACAAATATAAGGACACAAAATATTGGGCAGGGTTCTTGACTCATCCATTACCCCCCACAAACATGTGCACACACACATACTATCTGACATTCCATTTCCTCTGCCAACATGCCAAGGCTATCAGGCATTGCACGCATGCACATGTGCGCGTGCACACCAAGACACATGTGAGCTTGATTAGAAAGCTGTGGTTGGTTGACAAATGGCACGGTGTTCATATTTTGCCTCCGGCATGGCGGCAGTAATGATTCCATAATTGTCCTGAGCGCTCAACACTCACTTCCAATCAGCATCCAGAACAGCTCTGCAGCTGGCTACCCACGCCTCTGGAACCTGCAAAGACACACACACACACACAGACACACACAAACAAAACGATTCAGTTGCAACAGTGGTTAATAGGAGTCATGAGAAGAACGCTGTTCATTTCAGGGTGTTCATAGCTCTCCTATCTGTTATTACACCTAGAAAAATGTTGCTGAGGGTGAGATGGGTCTGAAACATTGGACAAGGCAGCTGTGTGCCATCGCAGCCTTGCCTGTAGACTGTCGTTAGACTAGCTGGGAAACATATGGACTGATGAGATTTGTTGCCTTTGTTTATGCTGCTAACCTGTTTCCCACTTCAAGTGAACATATAATCTAAGAAAGAGACATTTGACTTTATTAACAGTGAAATAGACTTGGACTCATGTTGCCAGGATTCATTTTTCTATCCGTGCATGTGCTGTACATCCATAACTCACGTGTTACATGTTGGAGTCATTCCACACGTATGGAAAGGACCTTATCTGGGTCACTGTATGGAGACTGGTGCAGAATCTCATCCCCTCTCTTTCTCTCTTGGCACTTATGGGAAAGAAAATATTCAAACAAGCAATCCATTTGCCATGATATCACTCAGCGCCTGCTAGGGCAAAACATCTTGTCCAAATCATAAGGCTATTACTTTGGAGAGTGGGGTTAGAGATTCTCTGAGAAAGACTCATCCTTGTACCCCATGCAGACTTTAATTAATGATGAATTAAGCCTCTGGTCTCGGCTTGCTGGAACATGGTTGCTTTTGAAGGTTAACTCTGCTCGAATACTTTAGGACTGACCTCTCTGAAAGGCTGCCAAGAATGTCAGAAATCCTAGTTGCGTGGGATCGCCTTGCCGAGTTCCTCCTGGTTTCGCTTCTTCTGTGTTTCTGCTATTAGCAGTGCCCTCTACAGGATGCCGGGACCGCATGTGATGATGTAAGCACATTTCTCCTGTGCTGTGCAACTGCCTGTGGCTATAAAGCGATGCAGGGCAGACTGTCTTCTAACTCCCTCTCTCACTCTCTCACGCCTCCTTTTCTCCTTTTTGCTGCAAATACAGAAACTCTGATTGCTTCGATCTTTATAAGGTTAAAAGAGACATACAAGCTACATCATGTGTTGTCAATGTAAACGATGGTACATCCATAAAACACTGCTCACTTAGATAGGGGGGGGGGGGGGGGGGGTATTAACACTGTTGGCTGCACTAAAACGTGCATAATCACTTAAACGTCATTTGTTGAGGGAGAGGATATGATATCATCAGAAACCTGCATCCATGTGGCTTTAAGCAGGAAGTGAATCCTGTGACAATACAAAATATGCCACTGGTTCAATGCAGAAATGATATGTGGAGGGTATCTCAGAGTTGCCCTGTGTGTGTGTGTGTGTGTGTGTGTGTGTGACAGATGATGGTGGTGTGGGCCGGTTAGCTGGTCTATCTATAATTCACTGCTTAGTAAAGCCTTAAAGATCTGCTGGTTGGTTTGCAGGAGGTCTATATAAGGCTGCTTAGAAAGGCCTTCAGGGTCCTCTGTGTTAATTAACTAATTACTTTGCTAATTGGACACATTCGATGTGCCCCCCCCTCCCCCTATCGCTAACCTCTTCTCCACTATCAGTTCTGAAGCCTGGAAGCAGCCTCTCATACATCAACACGTCTCCTGGAGGACGGGGGGGGGTTGTTTTTCAAGAATTCAAAACTGCAAAATTTCAATTCCAGGCAGCAACAAACCCTTTTTTTCTGTCCAAATATTGACAGACAAAATTTTAGTTATTGATTTGAACTGCAGCATCAACATCGATGTGACTTAAACTGAAAGTGGAGTAACACAAACACTGTCTCAGTCTCAAGTGAAAGGATTGGTAGGCAGAGTATGCAGGGGGGTGTTTGATTTCCCAGACACAGATTAAGCTTAGTTGAAGAGTAATGCGTTATCTTCAATGGAGGCTCTTCATCACAGGGAATATAGGCCAGGATTTAGTTTAATCTGTTCTTAACCTGTGGACATTTTATAGCCAGTCAGTATGCTTTATAGTTGTTCACATTGTGTTGTTATATAATTCATAAACACGGTGTATCTATCAATTGTTTTGCAAGATGATTGTTAAAGAAATCTTTAGTTTCACATGTAGCGAAGGCTTACAGTGGAGGTGAGAGTGGATGTTTTTTCACCTGTTAATAGGTGAGAGGATCTTGGTGTGTATTGCATGTTTGTGTGTGTGTGTGTGTGTGTGTGTGTGTGTGTGTGTGTCACTTTGGCGTAAGTGTGTGTAGATATCTTCTCCCTTTAGCCTGCTCTGTTTTCAGTTTTTTTTTTCTCTTTTCTTTCCAGTCTCACTTTTATTTCCATCTTCCTTCCCATTTCTCACCTCTTCCTCATATCTTTCCAATTTATTTTATCTCCCTCTCTCCGTTCCCATTTCTACTGCTCTTCCCACTTTTTCCTTCACCCCCTGCTTCTCCGTTTCTTCTCCTCCACCTCCTCCTCCCTTCTCTCCCTCCTTTGGTACAGGGAGTTTTGGGTTGGGCGACAGCAGCAGCTGCAGAAGGAGCAGCTGCTGTGTGTGTGTGTGTGTGTGTGTGTGTGTGTGTATGTACATGCCACAGCTTGTCCCCTCCACCAGGCTGCTTGGGCAGGGTTGGTCCCAGCAGGGTACCACAACCCTGCCAACACCCCACCAACCAACCTAGGAGCATGTGTCCTGATACACACACACGCACACACACACAGACACACGCACAAACGCCACTAACAGACATAATAACCATATGCACAGCCATACACAACACAATTTCACACGCACATTCATATTCAAATACAGTCCTATTCAATGAGAAAACCAGTGAATCATTCAGTTATGAGCCTCAGCGAAATGTATGGAAATATACGCTCACAACTTCTATGACTCATCCATCCCCGTATGGAGTTTGTGACAGACAAAATGCAATTTAGAAATATTCTGTGTACAATGTAAAGGGTTTGTGAATGAGGAAGAAACAGGGCAGTTTATAGCTACACACTCTGGATTCCTTTCACACTGCAGGCTCCAAGGTTTAGTGCCCAGGGCAATGTTAAGCTGAACTCTCTCTGTGTCTGAAGGTGAAGGGGGATCATCACATTTCATAGTCAATGGATCGTCCTCAGAGGCTTTCATCCTGTACAGAGGCGATTTCCATTCGCCCTCCCATCGTGGGTGCACCCCATCCCCTTCCTCCACTCCCACACACACACACACACACACACACACACACACACATACACAAACAAACTCCTCTCATCAAATTATAGACATTTTTAAAGCGTTCTCAAGTTGCTCTTGTCTTTGTTTGGTTGCTTTAATGAGAGATAGGCCTGAGGCCATGATTTTTCACAGGCAAACAAACAAAGCTATAGGCTAATGTTTGCTTTAGACGGCCGCTATGCTGTCCGTATATAAGTGGGTCTGGTTGGATATGAATCGAACAGGGGAAGGGGGTGGGGGGGGGTGTGAAAGCCAGAGAGGAATATAGCAAGCGAGAAAAGAAAGAAAGAAAGAAATTAACGACAGCGAGACAGAGACAGGCAGAAAGCAAGAAGGGTAGCGAGAAGAGAGAGATTGGTGCTATCATCCAGTTAGCGGCTGGTGCTCAGGGAATACTGTCCTGTCATCGGAGCCAGCCATGCAGAAGGGGAAGCAAGCTCTTCTATTGCACCTTGGCGTCTGTCTGTGTCTGTGCAGCACCATCTTATTGCCTTGTCGCTGCTTACTTCATCTGACCACATTTCCCCACACAACCTGTTTTCTTTCTCTTTTTTCCCCCCTCTCTTTTTCTTTTATCCCTCATATATCTGTTCTCTTTTCCGATTTTCTACCCTACGTGAAGAACATCCATCTCCCGCTCCTCCGCTTCATTTATTTTCTTTCCTTCCTCTCTTGGAAACCTCACCCTCACATACACCCCAGTTAATTTTCCCTGACTTTCTATCTTTTTTTTCTCTCTTTGCTCGTCATGCTTCAACGCTCATGTGGGAACTCTGGTATTATGCCTGTGGTGTTGTGGCCTTGGCCTGGGGGTCGGTTCTTAGGCCCAGAGGGGTGCTGCTCCACTTGCCTCCGCAAACCAGGGGTACTAGGCAGTGTGCTGGACTAGAAGGATGAACAGCTGGAGGGTTTGAGGCCAGTGGGGGCCAGCAGAGGCCACAGAGGTCACAGCCATTCAAAACCTCAGCTCCCAGCTCAAAGGTACGGGGTGAAAGAGGATCATGCTTCTGGAGGAGAAAAAGAGCTCTTGTTTCCCCGTGGCTCACAAAGAACACAGCCATGCAACCAGCCATGCAAACAACAACCTCATCGTTCTCGTGTCATGTGATTACATTTGCTCTGTTCCTATGCACGGCAACAAGAATTATTACATTTGTGCTACGGCGTAGCGATAATATATGTTGTTTATTTTTAATAAACCGAGCTGTGTTTGTACACATCTCCGGAGCCATTGCTAGTGATATATATAATGCTCGGCTGTGGAGTGTTCATCTTTCACATTTATGATGCTCATATAGGTAGAGGAAGAAGTCAATAACTTTCAGGGTCTAGTGCAGAGCCACTAAGCCATTCTCTGGTCTTGCTGTATCGAGAAAGCAACTTTTTTTGATTAGTAAACAGTGGAGCATGCCCTTCAGGGTACTTCCCAGGACTGGGAGGGACGTAAAGGTTAATCTTCAGTTTATTGCCACCAGCAGTCAGACAGATAGTATCTTTTAAAATTCCTCGTCAGGCGCTATTGATCTACTGACGTCAGTACTCCCCAGACATGACATTTCTTGTTTCCCATGCTGCCTGGACCATTACATGACTATCTATGTTCAAGAAGACCTTCCGTCTCTTTCTGTGCCACCCGGTTAAATACTCCATCGGTGTCACTTTAAATCATATATTTTTACATTTCATTTTACTACTACAATTTTCACCTTCTGAGAGAAGAAAAGCAGCCAAGTCAGGGATTGGAGTAATAAGGCATCCTTTCCTTATTGCAATGAGCTGTTGCTCTCTGTTTCTGAGCCTATTAATCTGAGTATGTATTTTATTTGAGGAAGACAATAGGGTCAGTGATCAGACTGGTGAATGCTCTGCTTCTCCTCGTCTCTCTCGCTCTCCACTCTGTGTCTTCTTTAGATGCCGCCTTGTGATGGGAAATCTATATGGTGCGAGAGGCCAATTTAGGTGGCTCCAACAGTGTGGATTTGAAGAGTGAGCAGCCAGAGTAAACACAGTGAATAACGCCTCCACTCTCTAAATGATTTCAGCGTGAGGAGATGGTGAGAGGACGGTATTTTTCATCAGCTATTTTCCCGAGACGCGTGTGATGTGGGGGGAGTTCAAGGAAGTTTTTTCCACTGTTGCCTGCTGCTTGAGGCTTGTGTTGTTTACAAAGGCCACTCAGTTATCCACGTACTTGTACAGTACCTGCGAGTGTCAAAGCCTGCTTGTACAACCTTGTGAACTACCCAATCACTGCTTTTTTCTTGGGTTTGTCCAATGAGAAAAACATTCCCAGGGGGTTTTAAGGGGTTTTTCTTGTTGTTTTTTTTTGTTTTGTTTACTGTGCACAATTTGAACAAAATTCCCCTTTTAGGCCTTTTCTGGTCTGGGCTACAGCATTTCTGAGCCTGCAACTCATTTCTATTTAAGATATGGTGTATCAGGCTTAGTGGGCTGCAATTAATTCACCGCCTCCAGGGCCTCTCTGGCTTTGTATGAGGGGTCAGACTGGGTCAGGCCAGATTTTTTTCTGAGAGTAAGCAGCGCTAGGTTTGTGTTGGATCAGATGAGACTGGGCTAATTCTCTCCAGCAGCTGGTCCTTTTCACTCACTGTTTACCCTCCAATGCAAAATCTGCTGCTTTGCCCTGTCTGCCTATAAAGAAATCTCTTTACACTTCAACTGACCAAATTTAACAATCCTCTTAATTAAAAGCAGAACTGATGCTGTCTTTCTTTTTTTTTTTTTTTTTTTTTTTTTGTAGGGTGTATTGATTCAGTTGGGGGCATTTGGTCTGCAGTAAGCAAAAGCTCTAGATTGGACTGGATTGAATCTAAATTGAGTTGTGTTATGTATCTTCAAGCCAGGCCACTTCTTTGGTTTCTAAGCCCCATCATTATCTCTGGTGTCCCTTGTTTTGCCTCCCCTCTTGTTGGCAGATTTAGCAGAAGCTGAGCAGCTTCTCTGGTCATTTGGTTACTTGCTTGGTGGGTCAGCCAGTTCTCTGTGCTTTCTGTGGCAACCACCTCTGCATCTGGGAGTTGTTTGCCGAATGCTGTGTCATCAGAGCTTTGCTGTCTTGCCCCAGAGCAAGCTAAGTCTAAACACTGCACTTTGTGGCTGAAAGGCCATCTGTCACGGGGAGGGAATCCGGCTTCTCCTCCAAAAAGCATAAACAGGGGCGGGCTGTTAAGCCGTGGCGCAGCTCACTGTCATGGAAATGCCCCATCTGAGCAAGGCTCAGGCCCTAATCCTGCACCCTCCCATCTTTGCAGCTGCTTTTTAGGGCTCCATGGCTGCCTGTGACATACTCACTGCCTGTTTAGCCAAGAGAGAGCAGCATTATGAATAACCTTCAATCAGAGATGGCTGGTCGGCTTGTTAGTTGGTGGTTTACAGCATGTGTGTGTATGCGAAGCCTGTCGTCACACACACACCCTGCCCAGATTGAAATGATGTTTTCTAAATGTACATACAAAGTTTAAATAATTTACATGCACAGGTGCTCTGTTTTTGACAATATCTCTGTCATAATTTTGTTTTTTCTAATCCATGCAGCCTCTTTCTTTTTTTCTTTTTTTTTTCATTTTCTCACTTTAACAACTGCAGAACAAGTGTCGCCCCCCGAAACAGCTACTGAGGAGGAGCAAACAGAGCAAGAGCAGAAGATCCTGACATTTCATAGGACGTGATTGCAGAGATTTACGTGAGGTAATTATTGAGGCTGTGTCTGCCAACCTAGAGAAGATCAATTCTTTCAATCAATTCCACTTTTAAGAGGATAGGCCAGATTACCAGGGCTGAGGGCCGATGTGGACGAGGGGCCCATAATGCTCTTAATAGGTCACTGAAATGTGTGTTCGAACCTCTGGTTGGAGGATTCCTCTGAAATCATCCATTTTGTCCTCACTTTTCTTGTCCCTCCCCCTTCCTCTATCCCCACCCCAAAGTTCAAAAGTAATTTATTGGCTAAAGCAGTCCCCATTATTGAAAAATTAAGAGAGTAATATTTGTCTTTAGTAACTTTATTGGCATGTTTGCAAACAATCAATAATTTGTTTTACAACTCATTTTAAATCGATAGCAGAATAGATCCAATTTTCCGTTGTTTTGGTCAAGGTCAGATAATGGCTGAGTGCATTATATATGGGACACAAAATATATGTGTCCAGTTATTCCTGCTTTAAGTAATTTGTTGAGGCCTTTTATTGAATAACAGAATTAACCTGCATAGTTATCTGTTATCTGGATATCTGTTTTCCATTCATCCTGACTGTGCGGGGGGTTTTCATTTTTTTTCCCAGAACGTGCCCTGAAAATCCATCTGAGATGGCACGTAAACATTTTTTTAAATTACCTTAATTGTAGGGAGCTTTGTGTACTGACATGAAGGGGGATGTGTGTGTGATTCTTCCACATAGTCCTGTCCCTGTGGCTTGCATCAGATAAGGGTGAGGAGTAGTGACAGGATAGATGGGAGACCTAGTCTAAACCCAGCCAGTGTTTATTTAGACATAGCAGCAGGCTGGAAAGTCAACAGAAGGAAGGACAACGAATGCACACCAGCACCAGAGAAACCTGAGACCAGAGCCCTAAGCCGGTGTCAAGCATCTTAGGACGGGATCACTGGCCTGAGGTCAGTTTTGTGTCTCATCTCACTGGGAGTAAAACTGCAAAGAATTGGAACTGATTGCTGATCGCAGATCTGCAGCCCTACTCTGAAAGACTTGGTAAACACACACTCTGACAATGGTAGCCTGTCCAGTGTTTCTAGCACTCACTGGTAGGGAAGGTCACCAGGGCCCTGTCAACAGTGGAAGCTACAATTCACCTCATGCCTTGTGTGAGTAACAAAAGAAGGAAAGAAAACACAGATTAAGGGGTGAACACATAAGACCCCCACCCCAGCAAATAGGCCACGCACATGAACACAGCCCTGCTCAATGCTGTGGTCATTAAGGGAAATATATTTATTAACATCCATGGACCTATTTAACTACATCTATAACTGATGTATATGATTACATCTGTGAACCATTTGCCTTTGACATTAAAGTAAAGGTTCACAATCTTAAAATAATAGTGAGGTGTCCATATGCACACTGAAACATAATGACCAAGACCTCCTCCAAACATGCGTACAAGGTCAAACTCCACGGTCGTCGTTTTGAAGCAGAAACTGCATTTAAAAGTTCATCTGAAGATAATATGAGAAATCTTTGACAGTTTTCCACAGGCTCTTTAGTTAAAAATTCTCTCTTTATGTCTCAATGGACCGCGTTTTTCCTGCCGCAGCGGAAGAATCATAACAAAAAAGGGAATTTGGCACTAAAAAGATGGCAACTTTGAAAGATATCGACTTAATTTGTCTAATTGGGACGGCTGATGCCTCATATTTGCTTCAAACAACTTTTTAAAAAACTTTTTGTGCCCAGAAGGATAATTGTAGATTTTATCCCCTATCACTTCATAAGTGCGTTATGAACAGATTGATCTATCTATCTATACATCTACATCTATCTATCTATCTTATCTATCTAGCTAGCTATCTACCTATCTATCTATCTACCTATCTATCTATCTATACATCTACATCTATCTATCTATCTATCTATCTATCTATCTATCTATCTATCTATCTATCTATCTATCTATACATCTACATCTATCTATCTATCTTATCTATCTAGCTAGCTATCTAGCTATACATCTAGCTAGCTATCTATCTAGCTAGCTATCTATCTAGCTATACATCTATCTATCTATACATCTATATCTATCTATTAGTATGAACAGAAAACAACATGTCAGTGTTTATTTGGACACTTTGCTATATAGGATAAACTTGGAAAAACGGAACCTTCTGGCTTTAATATGCATTTCTTTTAGCTATTTGCTGTTAAAACCACTATTAGTGTTTTAACTCAACACTGCTTTGGATGCAGAAAACAGTGAAACATAATTATGTGTGGGAACTTTCTGTAAAACGCTAAATGAGCATTTCATTCATCTCACAACAGCATTTAGTGCCCGTAGGCCTTTACCGTACCACCATACAATTAACTGGATCAGGATTTAGTGCCTGGCCTGACTGCTGCAGAGAGCACTCCCTTTAGCAGCGGTTATACTTTCAGACATGTTAATCACCGATCCTGATGACTCTGCCATACATTTGGTATAGGACTTCTGTCTGGATACTGCCCTGCACGGTTGTAAATAACTTCTAAGGCTTTCTTGTGATTTTCTGGAAAGTTCCAGTGATCGTGGAGCTGGCCGCCTGTAATGTAAAGTTGGAACCACCTTTAAGAAGGCCCCGCTCCTGATTTTTAACTAACCACATGAAGGTGAATTATTTTTAAACCTGTTTTCGCTTGATATTTTATATATGAGTGACGGCAGCCAGAATGTTGATGGGCTTTTTCCTGTGCATTTGATTCCTTTTTTTATTCCTTTTTTTTTTACCCCCTCTCTGCCACTCTACAGTCACCGGCACATACCTCTGAGACATCTGCAGAAAGGTTGGCATTAGCATGTGAAAGGGTTCATGCAGACAATGCTATGCATTATGTATTCACAGCATTTGTATGAAATGCAGCCGCTGTCATTCGTGCTAGCCTGTAATCTACTGGCAATATTTCAGGCAGAGCAGGCTGAACAATCTAAAGAAGACACATAAGCTACCGCTACACCTGCTAAACCATACACCGCATACATGCCCCCGTATCCCAAGAAACATCAAATGCGAGGATGTGTCAGATGTGTCAGGAGTGGCTGAGCCAACTGTCTAGTAGCAAGACACAATACCAAGTAGCCTGTGTTAATGAGGAAGAGGTTATTTCTCTTCTTACCCCGAGGCAACGCAGGGAAGAAGTAAACAGAGCATTTGATCCCAGAGACTTGTTGTGTAGTTGTCACTTCGGCACCATCCCCTATATGAGTATGTGTAAATCTGGGATTGTTAAGAGATCTACGTGAATATGAAAGATAAATACGCACACACACACACACACAAAAAAACTCTATTTGAGGGACAAACTGTGGATATTATTAGAAAAGTGTGCACTGTATTGCAATGTATTTATTCTCCTCGTGATATCCCTGAATAAAGAGCTTATATTACTCCTCCATTTAGCAAATACCTGCCATATCTCCAGACATAAACTTGGAAAGTGCAGGTTGTAAAGTTATGGCGCATAAAAATATCATTTTATTAAAGTATTTATTACTTTTGGATTGCCTAAATATTGGCATCAACTTGTTATCTGGAGTAACTCTTTGTCAAGCGAATGATTAATTAGCAGTTTATACACTCTCACTGGGCTCACTCGGTGATGGCATATCATATAAAACACTTGGCAATAACAAAATATATCCTTTGAGGTCACAGTCGAATATTTTGGCTGACGCATGCATAGAATCACATGGTTGACTCCGTGCAGATGGCTGCACAGTCTTAAAGTCCCCGAGCTTGTCTGTTTGCTCTGACTGTCTGTCATCAACACATCAAGTCTCACAGTAAACTTAGCTTTCAGTGGCCGTAGTGGCCATGGGCCGCCACAGCTGCTGCTGCTGCCGCTACTTGAGCCGAGCAACAGTGGTGTTTACCCAGACACAGACAGAGACAGGGTAGGAGCAAAATGAAACACACAACCCCAAATTGTCATCTCGTTTTTATACCTTATCCCGTTCCGTGACGCACGCAGAGTTTATCTGTTGCATCAGCGATGGACTTAGAATAGATTCGTCAGCCTTTGCTCCACTTCTTCTTTCATTGTGTCTTTTTCTCGGTTTCTTTTCAGTTTGAGGCTTTTTTTCTTTCTCAGCAGCAATGATGGACGGTTTTGCGCCCCTGGATTTTAGTGTCACAGCTAAATGGGTGTTTGCATGGCTATTAGTGAAGCCCACTGAGGGATGAGTTGCACACTCTCCTGACCCCTACACAGTCAGTGACAGAGCATTCTCTATCTCTCTCTCTCTCTCTCACACACACACACACCCTCTCTTATGTGGTTTAAATTGTTCCAGACCAACAGTTATGTTATCGACAGCATTCCTTTTTTTTTTTTTTTTTTGCATGTGAATTGTGTTTACACAAGACTGAAAATACCATGGAATGCATCATCAAGTCAAAACCATAATTACATGCAGGGTGTTGATTGTAATTTAAAAAAAGTGAGAAACTTTCTCAAGTGCCAAACAGGAAGAACGTCAGTTTTATCGTGGATGCTTAGTGGGCTGTATGTTGCACGCAAGACACATGGCGTGTAGGTCTAATGTCTCTCCTAGGACCCCCTTCCCAACCCTCATTACCAGAGAGCTGCTTAATGACAACGTCAATATTGATCACAGCTCAGCGAAGCACTGGAGGACCATGTGGTTAGTGGGCCAAGCAAGGGGGAAGACATCCAATGATTTTCTTTCTGTCTTTCTTTTTTTTTTTTTTTTTTTAAACATCCCTCATTTATTCCATTTTGCATCCTGGAGAAAAGCTCAGACTCAGCAGTATCCCGTTCTTACCTTCCTATACTTCCATCTTCTTTCCATCTCTTTCAATTTCCCTCCAATCGCTTCCTTCCTGTCGTGTCGCGCAACTAGTTTTTCCATCTTTACTGACTGAGATGCTTCAACATGGGTGTGAACAAGCCCTGTTTTGTCATCCTGGTGAACGTGCAATCTTTAGGACATAATTGCACACTAGTGTGACGTAAACATAGGTTAGAAAGGTAAAGAGAGAGAAGAGTTTAATACATAATCTGTTAGAAAGAAAGCGTTCCATATAGAAGCAAAACTGATTACATTACCTCGCATGTAGCTGTGCAGTTAACAGGCTTTTCTCTCCACAAATCGACAAATGTGCTATTCCTTGCACCAAAGATAATGCACCTGTGTGTTGATCAACAAGTATTGATTATCTCTCTTGCTAATTGGGGCCAAGTTAATTACTAGCAATTAAAATCATGAATGATACATTAGCAGAGATGCGGTAGACATTGCGGCGGGGCACACACTCACATATGTAAACATGCATGTTTTCCACTAACACCTACAGCACTCGCGCATACAGAGATCATTTGAGTGTAAGTCCCTGACATCGTAAACTCCTACTGCTGCCGTTTAATTTGCATTACACTTCCAGAGCAAGCTGCGTCAGTTGAATTGAAGAGATAATGAGAGGAGAAGAAGAAAAGGGCTGATTTTACTTCATTGCTAGGAAAACCTGGTTTTACCTGAAGCTATATGGTGCCTGAGATCTTCTCCTCTAAAGCCTCGCTGCTGGGACGATAAGCTCTGCTGCTTCCCCAAGCCCAGGTCGCATTCCTTTTGATCAGGCCTGAAGTTCAGCCGAGCGTGGCTTTCACCTCTTAGCCCCGCTGTCCTTAAGCTGGTTGGTGGCTACCTCTGCTCTCATACTGCAACAACAAGAGGAAATGAAGGAAGTTTCGTCGACTGGCACCTTATCTGGTCAGGGTCAGTGCAGTGATCCCCGCAAATTAGCCCCGGACCTGACTGAGTGTGTGCGTCTGCTTCCCTGCTGCTCCACAGCCTCTGACAGTTGACAAAATGGTCAGGATTTTGTGGTCAAACATCAAAGCCATCAGATAGAGGGTGAAGATGTTTTTTTTTTCTTCTTCTCTTTTTGCAGCATATGCTTGCAGTTGGCTGGATAATTAAAATCTTCGGAGCAGGAATGCTGTATGCCATTGAAGTTCATAAACTCAAGGATCGTGTGGATTGTGCGGTTTGAAATAATCCCTTTTTTTTTTTTTCGGAAAACAGACTTGTCATTCGCTGTATAAAAGCCGTATGGCACTACTGTGCATACAAACAGTTTAATGTCTGGGATTTCCAAGATTGCTTCATGTGTCACTTTGCCTTGCAGTCAACAAAAATTAACAACAACATCTTGAAACTCCATCTCCAGACGGGATCCAGTGGCTCTGAATTGGTTCAGAAACGTTCTTGCACAGCATCATACCAAAGACATTCAATATAGGTTGTGACAATATGAACGTCTGTCCCAGAATGTCTTTTAATGTGTGTGTGTAGGTTCAAAAAGCTTCTGAGTGCAGGACTCATGAATCTGCATTCCACAGCTTCTAAATGACACCGGCGCTGCTTTGGAAATTGGATTCATTACTCCGGCCACTGATAGAACAATTACCCCATGACTGATACTCTTCCCCACTCCTTCATTCCTTTTCTCTTTGATGCCCAGCATTTCTCTTTGTTCCCTCTGTTTCTATCTATTACTCCACTTCCTTAATGTGATTTTGTCCCAGAACACAAGTGATAAACATAGATTTTTTGGAAAAAGTAATGTTTGCTTTTACAGATTCCTACTCTTGGCTCCCCACTCCCTCCTTCTTCTGTTTTACTTCCTCGTTTATTTTTCTCTCTCCACTTACTCGATGATCTATTCGGAGTGGGAGAGAACTGTTTCTATTTTGTCGCTGTTGATCAACGACTGTGCTGAGCTGGCGTGGAAGATGAAGCGCTAAAAAAATAAAAAATGTAAAAAAATAATACGACACTATTCCCCTCTTAACGGGGCTTTTCTTGGCTAATTAAAGATTCATGCGAAGCAATCTGGCAACTTTGACAGATCAGTTGCAGACGGTCTGAGTAATGTTGTAATGCCTTTCAAAGCTCCTCTTGCTTGGATTTTCTTGCTAAACAAGGCCTTCGGAAAAAAAAAAAAAAAAAGGGGTCAGCTCTTACCCCAACAAACAGAACTGAGTTAAAGATGATTGATGTGTCTCGGAAAATCCATCCCATTATTTCACCTTTTCACCTTGCAGACGCTTCTTCCAAAGACCCATATTAAAGCTTAATTCTGCCAACGAGGAGCAGGCGGTGTTTTAAAGAGAAGAACACATGTCTGAGAGGCCTGTTCCTCCTTATCTAGCAGCTTCAGCCTCAGCCAAAGATAGATGTCTGCCATGCCAGCATGTTTATTTTCCTTGCCGATTAGCTTCGATTAAAAGCAGACCATGTTGTCTCTCTCCTCCTATTTGTGCATTTGTGTGTCTGCTTGTGTGTGTGTCTATGTATACGTAGTCCTCCGATCCTCCCTGTGTGGGTGTGTGGGTGTGAGTCTCCGTTATTTCATCTCCACTAGGCTGCACATGATAATTAAGCCATGGGGGGCTGGGAGAGGGGAAGGTGGGTTACAGCTTACAGCTTTGAGTAATTCTGTGGTCCCCATCACCACCGCTACCCCCCCCCTCCTTCCTCTGTCTCCTTACAGCCTACCTTAACCCTCCCTTCCTGCCTCACATCCCCCTCCACCTCAGCTCCAATCCCACCTCAGGCTGTGGGAATTTTCTTTAGTCACACTCGGCTTGCCAGGTAAACAAGCCTGAATGGGGAGACGCGAGCAGAGTCCATGGGAGCAAATAAAACAGGGGAGGATGTAAATGGATTTATCACTGAGCCCCGTCACCCGCCTGTAACTCCCTCACCCCCTCCTCCCCCACATCCTCCACCCGCCCTTTTATCTCCCGAGCGAGGTGGCACTCTGATAACTTGGCAGTCTCCTTAACGAGTCAATTGCAGACCTCTGGTACTCCGGTACTTGGAGAACTCCACTCGGCAAAGCGTGGACTTTTTTTTCATATATTTTCCATTCAATCTTGTCAGCAAAGGATTTCTCTCCTTTCTTTGTCTCTCTCCATCGCTCTCAGTCTCTCTCAGTCCACAGAAACAGCAGCTGTAATTCTCAGAGGCAGCTGTGTCAACTCTGTCTTCAGTTGGGCTGTAAATGATAACAGTGCACTACCTGTAAGCCCTTCAGCTCAAGCAGACACACACTCCCCGCTCCTCTCCTCCCTAAATTATCTACCACTAATCCAGATCAGAAAGTTAAAAAGCAGGTCAAGCGTGAAAGCCTTATGCTGAGTAATGAGAGAGCGACCCGTGTCTGTGTGCGTATGTGCACTTGTGTGAACTCATGGGTGTGTGTGTGTGTGTGTGTATACGTGTGTGGGTGCAACAGGACAGAATCCTACCAAAGCCATCCAAGGCCTCGTTTTCAAAGGAGCCTTTCAATCTGAAGGCAGGAAGAGAAGACTTAAAACCAAGACCACCATAAACAGACTCTTCTGTTTTATAACAAGCCCGGCCTGCCAAAAACAGCTCCCTAGGTTTCCATGTGCTGTGAAGGGGAAATATGGATTCAATAGGAATACAGTATAAGGGTCAGGAAAGAGGAGAAAAAAAGGGTAAGAGACACAGAACCAAATTTACGTGCCCCTGTTGACAGCATTCAGGTGTGTGCAAAAGCAGAAAATCTATTCCAATCGATCCGGAAGAGCAAGGCTGAGGCAGAGAGATTGGGTTGTACACTGCTCCTGCTCCTCAAGGGAGCCTTGATCATGGTTATAGCCCCCTGTGTTAATTAAGGTGCTTTGACATTTCAGCATTAGCCCGGTCTCTCATCTTGGCACTCTGGCAAATCTTTTCCAGGCTCCTGAGACCTTAGTTTTGGGAGGGATAAAAAGGTGTTATGGTATAGTTGTTAGGAAGGGGATAGGGTGGATGTACAGGCCTTGATGGTGCAGTCCCCGCTGGGAGTGCTCCATCCACCTGTCTCTGGCTGATCCTGCATCGTGCGTATGTGTGCACCTCTGCAGTATGTTACGATTTAGACTGCTGCTAATCGATTGATCTTCCAAGGCAGCATTATCCGTCCTAATCCCGGGCTGTCATTAACACCCACAGTGTCATTTGTTATGTATTGATCTATTGACCCATTGATTGGATGGTATACAAATGATAACAAACACATTGAAAAGTAGAGAATGAAAGTCAAGGAGAGCGACAGGAATTAATGAGGTTTGACTTTTCCTTCCTGAAGTAGTTTCTGGATGCAAAGGGATGTACAGTATACAGTACTACATCATAGGTGGAGCTAGAAAGTTTGCTTAGATCCAAAGAAAAAAATCATCGCATGATTTGTAGGAACCAAAAAAAAAATACTGTCACACATTCATCTATGTCACCTGCACACTATTAGAGGTAGGTATTAAAGTGTCTGCCGATAGTTTGAGTGATAGTGCTTTCTCTCTCTGGCCCTCCCTCCCTCGCTGCGCACCTCTCCTAACTCCATGAGTCCATTCCTTTGTGGAGAGTCAGTGTTTGTTATGCTAAAGCTGCAGCAACATGCCGTTCAGAGTGCCAGATGCATTACGGCTCAGTACAGCGAGAGTGGAAAACAGACACCGTTTCAGACATTGCCGGGAGCTTTGGATTTGCCAGAGATGCCTGTTTCCTTTCTCTAAACAACCACTGACATGCAGGATGGAGGAAAATACACTTCCCTCCCAGATGTTAAGTGCTGTATACATTTAACTGGATGTTAAGTGCAAGATGAACATTCTTCAGTATTGTGCATTATAAAACGATAAATAATTTCCACACATTTTTAGAAAGCACTGTCTCTAATAGACAACCTAAGGTGGAATCACCTTTTTAACAGTGGAACAACTTGCCCCAAAGGGATTTATTGAGAGCCATTACTACAGTAATTGGGTGTATTTAGAGCTCGCCGCCATTTGGCACGTGTGGAACTTATTAAAGAGGGTTCAGCAAAGAACCCTTCATGTTCTCCATCGTGGTTCATTACAGAACCAGTGTACATTATGAGGTTACCGGCGGAACCGGCGTCAGAAATGTAACTTGCGTCGCTCACAATCTTGCATGTGCGTATGAAAAATGCAAACAAATTACGGATTCAGTTGTGAAACGTTGCTCCACAGCACTACTAGTGGTCATAAACCCCACAGGGTACCTTTAAGTATAAAAATCATTGTGTTTTTTTTTTCTGTCTGTAATTGCTTTATCCTCCCAAGGATTATAATGTGCTGAACACAAAATGTGTTTTTCAGGTGGAATGGATTCTCTATATAGACACTTAATTTGTCTATTAGAGAGACCTTGAGGGTATTTTTAAATAAAGACGTTCTTCAGAAACAAATGGTTCTCAGTGTACCCTTAACTATCTGCAAGAAAAACTCATTTGGACTCATAAGAGTGCATTTAACTGCAGTAGAACTGCACAATCAAAGTTTAATCATGGGAGGGAGGTAAACAGAAAGCAACAAGCTGATGAACACAACTTATAGAGTTTTTCCATAAGGCTGGGTTGGATTTAGCTGCGCCAAGTTCAATTCAAAAGATAATTTGCCGCAAAACTGTTGAAGTGTAAGACTGCGAAGAAACGTAATTAGAAAATCTACACATCCAGAAGTTGTGCAAGTGACATGATAAGTTTCTCCACAAGTATATTAATGTGATACCTGTGTGTTTCATACCTGGATGTGGTCACATGAGCATCGGGTCGTGTTTATTTTTTTGGTTCCCGGCTGATAAAAGGACCAGCATTGACTGGACGTATATTGTGCGAGATGAGAAATTTAGCTCTTTAAACAGTTTCACATAAAGCTAAATGGTACTAAATATCCAAACAAAAGATCAGGTCAACATGTTGAAAAAAAAATGCAGCCTTCCCATTCGTTTAAGTGAAAGTTAAACTCGATTCGACTTTTGCCGTAACCCAACCCGACATCATTCAAACTGCTGTACAGTGTTTGTGCTTCTAATAAGCCCTGTACTGTTTTAATGCAGGGCAGTTTTCAGTCTTCGAGTGGTGTTAGGATGTTAAAATCTTCGTGTGTTTCTGAGTGCGTTCCCTTTACTTCGCGGGTACATTTGCAGTATTTTGATTGTTTGACTCTGAAAGTACTTTCGCCTGATTGCTGCTCCTTGCTGCATGTGGGCAAAGCTGACACTGGTTGAGAGGTCTGGGTGGTGTGATGGCGGTCTCTCTCTCCACACTAACAGCCCCTCAGTGGGTTACTTGGTGCTTACATTCATCACTGATGAAGTCTCAACATAAGGCTCTTTCACACTTCCGCACTGCACAGTACCATGTCGTGCCAGTATGGATAGACTAGCCTTTCCATCACGCTACAAAATCCCCAAAAGAAAAGCACGCTTGCTCCACAGAATGTCTGAAGCTATGTGGCTCTTGTGATCTTAGGAGTAAGTGGGGTCGAATAATTTATGGGGTAAGAAAACAGTCAAGGCCCTAATCAAGGTTCACACAGTAGGAGTCCTGATTTAGAAGCTCCAACTACCAGCTCAGCACTCTTTTTTTTCTTGCCCATTAGAATTCAGAGCCTGCAAAACGTATGGCCTCAGATATATAGTCTACAGATCCACACTGAGCACAGTGCATGTGAGCCGTGTGCATGTATTTTGGACTTTCCAATACTGACGAACTTTACAGACCACCAAGCTTTAGCTGGCTATTGACATTTCTTTTCTTTTTTTTTCTATTATATCTTCCCTGTAATAAATGTATTTCCTCAAGACTTGCATGCATGCAATCTTTTGAAATGAAAGTCAATCAAATGGTTATTCACCACAGCGTACTGACAGACCGGCTGTGGGATATCAGCTATAAAAATGTCTGGAAACACAGTAAAGTATTTATTCCTGAGAACTAGCGGAGAGGAGAGGAGTATACGGAACATTGGGCAGCACATCACAGTTCAAGACAAACCTCCTGTGCAGAGTGGTTTGCAAGCTCACTGAGAGCTGCTCTCTCTTTTTCCTGTCCAACACTGCAAGACAAACTTAGCGATGGCATAAAGGGAAAACACGGATGTTTCTGCGCGTTGTAAATCTCACATAAGCTCTTACCACCAGTGTAGAGGCCTGAATGTCATCTTACGTCCCCACAAGACTCTCTTATAACTTCCCACAACCTGGGAAAAACAGCAGAAACACCATTCCACAGCCCCAAGGTTTTAGCACAGGCTTTATGAGTTTACACAGGTGGAGGTCCTGGACTCCAGTCCCGTTTGTATGCACAGGGTATTAAATATTTACAGCAGTTTAGACACTCTGACTTTGGAAAATGCATCTGCAAAACCGTATTTAGAGCAAGAAGACGATCGTAGTATTGACTGTCAGTCAGTCATTTGCTTCCAGTTTGGAGGCGGTGAATTGAATGAAACCTCTGCTTAGGTATATGATCTGTTAAATTAGTGGTGAATGCTGACTGCCAATCTGCACCATAATGTAGTATCCTTCTACATTTAAATTAAAACCACATCAAAATTGCCTTGACATGCATTATTATGGTAATGATGCCCCCCCCACCCTTCTTAATGACTGTCAGCCCTGTAAGTGCAGCAGCATCCAATAAGGCTTCATTTAGACCCCACCACCATTCAGAGTGAATGAGGGGGAACAAGAGGCCCTAGATGAGGAGTCGAGCGCTGGTCTGGTTCTTCATCAGCTCTGGGTGGCTGTTGGACTGGTAATTACACACATTATCAGTCATTAACGCAGTCTGCCACAGCGCCTGAGACAGGCAGGGACTTAGGCTTCAGTGCAGGGGGAGGCAGATGATGGGGGTGGAGGGTGCGAGCATCGGGCTCTCAAGGTTGAGTACAGATGGGGAGGTTACAGACAGTCAGACACTTACACAACTGCTAAAAATTCATCGGCCCCATTGAGTCGGGCATCTGTTTTTGTATCTGTTGTGTCATTTTTTTCTCTTTCTCGTATTTTTTTCCTTGTTTTTAAATCTCTATTTTGCCCCATCCTTTTTAGTTTTTACCTCCCCCTATCTCCCACCTTAAACTCCCCCATGACAGTTGTTGTTCCCTCCCCCTCTTTACCTCCTTTTCTACTCTCACTCTTTCTCTCTCTTTCCCCCGCTCTTTGTGTATATCTTCTGGGTTCCCTGAGATGCAAATGACACAAGAAAGTGATAAAAGTTGCATGTTGGCACCACCATCATAAAATATTAAAGACTCTCATTTTTTCCCCTCTTTTTTTTTTTTTTTTTTCGTTTCCAAGAGAAGGCATGCCCGTGGATATTGCTTTCACATTACAGCAGCAAAGAGAGGGAGAGAGAGAAATTTATGAGGGACTTAATTTAGACTCCCAAGGTTTCATAATGCTTTTCTACCCACGTATTATATCATAAGAGAGGATGAAAAAAAAAAGTGTTCATGGGGGAAGCTGTGTTAATTGTAAAGATTTGATAAACTGTGTTGACAGGGGAAGCGTCTTTATTCATCTGTGGAAACTTTCTGGAGTCTAGAAACCAGCAGCTTTACTTCAACATGAACTTCTGTCTTATTCTTATGAATATGTGTTTTTTTTTCTTTCAGCAATGTTTAAGACAGACAAGTCTTGTGATTTGACTAATTTATCATAATAAAAAAACACTTTTTCAGTTGCTGCTGTGTTGTTACATCATCGTTACATACGTTATTCTAATGCAAAGTGTGACCCACTTTCTCCAGTTGTATTGTTCCTGAGCTTGGTCCCACCAACCCTGTTTTCTATTCACTAAACAAGGATAAAAAAGAAAAAGAAAAATCATTGTGTTCGTGAGTGTGCTCATCTCCCTGTGCCCCGCTCCTTTGCTCTTTTGCACACACTGTGTGTATTTATGTCAGTGTGTGTTTGCATCATCTGTAGACTTGCTATTGCTTAGCAGTGCCCCAGTAAGTGTGTGTCATGACTGAATCCCTACATGGGGTGTAGGCCTTTCTGCTGTGCTCATCCAGGCACGGCAAAAAAAAAAAAGAGAGAGAGATGAGGAGGAGGAGGAGGAGAAGGAGGAAGAGGAGTGGGAGGAGGAAGAAGGGGCTTGTTGCTTTTAATTGAATTGTAAATGCGAGTGGAGGGGGAATGGGGCTGGTCCTAGCTGGGACAGACAACAGATGGAAGGCAGGGCCTGCCCTGCAGGGCGAGAGGGGTGAGAGGGGAGATGGGTGGGTGGAGGGCAGATAGATGGATGGGTGGGGGAAGGGAGAGGCAAAAGGGCCTGGTGCATGAAAATGACCAGGGTCTATGGCCTCTGTGGAGTCTATGGTTTCTTTGCCTCTCTTCCTCTCTTTCGATCTGTTTTTTTTATATCTCTTTTGCTTCTCCTTCCGTCTCTCTGCCCCTTTGAAAACAAAGTTTGGCTCACTAAATATCAGACCTGATATGTAGCTTCTGATCAATAACTGTAGCAACACAGCAGTCAGATGAATGAAATGAGCTCTTCCTGCTATCCTATCCTGTTTGGCAAATGTACAGATTATACTCCTGAATCAAATATAAACAAGCAAAACAGTATAACACTTTACTTTTGACATTAGGTGATGTCCTGGTGTGTGTACATAGTTGTTAAATGTACAAGAAAGTCTTAGCAAAGAGCGTTTTTATATTTTTTCTATGATCTAAATAAGAAATCTCACTAGTCACATGACTACAAACAGGCAATAAAAAGGCTTCCTGTGGAATATAAATTGAGATTTGCCGAGTAGGAAAAAGAAACAGATCCACAGGAAATCAACCACTTTTCCTCTCAGCCTCCCTCTGCTCTCGCTCTCTTCAAAGAGAGGAAAATTACCCCAGTCTGCCCTCCTCAGGTGAACAGGGCTCAAAGATCCTGTCACTGAACCGAACAGACAAGGTCAGAAACTGACACACACACACACACACACACACACACACACACACACACACACATATACACAACACCACTAGGTCAATACAGGCTTTACTCCTTGACTAGATTAAGGGTATTTGGGTTGTTTGTGCATTTGTGATGATAATAACTCCACATGGGGCTGCTTCTCATATTATTGAACTGATCAACACCCCCACCCACCACAACCCCCCCTGTAGATACGTCTTGGTCTTATCTCAGCATTGATTGACTTAGTTTATGAGTCCTGGAAAAGGTCAAAGGTCAGAATGTAACTTCTGGTGTCCGAACATAACACCACAATCACACAAATGATTATTTACATGCATCTGCTGCTGCAAAAAAACAAAACAAAAAAACAATCTGAATGACACGACAATTATAATATTTTGTCGAACGAGTACTTTCTATTCAAATGTACACTCCCTGCTATTGCCTTGAATATTTTATTTCTTATATATCATTTTGAGATATAATTCAGTTTTTTTTTTCCTTCTTCCATTTCTTGCAGACGATGCCTGTGATGGATACTCCTCATAACTGTCTCTGCAGGCATGATGTCACCGAACTGCCTTAGTTAATCTCTCTCCTCCCAGACAGCATATTCACAGCCTTGGGGCTAGACCCCGCTCCTACATCTATCTGAAGCCAGCACATGCACTGTTGCTCTCCAATAACTCCGCTCAATTGCCCATCATTCCTCCTCCTCCAGCTTCTCCCGCCCCCCCATACCTTTCAGAGCATCACTGTCCACCGCTGCATTTTTTATTCTGTTATTAATCTGCGGACGCGTCTGCCAAATAATTAACCTGGCCGCGTTATTTATTCCCTGGGTGATATTTCCTTACCTGTGTTTAGGAGGCAGAGGGGAGGACAATGCCATTGAAATGTCCTCTTGCAGCTGAAGGAGACCAGGGAAGGTGTGTGTATATGTCTTGGGGGGGCTTTAGTAGAAAAGGTATGGGGCCTTACCTCAATCCTGGGCAGGCGGGGTACAAGAGATTCACGTGGTGGTATTACAAATGCACCAGTAACCTTTTCAGTTAATGAAAAAGAGGAGGTGCTAATAAAAGAGAATACGCTGGAGAGGGACTCTTATAAGGAGATACATGGGCCAGAGTGTAATTCCCAGAGCATTTCTGTTGGCACTTATATACAGTGCACACATATACTGTATGCACAGGCACACACACACTGAAAAACACTCCCACACACACCAACTGCTCACATGCCCTCCATACAGACATGCAGATACACATTGCCTTACACATAAATAGAAACACACTCTCACTTGCTCATAAACAGCGCAGCCAAACCCCACTCCTCGCTGGGTGTGATTATATCCAGGAGAGAGGTAATGTGTTGCGCCTGAGGTGGGAGGTGGTAGATGGAGGAGACATGAGTGCATTGGCCTTGAATTTCACCCAGGACTGACTCCCAATCTCCCCATGCCCATTTCTCACTCTTAGGGGAGAGTGCGGCTGTAGGCTGCTGGAAGTGTGGGGCCATGGCACAGTGAGCTGAGTGTTCAGGGACCACCGGGTTTCACCGAAATATTCTCCCGACTCTCCCTAGTCTGTAACGACTAGCCAGGATGGAGGCGGACTCTCTCTTTCTTACATGTCAGCAGTAAGCCATTTGTGTCAGAGCTGATGAGTGAAAGTTTGTAGATGGTGAAAATGTGTCTGCTGATGAAAGCTTGAGTATGTCTAATGACTTCTAGCTTGTACCTTTATCCTTGAAACCACTGAAGTGCGTATAACTCAATTCAATGTATGAGTGAAATTCTGCAAAATATTAAAATATACAGTAGGATCAAAAAAGTCTGAGACCCAGCTGTAAACATACATTAGAACCAGAAATGAATTTCCTCACAACATTTCAGGGATCAAACCTATTCGTAACATTGACTGTGGTCCTCACTCACCAAGCATCATGCAGTTGCATTAAAAAGTTAACTCATGATAGTGAATGACGCCTTCGTGCGCCTTCATCGTATGACAACATGAAAAACACTCTGTGTGACGTGTTTTTTTTTTATACTCAGCCAAGTTCAGACAGAAGAAGGAAAAATCGCCGGCAACGATCGTGCAGCTGTTGGAGCCTGTCGACCTTGGCTGTCAGCTTAAGTGTAATTATTTTTCACACATGCCACGTTGACCAGACATACATCGCTTGGGTTCTATTTATCAGGCCTCATGTGGAAGGTGAAGGTGGGATGCACACACACACACACACACACACACACACACGTATGCTTTCTTAAATGTATCAACAACAGTATTAACATTATTCACATCAGCAGCTCGTCTCGCTGCGTCTCAACTTCATCGGCCGGCTGTTTGGAGACGTCGTCAGTCTGTGCACTTGTCACCCTTCTTCTGTCTTTCTGTCTTTCTGTCTGCGTCAGGATGTCTCAGCCTCAGATGTCTGCTGTCTTCACGCCAGTCAAGCACTATGATACAACGCGGTATCTTATCAAATGTCTTCTAAATGCCAGTCGAAGAGACGGGAGTAATATTAAAAAGAGTGCAATTAAAATGGAAAGGAGCAGGTCATGTTGGGTAAGACCTTCAGATAAAAAAGGCCTCCGAGCAAGCCAAGCAGACCCCCCACCACCCACCCCCACCCGTCTCTCTCTGTCTATTCGTGCCTATCCTCGCTTGCTCTCCTCCCTCGTTCGCTCTCCTGTCACCCTGAACAGAGGATTGACATTCAGTCGAGGACACCCCTGGCTGGCGGTTAAAAGAAGTGGAATTAATGTGTGAGTTGAGGAGAGAGTGGGGGGCATAGGGTGGGTGGGGGTTGTTGGGTGGTGTGGGTGGGGGGGTTCGGTGGTAGTGAATGACTGACACAGTTTTTGATGGAGTGCAGACATGGCTGACTCACCCTCCACCTTCTCCTCTCATTCTATTCCTCTCTGTCTATCTCTCTATCTCTATCCTCCGCTCGCTTTGCCGGGGGTCGTCACCCCTCCTTCTTATCTCCCCCACCCTTCTTTCCTCCCATCCTCTCTGGCCTTATTGTTTTACATCTCTTCATTCAGTCTTTTATGGCTGCTTCGTCCTCGTGCAGACCCATCTCACCGCCGGATGATGGGTTCCTCCCCCGAGTTATCGCGGCTATTTATTATCGCCGTCGATCCACATCACGTTTCTCTGACTTTGGGAAGATGGTTTTCACATTGTACCGCTTTACTGACTCGCCGTATAACAAATCCACGGAGAAGCGCACATAAACACATGCGCGTCCGCACACAAAGTGACACAGCTGGAGAGGAGGTCTCACATCCATATATTACACTGCAGATTTACTAGGTGCTAAAATGCTATGTAGCATTTTAATACGTCATAGTGGAATACTTGACAGCTTTCTCAGTTATTTCTTTACAATAATTACCTTTTTTTTCATTCTGTATTTGGGAGTTGGCATCTCAGCAGCTTTTACAGCAGAGGTCAGTAATTATGTTAACGTGATGGAGGCTAAGCTATTCCTTTAACTGCTGACATATGCATGTGTAAATCATATTTTTAGGGAGAGTGAGTCACTTGGTCTTGATGACTTCACATGAATTCCTGGAGATGCAGGGAGTCTGAGGTGAACAGGCTGTTATCAGGTCATGCTGTTTGAAGTCAGTAGGAGGGGAGAGAGACACTTCTATCGAGTCGGATTTACTGTGAAACACTTTTCAGTGCAAATGAAATTAAATCTAGCAGCGTTAGATGTTCACATGTTACCCTGGTTTAAAAAACTCACTCATGAAAAATGTCATCAGATCATCGCGTCTTTCAGCTTTTCCCTTTTTTCTGTCGCCCTCTGACAAACTCGGAGTACTGAAAGGTAAACTAGAAATCCATTGGCGCAAAACCTCTGTGAGTCATGTGGTGGGGAAACATGTTTTAGCACTTAACCTCCATAGTAGGAGCAGCTGTGGGGCCCAGAGGGACTGTGCATTCAACAGAGGAAGGCCGGCTAATTAACTGGGCTGGCTTGATGATACAATAGCATCTTTTGAAAATGGCCAATACATTTGTGGAACAGTGGCTGGGTCAGCAGCGGTGTGGAGGGAGGAGAGAAGATGCATGTACACAAACACAGTGGTTGGAGGAAGACAAACCTTGATGTGAGTGTAAACGGTGCAGAAACGGTTTTACAGCTGGTCAGTTTCTTCATTTCAGTTATTACAAAGCTTTTAACAGTTCGTTCCACTTTCACAGTGATTGCAGTACAAAGATAAACACTGCTATCCCTATTATCTGCATCGTTCAGTGGTTATCATCCTCTTTTTGGTTATTTAGTTACAGTTAAATGTGTGCAGTGTGTAGCTGCACCAAGTAAATCACAAGTTCTAAAAGCAAAACTACAACAAAGGACCGAATCAGCCTGAACAACATTTCCACAGAGAGTTTTCTTTCCAGTTTTCCTTTTTTTTTATATATATATATATTTTGGACAAAATATACTTTAGCAAGTTGATGTAATCAGCGAATGTAGTGGGGTTGGTGGATTTGCTGGATTTGAGGTTGCTGAGAAGAGGCGAGCCTTGAGTGGAACCCCAGGTAGGGCTCCACTCATTATGGATCGATTCCTCCGTCTCCTGTGTCAGGTCCTCTGCAGGCCTGATTGAAGTGTTTTTCACCCAGGCTTCACGAAACTGTAAAAAAAAAAAAAAAAAACATCTCTCTGCCTCCTATTGATTTCAAAATGTCAAAACCTAAACCTTAAGAGGAGCAGAACACACTCCAAAAGGCTTCAAGATGGGCTTAATAGCTGCACAAGAAAAGCTGTTGGGAAAGTTTTTACCCAGTTTATTCTTTCTGTAATGGTTTTCCCCTTTTGTCTCATTCATCAGAATGGATTTTTCCGAAGGAAGAGGTAGGTGAAGCATATCACGCTGCCATAACGAGGCAGAAACTGTCAGTTAGGATAGTATCCCGCCTGCTTCGTTAAGGATTAGGCTGGATGGGGAATGTTGTGAATTAATCCCGGGCGTCAGACATCACACCGAAGCCTTGCGCTGGATTAGTATTAGCTTTTGTTTGATTCGCTGTGAATTAACCAACATAATCCACCTGGTGTCAGACACAATAAAAACACACCAACAGACACAGGATTAGATTAACAGACGAGCACAGCAGGCCTGACTGCCACCAGTCACTTAACCTGCAACTTATTATTTCATTATTTAAATCTCTTTATAAATGACATTTTGTCGTTTAATGGACTTTTGAAACCTCTTTCCCCAGCTGTGTGTGTCTAGTAACACAGAATACACTGAAGTGTATGTAGGGTGTGTATGTCTTTTGGGTGCGGGGGAGGGGAGGGGTTTTCTTCTGAATTGTTTTAGCAGACTTTACATTCATGTTCTGGGATCTGTTTTTATTTCCACGCTCACTCACTTGTATTGTGTTTCACAGAAAGTATTTTTAAATCCAAGATGAAGAAGCAGAGTTGGACGTGGCTCGGGCAAGTCCCGCTCTGCCCTGCGGTAACAGATCGGTTACTGGGTCTTTCAGTCATGCGGCCTGCATGACGGCAGCTGCACCGTCGTTCCCCTGGCTCAGGCTGAGAACCTGCAGCGGAGAAGGCAGATGTGCTGGGAACACCTGCTGGGTTCCCGGCCTCTGTTTCTCTCCTTGCTTCCATGTCTCCACCCCTCCCTTGCTGCCTTTCTCCTGAATCTGTCACTGCCTTTTCTTTCATCTGCATCTATTTTCCCCTCCCTTCTCTTTCCACCCCTTCTCCTTCTACTGGCTTCACCCCTCCATCTCTGCATGGCAGCAGCAGAGCTCACTAGACACCCCCTCAAATGCTGCTCTACCTTACATACAGTGTTAGAAAGGATGACACTACTGCACCGGCATATAAGACAATAAGTTTAAAATAAAAATGTCATTGCTTTCCAATAGAGCCGCCCCCCTATGCATTGACAATTTTAAAATATGGAAGCCGCATTGCACATAATCCCTTGTAAACCTGCATATTTTTTTCTACTTGTTATGTTAAACTAAAGATCTAGAGCTGTGTCCTCTGTGTCTTTATGCAGGTGAGACGAACATACTTTACATTTAATGTTAAAGAAAGATTGTCAGAAAAAGTCAACATCAATATGAGTCTCTGCAATCCTTTTGGGTTTGGTGAGAAAAAAAAAAAAAAGTGCAATTCTTTGGGTTCAAATGCTTTTGGCAGTCTTACAGGACACCATAGAGAATAGCTGAGTGAGGTCAGTTCTATTTATGGGGTCAAAGCCTGCAGATGCAGTCACAGTCAAGACTCCAGGCACTCAGACTAAGCCCTCTCAAAGCCCAATCACTCAAAATGGAAGCCCGTAGTCCCAGCAGGATGACGGATACGTATTGCTGGTTTCACCATCATCATGTTTAGACAACCTCAATACATTATGCAGGATCCAATGTTGTGTGTGTGTGCGTGCAATATGGTCATACATGTTGTAGATGGGAAGTAGATGCATCAGTCACAAAGGGCACGTGAAGGATGACTCGCTGTCTTTACCACGTGTCCCAAATGGAGAAACTGTCATAGATTTCTCAATTGATTATACATCCTCACATAGCGCTTGTAATTACATAAGAGTCAAAAGCAAGCTGGGTTTCTGACCAGGACATTTAATCAAGTCTGAGCTACCGACACATGTTGACCATGATGAAATATTGAGCATTAATATCACTTCACTGTGTTTTTTGTTGTCCATCTTCGGACTAATTCAAGTTAAATTCTTGCCGTCCAGACATTTTACCTTTTCAGCATTTCGCTGTCTTGACAATGGCCTCATGTGCTCTTCTCTGTGCTCGGATTCATTATGTCAAAATAAGAGCATCTCTTTCAGCGCTCCAGACGACTTGATGTCCGCGGCTTTTTTTGCACTGATAGAAGATGAAAGGAAAAGAAATATATAATTCTAATACTCGCTCTCAGTCTGCTCCGTTATCACACAGATCATAGAGACATTCATGAAAGGGCCGTGCAAAAAAAATTAAATTTTCCTGGCAGACGATGGGACAAATAAGTGGAGGCACTTTGAAATGCAGAGTGGTCAGTCAGTCAGTCAGCGTGTCCGCCCCTCTCACGAAGGGCACCGGGGGGCTGGATAATGTCAGCCCCCGCGTCGGTTTCTGACCCATCCTCTGTGTTCGGTGAAAGCAGAATGAGGCAGGTTGCCAGAAGCTTTCAAGGCCGGTAGAAGAAAATGTCTCAGTGGGTCTTGTTTTATTTCCCTCAAGTAGCATTCAACACCTCCCCGTCACATTCGCACAGACAACCTCCTATTACCATACGATTCCAAATCTAACATCGCCTTTCATTCATTGTATAAAAGGGCACCCAGAAAACGTGTAATTATTTTCTCTCTCCCCCTCCCTGAGATCAAAGCCCAAACAGGAGTGATTACACAGAGTCAGGTTGTCTTTGAAGACACTCTTCGGTTCCTCTCTTTCTGTTTGGTTACTGTATAAACAGGGCTGTCAGACGCCACGGTGTTAACCTCTCCGCAGCAGGCAGACACTTGCAGAGTGGCAGGTGTGCCTCTGTTTACAGGCAGCCACTGTTAGCATGGTGCACCTCAACCCTGACCCATCGCAGGGTTTCTCAACTGTTCCCTCTCCCTCTCCCTGATAGCTCACTTTCTCTGCCTGCCGTCGTAAAACAAGCAGCAGGCTCCACCTCATCCCTATCCCTCTCTCCTTGAACCCTGCCTATAAAACATAGCTTTACATGATCTGGTTTTGGTTTGTGGGGTTAGACATGGCAAGAATGAGAGATGCACTGATTGCAATGTTTATAAAGGGTGGGTGAAAGTATAAGAGGAGATTGAGAGAGGAACCATGCAGAGGATATACTCTCTTGCATGTCATAGGAACCATGCTGTAAGATTTCTTTTTAATTTAGCAGTCCAAACATGATCGTTTGCCCACCGCTTTGCCTTTTTTCCAGCTGTATATTTACAGTAAATGGATGACTGAATTACAGCGAGGAACAGCGAATCAATTCCTGTCATCTCTCTCTCTTTCTGTCTGTTATTTTTAGGTGGAGAGCAAACACATTTCACAACTGAAAGTGAACACCAACCAGTGTAGCAATGCCAAGACTTCCTAAGACCTTCCAGCTGTGAGAGCTATAGTATAACAACAATCTGCGTATAGCCTTGGATTTATATATGTGTATTATGTATTTAAGATAAAATGATAATTATTAGAAAACTGCACACAGCCTTTTTTTTTGTACAGTATAAGTGTTGCAGGTTCTATAAACATATCACCGTATCTTATGGTTCAATATGTAGCCATCGAAATATTGGATGCAAAAGCATAAGATGAATTAGTACAGTTTATGCTTTATTAACCAAATGCTTATGGCAACTTCCTAAGCACAAAAAGAGATATTCTTCTTTTTTATCATATAGTGAAGAATAGTAGTTATAGCCACCACACTTTGAAAGTTGGTACAACTCAAAAGTTGCTGAGTTGACTTGTTTCTTAAAAAAGCAACAGGACACAATGAATTGATCACATATTGTCTGATGTCATAAACAGAAATCAAAGCCTGATGAATGTCTGTGTTTCAGTCGCTTGAATGGGACCATTTGTAAGGATATTGTCTAATCCAGAGATTTTCAAAGTAAAAAAAAGGGGGACGGCCTCCTCTGGGGGGGGGGCTTTAAACACTTTCAGGGGAGGCTCAGTGAATGGAAGCGGAAAAAAAAAATTATATTACATTTGTTATCAAAGGAGATCACATAGAAAAGTCTAAATGAGTGTGATTTGTTTAAAGACATACAGTAGTTTGGGGGAATTTTACTGTTTTTCCTACTTTCCCAGAGTCAGAAACACATAAATATCTCCAGACAGATGTTTTTTTTATGTATTTGAAGCAGACTGAAGTATGTTTCACGGCTATCTTGGCTCAATTGTTGACTGTCTATAGGATCAAATAACATGAGCATGATCCCATAGACGTCCAGGAATGTATGTAAACGAAGCTTTGTCTCAGAGTCCTGTCCGCCTCACCTTTTCAGACCTGCTTTTAATTTGTGTTATATGATTTTATCGTTTTAACCTAAAATGATAAAGATAAATTGCGCTAAAGATAAAATGTACTACTACTGTCTACTGTTCAGGCTGGAAGAGTTATTCCCAAATATTACAAACACACACACACACACACAGCAGCTCTACCTCTGCAGGAACATCAGCTCCTGTCCGCTGTGCACAAAAAAAGGCCTGCCACAGGAGGAGCAAGATGCTAACCATTAGCGAATTTACGTCAGCTCAAGCACAAGGGTCAGTGCGGTCAGACAGACCACCCAACAGCTTGGTCATCAAGGACAAAGACACACAGAGGAGGGAGAAGGACGGAGAAAGAGGGACTGAGAGAAAAAAAAAAAAAAAGGAGGAGGGAGGAAGGAAACGAGCACGGCTATCTCCTTTCAGAGAGTCCTGCACAAATGTGCTGAGATGACACAAGCGTTTACATACAGTGTGTGCAGCCAGTTGTGAAGCCACATGTGCTGTCAGCAGTGTTAAGGTATTGTTCATTATGTGTGTATATATGTGTGTGTGACTTTATGCGTCTGACTCGTACACACCGGTACATGTGTGTTCTTAAAGGAACGCATTCTTCATAGCGCGTCGGTCGGCTTTTCTCTCTGCAGAGTGATGACAGCGTCCAGTCTGCTGCTCAAACGCTGAACTAACGCAGCCAGCATCACAGGCATACTTTCAGCTTCATATTTTTCAACAACCCCCCAGCTTTGGGTTATTTGGGTCGTCATGACATGACAGAGTAATTGGTTTGCACAGATCACTCCCCGTATTTGACAACCTGCCCCATTTACTGTCTAAGCGCTCCGGTCAAGATGCTTATAAATCTTTCACTGACTTGATTAATTGTCTCAAAAGTGCTCCTCTGCCAGGTAAATAAATAATGAGCAAAGTGATGATTTCTATTGTTGTCCAGTCAGCAGGTTGACCTGCAAAGAGGTCGACCGTGAAAAACACTTCTCAGGGAGGAGGAGAGAAAATAGAATATTTAAAGAAACACATAAATTGGCCTCCAGAGGTGTGAGGTGTGTATTTTTCATAGTGTAATATTTAACTGTGTGTGTGTGTGTGTGTGTGTGTGTGTGCGTGTGGAAGAGAGAGGGATGTGAGGATTATCTATATAAATCTGCAAATCCACTTTTAATAGGAAATACGGTTTTTCAGGCACACTTAAGACTATCGCACAGAAAGAAGTACGAGAGCGTCTTTTGTTAAAGGATGACTCGTTTTAATTGAGACTTAAAGGTTCAACTTGCCTTTTTTTTTTTTTTGCATGACAAAGCTCTCAATTCACGGCCCTATCATTTCTAGCAGTGAGGATTTAGGAGAAAGTAATGATAACCTACCCCCTGGTCTGGAAGACCAGCAGGGGGCAGAGGTGTGTGTGTGTGTGTGGTGGGTGGCTGTTAGTGTGTGTTCTTGGAGGGTTTATTCCTCCTCCACCTCCACTTTAATGACATCAGAGAAGAGACAGTAGTTCACTGCTGGAGAGCATACCAAACAGGAAGGCTCTCCCTCGCTCTAATACAGTGTCTCCTTGGGTATTACAGCTCAATATGAGGTGTTCTGTTTGGCCTGGCTGGGTTTTTAATAAAACCTGACAAGGATTTATCACCTGTTCATGGCTCTATGTGCTGCCACTCTGTCAGACGGGGGTGGTGGTGGTGGTGGTGGTTGGTGGTGGTGGTGGAGAGAGAGCTCTGGCATGCAGCAGTCATATTCACCTCATATTAATGTGTTTGCAAGAGGACTGAACTCGCCTGGAGGAACGAGGCAATGAGTTTGGCTGATGAAGTGAATTTATTAAGGAGCAGGACGTCACTTTCTTTCAATGAAGCTGTTTTTGTGTGCACATCCTTCAAAAAAAAAAAAAAAAAAAACCTCCCTGATTGAGACACGTTCGCTTTTCATGCAAATTACGACTCGTGTGCTGTACTGAAAAGACGAGGAAGGAGGGGTGTTTAAAGTTTACAACAGAGGTTACACAAACACCTGTGGATATGTAGGACAGTATATAAATAACATTGAGACTTTATGTGGACAATGGCTGTCTCACGTCAAAATGTCCACTGGAGAGGTTTCATTATCCTCTTTCCATCTACCCCCCTCCACCTCTCATCATTCTCTCTCCCTCCTCCGGCTCTCTTCATCCCTCTCTCCACCTCATCGTCATTTCTGTGCGTGCCTCTCACCATGCATCCCCATTGAGGACTTCCTCAGGACCGTTGCTAGGTGATGGCCCCCTGATTAACGAAGGAGCAAAGGGGGAGTAAAAGAGGGAGTGTGTGTGTGTGTGTGTGTGTCTTTCTCAGCAGTTATCACTAATTGACAGCTGCCGGCCCTCAGGGCTGTATTCTAACCCCGCGCCCCCAGTGTAATCGGAGGGCAGGGCTCTGTCGCCCCCAGTAGGCGAGTGAGGAGGGCTTGGGGGGGAGGGGGGCAAGACCTGTTTGGATAAGCAAAAAGATGTGGTAAGGTAGAGGGAGACAGGAGGGAGGGGTAAGAATGGGGGAGAATGGGGTGAGAGGTGAAATTCAGATGGGGAGGAAGAGATAAGAGAAGGAAATCCAGAGGGCAAAAAGGGGCAGGGATACTGAGATTGGAAAGGATAAGGAAAATATAGAGTAGAAGAAGAGACAGCAGCGGGTGGAGGGGTCCTCATCCCTCCACCATGGCATGCTGTCTGAGGGAGGGGTCCCCAGCTCTTCCTCAGTGCCAGTGTGCCGGCTCAACGCCATCTGGAAGTATTCTCATACACCGGCCAACTCTCCCCACTCCAACTAGGACAATCTGATTATTCAGACCCCTCCCCTCCTTTTGTAATATAACTCAAATTAAAATGAGATTATTGTGATCATACTTTGAGCTTGGAGGTTGATAATGAGTTAGGGGAACATGTGACAGTGGCTGTATATGAGGTCTGTGTGATATACACAGCAAATGTTTGCCAACTTTGGTCTCAAGTTTACTTTAGTCTGAAAAGGATTTCAAATATTTGCTCGAGGTGCTTTGAGTGAAAAATTGAAAAACTGTCAAAGTTATCAGAGAAACTCGAGGTAATTTCGAGAAGTGGGAAAACTGTAACGACTCTAATAAGAAATCATCAGTGATTATTAAACAAAGGCTTTCGCGAAATTAGTATTTAATATTTATTCGATAACATTATCATCATCCTCTTATCATTAGTACTTTGACAGTTATTAGAAAGTGGCAAAAAGAAATCAAACAGCAGATGTCTACTTGCTACTCGATATTAAACATTTTCCTTCGTTTTCAAAGGCAGGCAATTAAAAAAAAAGAAAAAGACTCTCGTCAAATATTAACTGCACTTAAATGTATAGCGTGACACAGAAACTGTAATACATCATAATGAATTCAAAGTAATTAGTAAAAAAAAAAGGCTTTTAATGCATGCATCCCGCTCTCATCACAGTTTCTCTTATGTGAAAATGCTTAATAATAGCACTCCAGACTGTTAATATGCATAAAAGTCATTTCTGCTGAATCCTCAAACACATAAGAATCGCTTTGGTACAGTAAAATATGGAGGCCACGGATTTCCAATCCACACATCTCGTACAGACGAAACAAAACACAATTACAACTGTGTCATCTCCACTCTGTGTAATCGCAATGAGTGATTATTTTCACAGGAAGCATAAATTGAATTACTGTATAGGACATGTTTGTCTCATGATAAAGCTGCATTGCCTCCACTGTAATTATCTTCATATTACTGTA
Organism: Pampus argenteus; assembly: GCA_036937835.1. Taxonomy (NCBI): domain Eukaryota; kingdom Metazoa; phylum Chordata; class Actinopteri; order Scombriformes; family Stromateidae; genus Pampus; species Pampus argenteus. The sequence continues at coordinate 19,784,617 of CM072873.1, forward strand.
ATTATTTGAAAGTGTGCAAAACGGATTATTCCCTTTTCTCCCCCCCCTGCGCCTGGTTGCTCTGACTGCTGCACTGATCCAGTTTCAGCATGCGGCTGAAGCCTTGTCGCTCGCAGTCTGCCTCTATGTCTTCATGCAGACTTTGACATTGGCGAGCAATCGATAAGATCCTCAGCACAGAAAATGCATCTCACCCTGATTATAATGAAGATAGCTGGTCATTTAAAATGCTAATGGACAATTTCACCTAATAAGAGACATTCAACCCAGCAGTTCATTAAAATTTAGAGGTGGAAAAGTCTATTCCAATTAAGTTTCACCCCTCGTTCCCCTCCCAGCGCAGAAGCTATTAGGATTTTAAGAAATGTCGAAATATCCCATCTCACAATCTTAACACTCTGCAGAGGAAGTGCGCTTTAAATTTGAGCGGAGGGTCACTGAACAAAGGCACCATTGAGGAACGTTAGCGGTAGTTAGCATATGACCTCATCTGCCACCACATTTAAGTGACAGTGCATAACACAGATTTCAATTTCCAATTCTGCAGCGCTCTTCGGTTGTTGGTCCGTCTTTTATTTTCTGCCCTTTTTTTTGTTATCCAGGTTGAATGATTTGATCCGGTCCAAGAATATGCAGCATGGGCCACGGCGGTGCAAACAGAACGTGCATTAGGGGGGATAAATGTGTAACTTTTCTGCTGTAATTACAGGATGCTGCTGCATTTAATTCTGTTGATATCTGAGTGCTGAAGTTGCACATGGAAACAGGCAGTAAGTGAGTTTGATGGTTCTTAGTTATAATTGGCTAGCGGACAACCACAACCAGACGCCATCTCCAAGTCTGTTTGGAAATCCAGCTGTTTCTTGTCTATTTATCTATTTTCCATCATATTGTTATTATTGGACGAAGGGTTAGATCTTGTCTTCCGCTGTTTTCTTTCTTTCTTTCTTTTTTTTGGCCTGCTGTGACTCTGCTGTGATGCTCAACGCTCTGGTGGATGGCAGCTGTTGCATTTCCTATAACATGTTTGTTGTGATCTCCTTCCTTCTTGTTTTTTTTTATGTTTTATTATGGCTGGCAAACAATGGAGTGCTGCACCACTGCCAACCATTACCATGGAGTGTGTCTTTGGTGTCTTTTCCCTCACATCCTTTTGTTTACCGCTTTAGAAAACAAAAAAAAAAAAAAAAAAACAGGTGACCAAATATGGAAATAAAAATAAAAATGGAAGTCAGGGCGTGTGTGGTGCATTCATTTTATTGCACGTAAATATCTCACTATTATATATACTTTAGACATGCATGGAGATTATGTGCTTTAACTTCTGGAAATTAACCAGACGTATTTGTTGTATAGAGAGAGGCACAAACACAAACATTGACCCTGACTTTGCTACAGAAAACCTGGTGGTACATTTCATTTAATAATGTTAGATCTAGTTTGTTCCCTGTTGCATTAAGGTCTGATTATCCCACCTTGTTCAACAGCCTGTAAGTCTGTCTATGAAGCTGCTTTGCTCATGCAGTTGTTTCATGTGTCCCCCTTGTGGAAACCTGAGGCCTGCCAGCCAGGTGTGTCTTGGCGCTCACTGCTGAAAAGTAAGAGAGTCAGTGTGTTTACATTCTGCATGGGTGCATTGTGCAGATTCACATTAAATGTTTTTTTTAATTATTGTGTGTGTGTGTATTTGAAGCATATATACATATTAACCATTTTCCCACCTTTGCTGCAACGTGCATTTTTCATCCTGTAACATCTGACCTCACACATGGTCTAAATGATAACATAAATGATAAAAAATAAAAAAAAGATTTTATTTTCCTTGTGTTTTACATTTGATTCCTAGTAATCATGCCAGGAACAACAGGATCAACTTTTTGTTGGATCACAGGAAGGAGACATATGGAACGTTGTAGCTGGAAACCAATAGATCTATGAGCAGAAAACCTTGAGTTTTGTCCAAAATCGCCTCGATGATACCGATCACTTCATTATACGTTCTGGTACATTTCTTTTGCAGAGAGAGAGAAATGCTCTGTTAATTTTGGATAGGTCAACCAACATGTCCTGCAAAATGGTTCCATGTGCAACACAAGCAAACCAGAGGATGTGCGCGCTTGCTGTGCAGCTCAGATCAGATAACGGGACAAAAAGTCAAATATAAACACCTGACCTGAGTAACTGAGTCAGATGCACGAGGAATTTGTTCATTTTGTTTGCTTAGATTTTATTGCTTATACATGTCAAATGTATTGAATTAAACTTGTCAATGCAGATGCTCAAACAAATGATTGATCTGAAAAAAGGACATTCAGACTTAAAAGCCAATTTCATTTATTCCCTACAGTCCCTTTCTTTTTATATATATATATATATATTCTTGTATCGTGTGTGTTGTTTGTGAGTGTTGCTAAGTGAGATCCCATTTCATGTGACCGGATAAGACACTGCTCTGCTACTAATTTAAAGACGTAAATTATTTTTGTGGACTCAATATGGTTCCTCAGAAGTCTTTTTTTTTAAATGTTTTAATGAGTTTAGAAGATAAAAACTCATAAAAATATCTTTCTAAATATCTTCCCTACACACGAGAATCACAAGTAAGGGATGACATTAGAACAAACTAGGCTGCTCGTGTTTGTTTTAAAGGGGCTGGTATTGTGGGAAACAAGAGACATGAGAGTTGGGATGAATTAGGGTGTGCTATAAAATTAATCAGTTCAATCTTGTTAAGTTGTTTGAAATTTAAAGTTCAAGAGCTAGCTAGTGTTGAGAAGTTAGTACATCACAACAGATCGTCAAATCAAATATGCTAGGAAGCTTTGCATTTGACATGCAGGGATATAATATATCTGTGCTAAAGCTGAGCTAACTTTCTCCTTCTCAGTTCATGTAGACAGATATGCATGTCCAGCTGCAGGCTGTAGTCCAGATACAGTTGGATCATTTATTATTTACTGTGGTCGAATTCTGATTGGCACAAATATGTATAAAAAAATATTACTTAATATAATATATTAATCATATTACTTTTTATTAGAAGCATAATGAAACATGTTTAATTCTGGCGATTTAAGCTTTGCAAAAAGCTTAAAAGATCTGAATGAACACACACACACACACACACACACACATAATCTAATCTTATCCCCTTTTATTTTGACACCTAGAGCAAGTTTATTGGGAGAAGAGGATATCATGCATCAGTTTGTATGTTGTGCGTCGGTGCTCAGTGTGTGATCTGAGAGGAGTCTATATTAGCATAGTGAATCAAACAAAACAAATGTTCTGCCAGTGATGTAAACACAGGGAATTAAACCTCCTGCAGTTCACTGCACGGTCATCTTCAGCTAATTTGACTGTGCAAGGAATCAAGTCTCTATTCAATTACAGCATCTGCTTTCCATGCAGAACTATGAGAGAGGATATCATTTACAAATGAAGATTTTCAAGAGTGTAAGCCCTCTTCAAAGGGGATTTAAATTAGAAAAACATATGCCTTATGAAAATGTTCCCCTTTTTTTTCTTTAAAAAATACAAATATATGTGCATAATGCTAATATAAAATGCCTGATGGGATTTCATTACAGATGCAGGATTCGTTCTTCCCAAACTCTCTTGAATTGTTTTTTTTCCTGACCTTTAGGGTCAGAGCGAGACCTCTTCCACGCTCTCACAGCTGGAGAGCCATCGGCAGGCTGGCAATTACGCCTCAGTCTACTTTGCACTTTCTCTTTCTACAAACTCTCAGACATGCTGGATATCTATCTACCACCCACTGCACTCACAGCAAGGTCTGCTGGCTATCAGACAAAACTTAAAAAAAAAAATAATAATATCAGCTCCATAGGTCAGCTGTTTAGTATTGGTTTACACTAGACTCTTATCTTTACTATAACCTACAATTGATCATGTCACAGGAAGCAATTCCAGGTTATTAGAAATATGTGTTTTACTTTGCTTTTTTATTTCAGCATGGAGTACTCGTACATTTCAGGCCTACCTTATGCCTTGAACATTTTTTTTTTGCAGGCTGATCAGCTGCTTTGAAGGTGAGTTGAAACAAGACAGCGTGTCTTCCTACATCTTCACATGCAAACACTTGGCTGATCGAACCGTGAACCACCGTCAGGCTCGCCACAGCAGATGGACCGGTTTTGTAGAAATCACTAATGAGTCTGATCGATCACCATCTGATGAATCCAGAATTATTTCAACTGTGGAGGAGTGGATGCTTCAAAGTAAACCACGCTGAAGTCAATGTGGTAAATTTGAATAATTTATCATTTTATTCTAAGCAGCATTTAGTGAAATAGTCCTATTTGGTTAATCCTCCAGAACTGATTAGATGATTCCTTCAAGCACAAACATACGACATGATTCAAGTAAAGCCATTTACAATATCTGATTCATATTTTTCTTTGAGCTAAACTGTGTGGGAGGGATTTGGTTTACTCTGTATTTTTTATTTTTTTGTTGTTTTTCACACTCTGCAGTCTGAAGAGCGAAACTATGGGGAGGTGATAGATTCTCCTCTGCAGGCTGGGAGGTATCCAGCTGTATTTGGATCATGTGACTCTCTGAAGAGGCTTTTCCTTGTCTTACCGCAGCTGAATGGCACACAAGGAGGCAGTTAGTGACCCAGTGACCCCGTCCACAGAGAAAACAGAGCTGGGTGGGATTATATCAACGTCCGTTGGACCCGGGCCAATGCTTAGCCATAACATTCTAGCCAGAGATAGCACACTTTTTAATTACATATAGACTACAGCTATGTTAAATTTCTCATGTGAACCCTCTCCTGGGAGGTTGCCACTAAACTTGACATAATACATCAAACACAGCTTAATGTGATTACAGTGTGCAGAGGGCTGCAGTTAGGTCAAGAGTGAGCAGGAATTTGCCAACCCTTTTGTCTCGGGATGACATTTTACTTTTATGAAAGATTTTGATTAAAGAAGGAAGCAGGTAACTGTTGCCTGGTGTCCTTGGTTAGTAAATGAAGGTATGTCCAAGCCTCCATTACATTACATCAACACAACGAGGGGACGATTGTAATGAACATATCTGCAGTGTTTATCACCAACAAAATGTTCACTCCACTACTGGTGACTAAAGCATGATTAGCTAATATTTAACCATGTTTAAACTGCCCAAAATCTGATGGATTACCTGTGTGGTTGGAGGAATAAAGAAGTTAGCATAGCATACCCGAATCTCGTACCGAATCTCTTGCTGTTGGTGCTTAAGTTGCATTGAGGGTAATGTAGGTGCAAGGTTTTGACAAGGAAGAAGAATGTGTGGAATAAAAGCCGATGATATCTCAGTTTCTGCAGCTGATCTGTTGATCGTATCTATCAGAAGCCGGACACTGTTAGGAGTACAAGACTAAATTAGTAGTAGTAGTACTCTTTCAACCAGAACCACGATCTCTAAGTGTTTTAACACAAGAATATACACCGTTGCCAGTGAACAGGCATTAATTAAGGAACCGGCTACAGCTACAGAACCGATGCCAATAATTTACAGCTTATTGACATCGTATGGGACTCTGTGCCAGTGGTCCACAGTCTGTTGGAGCATAATACCATACAGATGATGTCTGCTGTGACTATAACCCACACTTTGTTGTCACAGAAGAATAAATTCTTCCGCACCATCAAGTTATTGCAGTTATTGCATTTTACCACATTTTAACTCAAACCACAATCTTTTCCGAAACCTAACCAGACCTTAATCACAGCATTGTTACAAAATAAAACCAGGGGTGAAAATAGGCCAGAACGGTCCGGAACCAGCAGACGCATGTCAATAAAGAACTATAGTGAAAAATGGCTCCCACACAGGAACTCAAACCCGGGTCACATGCAGCTGTGCTGACCACTCAGACACTCAGACCTGCAGCTATGTATAGATCCATCACACAGAGACAGACAGCAGAAAGAGGAGGCATTTGGACAAAATAAATAATGTTCCTCCATTCTGAAACAATTTGGATTCAATCATGTGATCCTACACAGTCAATACAGATGTACATGTGCAATAATTCTGTAACAGTACACAGACTACTGACATGCAGGAATCTGCACCTACAGCCACGTCCATTAACTAAAGCGGTATTGATTTATTTTTGAGCCATCTGGAGGCAACAACAAGCTGTAAACACAATGCTAACATTGCACCACCTTATCACTCCTTAGTGAAATATTAAGCTTTTTTAGCTACAGTACTACATGTTCCAATACCTACTCAATAACTTTGTCTGTTACAGTACCATGTTATAATTTCATCCATCAGGAGCTGATTCTTTAGCCCGAGACAGACTCTGCTGATCGGGTTTGCTAACCGGTTCCACCGTCGGCTGTTTGGTGTCTTCCTTTACGGTATCTGAAGCTGTTCCTTCACGTCATTAAACCTCTGCAGCATCTGAAGGCAGCGGGACTGATATGTTGATGAATCCGCAGCCTCTTAGAAGTGCCGGTTCAGAGCACAGTGTCATTAGGCATTGAAGTTCACTGTGTTTACCTTCATTAAATCGCCTGAAAACGTCACCAGGCTGCTACAGTATAACCACACACACATCACACTGGTTGCTTATAACTCAATATTCTACCTTGAATATTTGCTTGAAGCCTGACTGGTTCAAATCAGGAAAGACCTATTTTTCATAGGAAGGATAGCAGTGAAACATGCTTGTTGTTTTCAACCGGGGCTGCATTAAGTGCAGGTTTTTTGAGCCGCGGGTTGACCCGAGCTAGCTTAACACAGTGGGGACGCCATCCATTTTAAGCGAGGAATTGATGATGTGTGTGACTGCAGGGTTAAGTACGGGGGAAATGATCTGTAGGAGGTTGGATGGTGTCAGGGCCAACGGTCCAGTAGAAGCATGGAGACTTCCTCCTCGGTCAGAGGGGAGAATGAGAGGAATGCGGCCCTGTTAGCTGGCAGTTATTCAGGCTTAGAGAACCGGTACGAGATGGCAGAAACCTTATCAGTAAAGAACGCGACAGACATCTGAGTCACGTTGCCCACTCTGTTGGAGGTCAAATGAGGACAGAAGTGACAGGAAGTCAGCTGCTTGGGTTTTGTCAGTATAGATATAGAGTAATATTGAGAGTCTAGTTTGACACCCTGGTGGTCAACATGTGACAACCGCAAATAGCTTAATAGGAGCGGTATTTAGAGTTGACGCTTAGCAGAGAAAGGTTTGGGAATTTCCAGAGGAGCAAATGGGGTGTGTTTGAGAAAGTCAACAGAGAGTGTGTTTTCTGGACGGATGTAGGATTCAGTCAGAGAGTGTCTGACATATCTGACAAGTGCTGAGCAGATGGCATACAGGTTTAAAACTGCCTGCTATAGCTGGAAACTTGGAGAGCAAAGTGAGATTAAACCATTACAGAAAAGTTTCAAATATAAAACCAGAATTATGTGCAGAAAGACTAAAAAACTCGGTAGATCTAAGGGGGAGTCAGATAATAATGCTCTGTACGAGTGAAACCATTCACAGTAAACATTGTCCACTGACCAAAGCATATTTGGTGAAGCTGATTAGTATTAAAGAAACATATTTCGTAGAGACAGGGGTGTGCTTTCAGATTTTTCATAATTCAAGGTTACATGAGGCCTCTTCTAATTCATTCCAAATCTGCATAATGACTATTTTGAGCTGCTTAACATGCTCTCTTGTACTCTACCAAAGAAGGCAACATGAATACTAACCACTTAAGAAAGAAGAAGACAGAGGTAGACCAATACCCTTGATGTTGAAGTTGATGAACGGTGGTGAGGCGGCGAACGTTACAGCCCGTCGTGACATTTGAGACACATCATGGTGCTATTGCTTCCCTTGGATGTCATTAATAAGCGTGTTTTAGAATAAACAGATGCTGTTTTTGTTAGCATAATACTCAAAATAGATTAATTACACCGATCCGGAGTGTGATTTGTTTTTGTCGAGCACCTGGCCCTGTGCACTCCGTCTTTCTATTACGACAGTACATGGAAAAGTAATCTCGTCCATCAGGTCTGCGCCATTTCAAGGTAACCTCACAAGTCTGTGTCAGACGGTCAACGCAGGCAGCAGCGTGACATGGCAGTGATGCGCTATGAGCCATCGCTCTGAGGCCAAAGGTGTAACAGTGGGTGCATCATCACAGGGAGAAAAATGAAGCCACTGTAAGCACCTATTCAGCAGGCTGTTGGAGCCATCAGGTTAAATTGCTTTGGCTGTTACAGGAGTGTCTTCCTTTTGCATTTCTCATCATTCGCTACAGCCGCAGTACACCGGAAACCATGTCCACTGTTGGCAAATTAGCCATTTAATCATTTAGTCTGACGTTTAAAATTCGGATTAGTCCGACAGTTAAGATTTAAGTTACATCAGTGGCTTGTTAAGATGAATATATTTTGCTCAGTAACATTTTATGAAACCACAGAGGAACCGCAGTGAAGTGTAAAGGAAACAAAGACATGTCAGGCCCCCCCAGGTCATGTTATTAGTTCTGTTTGTCAAATTTCTACAATGTCTCATGTCGCAATAAATTATAAATGGAATAATGTTAAACCTCTGATATATATTGTTTCCATCAGACAGGAAGTAGTATAGGAATTCATAAGTGGGCTCAGATTGTATATAACACATATAAAATGTGTCAATCAGTTGCATTTATCAAACCAATTTAGAAATAACCAAATGAGTTGTTTTTGCTGTTCAGTCTGCATTTCCTTCCCAAAGGAAAACCAGTTTTTTGTTGTGTTTTTCTTGGAAGTTCTCGGAAGACCAATTTACCAACATGCTGTGATTTTGCTTTTGTCAAATTGCTGTTAAAAAAAATAAAAAATATGTATATCTAAAAATGTAATGGCGCCAAAGTTGAAAGCTGTCAACTATTTGCACATCATATGTTCTGAGCGTCAACCTGCACAGCGTTCACCTCGTTGAAAATGCATTAGTTATCCCTAAATTTCCATTTCAGGGCTGAGGTCCCCGGTATAATTCAGCTGATTTTTGATCACATGAATAAAGAGTGTCGGACAAGCAATTGGATTTGCATACACACTTGTCTAAAGTTTGCATTTATGCCATACCTGTGCGCCACACACTAATGAGGCAATTATTTAGACAGCAGGCCTGCGAGTCTATTGGGGGAGATGCCACAGAGTTCGCAGCTGTGGGATTAACATGGTTAGCTGGACTTCAGAGAGGCAGAGGCAGACAGGGAGGGATTTCACACTATCTAATGAAGAAGACTTTTCACATTTCATGGCAAATAAGGAATTCTAAAACAAATTTACTGCGAAAAAGAAATGAGCTTCGTAAGAGTCATGGGATGCATTTTAAGCACTGGGCTGTTGGGAAGAATTAAGAAGATAAGAAGGGTATTTCAATAACAGGGAAAAAGTCAACAATTTTAATATCCTGCAATTAATTATATTTGTTGCAATCACACTGACCAACATAAGAAATAAATTCTCACAAAAACATTTGGCTCCAGCGTAATTACTGATGTTTGAATGTGATGTTCGGGAACTTCTAAGAGCAGAGCCAAATGACTGCAGAAGTATCCTTTTAATGACCACACTGATCAATCGCTTTCCTGCTTCTGTATGCTGAACTCGGTGAGGGTGATTAGGGGCTGAAGTGCACTGTGGTAGACACTTCTCTCTCATTCTCACACTCTGTTACACACACACACACACACACACACAGAAGAGCACGTGCACACAAACAACCTCCAAATTCCATAAGATTTGATAGCTGCTACAATCATAGTTGAATAAATTACCGACTTGACTTTAGGAGGGAATGATTGCATGAAGTGATTTTATTTTGAAAAAAAAAACAAAAAACTGTTACATTGGTGTCAGGATTATCTTCACCTTTGTTATCCTCACGATTTGTTTTCATCTTTATTAATAGTACGTGTATCATCGTTTTATGCAAAACAGCAACACATTGAAAAATTCAGGAGAGGTATACACACACACACACACACAGACATGCACACGTTGTCGTTGCATATTCCTGTTCGTTCACGTCTTGTTTGAAACCTCATGTTGTCAGATCCAACAGACACGATATCTCCAAGCGAAATGTCTCAGTACAGGACCATCACCCGTGGCCTTAAATAAAGACATTTTCCTGGCATCATGTTCCAATGGCGTCAACAGGTTAAAATCAATTTAGGGAACTCTAACCTGTGAGATTTATTGTCAGCCAGTCATTTGTAGGCTGCATGTATGTGAATAATGAGGAGCGGTGAAACGTTTGGCTGGATCAATCTGGAAGAAAAGACGTTTTTCTAAAAGCCTGACTAATTATACTCAGGCCTTCGATTACTGTCTGGGGCAAAACTACAACAAAAAACATCAATGAGTCTCTCTCAGAAAAGTCAGGGTTAGGTGGAAATGACCCATTTAAACTTTGCATTGCATCCTGCAGGCATATTTATTCCTTTTTCTGCAGTACACTTTGTCCTCTTGCTCATGAGAAAGGAGGTTGGCTGTTCCTCATGCAGGTTCAGTTAAAGTTACACATTAATATCCACAGATGACCTTTTGGATGAGCTGCAGCATTAGTCTTGTGCGTTCGAACCTGTCCGGCGTGGACATAGAGTAATGTGTTGGTTGACCGCTGAGTTGACCCTTCAAGGCATTAGAATGTAGACCACATGTCTCGACTGTGTCTACCTCCAGAGGAACACGCGATAAAGTCTAAAACAAATACAGAACAAATGTGTTGTATGAAGTCTTATCTGGGCTCTGCATGCTGTGCTGATGGAATAAGCTGTATCTGGTTTGCTTTCTTCCGCTTAACGTGCATGAGTAAGCACACACAAACACGCATGCACAGTGCACGCACACATAAGCACACGAAACACACAAACAAACACAACAGCATCTCAACTGTACAGAAATGCTTCAACCTTCAAATATCATTGAACTCTCGATTTGTTTTTCGTGTAACCTCCACAACAATGAAAAAAAAGCATGATTGACAAGTTCAAATAACTGGAAACATTAGCATCTCAATTCGAGCGACTGTCACAATTGCTTAGCATCTCCTCTTCAAGGATGCAACTAATAAAGGAAAGGTATTCATGTTACCGAACAAGCCCTCCTTTATAACCTAATTGCTTTTGGTTCAATAGCTTAAAAAGTCATTAATTACAGGGCCAGCTTGTAATGGAGGTTAAGGTGGCGTTTTCACCAAGGTAATGAGCCGGTATGCACAACGGCCACTCAGATTTTGATGCGATAATAGGAGGGTGAATACCATTTTTCCTTCGTTGCTGGTTGAGAGAAGAGAGATAGGACTTTTCAAAGTGCCTGAATAAAAAAAAAAAAAATATATAATAATCTAAAGAGGCGACAGATAATTGAATTCCAAACAGTGCTATTTGTATAGCTGGCAGCATATTACGCGTTGAGGTGCAAATGGCCTTAGCCAAATGTGGATGACATCAAAATGATATGTATTGTGGTAGCACAGAATGTAATGTGTTTGTATGTGCAAATGTGCATGTCTCTTCTCAGGGTTTTCATTATACTCTCGGTGGTGATGGTTGGATGGCTTTCTGTTTGTTTGCTGTTAGTCTGTTGCGTCGTTTTTTTTTTTTTTTTTCAATCCACATCACAAGACATGCTATTTACTGCTCTCTTTTTCTTTGGCATGGTATTGATTACCTGCTGTAGGATTTCAAACCTGAAAATACGCATTTGTTATTTCGCAAATCTTGAGTGGCATGCCAATCTTCTGCAAGGTTAAACAATATACATGCATGAAATCTATATAAGCAGTCAGAAACAAATATTACAAAGCTTTCCACTGTCTGGATGAGTCATTTGCTGGTAAGAAATAAGCAAAATGTTGCCAGACGCTTCCTGTCAACCGCTTTCAATCGATCAGAGCAAAACAAAACACACAGCCTTTCCTTTCAGACTGCCACAAAGCACATTCAACAGGACATTTTTGTCCTATGACCTCTAACCCCCCAGAGATCTGATGGCATTTCATTGATGGCCTCCACCTCGTGAGGCGAGTGAGAATAGAGGGATGGTGAGAAAGAGGGAGGAAGAAGTAAAGGTGGAGGAGGGGGAAGGAGAACGATAGTGGTTGCTCAGTGACTTTGGAGGAGATTAGGCGATTGAGTTCACCTTTAATGACGGTGGAGATAGTCTTTCAGTAGGGGGAAATGCCAGAGCTCAGCAGTTTGTTTTGTGTAGCTTTAAGAGCTTCCTGTGTCAGGTTCAGGTTGCCTGTCTCTCTCTCCCCTGCAGCGGACCATTGTCTCCGCGCCACAAAAGGCAGCACAGTGTTGGGTGATCGACGGAGCGACTCAGCCCGGTTCCTCTGCCACAGCAAACTCTAACCTCCGCAGGGACTTCTACTGCGTGGCTTCAAAGAATCTTATGACAACACGTTTGTGTGGGGTGCGTCCCATTTCAATATGAATCGCCGTAACACGTGCGCACACTTAGAACGCACACTTATGCACAAATTAAAACTCAAAGCAGGATTTGTAGCTCATTTTCAAAGTGTGTCGGACACTTTATCCTGTTTGTTTTTTGAGCTGTGGAAACTCAACACATGACACACTACAGATAACAACTAGAGATACTGATTTAATATTTAAAAAAATAGATACCAGCTTGTCTTCCAACATGTGAAGTAATACATTTGACATATACAAACACTACACCTACCATAAGTGTGGACCAACAAAGTTTGTAACAGCAATGTAAGTGAGACATCGTCATCATCTCGCCTTCCCTACTTTTAGCCAATGAGTAACACGTCTTTGATCCAAATATACCAGTTTTCCACTTCCATACATTTGTGATGTAATGAATATATTTTTACTGCCTGCTGTGAAATTGCATCGTTTTTTGGGTTTTTTTTTCCAGAGCTACAGTGTAGTTCGATTTTTGGCTACGCTCACCAAAAATAGTGTCTAGTGTGATAGATTTTCTAAGACTCTGAAAGGTCAGAGAGAGGATGAGGCATCGCCCAGCCTGTCTCTATAAAACACGGCGGATCCGGTCACAGGCCAAACAATCCCAAAGGCCTTTTGCTTTGCAGCCAAATGAAATTAATACAACTTCACTCCGCTGCAAATGGAAAAGGAAGCGTTTGAGCGAGTAAGGTCCTGCTGCTGACTCCAAAGTGAGAAAGTCCCCGGCACCCCGATTCTATGTTCAAACTGAGCAACGCAACACACACACCAATCCCTTCCTCCTTCTCCTTCACACTTTTTCTCTTGCTCTTTTTCTCCCGCTCCCCCCCCCGGTTCTGAACCTGACATTCCTGCTGGCCCTGTCTCTTTGAAGTGGCTTGTTGGAGCGGGCTCCCGTTACAGAGGCTGGGACTGGCGAAAGCCGATCTGTCTGGCTGAGGAGAACGGCCCTGGCCCAGGGGTTAATCAGCAGACCCAGCACACTGCCCACTCTGTCCACACAGTCACAGACACACACATCCATACAAATGCAAACACTGCCCACTCTGTCCCCACAGCGCAGCTGTAACAAGACCAGCCAGATTTGGAGGTTAAGAAAGACAGCCACAGCCCAACCGCTTTGAAGTTGACTGGCAGCCACCAGGATTTGGACTCTTAAAGAAGAGAGCTGGCCGTGGTTCAAAAATATACAGGGTCATGCGGTGTAGAGGAGGGTGTGTGAGTGTGTGATTGGGTGCTTTGGGGCAGGAGACGGGAAGCTGACTAATCTCTTTTTTAACCCTCTGCTGAATGGTGAGCTCAGGTTGTATCGCTGTATTTGAAAACATATGTTCTGTCTGAACAGCAAATAGAAATCTGAAGCTCAGAAGAACTTCTGTTAAGAGCCGTATACTATGCAAGAACAATCGCTGTAAATGGGCATTTTGAATATACATTAACCCTTTATTATGAAATAATGAAACCATTAGTTGGGTGCATTTAGCGTAGCCACCGTGCATGTTCATATTTAGATTGCTTTTATCTTGACTTAATGCATCAGTGGTGTTATTGTGAGGGAGTCATTCCACAAAATAATCAGTAGGCAATAAACTCTGATAAAGCACAGCAAACAGCAAGTAGACCATCCAAATAAAAAAAACGCTCTAAATGAACAATTTTCTTTCCTTTTAAAACACTCATTATGGAGTCAAGTGCATCACTGCTATAATAAACAGGGGGGCACACGGAAATCAATATGCAAAACCTGAGGTGGATTTTCAGTTTTCCATCAAATTGCATTGGTCTCTGATCATTTAAAGCCCAACTTGTAGGGAAGGCAGCCTCAGACATGTCTTCTTAATGATGTTTCAGGAATCATTCCAGTTCCCATTTACTACAGTCCTCATGAGCTAAGCATTCAAATAGGTAGCTAATGTTACATTTTCTGGCCTCTACAAACCATTTAAAACATTTGACACTGCCAGCAGTTTTGCTTTGTTTCCAAGAAACACACCTTCAAGCTGAGCCAAGTTGAGTCAGTGTAAAACAATCTATAATAAAAGAGACTTTTACCCAAAACCTAATCTAAATCACTTCACTTTAAAATCCTATTTGTGTCCTACTATCCACAGATTCAGGGTGAATATATGGGATCCCTGACAAGCCTGTTCTGTACAATCCACTTATCTCTCTTGTAGCATCTGGGCATAGATATGATGGAGTGGACGCCATCCAATATGGCACCATGACAAAGTCAACAGTACAGTGTGCTCTACACAAGGACAATTGGCCTGATCGTCTCTCACTCATCTACCGTCTCCATTAACCGTTAACCATGCAGAGATGACCCTAATGCCACCGTAAACAGTCCACAGCATACGACCAACAACAAAGAAAAACATTTTTATACATTTGTTTATTCAGCTCATTTGCGACGTACGTAACAGTTTTTTTTTCAGCCTCGTTAGAAGATCGACTTTTGAAGGAAAAGCCAAGATTTTATTTTTTTATTGACTGATAAAATCTGGAAAGATATTTGGAGCAGAATTAGTCCGATCTTTAAAAAATTCTGGAAAAAAACAAACAAACTGCTGACCAATTTGGTAAATGATCTGCAGGTGTCGCTAGCTTTCATGCATTACTAGGCTTGAGATGTACATTAAATGTTCCAGCATGTCCCACCCTTTGTTTATTCAGTGTCGAGTGTGTATGCACATATGTGTGTGTGTGTGTGTAATTGTGTAATACATAGAGACAAATTTTGTCCTGGAGTTGGACGATGTGTTTGGCGAGTGTTAAGATTATCAGCGTTCTGTCCTAGTCCTCAGGGGACCGTCTTCATTTGTGTCTTTTGTTTATCAAGATGTTTGAATATTAACGCGGGCCATTTTTCCGGTCATAATGAAGCAGCGTTGCATATCCACACATCTGCACATTTCCATATTGCTCTGTAATTCTGATTCTCTCTGTCTTAATTTCCTGCTAGATGCATGCCACGAGAAGCGACATTTGCATATTTGTAAAAAGGTCTTCAGTCTGGGGAACCCCTCCCCTTCTCTCTCTCTCTCTCTCTCTCTCTGTATTCAGATATTTGTTTGTTTACTCTTCATTTGCACTGGGTGTAAACTACATTAATGTGATGGTCTGTTGCTGTCGCGCTGGTTTAAATTTACATGTGTAAGATGACAAAGACCTGAAGACAAAGATGCTAATCGCTCCTACTAATCTGCATTCTTGCTCTTCAGCTCTGGCCGATGTCACCATCGGTATCTTTACAGCTACTCATCCTCCTCATCATCAACTATCCACTGCAGTCCCCAACAGATACTGGTGACGGTGATGTTTATACCCTCGATCCCTCTAGCACCAAACTTTAATATTCATGTTGTACGATAAAGGGAATTACTTCTTGATTGCTTGGAGGAAAACTGATATATCTGGCAGATAGAAAACAGGACTAGTTTGAGGATTCAGATCATGTTATTTATTTATTTAAATTTTTTTTTGGCTAGACAACTTTCTCTAGCAGCAAAGTCTATTAGCTGCAGTCATTTCTTATCTCATTTGGCACACATTTGTTCATCTACAAGCCTGAATGTGCCTTATAATACTACATGACCTGCAGGGGGGTTGTCTAAAAACAGCAGGTGTATAATTCAACATTTTATTTTTTATTTATAATTTTAAAATTAAAATGCTGGGTTAATTAATATCACTCCATTGTCAGAAACATTGCTGCTACTTGCGTTCTGTAAGTGAAATATCTTTTGCAGATGTTCAGTCGCTGACATTATTATATATAAACGACACATTTCTACATCGTCTGAATCAAAAAATTTGTCAAAACTTTGACATGGACTGGTATTATGAAGCTGCCTGTGTGACTATCTGACCCGGACCTGCAGGGCCTCTTCTACTGACACTGACATCTCTGGGTAAAGAATGACCCTCATTTCTGTGGACACGGCACTGTGTCCGCTCCCCCGGATCTGGGCGCCCATTCCATTTCATGGTGCATCGCCCCTGCGCGTGATTATGCCACGCTTTCAGGTGCAGAGGAGGAAATGTTTCGTGAAACTGATGTTCCTGTCAGCGCTGTGCGGCTCTCCCTTCTTTCGCCGAGCATGTCACCTCACTGATTGGTGAATTACCATTCCAATGTGAAGAGCGGCCCCGCCCCTGCCCCCAGTTCACTGGCCCTGGCAGCAAATGAGGAGATGCATATGTTACAGAGGCGACGCTTCCTTGGCCTCATTTGCATTGGCTGAATGGAAATCAAATGGTTTAATATCGAGGCAAAGCTGGTAAATAGTGGCGGTGTCAACATATTAAACACACACACACACACACATGCACACATACCACTAAATAATGTCCAAAGGCTGACCGAGAAGAGGATTTTATTATTTTTTTTTTTTTACCAAATGAGTGAAGGTGATGCTGAGGGATTTTTGTCGTATGTTTGTGTTGGGGAGATGTGTGTGCTGCTCCTTTAAAAACCAGAAAAAGGATGACGTCGTTTTATTTCTGAGAATCTGCTTCATTTGAATCTGCAAGCAGAGAAGAATGACAGCCAAAGAGAATATGCATGGCAGATGATGTCATTTGGATATGTGTAGTAATTAATAATTAGTCATTAGCTGATTCTTTAAGCCAGCTGAGACGACAAAATGAAATCTTCTCAGCAGTTGTGTAAAACGCTTATTTTTAAACTCTAAATCCCTCGAGTATCACCTAAAAGTCAAGCAAACACTAAGCGGATGTTTCTGCGGTTATTCAGATGATTATTGGCGCAGTCCTCAAGTTATCTGTGACGTCATCAATGGCATGAACCCGTTTAATGTTACGCAACCCGTCGCTGTCTCAGGGACCCACAGAGGACATAAAACACAGTCAATCACTCTACAGTAGCTGTGTCTGTTTTCCTTTATATGTGGCTGAATATGTGCATACACAACTGCTAATACATGTTTGTGTGTACACTATGCGGTGTGTGTGTGTGTGTGTGTGTGTGTCTTAGCAGGACATTGTGGAGCACTGGGATCATCCTTTGGGTGTGTGTTGGTCTATTCTAGACCAGAGACGCTGGCTCAGTAGGCTGCAATCCTTCAGGGCACCAGGGACATCTGATTCCCCCACTGCCTAAGCACTGAACTAAATGCTCCTGCATTATTCATGTGTATATCACTTTATTGCTGTGCAAGGTTTTAACTCAAAGTTTCTGCCGCACCATTTACTGTACCTACCCCCCTAGGACGTTAACTGACAAACTTCCCCCGATTTTTTCTCTCTATCTCTCTCTCTCCCTGATCCCTTCTTCCTTGATAAAGATATTATCTAAAGACGTGTTTCCCAACTGCTTAAGCATGTAAAACAATGTCTACACAGGCTGTGTAGTGAAAGCAGCAGCAGCTTCGGTCCTCTGTCGGTGTTCACGTGTGACGCGTTCAAGCACACATGCAGTGGGTTGTATTTATAAAATTTGAGGGAAAATGTTGTTGATTGTGTATCTGTTCTGTCGGACATGCAGAACCTCTCTTCTAGTCATTAATTCTCGATCCATGCATTGGCTAACTTAGAGGCCATTCAATTTTATATTATAATCAGCAAAGCTCAACAACAAGTCTCAAAACCCAATGAAATTGAACAACGTCGGGACAATAAAGTGCAATTAAGGCAAGCGTAATTACATGAAACCGTTGAAGCAGTTTGAACTAGTGTTTCTCAAACAGTATCAGACGTCAATAAGCCAAATAACAAGAGCAGTACAAGAGTTTCTCTGCTGAAAGAAATAAAGGAAAAAAGGTCGTTTTCAAGCCAGGCCAGTGCTCAGGGATGTAATAATAAAGCTACCATCTATATGTGTTTATATAACAAAAAATAGACCATACAAATGAATCTGAATCCGGTGATTATGACACTTGGACCTTGTTTTTAAGTTGGCTACCACTAGAATGGGTGAGTCTTAAGGGGCCAATACAACTTGCAAGGATAGAGTCACATTACCAACAGAGGCTGCTGATAGTTAGGCTACTTGTGCTATAAAGCTTGACGTAACATCTCTAGTTATTCTGCAGTGAGGAATGAATGGTAATCAACGTAAAAGCGTTGTTGACACAGGTTTACAATCCACATGCACCTCCCGTCCAGAAAGGAGCCCCATAGAAGTCCATGTTAATACGTGTAATACGTATGTTAAATGGAAAGAGGGACCTATGTGGACGGTTCAAGCTGGCGTTCTTACATTATAAGGTTATTCCATAGATCAGGAGGTCTACTTGGTGCAAAACAATCAGCGCGGACATTTTCCAGTCCTAGCAACAGATAAACATCCAGGGAAGCAGAGGAAGAGCAGAGCCGACCGGAGCGCCGGGCTGTTGACGTGCAGCAGTGTTGAAGATAATGTGGTGAGACATGTCGTTTTGATCTGGACTGCTTTAACACAAGATGCTTTAAGCCAT
This sequence comes from Pampus argenteus, assembly GCA_036937835.1. Taxonomy (NCBI): domain Eukaryota; kingdom Metazoa; phylum Chordata; class Actinopteri; order Scombriformes; family Stromateidae; genus Pampus; species Pampus argenteus. Next base: position 19,803,512 of record CM072873.1, read on the forward strand.
ACACGGGGAAAATACAAGTCTGTGCTAATTACCTGAGTGAGCAAGAGGCAGAGAAATGTTAAGCTCTGCCAGCACACTTCCACACCTTCTGACCTGCGTTACCACCCAGCCGCCGGCTTTGTCCCCGGCCAACACTGCAGCACCGGCCGGCCCTCATTGTGTTGTTGCTCCAATCTGATATGTTTGGTGACACAACACTCTTTTTTTTCTGTGTGCTTCATTGTTTTCCCTCCCATCGTCAGACCCTTCACTTTCATTTGGATCTAAGCCATAAAAGAAAGAGAAAGAAAGTCCCACTGGGGATGTTTCTGGGTCATCTAAGTTGTCTGAAGAATCGCTGTACACGGCTGGCAAGCTAATTGGACCCTTACCAAACCAGAGCCTCAAATCCACACTGTGTTTCAGATAAAACCACTGACAAGGTTTGACAGCAAGGCCTTTAAAATGTCAAAGCCTTACACTAACACAATGCTTAGCCCAGCTTCTCAGAAACACAGCGTGTGAATTGTGAAATTACCACTGATAAATATAATGAACAGGACTCCCTACTTTGCTGAGCTACATTTGAACCTGTTCAATGTCTCTGCCGGCTGCAAAGTCCAATAGCTTAAATTGCCTCAGTCAAGGAATCTATGCTCTTTGTGTGCAACAATGGACGGTGACAAAATAGAAAGGACAGCTTTTCTAAAATGTCAGACGGTTGGGATCCTGCTGAAATATCTCCCCTCTCTCTTTCTGTCTATCTTGATCGATAAAGCTACCTTTGACAACGTTACATGTTGTCACCGTGACATTTGGTCACCCTTCTTTCTTTCCCCCCCCCCCCCCTCACCTGGCTCACTGCTGAATAGCAATATAACAATGAGATTTAATACAGGATCAATAGCCACACTCCAATGATACATTCACTCGCATAATGAATACTGATGGATGAAAACAAATACCTGCATGGGGAATTTGTATTCTGGACGGTGTGTATGTAATAGCCGTGCCGATGATGTTTCATTACGGTTTTCCCGCTTGTGTGTGTGTGTTTTTTTTCTTTCTCATCTATCCATACAATCAAATAAAGGATATACACATGATTTAATCAAGACTATGGCAGTAATGTCAACCCAACCTCTTGTGTATTTATGTAGAGTTGTGAGCGCGTGTGTGTGTGTGTGTGTGTGTGTGTGCTCGCATCTATGTGATCTCATGCCCATGAATATCACGCCATTGTTTGCATTTCATTCAACAGATATAGGCTTAGTGCAATATGTATAATAAATACTGAAAATGAATTGATCTTTACCACATGTCCGGGTGTGTATATTGAGTTATGTTCCTGGGGTGTGCGTTCATAGTGTTTGTACTGCATGCACAGATTTGTGACTGGAATATACATGTGTGGTTTATCTGTATTTTTGTATTGAGTGCATATACATGAATTGTTTACTGTACATGTTGAGCGCATTGCAATAGTAGGTTTATACTATATGTCTGATATGCATGCTGGTGTATAGATGGATACATATAAGCTTTTGCCTGTGTGTATCCATGTGTGTATCCATGTGAATAGCTCCTATTAATTGGATGTGTGTGTGTGCATTACTTGGTATACGTAACTCCTTGCATTTCTGTGAGTTCCTATCCAAAACACTCGGGGTATCCGGCAGCCTGCTGTTGTTTGATAGTCAGCTCAGTGCATTGTGGTGTTTAGTGTTTGGGCTTTGGGCCGCTGCGTCTGGGCCACTGCATGACTGACGCCTCGAACGCCCACTGTTTAAACATCTCTCCACGTGTTTCCCTTTTGATCAGCGTCTGCCATTCTTACTGATTTTCCAAATCACTGATGCTTGTCAAAGAATTAATTACTTGGATCGTTGCTCTGCTGACTCCGGCACCAGCTGCGGGGTTCACCACAGAGACCTCGGCATTCTCCCAGCATTCCCGGCTAATCACCCACAATCCATTTCAAAGTCAACCTGATTGGTTCACTACCCGGAGAATAATGTGGAATTAGACTGCATCCTGACAGTAACAGTTTCATATTTGCATACAGTATACGGCAGATTAGCTTGCAGGAGCCTGCCAGTGGGAGGTGAACATCAGCATCAGCGCCAGTGCTAATGGCAGTTGCCTCCTACTGTTTATTAGATAAGTAATGGTGTACAGCATTGTGCTAAGCGCACATCCTCACTGTGTTATTAGATGATGTGTAGCACAATGTGTTCATTAAGCGTGGAAGATGAACACTCCAACATGCACACCTTTTTCAGATGATGGGAAAGAGAGAATGATTTATCTGAAGCAATCACAGAACTTCAGTGCCTCATGCTGTAGCTGTATATTCAGGAAGAGAGTCACTTCAGTACTGTACCTGTAGAATGTGGACTTGTGGATACCACATAATAAACACAACATAATCTGGATGTGTTTGCCTTCGGGGCGTATCTGACCATGCAGCTCGCTGTGAGGATGCATAGGCAGCAAGGCTATAAATACACCCAGTCTGCTTGCTGGTTTGTCTGTCAGCTTGTCCGTCTGCCTGCCTGCTGGTGTGTCTGCGGGGTTGCAGCAGCATGACGTCAGCTCGGGCTCGGAGCACTCGCTGACCTCTGTCACAGCGAGAGGAGCGCAGTGTACTCCAGACAGCCATATAACAGTGCAGACGATGCACGCAGAGCATAAACGCAGAGACATGAGTGCAGAGGGAGATGCGTTACAACATGTAGCAGGAGATGCCAGGGAGCCAGGGATGAATTATCAGAGCGGAGTGCAGACAGGCTGCCCGGTGGAGAGCAAGGTTTTATAAAAAAATGGAAACCGGTTAGAGAAAAGGAATATTATAGAAACAGGGATCTATAAAAACACACATGTAGCCACCTTGAAATCTGCACACAACTATTTAAGGCATATGAAGTAAGGACAGGACACATAAACCTTACAGGAAGCAGGTGTTTTAACCGTGTTTTAACCCAGACCTCTCACTGTTAGAATTAGACCAGCGAGCCTCTGAACTAACCAGGAACAGCCTGTTTGTCAGTGTCAGTGTCAACGTGTCTGTCTATGTGCTATCATTGTAGTCATTACCTAGTTTCCATTCCTCGCCTGGAGCAAAGTAAGAAATGGCAGTCTTTCATTATGACAAGTTGTCATTCAGGTAGTTTTTTTTTCCCTTTCAAGGCTGTCTGACTTTGCTTTCATAATACCTCAGAGGTTTCTGTCAGGTTGGTGGCTGACAGCAGATCGAGTTTGCACATCAACAGGAAATTAGACTGTTAGATTGGTGTTAACGAGTAAACATAAAAAATGACACAACGTACACGTTTTCAGTGTTTTTATAATTTAATATGAAATGTAGAAGTGATTTTTTATTATTATTTTTTTTAAATCTCAGAGCAATGTATGACCTTAAACTGGTTTTGGAGAGATTTTTGACACCATTTTCAGCAAATAAGTTCTGTCAGGCTGTCAAACCATCCTCTGTTAACCTCTCATAATTTTAGCTTGCACATTTTATTCAGTGTCTCTTTCCATTTTTCAATGTCTTATTCCACAGCAAGCTAAAAAAAAAAAGAAAAAAAAATCAGCAGGTTTCCTCGGGCTTATTTTTCACTGCAATCCTATTTCACACAGACACTGTATTAAAAGTAAGTGCATTTTCTGGCTTAAAAATACCTTCTTTTTTTATTTACATTATCCCAAATGAAGAATGTGCTGCATTTTGCCATATTAACCTGTCGTTGTCTCGGCACTCTGAATTCATTATCTGTAAATTTGGGCAACAGAGAGCATTTTCTCCTCCAAATAAACTCGCTGGTGGCGGCTGATGGAAGACATCCATTGAGCCGTAGGGCCAAATGACAAGCCTCGTGTATGATGTTTATTTGGATGCTGTACATTGCAATAGTTTGACCTCCAGTTTGGAAGGCCATTTCAATCTGCTGTCCTAATATTTGGTTATAGAGATTATGACGCTGTCAAATGTTGTGTTTTATATGCCCTTGAACTGTTATTGTGTATCGTAGCTTTATTGCTTCACTTGGCTGTCGAGATAAGTAGACTGATGGTCCAATCCTTCACCGTGTTGGACTGTATCCTACAAATTACCCAATGCAGGAGTCATTTTTTTTTTTTTTTTTAAATTATGTCATTTTCACAGTATGATTAAGAAAAAGAATATCATATAAGAGTCAAATGGATCCCTTATTCTTATTAGACTTCATGTTTTGTGCTATCCATCATTTTATGCTTGAAATTAGATATCTAATTTCTGAGCCTCTTGATTCATTCTGCTTTACATCACTTTGTTTTAGTCACTTCAAAGCATGGCATGAAAGCAATCAGGTGAAAACACATTGCTTGTGCCCTGGGCATTGCTGTTCACAAACCTCATCTCAAGACAGAGATATGGCATAACACCTTTGGATCCATGAAAAAGCATCTTGCACTGAAGTGAGAAATTGGCTATGAGTCATTATGCACAAACACCAAATGCCTTGGCATTTTCTGTCCCTGCCAAACAATCATCTTCCTCTCTTCTGTCTATTTGCAATTAATGATTGAATTTCAAGCCCCCCCAAAAATCCCATTTCTGCTTTGTGTATGTATCCCCAATACACACAGCTGCTACCAGTACACACGGCAGCATGCACTGCAAAGCTTATCTCCAGCCTTTAGATGGGGGCCTATGGAAACAGTCTTGATTATTTCCCTCCTTCTCCAAAGCACCGCTGTGTGCTTTGGGATTAGAGGCTTTCTGTGGCGGCTGCACATGCACACTCACTGGCTGCAGGCGAGAGAGAGAGAGAGAGAGAGAGAGAGAGAGTTCTGCTCAATAACCCCCCCGCACACCCACTCAGCCCACCCACCCCTTCCTCTCCACCCTACCTCCCTCCCCATGCACAACACACTAGCCAGTCCTAGGAGTATTACATCACCCTGATGTAATGTCTAACCAATCACAACACAGCGGTGCTAAACCTTCCAGGATTATGGAAGTCAGTAGCTCAGACTGGGTAATGAGAGAGAGAGAAAGACAGAGAGACTAGCGGCATCACTTCTACATATTTTCAAGAATAGCCTCTGGATCAATTTTGCCCCCCCATTCCTTCCCTTCTTATTCCTGAAGAACAGAAATAAAAAATACACTCTGTCAAGGTGCCTTTTAGATGTACAACAACTCTTCTATGTGCCTGAGAAGTCTGTCAGATAATGAGTTACAGAATAAGGTCGGTTTTTCATTGTCTGGCATTGGGCTTGTTGGTAAATAAACTATAATAATAATAAGTGATACTTCAAAACCTTTTTTTTATCATTTATTTTGCTTTTTATAGTCTCTATGTAATTTTGTCTTCTTTAGTTGTTGAATGTTTTCCTATATATATATATATTGAAGTATATATGACGTCACTTGCCTAGTTATATGTGTGCACAACAGGCCCCCTTCAGTGGTGAGTAATATGAGTAAAATGAGCCAATTATCTTGTCCTAATAATGTGTGTGTGTCTACTTGTGGATGTCAGGGTTAGAAGGCGGTCTTTAGTGTCCTCTGAGCCATGTCAGCCTATTAACGCAGCTCTTTGTTGTCCTCAGTCTCTATGGAAGATGAAGAGTGTCTATCATGGTGATTGGCACTGCATAGTATCACCTTTTTTTTTTTTTTTTTTACTCAACACACACACACACACACACACACTAGACTTCTACACGCCCTCCCCCTCCAACCACCACCTCCACTGCACCACTCAGACACACACACACACACATACAGTCATTCCTACATACACCCCGCAGGCACAGACAGCATCAGACAGTGTAGCAGCAACAACATCAGCTAGCTTGCAGTTTGCCATTTGCTGTGGTGTGCATGGTGTATGACTGCCACACCGGTCCACAGAGTGTGCCACACTGCTGCTCTCAGCGCCAGAGGGGGAAATTCACACGTTTGTGTGGTAAATGTATGTAGCTGCAACGGGAACACTAGAGGGAAATTACTGCATTGTGTAGGACGGCATGGGAATGCTCAGTTCTGCCAGGAAAGTCTCGCTTTAGGAATGATGAAGCACTGACGGGATAGCAGTAGGCAGCACGCTGCACTTCCAGAATCAATGTCCCATACCTCCCGTACTTATCTGCACTTAGGCTGTTTCACAGTGTAGTGGTAGAAATCTAGCTGCTTCAGTGTTTTCACTATGTCTCATATATTGTATGTAAGTGGAAGGTTCATACCAAAGTCGTCAAGGTAAAACAGTTTTGATCGGTATCAAGGGGCCTTACGTTTTCCAATTTCTGAACACATTCCAAAGTCAAAAGCATACGTAGCACTTTTGCAGGGGCTGACATCAGGTTTCATATTTAGCCGTGTGTGTGTGTGTGTGTGTGTGTGTAAGCACAACTGAGGTAATTCTAACACCCACATACTCAAAGGCCTGTGTGTGTGTATGTATATATGTATGTGTGTGTGTGTGTGTGTATGTGCTGGTAGCGTTGGTGGTGTCAAGTTTGCTTTTGCTTCAGGTCTCAGTGGGGGCGGACATTTAAAAAGGAAAAAAAAAAAAACGCGGCTGGTTTACCTGACACACTCCTAATTCCTCCCCACCCTCGGGAGCACCCACACCCAGGCTTGTTTTTGTTTTGCTTTCTTATTTGAACCTCTTCCAAACGGAGCGGGGCCGGAGGAAACTGACACATTTCTTTGCCTGAACGCCTCCTTTGCTACTGCAGCCGCAGTCACAACCTCGTTCTCTCTCATTCACTCTCTTGTTCTTGCTTTCATTCTCATTCCCTCTGTCTTTTCAGCCCCCACCCGCCTCCCACCTTGCCACCCACCACCACCACCACCCTCCTCGTGTCATTCTCTCCTCTCTTAAGCACACTACCATTCGCTGCGCAATATATGCAACATTATATTGCAAAACAGGTCGAAAAATGAGACATTCTGTAGCACAGGCATCTCATTAGAAATATATTCAAGTCATTCCAGGCTCAGCTTTCAAATTTCACACACAGAGACGTGGAGGGGAGAGAAAGTGGGAGAGACAGACAGAAAGAGAGAGGAAAGATTAATGTAAATCTCAAAATAAGGAAGGCATTAATATTTCATTAGTGCCTCTTTTTTCTCCCTGAGTGACAGAGGAGAGGAGATAGTGGCTGATTTAATGATTTTAGACTCTCTTCCTTTCATTTTATTCTCTCCTTCTCCCTCCCTCCCTCCCTCTCTCCCTCCAATGTCGCTGCCTCCCCCCCAGTCAGCAGATGGGCTTAGCCTCATTTTTTTTTATGAATTCCTCACAGACCCAGCTGCACGTAATTACAGTCAATTCTGTCTTATCTCTCAAATTAAAAAGATTAGATTATTTGTGAAAGAAATGTATGCAGCTCCTCTCAACTGATAGTGGGCACTAGACTACATAGTCAGGTTATATGCATTATACCCCCCCTACACACACACACACACACATATAGTACATTAACATTGTGCAGATATCGACTTACTTCATTTCAATACAGATACTATGTCAATGTACATTATTATCTTCAATAAACTGTCTTGTTTTGAAAGAATATCACACTCATGTTTTCAGAAAGCCACCATACACACCGACTGTCTGCATCAGAGAGTTTAGACTCGGCTATGAATCAGCACTGAAAAGAGCCAACGTTGTGGGACTGATTCCATATCAGCATTTCAAAATGTTTCTCGCTTTGCTCGGATATGATAAAGCAAACCTGATACAGTATTCAGCACATCTGTAGCATGTTTCTAATCCATACAGCGTGGATGTTAACGTACATTAAACACGTACGTGCAACTTTAACAGAAGCTCAAGACAGACACAGTGCTGCAGACATCAGGGAAAAAACATGTCACCATCTCACAAACCCGATAACTTAATTTAAAAGTTTGGATACAAGCAAAAAAAAACAACATTTGTGTGAATGCAGGAATGATCTTTTAATCAAATGTTGTAAAATAGGCTAGGATGTGGAACAATACATCAATTTGTCTGCCTATTGATCTCCTACTGTAATGTTGTTTGATTAGTCTGCTCTGGCTTGCAGCAGAAACAGTCATTGCTGAGTGGGAATGCAATATAATCCAGATTTCCCTGGAGCCACCCAAGGGATTAGTTTACCCGCTATCACCCACAGCATTACCAATTGATCGGCTGATTGAGAGCACATTCATTCCAGGTCATGTACTGTATTCAACCCACAAGGAGTGGAAATGTTCCTCAAATCTGCATAGATTCAACTGTGTTTTGCCATCCTAACATTGCTTATATTGATTATGTTTCCACAGATATGACTCATGGTTTATGTTACATTATGAATGCCTGTTTGAAGACACTTCAAATTATTGGTGATATGCTTTAATCATATCATTTCATCCTGAAACAACAACTTGCGGTTGGAAACTTGAAAACAAACGAGGGAACCTCCACCTGTAAGTCAGATTTTTTCGACGCCCCATCCATCTACCCCATAGATGTATTATAGGTGTTGGATACCAGACTCACTCCAATGAAAATGTCTTGGCAAAAGACATATGACTTTGATCTCAGGGGCTGCAGGGGGATTTTTTTTGTTGCAGTATCACAAGTGGCCACCGGTGCAAACTGGCAGCAAGGCTGAGTGGAGCGGTCTTATCTTCCTCTGTTCATACGTCAATGATCCAGCCTGACGTCCTCCCTGTGCAGGCCATTGTTGTTCCATAATAACATGGCCTGACTGTCTCCTTTGCTTCTGTCATGATTAGTACAGCTTCTAGGAGGCTTTATCACTTGAACATAAATATATGTTGTTTTGGGGGCCACTTGCTGAAAAACAAATGATTGTGTTGTTTTCCTTGAGAGGACAGTTTCCCCTGAGAATAACTGGCAAGACGTGACGAAACATCATGTTGAGATAGTTACAGTTACAACACAGTCTGAAAGGTCAGATCAAATTAATTTTCAGATTTACTCAACAATTATTTACAAGTTTCTCCACCAACAGTTGCCACAATAGTCTGAAACGTGATATAGCAAAATAAAATCACAACACATTTCTTAACAACTGGAGAGGTCTCAACTGGAGTAGTGGTGCATAATAGCAGGGTTTGTTGTTTTTTTGTTTTTTTGTGGATAGAAAATGCTTTTCATGAAACATGTTTACATCCTCTTATTGAAAGGAACCTTGTAATGCCGCTCAGTAATCATGATTGAAACGCCCCCATCAGATCAAGTGGGAAGAGACACTTAGTGGGCAATCAGATCATCCGAGTGATTAGATGACCACGAGTACGAGAGGAGCTGCAGGGAGTAAACTTGCATAATAAACTCAACTCATCTTCTAAATTGAACAGAGAGCAAGTTTAATTATTTTTTTCTTCATTTAGAATACAATATGAGGATATAATAGAATAAAATGCTTGTAACACCTATGATGAGAGTTTGAGTATCAGGTTCTGAGATTTTTTCTTTTTTCTTGTGTATTCAGTAACCAAAGAAGCGCTGAGTGACAGAGCTTATGGTTCGAGATGGTTCAGGATGCTTCAGGCGACGCTTCTGTCACCCTTAATCACAGTCTGTGATTGGACAGAGACACTCATTAAGTAAAGCAGCGTAAAAAAACACATGTTTGTCCTTCAAAAACACACATCCCCAATCGATCGAGCGTCATTACGCACCGATTAAATCGCTGTCTAAGTGCTCTTGGAGATATTTGATTGAAACCCTCTGACGGTTGTGTGTTAGTGAATTGTTAATTAAGCATGTGTTTCTACTTTTGTGTTGTTTTACATCTAACATATACTTTGTGTTGTTTTATATTATAGTATTTTGCTATTCTGGAGACATTGTTTTGTTATTGATCATTAGTCAGTTTCCCGAGGTAAAGTACCATCAACGGAGGTGACTTTGGCACTAAAACTGTCACTGGGAAGTAAAATGAAATAAGCTCTTTAATGGTTGAGACATCACTGTGGTCTGTGTAATCGAGATATACAGCTTGATGAAGAGTGGCATATTTCAATATGACACCTTTCTGCACATGATAATAATTTTCATAATTATATAATAAAAAAAATGTTGCACGTAAAAACCTGAGCTCGTCTGCGTGTGATGAGTTCAAGCGCTTCAGATGGAACAGCTTTAACCATACTGGCTTTATTGAAGCTGGAAATGACGCAGACACAGATGGAATAGTGCACATGCATGGAGGTTAGCTGAGGCCTCACTGTGTAAGCATTTGTTTCTTACTGGCTGATGTGGATGCAGTCATGCTGTGCTGTGTTTAGTCTATGCAGACATTCATGTGGAGTAGCTTGAGGATTTCCCTGTTCAGGCAGGGAACAGTGAGGATGCTTCATATTACCACGTCTCTTCTTCAATAAAGTGAAGTAAACTGCACAACAAGCCTCTGTGCTGCACGGAGGTCTAACAGAGCATTTCCATAGAGCCACATTTAATCATCATACCTTCATACAGTCACACACCCACCCACACACACCACACACACACACGCTTCACATATAGTCTGTACTGTCTGTCTTGCCATCAGCTAAACAGATGTGCGCGGTCACAGATTTCACAGTTAAGCTCCTCAAAGGGAAACATATCATTCATTATAAAATAAATAAATAAATATAAAAAAAAAAATCAAAGAAAGAAATACATCCCACCAGGGTGGAAATCAGGCCAAACAACATTTATTAGAATCACTTTCATTAGTTCAGCAGGATGTTTGGCTTGTCAGGGAGCCAATAGGGTCGTCGTTCTGATGAGAGAAAACACACATGCTTAGTTTACCTGTGACAGAAGAAGAAGAAGAACGACAGCAGTGCTTTACGCCTCCAACTGTCAATGGAGGCTGCAAGATTGACATCATGTATTAATAATTATATGTAAAAATAAAACCCATTATGCCCTCTTGCTTAACGATAGTAACCAATACATCAGTCCCACTTTAAAATATGATTAATTAACTTTTTTGTCACAAGTTCGCAGCACGCTTTATGTAACCTTTTGTTACCGTGTGTCATATTATAATAACACATTGCATATTATTGCATATAAAAAGAAGCTTTTTTTTTTTTTTTTTAAATTACAAGCCACATTTGTCGCCCTCCACAAAAAAGGGACGTCACAGTGTTTGGACAGCGGCGCTCGTCACGTTGCCGTGAATTATGGGAAATGATGTAAATAGAAAAGTCTTTTAATCAAATGTTTCTTTCCGTTAATGAAATGTCTCCCTCCTTATCTGGCTCCCTTATGATCCATATGTTAATGTTTAATGCGAAACTATTTATCTGTTCAATTTGCACTACCTCTCTCTCTCTCTCTACTCTCTCTCTCTCTCTCTCTCTCTCTCTCTCTCTCTCTCTCTCTCTCTCTCTCTCTCTCTCCATCTCTCTTATCTAAAATTGTGCTGTAAATTTGGCACTGTGAATGATTATGCTTATCGAACTGCCCGTAGACCTCATATTAAAATTTTGTGGCATGATTATCCTATTTATCTATATAATTGGATTGGCGTTTGTGTCTAAGTGTGTATGTGTGAAAGCTGCTGATTTAAAGGACCAAAAGCAATAAATACTAAGAAAGATGGCCAAAACAATTGTTGTCATAGATTATTTCCATTTGCATACAATCAATAGTTGAATTTTTTTTTTTTTTGGAGTCTAATCAAGTTATACTTGCCTACAAAATTATTATTGAAAAGAAAACAACCTCGGGCGTGGTGTAAAACGAGACAACATAGAATTCACCATGCTAGGGATTAGTGTCATGAGACCAGGGAGATTTGCACAGGCAAAATGTGAACACTGCAACACAATGCATTACAATAGTTTCCGGCATGGTGTAATTCATGCAAACATCCCAAGGCTATTTATACCACTCCACTAGAATCTAATTGTGTCCAATATATAATCCAACTAAGAGTTACAGTGGCAGGGGTTCAAGTCCTGTGTAACATGAATATTTAAGGGTTGCGGTGTTGAGGACAAGTGTGACAACGTGTGTGTGTGTGTGCGTGTGTGTGTGTGTCACTGTTTGCCTGATCTGCTGTTAAGGATACATGAAGTCTGAGTGGAAACAGCAGAGCAAATATTACGCTGAGTTCATTTGTGTTTTGCAATATTTTGATGAGACGATTAGAGAAAAGATGTTGAACGTGTGTGTGTGTGTGTGTATGTGTGCAGGTGTGGTCTGAGAGGCCTCACTAACACAAACACATACATGCATGCACACACACTTCCACACAAACTCTGTCGTACTGGTTTGGAGCACAAAGTAAAAGAAATTTCATTACGCTTCCAAAATTGATTGGGAAATGTTGTTTTTATTTATTTATTTATTTATTTTTTCTGAAATCAATAGCGCCTCACTCAGTCCACAAATTGGATTACTCGTTTTTGCTCGAGGATGTCCAAATACATAAGGTGAACTGTTTATGAAATTATTACCTTGAAAGTAGAGGCTAATGTCAGTGACTAATGCACCTGTATTTATTCATCTCTCAAAAACATACAATGCTTTCCACAAAACACTCATAATAATAATAATAATAATAATAATAATAATGTAGGTCGAGCTACTGCTGGCTGTGAATGCCGGTAACTGGGATATTAATAGTCTTAATACTAATCATTAATGAAGCTGTCCTTATTGAGGCAGCTATGAGGACACGCTTGCCGAGTGTTTATTAATCAGGGAATAATAAGTAATCCGTGAACATTAATGGAAATGGATGAGACTAATGGATGACGCCTGCTCTCTCTCCCACACTTAAGTCTCAGACTTCATTACTGACAGGCAGATTAGTGGAAAGGAGAAAAGAGGATAACAGACTCCACCTGTGAACGTGTGCATACCCACGCAAAACACACTCCTCCTGTGACAACATGATGGAGCACTGTCAAGCTCATTTGCTCTTCAATAGACTATATATGTAATTAACGGTATCCTCTTAGAGAAGCTGCTGAGAATAAAATGAATAGACATCAAATAAATCATCTGGCAAGGTTGGCTTCTTCTTCACTGCTTCCAATCTTATTATGACATTTTTCACCAATGGCCTCACTGCCTCAGAAGCCACTGTGGATGGATATGGGGGTTTTTGTGTGTGTGTGTGTGTGTGTGTGTGTGTGTGTAGCTGTAGCTGGTGGATAGATTTTTTTCTTATCCTCTTTCACTAACCATGACGGCTGTAGTCACTCACTTCATACTAGCTGTTGCAGCACAAAGTTAATTTCACCCAGATCGTGAAATGTCCTTTAACCATACACCGTGAGCACATGCCCAAGCATCATATATCATCTGGATTTTAATGTAGATGGGAGAATTTTTTTATAATATATCCAGGACTGTTCAGATTGTGTATCGCTGTAACATCAACCAAAGGGTTAAGCACTTAGGAGAGACATGACAATACAAAGTTCTCCCTGCTGCACTATAACATGCGCTGTGAAAGTGATAAGAGTGTGTGATCATGCATCCTACCGTTCTATATCAGCCTCTCTATAATGGATCCCCCCCAATGACTCCTTGTGGCTGCATTATTCAGATGGAATAAAACGCCGGAAAGGAAAAAGGAAGCTGCGATTCAGTGTTTCATAAACCAGGGAGTGTCTAAATGTTGACTGTCTGTAGCCTATAACAATGACTGGAGCTGCATTTGTACATTACCTCCGAGGTTATTAAAGACATCCAGGTTATTATTTAGTTTTGTTGCTCTTAGACGGAAGTTGCGTGTCTGGTTGAAACGAAAAGCTTCACACATCAAATATGCTGATGAAAAACAGTGAATGAAACTTTGTGATAATGCAGATTTAGACTCTCAAGTGCACGTATTCAATTAACTCTTATGAAACACTCATAATTTAAGGAGCTTGAATCATTTTGCATTTTACTTGTACACTTCCTTGGCTCTACACCTAAACCTCAGACAGAATCAGACTTTATAACCCAAACAAAACACGCTTGACAGAAGTAGTTAGCTTTGTTTTTGCCTATAAGCTGCAGAGACAGCCGAGGCCTGTACAGCCTGCAGGTATGAGACACCCCAGCTTCACCTGATGTGACACACTTACAGTAGAAGTGACGTCTTGCGTATCCTCGTCATTCCAGTTGCTCTAAACTCGTGACAATATTGTAAAACAAACTAAAACGCGCTGGATGCTTTACAGTATTCGTTTGGGTTAAGACGCTAAAATCATCTGACAGTGTGTGAGTGAGCTGATGTGATTGTGCTCAAACTGAGGCAAACTGGGCCCAGGAAGTTCCAGGCTGAAACATAGGGACCTAATTTCTCTGTCAGTGAAGCATGGGCAACGGGGCACAGACTGAGGGATCTCCAAGCCGTGTGAAAAATGCCACTGATCATCATGCTCAAGCATTTTTTCTTTCTGTCATGGCTGTCGCCGGCGAGCAAAGCAGAGCCCAGAAGTCTCCATCATCAGCTTCAGACCCCGGGGACAGGAGAAATCACATTATATCTGCTGTCACACAATGTCACTGTCAAGGTGTGGTGAAGAGAGCACACAGCAGTTCGGGTGAGATGCTAGAGACCCAGAAATACCTCAGACGCCTCATCTCAGCTTGCGGCTACAACCAAGCTGCAGTTCTAACAAGTCAGACACATTTCACAGTGATTTAAGGGAGAGAAACTCCTCTCTCATCTCGTTTGTACTTACAAAACCTCGGTGTCTTAAAATTCAGTGCACTGAGGTGATGGTGGGGTATAAAGAGTTCAACAGAAGGGATATGCAATTTAGTTAACCTTGTGTTCACTTCAGGCACTTCATCACAATTTGATAAAGAGGGTTTCATTTTAACACAGGCTCGCCCCCTCCAGGTTTTCTAATAAGAGGAACTGCCTATCAAACCTGCGCTATGGGTGATGAAACTGCAGTGCAATAGAGAGCGGAGAGGTGTAGAGCAGAGCTGTGTGTATCAGCGTGCTTGTTCAGCATACACAAGCATGCACACATACACACACACACATTCTGCTCTGCTGACCATGTTGTGTTGATGGACTTCCAGAGGGACTGTGTCTCAGGAGGTAAAGCTGCTGCCCAGTGCGAGACAGAGATTTTATTTTTATATTTTTAAATAGCAGGATTGTGCTGCCATGTTGGGAATAGAATTAAACACACACACACACACACACACACATACAAACACACACAAATCTCTAGAGGAATGTAGTGTCACTTCACTCATTCAGCCATGCCTGTGAATCAATTTATCACTTTCTCTTATCAGTCACTTCAAGCTGTAGTATGTGTAATCTCCTCTTCAGATGGTGTGGATTTTATTTTATTTTATTTTTATTTTATTTTATTTTATTTTATTTTATTTTATTTTATTTTATTTTATTTTATTTTATTTTATTTTATTTTATTTTATTTTATTTTATTTTATTTTATTTTATTTTATTTTATTTTATTTTATTTTATTTTATTTTATTTTATTTTATTTTTTGAAATGTCATGGCTGTCTCTGGTTAAGTTACTTTTTTTTTTTTTTTTCTCAACTGCAAACTAAAGAATATCCAGCAGTTCGGATGAGTTTGTCATTATTTAAAGCCCTTTAGGGATTGTATCTCATAAACCTTTCATAGAGTGTTTCCAGCAATTGTGAAGCATTTTTTAATTCCAAAGTCGTTCTCTGGAGTAAACCAAGACACTGGAGCTTACCACAGCGTGCTAAATACTGTATCTGGGCTTGAATTCCCATGAAACTTTAAAGCACACGCTTTGTTATTCATGATCACTGTAAGTTTCCATCGGCTTGTTTGGCTTTCTCATCCGATTTATGTGTTCAAGTTGTTAGTCATTCAGCACGGCATGCTGGTTACAGATGTTAATGACAGATCGGTTTGTTATTCAGTACATTAACATCCAACGGTGAGTGGCGGCTCCACGCGCCCTGGACCTCTGGCACTTTCTAACAGCGCCGGTCCACCTTGCACTCCTTCACCGCCAGAGTGGAATCAGCAAAAACAGACTCCCAATCCCTCAGAGAGGCCAACTCTATTTCATGTCAAGAATAGCAAACGGGCTGTGGATGGCAAAAAAAAAGAAAAAAAAAAAAAGTTTGGTTTGCACTTTTCTTACCCTTTGAAAGAACGAGGCTATAGATGTGTACCAACAAGGTCTATATTATAATATCTACCACAGATGGTGATGAACACAATTAGCACATCTGAGATATTGTTCAGTGTAATATGAAGCATAAAAGGCTTATTCCTATTTCTAATGGAAAAAAAAAAAAATATATATATATATATATATACCCATTAACTAGGAAAAATGTGTGCTTTCATGCATTTGTTCTGCTTCAGTTCCTGGAAATGCATTTACATGTTGAAATATTATTGGAACCAGAACGTACATACAGTAATTGTAAGGTGATAGATTATCATCCAGGATAAAGAAGATGTAGCTTATTCTCCGCGACTTAAAATGAGCTTGCACTGCATTATCCATCTCAGTTAATTTCATCAGGGGCCAGCGTGCTTTAACACACTCTTTAGTCACACACGTAAACATGCATATGGCAGCCACTTATATATTTACCATTGGATGCAATTTGTAAAAAAAAATAAAAAATGGGCATAAACAAGTGAATGCTGCTGTCTATATAATAGCGGATGGCACCATGGAGATATTTTGCTGTGCATGTGATGCTTTTCTCGTCTTTGCGTAAATGGATGAGGTTGATTAGCTGCTGCTTGTTACGACCTGGATGGTGGAGTGAGTTGAGTCTGGCAGATCTGGCCTCATTTCCCTTCATGTTACTGCAAATTAAATGGATCCCATGTAGCACTGAAAGCTCAAAGCTTGGCCTTGGTCTTCATCTGATGAAATTGTACATCTGTTATGGGTAATAGGATGTGTGTGTGTGTGTGTGTGTGTATGTGTGTGTTAGAGAGAGAGAGGGTGTGATGGAGTTAGTCAAGACAGAAAGAAAGAGTAAGTAAATAGATCAATACACCCGCTTCACTCGGGTCTACTGAGTGTAACTGAGAGAGAAAGTGAGAAATGATAAGATCATAGCACTGTAAATTCTACTTCTACAACGCCCGGTGAGCCATATTTCTCTGCATGCTGAAGAGACGACAGAGAAAAAGGCCCTAAATCACAGGATCCAGTCAGCTGAAGACGACACGTTAATACTG
The DNA here is from genome assembly GCA_036937835.1 of Pampus argenteus. Taxonomy (NCBI): domain Eukaryota; kingdom Metazoa; phylum Chordata; class Actinopteri; order Scombriformes; family Stromateidae; genus Pampus; species Pampus argenteus. The sequence goes on from CM072873.1 coordinate 19,820,666, forward strand.
AGATCCATTTCTGCACATTTAAAAGGAAGCACAAGGAAAGCCGAGCACCTCTGGGTTGGAGTATGTATGTAGGAAGTGGGTGAACAGTAGAGAGCTGAGTAGAACAAAGAGAATAAAGTGGAAAGAACAGTAAGCGAAGGAGGGGAAGAACCTGAAAGCGTGGTCCTATGGCGCTGCATGAACACTGTGTGGTGTTTATTTTCAGCCAGCACAGGGGTCACACCAGCCCATATGGTGTATTCTTCACACTACATGTACGACGCTGTCTATGCCCTAACCTCTACCTACAGCTTCAACATATGCTCGCTAAAACACAGCACGGATTATTCACTTCCTATTTTATGACACTTTTCTCCTGATCCATCCTGTTTGTGCTGAACTCGGCTGCTGCTCGGTAGAGGTGAAGTTATGAAGCACGCTTACATGAAAAGACAATGACAGACATTTATCAAGCGGCGTATTGAGTGTCACAGAGGAAGTGCTGATGTGGGATCACTGAAAAGGTCTTTTTCACGTCCTCATTCATAATAAAGAAGGCAAACTTTTTCCACGTCAGCACTGAGGATGTGCTGATCTTGACCACCATTGTGCTTTTGCCCTGTAGATATTATTATTATGACTGTATGTACATGTTTCTACATACAACATTATAACTAGAATATTGACTTAAAACGGAAATAAATATGGCTAAAATGTCAGTATAGGTCACTGTGCATTTCCCAGTCTGGTCTTTAGACTTGACTGGATGACCTGCAGTACATCTAAGAGACAAAGAGAAAAGACCAATATGTTTATATGTTATAGTACCTTCTTTCTCTCTCTCTCCATATCACTCCCCCTCTCTGTCTCCGAGTGCAAAGCTGAAATTAGCAAGCCCATAATGATCGGGCACTGGGAACTACGGGGCGAGGAGAGATCCGGATTGAACTCCATTAGCACTGAACCGAGAGAACACCCAGCATGACTCTCACCTGCTTGCTTTGAGACCTCCCAAACAAGCCCACATCTCAAATTCCCTGATAAACATGCACACACACAGACACACACACATACAGTAACCCTCAACTCTGACCCGACTAAAGCTAACAGGATGTGTTGTGCATCTATAAATATGAATTCCATCTACGGAGGATAAACAGATACATGGATATGCATGCACAGCGCGGCGTGTAGCGTTGCATGTTATGCTGAAATGCTTTCCTTTCAATCACGGCATTCAGGCCACGGATGAAGTGGGTTGTTTTTTTTTACTCAAATGGAGAGGAAATGAAAATAAATGTGTTTTGCTACTGGAGAGCTTTAGGTCCTTTGGTAAAATTTGGAACATTAATGAAAGTCAAGGCAGCATCTTTATCTACGACTTACCACCATACAGAGTGGGTGATATGTGTGTGTAAGGCGTGTTTTTATGCACGTGTGAAGAAGGAAGGAGGAAGCAAAAGCAGCAAAACAAATACGTTGGTAGTGGACTTCATGGGAGAACCAGTCATTTGCATGACATTTAGCAGCAACATGAGAGCTGGCTGCTCCACAACATGCTGTCAGACTACCGAACCTGCATCAAACCTGCTTATTAACACTTCAAACCTTTGTTGTGGAGTTTATAATACAGTCTTATCATTGGCACAGAGCTCTCTTTACCTTTACCTTGAAGTCATTACAAAGCGTGGCATGCAATGACTTATTGTTGTTAATAAATGCATCTATCAGAAACCAGGATGTTCTATAAAAACGCAGAATGAACATGGATTAATGATATTTAACAAGCGCGTTAGCAAACAGCGACGTGCAGTCGTCACGGAGCAACGATAACATTTATTCTGTGTTTCTGGTTCCACCTGGTGAACAGAAGCACATTATTTACTCTCCTTTTAGCTCCGTTCTGGCTTTCACCAACTTTTGGGGAAATATCCAGCTCTTGTTCGCCAGCCAGTCACTAACACTTTCTGCCATTTGGTGGTTTATCACAACTTTTTTTTTTTTTTTTGCTTAAAACAGCTGCCCGATGCATCTGGAAATGACTCTAATGAGAGCAGTGAGACTGAATCAAAACAGTGAAGTTGTGGGCCATAAAACCTAAACAATGACCTACAAGGCACTAAAACACTCTGCGGAGCTGCGGGGAAACTGTAAAGTCAGGTGATAATTATCTGAGGATTTGTAACCTTGTGTAACATCTTTTCTAAATTACAGTTTTCAGCCTTTATCACCATCAACAGCAGTAGCAATAAACAACAGATACTGTAGGTAGTAATGGTCATTCTTGATAATGATACTGCTTCAGTCTTAGCTTTGTGATACCTGTGCAACTGCAGTAATCCTATAAAAATATGAATAATTCACCATATTCACATATAACCATGTTAATGACACTGCCACTGTCATTCCAGGAGCCTCGCGGTCCAGTCCCCGGCGCTGCCTGTGTCTCTACGGGCAGTTAATAGTGATAAAGACAGAGTATCACTCAGCCCTCTAATCTCAAGTTCATCATCTTCTAATGCTTTGAATAAATCCAAAGTCATGAGGAGCCCAGGACTACATTTTGTAAGTTATTCAATTAACTAATGAGAAACGTTGTCTTGTTAATAACTGATCGAGGATGGTCATTAAAGCATAATCTACCAACTACGTTTGCTCCCTCTCCACCCGCTTCCCCTCAAACTGATCATTATATGCCAAGTGGCACATTCATTGTGGTACAGTTCGCTTCCAGAGTGTCTCATCAAGGATTTCCATCCGAAGCGAGATGAAGTCGGTAGATTGTGATTGATGTCGCGGTGCCCCGAGAACAATCAAGGATCCTCCATTTGTAACAAACCTCAATAAAGCCATTTTTAAAAATGTGCTTAATGATGTATACCTCTTTTGTTTTGCATATTTATTTGATATTCATGAAGTGTCCGAGCACACTGACTTGACACGCGTCTCCATGGTGATAAATTATTGAGAGGTCTTTTCAGTGAGGCAGTTGAAAAGCAACTCCATTAATAATGAACACGTCTGTGTACTCTTATAATTGTGTTATTTTCCCTGGAAAGTTGTGCGCGCCATCTTTCAGTCTCTCTTTGATACGTGGACACCGGCCAGCACTTAGGAGTCTTTTAAATGGGGCCATTTGGTGTAACTTTGAGACATGACGGAGATTTATCAAGTTGCTTGGTGTTGACGTTTAGCACAGCGATTATACAAACTGAACAGATTTGGTTGTATTTGTCACTAGCATGTTGGCCTCTTTCACTTATCCATTCACAAAAGGATAAAAAAAAAAAAAACTCTTTCTTGTTGCTGTTTTAAAAATTCTGGTCTTTTCTTCCAAATAAGATTACCCCCTTCAGTCATATGCCAACCCTTGCCCTATTGTGAGCGGTAAGCCCTGATGTTAAACCCTTGGAAGGGAACAATCCTGGTGCTCAGAGACATTGGAGCACATTAGTAGACTTTTGCCAGCATGCACCACCATAAAATAAAATACCAGTAGTGAGAGGTGGAGGCCTGTTTTCAGCGTAGCTCCAGAGCTGGATCGGTGAGAGGATTTCAGAGGACATGTGTAATGTGTGTGGAAGGATGTCCTGTTGATTGAGAGCCAGCCTCATCTGTGCCAGTTTTCTACCTCTCCCTCTGCCCCCCCCAATCTTCTTTTTTTCTGTTCCTCCTCGTCTCTCTTTCCCTCTCTCGTGTCTTTGTCTCTATAATATCTCTTTTAATTTTAACACACATGTGAAGCAAGTAAAACACACACACACTATGCCCAATGTCTCACTCAAGTGCAAACACACACCCACACAATCTGTCTCCCTGCTTCTCTCTCTTTCCATCCTTTTTTTTTCCCCCCTCTTTTCTCTCATCCTCAGTCAATTATACAGATGTCTAATGCTTTCTCCCTGCTGTAGGGAGCAGACAGAGCATCTATCATCCTCGGGGGGATGGTGGTGATGGTAGGGGGTGCGAGCCCCACGCTTTACTCTGCAGCAGAACACTCATTCCTCTGGGCTGGAAGGACGCCAGTCAACTGGGGATCAAACCTTGGCCCTCGGCCCGGCAGCAGGCTTTCACAGCTCCCTCCCTTCACCACCAGATCTGGGCCACTTCCATGTGGGCCAGCAGCAGGCAGTTTTTTTTTTGTTTTTGTTTTTTTTTTGGTATCTAATCTGTTGTTTGTTCTTGCGAGTGTGCTGTCGATGAGCAGGGAAGGATGTTGGGGAGGAAATAGAGGGGAGATACATGCTGGTATCAGAGATACCAGCAGAGCCTCTGTGGCCTAAAGGTGATGTTTGCCAATCAGATTTCTGGGGATTGAATCAGTAGGATGTGACATACAGGACACATACGAGCACCGTCGGGGTGTTGATGCTCTGCAGCTCTGTCAGGCTGTGATACTGAAATATTTTAGCACGGTCAGTCAGGGTTTTCTCTTTATTATACCAACCAAACAGGTTAGAAAAGTGCAGTAACTATCCCCTCTTCTCCCCACTGCAAACAAGCTGAAATAGAGAAAACTGTGAGGTGAGTTCAGGCCTGCTGACAAGAGACTGAAAAGAAAAATACAGCAGACAGGCACAATTCAAATAAAATAATCTCACCTCATCAATATCTCAGCCAAGTCACAGGAGGTACGAGAGGTAAGGGTGAGTTCATAATCAAAATAGACCCAATATTTCATCACTTTGCAGACATATTTCTGCCTGGCTTGGCCAATTCTGCTGACTGGAAACTCAAGCATTCAGCGTTTTCAGGGTAATATTCAGAAGCAAGATTCTTTCAGTCGAAACATCGGGAGCCTCTTGGGGCCTGTGATGCTTTACGGAGATTTTTTATTTTTTTTTAATGTGCTGCCTGCCTGGATTCAGATACAGTGTAAAAAAGAAAAACATATTAACAAATAAATTATGCTGCATAAAAAGATTTGCGGGATGTATTAACTGTCAAAACATCTTATGCTCACATCCGCCGGCAAAAGTAACTCTTAAGAAACTACAGTATGTTGTCTGCTAGTACACTCAGTACACTGCAACTATGGATACACTGAGTAGTCCATATTCCAAAAGGTCAAAGGTTAACAAGTGAAACTGGATGCTGTGTGGGTGAATATAGGACTACGTAATCAATAGACACATGCAGCTACCATGGCCTGTTGGAAACATCTCAGCCTTAGGGTGAGTAAGAAAGCAAAACTACACAGTGTAAAGGTGGGATGGAGCGATACTGTATGTAATAGTGATGGTGGTGTACAGAAAGAGGGAGCTGGAGGTGGATGCAACCCTGAAATGGGAGTGAAATAATGATCCTGGCATCCCTGCAGTTCAGGTACACTATAACCTCTGCCTACATGTACACAGCCTCCGTGTGTGTGTGTGTGTGTGTGTGTGTGTGTGCTCACCACGGTTGCAACTGCACCAACAGTGCAGCAGGGGGAAATGGCAATTCCCAGCTGTCAGCCTGACCTGCAGGTTAGCCGCTGTACTTCTGCCTGACCGGCTGTAAAATTAGGAGCAAACAAGGTGCTCTTTAAAAACAAGGGCCAGCATCCAAAGCCGTGTCTCTCTGGGGTGAATAATTCATATTAAAAACATCACTCACAAAAGCACTAAAAATATGCCCAAGGCTCTGAAGAACCAATGATGTGCCAAGCTGAGGGAAGGCTTGTATAAAAATGCACACGTTGTGAAGCAGGAACACTGAATCCTCTCACATGGAGGTGTGTTGATATAAGTAGAAAAAAAGAAAAAAAGAAAAAGATCCTCCTGTTCTAGAAATAAGTGCACACAGTAACAGAGTTGAATTTCCCATGTTGCATTATTTTTTTTATCATTTCAAATTGGATCTACTTTTGATACGTTCTTAACTAAAGCGGGTCACTGAGCTCGGAGTGACTCTATTACTCAATGAGTCACACTAAAATTACCTTTTTTTTTTATTTTTATTTTTTTTACAGCAGCGTGTCTTTTCAATCTCATTTTAAACAGATGCCATGAGCTTTTTTTTTTTTTTGCAGTGCACCCAAGAAAATAAAGCAGCTCTTATTCCCCCTCTGAAGAACATACTCAGAGTAATAGTAGACAGAATGGGAAAACGTTGATCTCACAACAATCCCTCTTTGTCTATAATACAGCTTTACTACTTGCGAATAGATGAGGTTTGAATCAGCAAAATTCAAGAGAACAATCGTATGTATGATAATCGGTTTTTTGGTATAAGTCAGAATATGAATCACGTATAAAAACCTCAACCGTTCATTCTGGTTAGAAGATGTGAGTTAGTGTTGTACTTTAGAAATGCTATATGTAGCTTTCAGTGCCCCAGTGAAATAGGTCAATAGATTTTGTGTGCGTCTAATCTCTGATCAGATGGTGTTCTCATCCCGGGCTATTAATGTGCTGATCCACTAATTGGGAGAGCTTGCTCTCTTAATGCAATGGCCTTCTAAATGTGTCCGTCCCAGTAATTTAATAATGGCCATTTCATGCTACTCTGACTTTTCAAACAGCTTGCTCGGGGCAGCTACAGGGACTGGTTATTGATTGAAACTCCTAGGCCGCCAGGGCTAGGCTGTGGGTGAGAGAGGCTGTTCAGCCTGCTTCCCAGAGTCCAGATGCAACCACAGTCCCCCCCACACACACCCCCCCTCCTCTCCACATGCTACTGATAAACACACAAACATGAAGCATAGGCACACAAAGGAACAAGTGCATACATAAATGTGTTTTATTCTACAGAGATCCTCTACAGCAGGATTGATCAGTGAAGCAGTTTAAATGGAAAGTAAAAGCTTGGGGAGGAAAATGTCATAGACGTCTGAGAGGAAGACATGGGACCTCTTCAACAGCAATCTCCTTCTCCTATATCCATGTGCAGCTCTGTGTATAGTCACTGGGGCCTGGTGCCTGTGTCTGAGGAGTAATGAGGAGAAGGCCGAGGAAGAGAGATAAGAGGAAGAGTGATGGGGGTCAGGCTGCAGCGTCACGGGCAGCCCTCACGGACCTCACACACCACCCTCCTCCCCCTCCGACAGGCTGTCCAGGACACTGTTTGTTTGCGCAAGGTGATAAATAATTTGGCCTGCGCTGACATGGATTAATGTGGCCCTTAGCCCCTTTTCCTCCCTCTGCGTTCGGTCACAGAAATGTTTCGCCCCTCAAACTGGTTCCCCCCTTAATGGCCAAAATGCATGAAATTCTTATCAGCTTTCAAAGCCAGACCCTCCTCACACTGAGAGGCTATCAGGGAACTTAAGGATGCTTTCATATATTTAGAGAAGTGCACTGGACACGTTCCTCTGAGGCATCGAGAACATAGTTTCGTGGCTCCCAGTGTGCATCTCTACTCCAATTAGGAACGCTTCAAATGCTTAATATATATTTTCAACTGCATATGAAACAATTTAAAGAATAATAATAATAAACATAAACAAGACATAAAAACAACACTCAATTTAAAAACCCACACAGGGAATAGTGATTAATGTAATGAACATAAACTGTATTTTATAGTATGCAGCAATTCATAGTAAAAACACAAACTGCAGCTGGAGCAGCTTCCTGCCCTGCAACACACAGTCTGCAACACACAGTCTGCAACACACAGTCTGCAACACACAATGTTAGAGCGTGGTTTAAAATTTGATGACAGTGGCTGGGTGACAGTTGGACTGAGACTCGTGTTGTGAGTGTTAATCATGCTCAGTAATTAGGAATGCATGATATAATTGTCCTGTGCTCTCAGGTCCGTAGTTAAAGGGTTTTTTCATGCAATACATTTGGCTAATTTGGCCTTATTTTTAGAAAGTTCTTGCTTACTTTAATGACAACATCTTCACACTGTAGAAACACCAACACACTCATCTGCTGAATAAACTATTTTACACTACTCAGCAAGTTAAAACGGTGGTTTTCTTGTCTTCTTCCCAGTTGTTTTGTCTTCGGTTGGGTGTTTCTTTTCAAACTACATTATTAGAGGCACTTTAAAATATCTAAGATGTTTCTTGTTTCAATAATTAAACAGTGTACGGCTAAGGGCTCTCGTTATAACCCTTAATGTGCATGCCCTATGGCCTTTATCTTTGATCTTTCATGCTACCCAGTGTGCTTTTGCATAATTTTAACTATAACGAGAAACACTTGAGCTGCCATATCCTTCCTCCCTCGCTCCTGCTCGGTCTCGCTTTTTTATTTTCCTGCATTAAACAGAGAAATGTTTCACTGTTCAATTGTTGCAGATGTTAGATGCAGTGTGCTCATGTATGATGCACAACGGGGGACTGAAACATTGACTCTGCATGTAGATAAATGGTCATATTTGCATATTTGAGTGGCTTAAGTGGAAGGTGTCTGGGTCTGTTATTGAGGACAGTTTGTTTGTGTTTTTGTGTGTGCGTGTGTGTGTGTGTGTGTGTGTGTGTGTGTATTTGTTTTCTTGGGGGTCTCAGCTCAGATCCTGCAGAGCTCCATCATCCTTAGTCCAGGCCCCGGCAGGCATGGGTCACAGCTCCCTGCACCATGAAACACTCTTCACCATAGAGTCTGACTACTATAGCTACAAAGACAGCTCATCCCAACCCACATGTCTCATTTTGGCTCACACACACACACACACACACACACACAGAGAGAGAGAGGGGCATCAACTCAAACATCAGGAGCCAGATGCATAAAACTGCAGGTTCATCATGTAAAAAAAAACTGACTATTGTGATGTTGCACTCATGTGCAGAAGCCGGACCATAAATCACAAATTATTGACATGCTCTTAATCAAGTGCTTGCATTTAAATATCTGTTCCACTTGTCTGCAAACCTGGAAGCGAAAAGACAGCAAAAAAAAAGTGCAGTTTCACTTTACATCTGTGTCACATCGACAAAATCCTGGAAAACGACACCAGACAGAGCAGCAGCTTTTCATGCTGTCATATACTGTCTTTAATACATTCATTCATTACAGATGCATCTGTAAAGCATCAGCAGCAGTCAGTCATATCAAAACAGAGCCACAAAGTGCTTCACAATGACAAGAAGAAAAACACGAGGAAATAAGACGATCAAACGACTGGAAACAATACAGCGGACAACCTTAAAAAAAAAGGATAATAAAAGCCAATTAAAGACATATTTATCATTTTATTTCCTTAATTACCTGATTACATTTGGTTAAAAGCATATCCGCGTTCTTCACACACACACTTTTATATAAACGTGTGTAAATGTCAGTGTGTCCTACTGTAAATACTCATCATCATGTGTGTTAATGTATGCTTGGTGTATATGGTGCTTTTATATTTTAAGGGGAACATCCTGATCTTTTGTACTTTTATGGTAAATGTCAATTATGTTTTGATAAAAGAAGGAAGTGCTTTTATTCTGTAATATCAGGTGCTTGTTTACTGAATCAGTGCCACATGACATCATTGTTGGCTTTCAGGATTAAGAACACTGTAATTACCATTAAGTAGCCCCCATGTCCTCACCTTTTTCCTTTTTTTTTTTCTACCCCTGCCTCTGTCATCTGTGTCTGTATCCCTGCGTCTTTCTTTTTTCCATCTCTCTCAATCTGTATATTGACTATGAACTGGCTGTAGCTCCGAACAGCAGGCCCACACAGACCAAAGCACTAGCAATAGTGGATTAGTCTGTTGAATTATTCAAAGCCGAATTCCCCATTGAAATGTGTAAAAGGTCCCTTGCTGGGTTTAAAAACAGAGAGTACAGTTGGAGCTGACAACAAAAGGTTCAACTTCAAATAAAATCCCGTCCTCATCACTTCATTTGCAATGCAACTTATTCATTTTAACATTGTTCTGACTTTTTTGGGGTTTTTTTTTTCTGTTGTTGACTGGTTTGACACACAAAGCAAAACAATTAACACGACAGGCTGCTTAGAAAAGTCTATTTTTGTTCACTTTCCTCTCGAGTTTCTAACGAGACGCTGATGGTAAAATCCTGTTGCCTTATCGTGTTTCATAGTGTGATGTAACACTGAGCCAATATTTCCTAAATACTTGTTTTGTGTAGACATGTGTTCATTCAGCACAACAAAGCAGGCAGAAAACACCTCGCTGATGTGCTTGAATGGTGAAATGAGGAACTGGGACGATTTGGCTGCAGATTCTTCACTACATACTCCAGCATACACTGTATTATCTGTGTTATTTGTAGTGTCCATCATGATACATATAGTGGACTCATATGATCCCATTTTTTTCTGTGTCCGTGAACTTTCAGCTGTCACATAAAGGCAGAAATATCACTAAAACACATTAGAGTTTTTGATTTGTAAACACCAACATCTAATGAGTCAACATCCTAGTTGTAATTATCAGCAGGAAACTCCTTGCCTGTTTTGATACACTGAAAGAGCAAACGATCATGCATCAGCCAAATTCTGTTGTTCTGGGTAATATAATGCACACATAATTTATATAGTACTATAACTGCATGACCTCTATATATCTGCATAAAATTACCTACACAATGAGCCGTGAATAGTGAATAAACCAAGAACATATAATATATAATATAATAATAATTATTATATGAACACCAGTACCCAAGTGTAAACATCGAACACTTTATCCTCCATTATGAAGCGACAGTGCAGCACCTGCGAACACACATCCTCATAGGAAAACAAAATCCACAAGACCAACAGCATCACATAAGTACAGTGTGACATGCCCTGTACCCCAGAGAGGTGTGTATATGTGGGTACTTCAATGCAAACAGAATGACAAATGCTATGTATGTGTATCAATGCATGTAAAGTAGGTTTCTTTAAAACACCAGCCCAATACCTTACACATTCCTCTCTGTTTCACCTGGTGTACATCAGAGACTGATATAGAATCACATTTTTAGGCAGGTACATAAAGGAAAACTGATCTTAAGTGAGGGCACTTCAGGTGCCTCCTGCATACCTCGGAGACCATGCGGAGGCCCCATGAATGGATCTGCACAATGTGCTCTGACTATATGTTCTATTATGCCCCAAGAATGGCAGACATTGCAAATCATTTGTTAGCTTGAAAATATGTAAAGTGGGTAAATATGGATTTATGTCGAGGAGCGGCCGCACCATCAAAGCATCACACTCTGATGCCAGTGGTGGAGTTCAATAAGCTGGAGAGATGAAAGCTAATGAAAGGCAAACACACACACACACACACACACAAAAAAGGGTGTTGGTGGAGCATAGGAGGAGGTATGGAAGGAGAGAGGGAAGGAAGGAACGGGTGTATGAGTGAGAGAGTGAAGGAGGGTGTGTGTGTGTGTGTGTGTGTGTGTGTGTGTGTGTGTGTGTGTGTGTGTGTGTGTGTGTAAGGAAGGAATACAGACGATGTGAGATGTTGTCTGGTGAGGTCCAATCAAGCCACAGGATATAACAGTAGTCAATAGCAAGAGATGAAAGGGATCTCAGTATGGAGGCTGTGTGGTCTCAGGGAGGACTTTGTGTGCATATTTGAGCCTTTGTGTGTGTGTGAGTGTGTCTGTGTTCATGTTTGTGTGTAGCTAGCTATCAGTGAATGAAGGTCTTGCCAATGTGTGTTGTGCGTCCCTGCCAAGCCGGTCCATGCATTTCTGTGCTGTAGCAGTAAATATGCAGCCAGGAACACATGCCCACTGCCCTCGCTGTTGCGCATTACAGATGCTTCCTGCAGAATCCCGCGGGTCCAGTACACTATGTTCCAATCAAGCCGCCTTAGATCAGACCCACCTACTGTACTGCAGCGACTGTACGGCACGCCGCGACTGTGTTTGCAAATCAGCTAGTCGAGAGGGGACGCAGTGAAAGAACAGACTCGTGAACAATTTGATTAGCATATTGCCATTACAGCTCTGTCTTTATTGAAGGTAACATGCTGTGTAATTGTACACCTTCTTTAGAGACTTCCATCCTGTGTATTAAACCTACTGCACAGCTGATGATATAAGATAAGCCTGGGATATAAAGTAGTTTACTGTTAAGGTTGTGGTGTTTTTGTGAGTGAATAATGCATGTATTTCAGTCATGGCTGAGCTAATGGCATACAGGCACTCATTAGCTTTTTCTGGCTAAGTTTCAAGCTTTGGCCCATAAGCCCTTAAGTGTACATGTCATTACGAGATAAATCCAGCCTCTACTCCGCTGCTGAAAAAGCCCCACACCCTTCTGAAGCATACACACAAAACACACATGCATGTATTCATACAGTAAACGATCTTTCTTTCCGTTTGTCTCTCTCTCGGTTTGTCTTAAAGCTTTGGCCGATCATATTTGGCAAGCCTGTATTTCTCATGCACAAATGAGGTAACTCTCCATACATCATCTTCAGTACGCCTACACCGTAGTAAACTGCTGATTGTGTAGAACGTGTTCTGGGCCATAGGGGAGCAGGGTTAAGACAACACCTGTAGAGAAACAATGGTGGCTTGTTTGAAAAAGAAAAGAAAAAAAAAATACTCATCTTAACTCACTGCTGTAATTTTTCATTGATTCTGATTCTCCTATCGTTGCAAGCTCCGTGTTTTATATTGCATGGCCTTCACTTGGGAGAGCTCTATGGTCATTTTCACACTCCAGTGCTGACCCGTGAGGTGCACTGGCATGGGCTAGGTAATTGCTTTTCACAGAAAAAAGACCGTTTCCAGTGAAAAAAAAAAAAAAAAATGACCACGCATGCGTTTGATTTGGTTTGGTTTGACTCAGTGCTGTGAAATTGATGATGACAATATTATCAAATGGGATATTTTTTTTTCATTACTTTGGTTGCTCTCGTGTTAGTCAACTTGCTTCCCATTTCTGCTCCGTGAAACAGTGCGACTGTTTGAGCGCACGTTTGAGTAGCTTGGTTCAGTTAGCAAATTGACAACTGGGTCTCTGTGAATCATATCACCGGCCCCTAATTGGGGAGATCAGATCATCTATTAATGTTTAACTAATTACCTGACCAGAGGTATTAGTGCTACAGGTTTGCAGGTAAGCTGTGCTGCCCGGGTCACTGCCTGCACACAAGTCTTTCTCTGTACTCATTACAGTAATGAAGTTATTTCTCTTCTCTATCTCATGTCCTGCTCGTCTGGAGCTGGGTGATGGTACTTCTGTGAAATGTCTCTGCTTCTAATAGCTTTTAGTGTGTAAGCTTTTGCTGTCATGCATAATTTAAGTCATTGTGATATAGTGTATTATACTCATTTGGGACACAGTGACTATCTTTCTTTTCTTCCTGACTCAAAAAAATAAAGTACTAAAAACGGTCTTTAACAAACGGTGCGCTGTGTGTATCTGATGTGAGATGTAAAAAAAGCTCTTTTGACTTATTTTACGACGGCGGAAGGCGGATGACGAGGTCGCATTGTAAAAAGGTGGATCATTGACAACAAGGCTCATCAAAGACAGCCACATAATTTACAGACAATGACAGGCCTGTGACATCATTTACGCAGCAGTAACAGTTATTAGACTAAATGTTCATGGCAACACAGATTGCCTATTAACAGAAGAATGGTGTGCTTTATTGTTATGTTGCGGCATGTGTGAGCATTTGTGAGTTTGTTGGCTCAGGGCCAGGGAACCTGTTATTTGGGCTGCCTCTCTCTCTCTCTCTCTCTCTCTCCCTCATCCGCCAGGCATTTGAGAACTGGGGTACTTTTACACATAGTTAAACCCTGAACAGTCCAAAACTCAGCCTGCAGGCGTGCAGGATAACACTGCTGCATCAGGATAGCAGGACTGCCATCTGCTGGTCACACAGGGGCTTGTATGTTGTGCAGAAAGCAGAGAGAAGAGATGGGAAGGAGGAGGGAGGGGGGGGGGGGGGGAGGGGGGGTCTCACTTAACAGAAATTTAAAGTCATCATTGCTGACATATGAGGAGATTGATGTCAGGCACTGAAACCTTCCTGTCAATCAGTGAATCACTCTCTTAGTCAGCTCAGTGTAATTTCAATACGACAAAGTAACAAAGTTTTCTCCACTATCAGAACTGACTGTATCTCTGTGTCTATCTGATGTCTGTCTTTCAACATTTTGTTTTTGTTTTTTTCTTCAGATGTTGATATGTTCAGTAGCACATCTCAGAAATAGAGTCAAAGGATCTAAAAGACCGATCGTGCCAGTCCGTTTACCCGAAAAATAAAATAAATAAAGGTTTCTCCATCGTTCTAAAACAAGAGCGCAGTGCACCCAGAGGTACAAAAGCCTTGAGGCAGAGGCTCGATGTTCCTCTCAGCTGAATATGCAACACTCCTTTTCACATTGTTAAAAACCACTGGAGCAAGAACGAGTCTTTGCCCTCTTCACTACCAACAAAAATGGCATCTTTGCCTCTTTGCTTTTACTCAATCGAGACTAACCAAAGGAAGGGCGGTGACTGAGAGGAGGCAGAGAGAGCAATGGGGAGAAAGAATTGGGTAGAGATGATAGGAGGTGGGTGGAGCGCAGCTCTAGGACCCTCATTTACCCTGTCAGCCCTCCTAGCAGGGGATAGTGTTCAGGATCTATTGATCACAACTCAGTGGAGCAGTAATCCTACAGACTTGATTGATTCCGACTGTTGCCTAGGCCTCACTGCACTGCCCAATCCTCCCTCTATACTTTCTCTGCCTCTGTACTTCTCCTCCCAATCCCTCGTTCCCTCCCCTCCATCTCTCATAAAGCATTGATATGCATGACGGCCAAGGGGCCCCGCGAAGGAGGGATGCAGAGAGGATTGTAGGGACGGGAGTTGGGGCATTAAGTGTGTGTACACTGCAACAGGAAATAACTGGCGAGGCGACGGGTGCTTTGACACAAGACGGGGCCCCGAGGTGTCTACGAGCTACTTGCCTCCCCCCTCTCCCCCTCACACACACACACCCAATCGTGTTGTGTGTCACTAAAAATGATGAGTCGACAACTTTACACTCGCCCTGTGCTGCCTGGTCAGCGTGGGAGAAAAGTTTTTATCTCAAGCAGAGTGAAGAGAGACTGAACGCTGTTTTTCCTGGCATCCTCTCTCTTTCTCTTCTGCGTGCTTGTTTACGGTGAGAAATGTGTTTATAGAAGAAGTTTTCATACGTCATACATTCATACATACATACATACATGTGAGAAGAAAATTAAATGCTGAGTTGTTGTAAAGGACATAAAATCATGTGTGGCAGTTTGCTATCAAAATATATACAGTGATGCAAAATATACTGTATGCTCTAAGTTCACAAGAAAAAGCAAATTTTACTGCCTTTCCGTACACATTACTTACATTTCTGCACCTTGATAACAACACACGTGTGTTTGTTTGTGTGATGGTGGCCACAAGCCTGCCGACAAACATCCCACAAGTGTTTCGGGGACTCTCTGAAGGTTTCTGGGACCACTTTTTAGAGATCCCGACAGCTGCAGAGGGATCTGGCTCAATCCTGTTATTCTCCCTGGCAGTGGCCTGTGCCAGGATGGGGGAGTTGGCTCCGCTGAGCTCTGGGCAGCGATGAGAAGTCATCCTTACACCCCCAAACATACACACAAACACACACAAACACATAAACAGGACACACACATATATATATTGACCTGAACGTCAGACTGAATCGTTGTGGCGTTTTTGAAAATAAAACTTTTAAAGGTTTAATTATTCCAAAGCCAGAATTCATATGTTTTAATTGATGGCTCCATATGCTGTGATGTTGTGTGACATAGTTTATGGATGTAATGACATTTCAATTAAAAAGCCATATGCAATGACATTCTGATGACATTTAAGCGCTTTCTTCTTTTTTTTTAATTCAATGCATCAGTTGGTCTCAACGTCTCAGAGCCTGTAATGTAAAAATGTACCTCTGTCTACCAAACAAGGGATATATCTTAATCTAAAAGAAATATATATATATATACTGCCAAGTTTCCATCGAGCTGTGTATCCCTCCATACGTTGTTTTCAGCTCTTCATATGCAGCAGACAGACAGCTCTGTTCACTGACTTATGCTCCAGTTGGTTTTGGGACCTCATAATATTGACGGCTAGGTTGAGTTACTAAATCTTCAAAATCTTTTTTCCTTCCTTCTTCCTGCATATATACATTTCCCTGTATGGTTTCCTCTGGACACTTCTCTTTCTTCCTCAATCCCACTGTTTTTACTCTCCTCACAACCATCCCGTTTTGTTCGGCCCCTCTTGCAGCCCTCTCAGAGACTCTGGTATTAAGGGGGAATTCCTGAGGGGGATTTTCCTTGCTTTAGACTGTCAGTATGGCCCTTAAAACTGTCTACTGCCAAAGACACTCAGAACCGAGTATACAGGCTAACACATGTTACACAGTATAAGAACAGTACAGTAAATACACTGGTTCAAACAGCCTTGTTTCTATTGATCTGACTATAAGCTTAAGGTTTTCATTATGTCTTTACTTGTTGTCTTCTACGTGAAAATACTTGCAAAATGAAAATTAAAGTAAATGCCTTATTCATGGTTCCCTATGATATACTATTGTAAACATATCATGTCTAGCAGACACTCTACTGTATCAGGAGAGATTTATCTTTCAGTTCTGGCAGAAACAACAATAGTCTGTTGAATTTAAACTGCAAAACTGACAGTAATAGGTAGCCTAGAAGCAGGTGAAGAAATTAAATATTGTTAGGAGGAGTTAAAAGGCAAGTCAGAAGCAGTTTTAAAATGATTTAGAAGTGAATAAAGAAATTATGACACAGAAAAAAATATGAACATCTCATGTTATTCAGTCTGATTTAATTCATCATCAGGTCAGTTTGCCTGTTCAGCCTCACGGAGCAACTAACTGTATACATAATGGTATAAATCTATCAATATGCTGACTTTAGAGGACATAATAGTGCACAGACAGAGACGCACAGCAACAAGTGTTCACTTCTCTCACCGTGACAACGTTGAATCCGCTGTACTGCAGCTGTAACATCCGTGTACACGTTCCTGCTGCATTTACCCTCAAATTCTGAAAATAGCTGAAAAGATTCGTCTTCATCAACAAAATCCACGCTGCCATCTCCTGTCACATCTGACATTTCTGCTTCCGCTGCATCACATCTTAGTTACGTCATTCCATCATGTGAAAAAAAAATACATCATATTATTTATTATTTTACCACTATTCTTAAAACAGGACAGAGAATTGTGGGAGAAATGAATTTTAAAAATGTGAACAACTGCAGATTTTGGCTTGGATCCACGGTTGGTCTATTAACAAAATATTTGCAAATCAATACAGGCTGAGACAAAAAGACAATTTAATGACAGGAGATCCCATGAGGGGGGGGGGGGGGGGGGGGGGGGGGGCAGCTGATTGTTATGGCTAACAGCTGATGGTCACTTGCTAGTAAATGTGCTAACGAGCTGATAGAAGTTTCTACAAAAGAAAAATAGCACTTAAACGTTCCTACAATACAATAGACTGACACTCCACAGATGGATAAGCAACAGTTTCACAATTACTGACAAGCGTCTGTGTGAAAGTGCGGACTGGTCTTCATAACAATGTCTTCTTCTCTTCTTCTCCGCAGATGTAGGCTCTCCTAAGTGCTGATTTATTGGGGTTTGGCATCTGTTCCATTTGCATTGGGGTTAATCTCAACCAGTTAAAGAAGAGAACTCAAATCCCCTGTGACCCGATAAGTAAGGTTTGATATGCAAATGACGTCCCCTCAGTCCCCCACGAATTCAAAATGTTTCTCCTCTTCAAAAAGGAAATTGTTAAGCAAGCAATATATATATTTATTACATATATATAAATATATATGTATGTGTGTATATATATATATATGAAGAAAATGAGGTTGGGATGAGTCTTGCTGGTGTGGTAATTTCTGAAAGGCTGCACGAGGAAAGAAGAAGATTCCTCAGTTCAGTAGTCTCACTCTTTTTGAACAACAAGCGGAGCATTGTGCTTTTTTAATGCTGTCTCAGTGGACTTAATACTTGTTATTTTCTCTCTCACTCTCTCCTTCCACCTCATATTCCCAACGCGCTGTCTGTGCTCTTGCATCTGTAATCACAACGTTACCTCATTGGGGGTGCGGGGGGGGCTTCTTTTGTTGCCTGTGTGTGTGTACGTGCGTGTGTAGGTGCACGCGTGTGGTGGTGTGTGTTCATTTTGCTGGCTGGGGTGGGGGTCTGGGGGGGGGGCTTAGCAGTACACTGGGTTTCAATGGGAGCCCACACCACTGCTCTGCCAGTTCTTATCTCCTCCCATGCAGGAGAGCAGTGGCATCAGGCCGGTGGCTTATTAGAGAGGCAGGGAACGTATCCCAAACACCCCCCTACCCACACACACACACACCCCTCTACACACACACACACATTCACAAAGAGGCACAGAGAGATGCAAGGACCTATGTTTTTATGCAGGGCCCATGAGGAGAAAGTATGTCTAGGCACACAGTGTGTGTTTATCGCTTTTTCTTTTGTGTTGATGATGCAAAAATAAATTGCGATTTGGAGAATGAACAGCAGCAGGAGAAGAAGCCCCACCACTTTATGTCAGCGATGGAAGCACTGTGTTTTGCTTTAGGGTTGTACTTACAGTGATAACGCAGAGAGAAAGAGAAAACGAGACAGAGTAATAAAAAAAATACATTGTTTTTATATTGTTTTTTCTCCGACAGACGAGATGGCATTAAGTGTGATTTTTGCCGTTATTGCCGTCGCTGCGGGGTGAGGTGAAGTATTATTTGGGAGGTAAATGAGTGGAATCTGGACATTACAGTTGTTACTCTGCTCTGCTTTTGGTAATGCCTTCATTACAGAGCTGTGTCTCAGCCATTACGCCTTCGCAGGAGGATAGTAATCACAGAGAGGCCAGCAGGTCGTTTGAAAAGCAAGCATCAAAGGCCCTGAACACAAACATCTACCATTTACCTGCAATCAAACACAATCTTACTTCATCTATTTCTGTTTCACATCTCCACTCACCAAAAGTCATTTCAGAGGCCTTTTTTTATCCCAAACTGTACAGTAGCAACAGGAGATACATTTATTTTATTTCATCACTGAACACTGGCTTGTTTGTGAGACTGTGTGTGTGTGTGTGTGTGTGTGTGTGTGTGTATAAAAAGGCGAGGAGCACATGCACATACGTGGGACATTGAAATGTGTGTATTAATCTTTACATTTGACTTCTTGTGGACGTGTTGCTGTTGGTTGGTGTGTGTGTGTGTGTGTGTGTGTGTCTGCAGTTGTGTGGGAAGATAATATTATGCATTTGCATGCAGTGCTTTAATGTGGGAGAATGTCATTGATTTATAACCATGATGAAAGGTCAGTTCACCTTATTAAACAACACATAGGTGTGCTGCTGCATAGTATCGGATAACCATTAGAATCCAATCTGTCCATTCCTACTGTGACTGGTGGAAGCATTAAGAAAAAAAAAAAAAAAACGCATATAAATCAGCTTTAAATGAGTTTGTTTTAGAACATATACACCAGCGATATCTTGTACGCCTGCCTAAAATTATAGTTTATTAAACTATTCAGACTTCCTGCTTCTGCCCTCTACGTGCAAACTTATTTCTTTGAATTGATTCAACAGCCGGCTTTCTTAGTAGCGTTACGCTGAGTTTTTAAAAGTGTAACTGTGCTCATAGAGACATTTAGACAGTTTATCCACAGACATACTTATTAACCTCTTTATGTTAACACAGCCTTGTAAGACTGGCTTCCTGTGAGTGCAGCCTCTGCATTCGGCCGACATGCAAACCGTTCACTCCCCATCTACCGATCCATCCATTTCTCTCTCTTCATCTCTCCCTGTGTCCTTCTCAGTTATTTTGTCTGATTACGAATTGTTTAAACTAAAGCCCCCCGAGGGCTTTACAAATGCATTCTGGTTTCAAGAGAGCACCATCTCCTCTTCGTTCGCTTTGTTGTCTTTAGGCATTAGCATGTGTGTGTGTGTGTGTGTGTGTGTGTGTGACATTCCCGGGGCCCACTTCTAATCGAGTGAATTGAAACGGGCCTCACATAGCTTCAGATGTGAGGGTAGCTGTGTGGGCGGGAGTGTGTTACCAGCTACAGTAAGTGTGTACAGTGTGATGTGTGTGTGGGAGTGTTTCACTATGTCTTGGCGGCAGGTGTTTGTGTTTTTTTTTTGTTGTTTTTTTAAAGTTAAAAATTGTATATATGTCTGTATTTGCATATATGGTGGTGGTGCATCTGTGGCTTAACTGTGTGTGGCATCCATACATTCTCTTTGTATGTAAAAGCTGCTTTTACTCCCACCTGTAGTGTCCTGACAGGTGTACGCTAAAGCGAGTACAGAATAGACTAATATAAAGGAAAACTATCTAGGCATGCAGTTGGTCCCTTTCAGCGTCAGAAGGCTTCAGAAACACCGAAGCGTGTGCCAGTCACTGCTGGGGTGTGGCCTGGACCGAGAGATGGCGCAGAGTGGATGATGAGATGGGGGGATTCAGTCCACAGCCTGGAGCTGCTCTGGAGAAGAGGAGACACCAGCAGGCCCTGGAGGTGATCCAACAGGCGCTCTCATCCCCTCAACTGTTGCAAAAGGATTGGTGGTTAGTGGGATAATCCAGCGGCGTGGACGCTTCAGATAGCTGCCTCCACATGTGAGGAAGGAAAAGAAAAGAATGGTATACCCGACCAACACAATGAGAGTCTTAGGCAGTCGCTTAAAGAAAAGGCTGAACTCTGCCAAGTTATGTAAACAATTAAAGCACGAGGCCTGCTGCTGAATGTGTTGTGTGTGGGTGACGTTATTTCTGATTGACTGCTTCATGTAGCCTACAAAGCTGTCAGTTCATGCAGATCACCTCTAACCTACATTTCACAAAGACCTATATTCCTTCTTTTTTTTTGTTTCTTTGGTGACTGCTTAGTTCTCTTATTTTGAAAAAATATAGGTTTACAGTTCTTCTGTTAGTATGCAGGGTGATTAGGATTACAGACAGTGATGTTTAAACCAATTTCTATTATTATTTTCACATTTTCTTCACCCAGCTTGAGAAAAATATGTTTAAATGTTGCTTTTAAAGCTAAGATAAGCAATATATATCTAAATAAACACTGAATGAAAGGACTCCCTGCAGTTCCTACTGAATATTTTAATTAATTCGAACACCTATAATCCATCATGCAATGCCAGATTAAATTATGAATCTTATAAATGAATCTTAAAATCTGTTTTAGAGGTTGCTAACACATTAGAAATATGGACTTGATAAGCAGATCAAGCTTGTTATTATGACTTTGTTTTAGAGTCTGTCTGACCCTTATCAGTCAAAACTATTTCAGCTTTAATAAACCATATAAAACCTTTTCACATGTGTTGTCCTTGGCTCATTGATTTCTCATCTCTTTGTTTATCCCTATACCCTGGTCACAGAGTTTGTTTGATGCCATTTTCTGTTCAAGGGCACCACTAGATAATGCTCTGCACCCTGTACGCAGCAGATGGGAAAGATCCAGGGTGGCACCACGCCCGTTTCCACCGGGGTCATCCCGACCATTAGACCATCAACATCAGGTGACTGCTGATGGGAAATCTTCACCAAGTGCTCAAGGAATGCAAGAATGAGCCAAAACGCTGCAGCATGTGCCAGCGCACGGAAAAACTGGCAACATTAGATAAAAAATATTATGTTTTGAGATGAAATATTTGACATATACAAAGTCCCATAGATGAAATATGTGGCTTTGCATTTTAAAACTACCACGTGTGTTTCCAGGTAAGAAATCAGAGCTAATGAAGTAGAATATTTTTGGCAGCAAAGATGTTTTCCATAGCGGACATTTGGATGTATCCTACCAGGAGAAACACAGGTGTGACTAATAACATTAATAATGATGGCATCATTCCAGTCCAGCATGCACAATATCAAGACACTGGCCCGATGTAATGGAGTCATAATCAGTGTTATTAGTTACACCTGTGTTTGACAGGTAAAAACGCATTACACCGGGCAACGTATCACAAAGAAAGGTATCGCCCCATAAACATTTTTCAACTAAATCTGAACCTGACTTATAATTATCCCCAATATTATTCTATAATTGCATAGAATCAACAGTGATATTACCCCAATTATTGCTGCCCCATTACAATATTAACTCTACAGTTGTTTTTTTCTTTAATAATTGTTCAAAATGACGCAGAACCACATGTATATGTTCACTTACAATGATCCTCAGTGTTAACTACAGTCCTGCTCAGGTTGCAGCCAATCAGTTAAATAAGTCTGCTTAAAAAGGCGTTTCTGTCGACTACGGCGCGCTATATTGCTTTCATACGTCATTTACAGCTCAGTTGCACATGTTTCCACAAAATATGTATGTCCTAAATAGATATGCCAATTACCCTAATGGAAACCAGGAAGCATGACCACTTCAATTAGCGAGCCTGTTCCTGTTTCATTCTCCCTGCAACACCTCGCAGAGTTTAGTGATGAAACACGATGTATTTGTGGCGGTTATATGTTGCCTGTTGAAATTGCTCCTTTCTCCTCGAACTGATCTGACACTACGGCAGGATGATGTTGCCGACAACACATCAGATTACAACATGCACAGTTTTATCTGTGTGCGTCTCAAACATGTCGGTGCTGGTGTGTAATAGGAGTCAACACCATGTGTGAAGCAGTGTAGCCGCCAGGACTCTGCATTAGTAAAAGGTCACAGTCTGGTGACTCTATATGTAGTGTATCCAAGTTTCTGTTGTTGAGTAATTGTGTGCTTGTGAGATGTGTTCACACAGATACAAACACACACACACACACACACACACACACACTAATAAGGACATCTGTAGCGTTTCTATACATGTTCATTAATTCTTCAGCAGCCAAATTTAACACCACAAGGTGGAATATGGCTGCAATTTAAAAACTGCATCCGTATAAGACAAATGTGCATTATTAGTTTCAGACGTTCAGCAGCAGGGTGGTCTGCTAGTATCTTTCTTTCCTCCCTCTTTTTCTCACAATCTCCTCGTCCTTGTAGTGTAATTTAGAGGATTGTTAGTGAAGAGGCTTCTGCACCTATTTCACTTTCACTAAACATATTTCTATATTTTTTCTTTTACTCTGGGTATATAGTAAATATGGGCAGGATCATGAGCTGAGCTAAACTGAAATCAGCTGCTCTTTGCTTAATTTTGGAGGTTGTGTTTTTCATAAAGAAGCTAGATTTGGCTCCCTGCCCGTTTCCATTCTCCTCTTTCAGTGAGTCGACGGGCTATTATGACTGTCAGTCATTTTCAAACATAAAGGGGCTCATTTGAAAAGCCTCAATGCAAATCTCATATCTTACATGAAACAGTCTTGATTTATTTTCCCTGAGCTTTTCTTCCTAAGTCTTCAAACAACCTCCCATCGCACTCCCCGTACCCCCACCACAAAAACACCACCTCCTCCTCCTCCTCCACCCTCCTGGCTGGAATCAAGCCTTTCAACATTCAGTCAAAAGAAATGGGGAAATGCTCTGTGGACGGTTGCCACGGTCCTCCAGCACCTAACATGCACACAACCCCCCCCTTCTTCCGCACCCACCTACCCTTTTCCTTTTCCTCCAGTCGATATCTGCCCACAGCAGGTGCTGAGCCGAGCCCAAAGATAGCAGCGATATTGAAAAAGGAAAAGTATTGGGAACTTAATTCATACTCTGCTCACATAACTGTCATCCGTCTTATTCTGGAAAAAGCTGGATGACACATCTTATTATCAGCAGCTGTTGTGTCTGTGTTTGTGGATACCTATTTCTCTTTTCTGTGGATGTCTGAAAGATCTAAAGGTGGTGTAGTCGTCCCATAATCTACTCTACAATCAGCGAGACTAAATAAACAGATCCAGTTTGTACATGTCTGTGCACGAAGTCCAGTTCTTCACCTTTGCTTGTAATTCTTTCCCCCTACTGGCACAGAATAGCCTGCTCAGTGGTATGACTGTGTGCTGGGTTGATGACTTGTGCTAACACGCTGACTGAAACTGCCATCACAAGGAAGTGCGGATGTTTTGCATCCTGCAGGATGGCAACGGAGGACACACACACCGCATCAGTGCCAGACTGCCTCGTCTGGGAGTCACCAGTGGGGCAGCTGTGACCTTGCAAACAGAAGCTCAGAGTCGGTGCCAAAAACCTCACCCTCCTTCCCCGCGGTGAGGTCCAGTGTGCCAGCAACGCCAGGTGCCCCATCCAGAAGTGTTTGTGGAGGCCAGGATGGAGCCGTGGGCTGCCATCTTGGGGCTGTTTTACATTAGAATTGAGAGCACAGGAAAGACAATATTGACTGATTTTCTGGTTGGTGGTTCAGTGATTTGCAGATTTTTCTGTAGACGTCTGTTGACTCAATAATACCTCTGACACATGCTTTTTGGCACAAATAATAAAGAGTGCATATTAGACATTCTGTTGTGATATTCAAATATGTGAAAAGCAGATGTATTTACTTCCTGTTAATCCATTTTATGTGTATCCATCCTCCACCGATCCATATTTGGGTCAATTATCCATCTCATTAGTTTGGGTCGTGGTTTGTCCAGTTATCAACTTTTACAAATTTTACTAAATCAAAAACTTTAAATCAAATTCATAGTTTTTTGGGTTTTTTTTTTTCTTTTTACAAGCCAATTCTGCAGTGGCAGAATGATACTCATTTGGATCTTATATCCCACAGCTTCAGCCTTGAGATCTCCATAATCACCAAACCTCCCACTGTGAAAAGATTATCAAAGAACGCATGTAGCAAGTCATCTCTCACCACAGAGTCCTCGAGGCTAAGAGGGAAAACATGCATACATCAAGTAAAACATTGCTGAACACAATTAGCTACCTTATCCCAGTGGTCACTGGAACCTTAAAATCAATAGCTACATTAGTAAAACAACAGAGAACACACAGCAGCAGTGCCTCAATACATGCTTATGGAAAAAAAAGGGGGATTTTAGCATCTTCGCTTGTATTTAAAATAAAGTTACTGTTGCTGTAAAGGAAAGCTGCAGATATTGGCACTGTGGATCCACAGCTGCTCTATTTGAGGAGATTTTCTCCAGACAAGGAGGCAAACACGGTCCCCAAGCTGCAATTGTGGTTTCAGAGTTAATGCAATGCAATAAAATGTTTGTTTAAAAAAATGTTTGCAGCGTCGACTTCATAAGTGCTCACTGTTTATAACATGATTTATGCAGCTAGTCAGCTTTGCCCCCTTTTTGCATAATGTTACAGTTAGCTTCGGTTAAATGCCGTGCGAGGGAATGTGAGGAGACGTATAAGGGTTGATAAAAAAAAAACGCCGAGTGATCTTCAAGACTTTTCGCTCTGTTTTCAATTTCCCTTACCCACATTCTCCCACATGAAATAGAGTAACCTTCACTGCTTATATAACCTTCTGAATTTGATTACCATATTAACGTCTTTAACAGCATGAAGCTAATTTGTGAGCTATGGATGTCTTTGGAGAAGGTCACAGTAATGAAGTGTACACCAGAAACATGATTTCAGCTTCACTTATTAAACATTTGCTAATTGTTTATATTTGCGTGATTAGAAATTTTAATAAGAAAAGAAAAGCTCTGGACATAATGTGCTTTTTAGCTGTGACTGTTGTCTCTTCTTCCCGCCGACCAACCCACCCCTTCTTCCTCCCACTGGTGTTTCTAATTATCTCCTTTGACACAAGATACTCTGACAATTTCACCTTGTTATATTTAAGAGATGGTTGGATGGTGGGACCATATTTTCTGCCTGCTAATTGTCTGGCTTACAGCCTGAACAGGAGACGCCTGTACTGAGGTAATCTTGAAAAAAACCAGCACAAATCTTTTATTTTTAGTTGGCCTTTTTTTTTTTACAGAACGTGGACATTTGTCAGGATAAATTAGTTCTAATGATCCAACAGTCCTGCAAAATGACCCAAAAGTTATATCTACACCTGAAACAAGCTGCAGGAAGGCTAATAAAAGAGCAACTGACTGTAATTCAGATGGATGCTCATATATAAGTACTGAATTTCTATATGCCTTGATTCAAATGCATTTAATATTTATCTCTAAATATTTACACATGGCTGATGGCAAACAGTAATAAAGTGTTTTCAGTGTTTCTGCATGCACGCTGATGTTGATATATTAACAAAGTACAATTAACAAAGTTAATTTAACAAGCTGGAGAAAAAAAAAATGTCAGTGCACACAAAAAGAGATGATGCAATCAAACAATTTCCACAAGAGGCAGGAAATGCAGACTAATTAATTCAGACTAATTATGGAGTCTTCACTCACTGTTGTTGGTAACAGTAAAAAAAAAAAAAAAAAAGGAAAGAGAATCATGTCCTACAGAGTGCATGTGCGCTCATTTGTTAAACAGATAAATAATGAAGAGACAAGACCATGAAGTCATAAAAATGACGCAAGAGTAGAGTCAGAAGAGACAAAAAAAAAAAGAGGATGTCCTTAAAGAGAGTGTCTTCTTATACGTCTTCAAAAGGAAACCCCACCATGTCTTGGTGAAGCCACCTGCACACAGAGGGCAGCCTGCCACTGTTTCAATGGGCGCTGCATGCACACCCCAGCGGGCTTCCAGATAGCGGCTAAAGAGCTTATTTCCCAAATCTCTTTATCCTTTCTAGAACTGTGAGACGTTGACAGAAAGTCAGTTAACTCTAGCCAGTGGCAGCTGCATGGGTTTTGCATAATTAATTATTTATACGGAGCCAGACATAGTAATTACCATCCAGATGAATATGATATTCTAATCAGGCAGGCTTTAATTTTAATTGCCCTCCAGCATCTAACTGTCAGTGCTGGCCTGACTTGATAAAGTGGAGAGTCTCTAAACACCATTAGACATCTGCTCTGAGAGCATTGCCTCCACTACCCACCAGCCCCACCATCCGCCATAAAAATCAATACAGGGCCGGGGTGTGTGCGTGCGTGTGATCTTGCTCATTTTTCTATGGAAAGCCATTTTTCGTCAATGACAAAACCAGAGCAGAGCTTTAAGCTATGGAGCCCCCGCTCTGATGATGGATGAGGCCTCTAGGATTTTGTGTTTCTTTTTCTTTCTTTTTCTTTCTTTATTTAAGTATTTGGAGTCTCATCTCAATATACTGTAGGAGAGACCTTTTATTTTAGAGCTTCGTATTGGAAGGATAAAAAAAAAAGTGATTTACAGTATTTGTTTCTAGGAAAGTTCATCACTACATACAGTTTTCCTGCAATAGAGACGGAAACATTTAGTTTTATGATCCGTATCATCATTTTTAATTTGATCAGGGGATGAATGTGGTTGCATGTGTGGTTGCAGTAAACGTGTGAGGAAGAGGAGGAGCTATATGATGATGTACACTTGTCTCCACGTCTGCTGATGCCCAGCTCTTTGAGACCCTCTTGACAGATCTCAGTGCAGCAGGCACCATAATCCCAACAGCTGTTACCATGGCAAGATTTTTTTTTTTTCCAACAGAAAAATATTATCACCTATTTCACACAGGTCTTACAGTTTAAGCCTGGGCCAGCTGTAGGGATTGAATTGCATACCCTAATTGCTAAATGCCGAAATATGAATTTTAATACGATTAAATGTTACTATTAAAAGCCTTTGCTGTATATCAGTGACTAACAGCACATGCTTAACATCTTAAACCTGTGACATAAATATATTTGCAGGCATGCATTTCAATGCCAGGTGGGTTTTTTTTTTTTTTATGCATCTTTCGTATCAGTTATACTAAAAAGAGAAACATTAGCAGGCTACATGCAGTAAATGGGAAACGATTCTCTTTTAGACTACATGCTATGCTGCTTCCTGCGTATGCCTTGTGCGAGTTAAGCCTGCACCTGCAGTGTTACACGGAGATGAACTGTGTGGAAATGAAAACACTTAAACTTCCTTGACACAATCTGGAAAGGCGAGGAAACATATGGAGTCCACAGTTATTATGGTTCTGCACCTCAAGTGAGAAGATGGATGGCTTCACAGATGTGCCTGACAGACCCAGCGGTCTCCACCAGTTTGCCACATTTCCCAAAGCACTAAATGAAAATGAGACATGTTAACTTATATTACGTGTGATAACTGATTTTATCCCCCTTTTTTAACTATGTTTTTATTTAAACTTTTTCGGCCTAACTGTTTCATAGTTTTCAACTTACTGGCTTCAATCAGCAAGAGACAGGACCTGCAAGAGTATCTGAGTCCTTCAGAAACCCTCCCATTGTTTCTCATCATCATTGTGCATTCACAGAGTGGAGCAATATTCCTTTATGCTGCTTGGTTGAAGGTTTTTTGATCTCCACACATCGCGACTGAGGTGAGGGGAAGTAAGGTCTTCAGCTGTCTATGGCTCCTCATGCCCAAAGTTTGAATTTCATTAAAGACACTTTGTGCTCCCTCGGCTACCAGGAACAAAGCGTGAGCTGGACTCAATGGTAATCCTGCCTGCGAGGCGCCGGTGTCAAAGGTCACTCGTCGCCAGCAGATGAATCCTGTGGTTGGGGTGGCGGAGGCTATGATGGAGAGGGGAAGAAGACAGAGGAGCTCTTTTTCTCAGGTTATCCAGGGAGAATCTAATGAGGAGGTTTGGAGGAGAGAGAAGCTGCCGCTGCTGCTTGGGTGGAGGCAAGAAGCGAGCTGCGGGAAAACTTCAATACAAAAAAAAGCAACAGCGAGGAGGACGAGGTGGAGAGGAAGAACACTCTAATGCGTAACATGAAAAGAAAGCGAGCGAGACATAAGGCACAATCAGAGGTTGCATTCTGCGGTGTTGTGTGAGAGCCACTTACTGCCTGAGGACAAGCCCAAGGCTAATAAAGCTGAAAGTAGGTAGATGCTCTGACCTTGCTTTGGAAAGCAAAGCCCTAATAAGGACACAGTCTAAAGAGTGAAAAAACTTTGCTGTTTCTCTCCAGAGCAAACACTCTCTCCATCCCGATTTCATACACGCCGCTTTCATTATAGCACAGAAAGGATGGGGAACCTATAGGCACCCTAATGAAGGGGATCGGATACATTAAAAGGACGGATTAGACAGTGTCTGACATGGAAACTGACTTTGAACATATTCGCAGTGCGTGATTAGTAATAGACTGTGAAATTTCTAACTCAATTATAAGAGGCTTTCATAGTAATAGGATTTTTTAGAATGTGAGAGCATCAGTAATTTTTGTTTCATCTGTCAAACACTGCTTTGGAGCATGTTACACTTAGTTATATGGTTGAAAAAGAAAAAAAAATGAATGTGTAATGTTTAAGAGGGTTTCATGACTTTTACTCTAAAACTTAAACACTGATATGTGTTTTTTTAAACAGCTAAAACGCTACAAAAGTTTTTCCGATCCACAAGTTTTTGAGTTTTGGATTCAAAAGATGAGATGTAGACATAAAAGTATTGTGTAACTATGTAGGATAGTGACTTAAAGGTTTTCTATTCTTATAAGTAGAGTCAGTGAAGTTCATCCAAAGACACCATTTCATTAAATTAATAATTATCTTTCCAATTGACTGAAAACTAAAACGTCTTATTTATGGAAAAGTAAGAAAAAAAAAAAAAAATTGAATAAATTGCATCCACATGTGGAAAATCTTGATAATGCCAAGAAAGAAAATGAACCAAATCAGGGAATATCCATTAATCCGTCATACAGTGATGAGCCAAAATTGTTTGATTTCATATTTCCGATGTGACTTCTTCCCATTTTGCTTGATCCTCTTCAGTCATCTGTGGAAGGAAAAGCTTTTCTCTACGCTGTATTGGTTCTTCACAGCAGAAGGTGGATGATAAGGTACTGTAGAAGTGCTTGCATCAGAGCTGGCTGCACTAAGAAACTTTGACAAGTAGGCAATGTGAGTCCTCCCTGGGTATGTGTGTTTTTTTTCTACTCAGACTCAGTCAGTCATAGCACTTTTTGGACCCCTGGAGATAAAAAAGAACTTCCACCCTGCTCTAATACTGTCGATAATTTGTGCCATGATGTTTTTATAACGAGGAAAGGGATTAGGGTTCGTTTAAGCTTTCCTTCATGAATTTAAGATTAACAACAGGTACTGTCTGCACAACCAATTTAAGGGAGGAGAGATTCTGAACCTTACAAATAGATCTAACGGTATCTCAGAGTCCAATATTGAAGTGTTATCAGAAGGACAGAGACAGAGGGGGATGGAGAAAGCATCAGTCAGGCAAGTGACCACTAGGCTGTTCATGCAAGTGAATCCAGTAGTATAACCATTACATGCGTGTCAGAGTTTGTTTCTCCAAGACCTTTAACACAGCCTACTGAACATGCCAGAGCAAATCCCTGCGAATTGGCCCAGCGCTCCGACATTAATCTGAGGCACGGGTGACCATCCACAGTCTAAATTGAGCCCTCAGAGACCATTCACCCAGAGAGAAAGCATTGTGAGGCGAGCTGCATAGACAAGGAAGGTACAGTGTGCCCACAGTCCAACAGCTTGTGCTGCTGGAGATGAGATAAGGGATATCAGCTGCCCGGCTCCGCTGAGAGGAAGTGCTGCATTTTGATGCTAAGAGCAGCCGCAGCCGCTGCAGACAAGCGAAAAGAGACCTGAATAAAAGCTCAGGCAGGCATCAAAGGCCATTCTGAAGCCATTATCAGGAGAAAAAGAGATGCATGACACTGATGCAAAACAACAAAAAAACAGCCATTGTCTGTGTTGTACGTAGAGTACGTTTATCACTCTTTAGTTATTTCTGTTGGACTCACTGTAAGTGGATTTTCCTGCATTGTGTTAAACGGCGGCTCTGCTTTGTTCCGATTCACCTAACAGGTTATAAATCATTTGATTGACTGTACCTCATAGTTAAAAACATAACTCATTTCTCTGCAGTAGTTAACATTATTGTTTCGACCTCAGTAACTTTCTTTATTTGCTGCTGTTGCTTTCAGAGGAACCAGTGATTGCTAATCATTTTCATTTGCATATGAAGATAAGTCTAATATGGTTGCTGGCTAATCCCCTCCCTCTAAGTGCTGGATAACAGACCATTTTTAGCTTTTAATCCATTAATGAAATTTGTTTGCTCATTGACTTGAATCATCACCATAATTATAGGGATGAATTTATCATTTCTAGCTATTTGAAATGATGGGTATTGTATGTGGCATTTGCATATATGAATTAATGACAGTGATGTGTCATTAATTGATATGATTTTTCATAGTCATTACGATGCAAAACACATCCTCGAGCGTACCTTAAATGAGACAATAAAGAGTTAAGGTGAAAGTTTCAACAATGTAAGAGTCCAGCTAAGATTTGCACGCACATTTTACATCATTTTTACATTCATGCGACATAGAATATTTCATATTGCAAGCATTTTTAAGAACTTCTACTGTATTTTCAGTGATTTGCATGTAATGTAAAAGGGAGAGCTATCTCATAATTTATGTATATGACCCATTACTCTGACATGAATGCATCTCAAACACTTACGGAGGAGAGGCGAAGGTGCATGAGTGTAACCATTCAGAATTACAGTGCCCAGACCTTCACCTGACAACCTTAAATGCATGCAATTTTACTGGTCAGCACTTTGAAATCATTAACCATTGTTTAGTGTCTAATGCACATATTAATTATGCATGCTGGTTAAGATGTACATAGCCTGCTACAGCCCTTTAAATCTCTTCCATCATATTTTTAGCTACTGTCATTGATTGTTTTCTGCATTTTACCATTACATTTGCCAATGTAACATTTTGGACACTTGCGTATTTGTTTGTTACAGTACACCGTCCCCCTGTGTCTTGATTTAGACAAAGAAAGCAGTCGCTGTGTGATTCAGAAAGAGCTTTTAGCTCATGTTTTTTTAGTTGTGGATGCTGGAGGTTTATGAAGAAGGTTGCCTAGTAGCTGTGGATCACAAACGCAGAAGTAGTCATTGCACACAAACCACTGTCAGTTCTCATCACTCCCAAAGACCCCGAGGGCTGGGGTGTGCATGTGAGTGAGGTGCTTACTTTGTGTTCCTCAGTCCTGATAGCCACCCTTGAGGCACCTTTCATCCGGAGATGTGTTCTCTGCTATTTTCAGCCCTTCTATATGTGAGCGCTGGAACCATCAAGAAGCACTAGATTGGAAAACCTGAGAGTGGCATCAAATAAATCTACGGTTCCACAAGCATCCACCCCACCTCCACCTATTACAGAGCTCCAACTGACCAGCCAGCACAGCATCTAGTTAATAAATAGTTTCCACTGTGATCACTCCCTGGGAAAGAGGCAGGAAAAACAAAACATCTCATCTCGTTTCCACGGTCTGCATTTAGATTTTTTATGTCAAAACCACATGGGGAAAAAGAAAATGCTGCATACCTGATGAGAGCAAACTACTGTATGCTGCTTGATTCTTTTAAAATTATTGTTTTTTTGTTTGTTGTTGTTGTTTTTTGGAGGAGGGGGGGCAGACTAAAGGATATTATTTCCATACCAGAAATTCAAATGTACAGGCCATGTTCACTGAATCTCTTTATGCAGTCATCAGTGATTTTGTTTCTTCCTTTCTTTTCTTCCATCATTCATCCGCTGGGATGATAATCCTGCTGAATGATTAACATCCTGAGTCCCTCTGTGTGAGTGGGACAAGTTCAGAATCCTTGAACCTGAAATGCAAAGCTATCAGGTGTTGCTAATGTGTTTCCAATTTCCTCCCATCCTCTTAATGCAACCCGCTGAAAAACGGCATCAATATTACAGCGAGCGGCGCTTTTCGCCACAATGCTGCCTGTAAGCGTACAAGACAGCTTTCACATCTGATTACGACCCCTCATAAACAGCGGCTGGCGCATCTCTCTAACTCCTGCCCCTAAACATCGCTTAGGGCTACAGAGGCGTTCATATGGCCCCAATCTCTCCATGTCAGAGTGGCAGGAGGGTAATCGCTGGTGACAGAGCTGCCTGTCTGAGTAGCTTTCTCAGCCATGTGTATGCATTTTTGTGTGTGTGTGTGTTGCCTGTCTGAGTGGCCACTGTGGCAGATGTGGATATTTCTCCACCTCCACAATAGGCCTCAGGTCTATTGCCTCTCCTCCACGCCTTCCTCTTCATCACTGCATGACCCCCTGCCATTCACCTGGGAGTGTGAGGAGTGATGATGAGCTTCTTGTCCCAAGGCTGCCTGCGGGGATCCTGGGATACTGTGACGGTGTCACGCAACCCATCTAGACTTCTGGGAGAATCCGCCACTGACATGCAGACAAAGCAGCAGCCAGGATCTTTGTTACATGTGGGTGTGCGTCTGTGCATCAATGTGCCTGTTTGTGTGTTTGTAACGATATATGAAATATGAATAGCGGAGGTGGCCGGTGTCACAGGGGAGAGCACTGTTCACACATGCACATTGTCCAACACACTGGCATATAGGATAGCACCTCGAGGATACAAATGTTTATCCATTCGTGCTCCTCTATTGCAGCCAATCTTACCGCTGCACACACGCTGGGGACTGACATTGACAATTCTTAATAACTGAACCTAGAACAAAGCAAATCCCCTGTTCATCAGTGTCTTTACTCGTCCTACTACTGAATATGAATTTATTAAAGGAATATACATAAAAAAACAGTAAAAAGTTAAGGTAAACTTTAATAACAAATCTCTCTATTTCATTTTTTTCTTTACATCCGTCAAACTATCAGCTCCATGTCTCTCAGTGCTGCTGATGCTGTAACTAAAAGGATACAGTTTGAATTTCAGCGCTGCCTTCCTCCTCATCTGCATAACAATGGCAGGATTCAACGAGCACATGTGTGACCACGTCTGACAGTCGAAACAGAGCAAGAAAAAAACAAAACAAAACAGATGGACAGAAAGAGAGCGTGTGTCTGTGTAGGGGGATGGGATGGGATGGTAAGATGTCCATTATTTTGCTCGCTCAATTTATTCTCATCTTGTATGACAACTGCCAGGTTTACATACAATCCAAATTTCAAACACCAAGCTACCACATAGCCTCGGGCAAACACGCTTAAATCCCCTCCGCGCACTGTCTAACTCAAATAGTTAACGTCGAAAACATTGAGACAGTCGTACAAACTTTTCCCCAATTTTTATATGCTGTTGTCATACTCCTGTCACACTCTTTAGACAGATGAATGAAATATTAATCCTCCCACTACCTCCACTAACACCCCCCTCTCACCACTGCCATGACTCCTATATTTCCTTCCTTGGCTCTGGTTCAACTGAGCTGTCAGACCAAGGCCTCATCTTAGCCCAGTCCGTTGACATCAAGCCGGTGTGAAGCATTTGTGCATGGCATCTGCCAACCGACGATGGCCTGTCAGGCTCCTCTTTCTGTCTGTCAGTGAGTAATTGGCACACATACAGTACGAGCAGACATATGCAGGTGGCTGTCTACGCTCCGTGGTACCTTCCCTTCCCACCTCAGGACCCCCAAGGGGCCCGTTTAAGCAGTGGTCCTGTGGCGGCAGCCTGCTTGTGTATATATTATGGGCAATATCCTGCACTCCTTCACAAACTTTAAGTGCCAAAACACATACAAACATAATCGGCCGTCTGGAGTTGTGGCGTAATGGCATGCATTCATTTGAGGGATTGAAAAGTTTTCCTCCTGCATGGAAAATGATATTTTGTGTTTGTTTATTTAACAGATGGCATTTGTTCTCTGCCTTACTAACCCTGTACCTCCTGCAGTATGCCAGACTTAAAATTCAACAGCATATGTGGTACAGCAGGGGTGTTAGTCACGGTGCAATAGCCAAATCCCAAACAGGTTGTAAATGCAGGTCTGCCTTTCTAGTCCCTCTGTCTACATCCCCATCGTCCTGCTAAAAACCTGAGTTCCCAGTGTTCAGAGATTTGCTAGAGGCTGCTCTGAGGGCTGCTTACCTGTCAGACATGAGGCAGAGTTAGTCACTGTAACACAGGGATTGTCCAATAAAATGTCCAAGAATGTTAGACACCATTCAGGTTAAAGCTCTTCTTTGACTCGTGACACCATGATACCTGGTATCACCCAACCAGCTCTTTATTAAAAAACACATGCATGACCTGTATACACGTATGGATAAACATGAAATTGCTAACTGGATTTTTGTTGGATTTGTGCACTATCACTACCGTCATCTCTGTGCTTTCAACTAATCACTCACAATCAAGTGAACACACATAACTTAAGTGAATCTGTATCACTTTATCTTGTGTATATTTGGCTAAAACATCCCCCTCGATAATCATAATCTGTCATTATAGTCTCCACTAACACTGTTACGCCAAGAAAGTCCACATCTCCACTAAATCCATCGTCACCAAACTCAAACCTCCACGATCAACTGCTTCGCCAAAACTAAATTATGGATGCAAGCCAACTTTCTCAAACTAAACTCTTCCATTTGATTCAGCTCCTCGTCTATGTGCTCCGGTTTAAATGAGTACAGGTAGCCGTCAGAGTGAAACGGCTTGCAGCATTAACAACATAATAGTCAACAGGATAATTACCCGTTGCACATGTTAAGGTTTCCTCAAATACTGTATACTGTGACTTTAGAGAAAGTCAGCTTCATGCATGTAAACTAGCATGTGCGGATGAATATGCATGGTGGATACGTTAGCCAGCGAGTGCCCTTGGATGTAATTTGTCATAACGGCTGCTACAGGCGTCTAGTTTCTGTTTACGTTCAGCTTTTGAAATGATTAATGTAGAAACCACGTGTATTCAGAAAGCTGTTTGAGGCAGTTTGGTGCAAATCTTCATTTCCCTGAATCTCTAAAACTTTGCTATTGGGCGCAAAAGTTAGTGTAACCCAGGTCCCATGTAGTTAAAATAAAGCTAAAGTGGTTAATACTATGAGACTGGGCCTGGGCTCGTTGTAGGAAAATACAACAGTTTTATGTTACTTTTAGAATCTATACCTCTAATAATGTTTACTACTTTTGAAATAATGACCACCACAACTGTACTTTAACTGCAAAAATAATCCTTTAACAGGTATTTATTAATATAGACAGAACAATAGCTAAATGATTTCAAAGAATAAAATAAAATAAATGTAATGCACAATTCACAAAGTTATTAAAGATTTTCAAAATAAACACTTTTCCTTTAACTTAAAATAAAACCTTTTTTATACTCTTTAAGTTACCTTCAAACCATATTCTTTATTTCAAAACAATGCAAACTCAATATTTTACCTGTGGGCCCACACACATTCAGATGAAACACACTTAAAATAGCTTTTACCCGTTGCAGGCCTGTTAATTGAAGCTTGTGTGCGGTGGGGCCTAAAAACTGTAATGGCCGCTTCACTCAAAGCTGAGCACCAAATAAAAGCATATGCATGTGTATGTTAGTACTCACGAATCCAGGGTTAGTTAGTGGGGCAGAATGTGTACTAATGAAAATGGCGGGTGAGGTATCCGGTCACACACGAGGCAATGGCGAAGTCAAAAGAAAAGGTACAGCAGCAGCAAGGCTCGGCCCGACGCATCCAAACGCTGAATAGCACGACAGTATAGCACAGTACAGTACAGCACAGTACAGGACAGTACAGTACAGCAGGGTCATCTGTTGGAAATCCGTCTCTCTCTCCAACGTCCGTCTCCTTAAAGCATAATATCTGAGTTGAGCTACAATATCCAATGCCATTTCATGTCGAATTAGCTACGATATGCAGGCACATTAGCACTGAATGCTACCGCTAGTTAGCATGTCGCTAAACGCATTACATTCAGTCTCTATTCACTATAACAGTTCGATATAGCACACAATACAGGCATACACATTATATTCACCTCTTGCAGGTCACACAGAAGTTTATATCAGGACCACGAGTAGTCGACCTCTAGGATTAAACTTAAGTGCTTCCCACACGAACGATGCCTCCTCTCTTTTCCAAGTGCGTACTACTCTCCACACTAACCTGTGCCACTAGTCCCGCCCCTTACACGCGACTCCAATTGGCTCGTGAGATCCCAAATAACCAAAGATATAACAGGAATGAAATGATTGACATAAGTGACAGGTTAGGTTACACAAACACGGCTTCTTATTCTCTTTTCTCTGATCAGATATTTTACAATCAAAATGAACTTAAAGACCTTTATATGAATGTATCTTTTAACTGTAAATGTATTTATGCTTTTTAACTAACACACATTTTAAACCATTCTTAACTATTATGAACTCTATTTATGAACTTTTTAATACAACCTATTAATATACTGTTACTTTTTATGCTCTGTACCTTATGACTTTTTGTACAGGGCTACATTAGCATGATCCGTAATGTCACGATAGCAACATTACTGACTCCGTCCTTCTCTCCACTCAGAGACGTCCATAAGCCCCCATCCAAACTCAACCACCACTAATTTCAACATTAACTCCTTTGTGCTTCTGTAATTTATATTTTACTGTTTTGCAGAGCAATTATTATTTAGTGAAAACCTTTGCAATTCAATAAATCTAGACAAACCTGACCTCACACCTCGGGCTAGTAGCTGACATTTTACTCACTTGGCCAAGCGCCAATGCACCGGAAAAGGTGGCATAAACAATCGTAAGTTTTGGACTGTTTTATAATATCCATTAAAATTCGTAAAAGTTCACAGATGTTGAGTCAATTGATTTTGAACGTAAGTGCTGTATGACAGGTCTTTCTGGCTCAGCATCTAAACTCCTAACAAGCAGCTAAAGTCTATTGATTTGACTCAACTTCACCCCGTTGCATCCATAAACACGCTCCACTGCTGATCATTTGAAATTCACCATATGCAGCCAATGTACAAATTGCTGTGTTTTTATAGATTACTGTATGTGAAGACCAACTCCTGGGCAAGCGAACAGAAACTATTCAGCTCCTGTGCTGTGTGAAGAGTAACTCTCATTAGTATGCAAACAGGACTGTAGTGGGTCAAAACAACCAGACCCGATGGACTTCTACTCAGAATAATATGGCCTTGAGTGTTTCCTCTGACAGACTTTCAGAGCCCAGGAGCTGCGAGAGCCAGACCACCAGACTCCCTGCGGAGTCCAGCCGGCAATCAACAGCATTGTGAGGCCACTGGGAGGTCAAAACATGATCCAGACACTTATCAACCGCCTCCCGGTAGCCTCCAGACCGTTAACATCTCCTTAAGTAAATTGTGTGTGCGAGTCGCTAGTGTTCTTCCACCATGACACTCTGGTGACCTCAGTAGGCTGATTTTCTCTCTTTCGCCTGTCTTTCCACTGACCTCGTTCTCTCTGTGCCTCCTTCCTTTGCCGTCAGACATCGGCTGATTGTTCTTGCTATTCAGTTTCATCATATTTTGTATGTTGTTTCCATTTCTTTTCTTCTTTTAAATTTCTTTACCTGTTTCTCTATTTCCTCTCTGGTATTCTTCCTAATATGGATGACTGTTTCTCATCTTCTTCTATGGAAGGTGAGGCTTTAGTTTATATTTGCTTTTGTTTTTGTGTGTGTTTTATTTTATTTTTTTACATAACACCACAAATGTGTTCGGATGGCAGAGAAATATGAAAGCTTCCTGATGTGGAACACGTTGGTCGCCTGGTGGTAGATGCGGCATCGTTTCTCCACCCCCCTCACCCCCACCACCAATGTTATTTCCATCTACTTCGATGAGGGAGCTGGCTTTTGTACTGGCGAATGGTATAGTGCACCATAGTGGAACTAAAAGACTGAATCAAGTGGCCTGATCCAACTCTCCCTGGGGGTCCTACACTACAGAGACGAGAGATTATAGACTCACAATTCCTGTCCTTGAGCAGACCCCACTGTGACATTTCACCATGCACAAACCATTCTCAAACACATTTACTCAATGCAAAACAGGACCAGCACCATGAGATTTTTGTGATGGTGGAGAATAGATACAGAAATCTATAAGGCATGCTCCGTACTAAAGCACGCCACATTGACTATATATTGAAAATGTTGTATACATGAGAAGAATGGGAAACGGAAGATAACGTTGTAAAGGGGGAAAAATCCCATCATCCACAGAAGCACCATGTAGTATGTGACTGTCTGGCATTTAAAATTGATGCCAGTCTGTTTTTATTCAGCTTTCTGTGAATGTGCAGGTGCTGTTGCCATGGCGCCTTTAAATATTTCATTCGCCTTCCAACTTTTATGCGCCAGCCAATGATTCCAAGATATCGATTCATTTCACCAATCAAAAAGCCATGTTGTTGCCCTCGCATGTCGAGGCCCGGCCTCCTGATATGCTCCCCTCGTTTTTCTGCTTGATTAATCAATAAATGCCCCTGCAATTTTGCCCAATTAGTTTCACACTCTTCCCATCGATTAAATGAGGAGGAAAAACATATTCCATTTTGAAGCACATCAGAGAGAACTCAGACACCTCATCAGGTGGTATTGATCACAGCCAGTCGCCCTTACTGAGCTGTGTGCCAATGACCTCCATCATTAGGCCCCACAGCTGCTGGCTTATGCACTCCAGACAAGTGTTGCTGTCATCAACCCCCCCACCACCACCACCACCCTCCAACCCCCTAGCATATCCAACCACCCCTTTTTCATCATCTTATTGCTTTACTCTCCCACCTTTCCCATTTTTCCCCTTCATCACCTACGTCCATCCCCGTGACGTCTTTCCCCCCACCTCTCCTACCTCCTTCATTCTCGTCCTCCTCCCATCCCTCCCTTCTTCTTTCCCTATATTTCCGTTCCTTATTCATTCCCTCCTGTAATCAGATCATGGCGACCCCCTGCTGGTGTTAATGGAGGTGAGAATCAGCCCTGGATGTCAGGATGCATCTCATCTCTCAGGTGCTCGCTTGCCAGTAATGAGGACGGGCACTGTCAAAACCCGGCGTCCCGCTGTGCCAGACACACACGAGTGCATAATAAGCAGCGCATATAAATAAAGGGAAAAATAGTTAAACTTACCTTGTTCCACCACCTGTTATAGTATGAGCTGAGATTTTTCTGCATGTGGCTGTGTTGTCTGATGCCTCCTGTATAACCCAGAGCACGATAAGGTAATGTTAATGTTCCACATTTAGCCAAATGGCAGGTTTTCATCAGCGGTCCCTGTAGTGGGTTGAAGTTAAATGTCAGAGTAATAGAGAGACGAGACAAAGGGCAAACAACTAACACTAAAGCATATACAGCTCACAGAAAACGGGCACAGTGAAGGGCACATAGGACACTAAACATCACATGTGGCATTCAAGTCTCATATTAACAGACTGTTAAATATCATGTTGGCACTATTGTCTTTCCATTATTATAATAGTATTTTTTTTAGAAACAAAATGCATCTGAAACTTTACTGAAGCTTTCCAGCTTTAAAGACTAAACCGTATTACTTTCAGTGTCCAGCTAGTAAAACATAATATGACATAATCATGGCGTTCATTAACAGTTTTGATGCCTTTTAAATCAACCTTTAAAGTGTCTGAAATTAGCCAAATTAAACGGTACTGCATTGACCTCAGTGGACCCAAAAAGGACCTGCGTGCTACTCTTTTGTGTTTTATTATTTTGACATCAGAGTGTAGCTTCAGATTAGTGATTCCTGCAGGAGGCCGTTGTTTACTTCTAGTTTCCAACGGTGAGTTGGGACATTTTAATGCAACAACCTCTAGACAGCATTCAAACTCATTTTTCAACAAATGTGCTGACAGGAATGATGCCTTGTTTTTGTGAGTGTATGTGTTTGGGCTGCCTGAAAATGAGATGGTACATCTCACAGGGTTTATTCTGATGTAATACATTTGAATAATTTGTCTGGATAGTAAAGTGGTTCAGTGTTTGTTGAATTAGATTTTCATAACGTTCTCGTTTTCCCAGCATGCCTCTTTAATCTTGCATAACTCTTGCACTGACAACTTCGGTGAGCGTAGTTTTCGGGAAAGCAGATTTCAGATTTCAGAGCACCTGACTTATTACAGGGCTCCACCTCCGCCTCCACCTCTTCCTCCACCTCTGCCTCCACCTCTGCCTCCACCTCGGCCATCTCTAACACAGAGCAGCATCTACTTAAAACGACAGACACTCACTTTTGCAACAGAAGACATCGACGGA
Organism: Pampus argenteus; assembly: GCA_036937835.1. NCBI lineage: Eukaryota > Metazoa > Chordata > Actinopteri > Scombriformes > Stromateidae > Pampus > Pampus argenteus. The sequence goes on from CM072873.1 coordinate 19,861,622, forward strand.
CAATTCTGGAGGGTTTTTATGATTCTAATATTCCTACAGCCGACGCTCATTTTTCAGTTGTGTTCAGTAATTACAAGTAAATGTGCCTCTCTATCTAAATAAATGTCTTTACCATGTGGGAAAGCATAGCCTGGAGCAGCATTGGTCAATACAGACAGACAGATCAATATATGAATGGTCCTTTCATTATTCAACTAATGCATGTTGGTTTACATGCAAAAGGGAAGGCGAGGGGACATAAAAATAGCATAAGCCATTTGTGTTACTTGTGCCACTCTCATTATACATGTATAAGAAATTAACCACAAAAAAGCAATAGGCCATGCATTTAAAATGTTCCATTAATAAGTTAAGTAAGACTCTGCAGATGTAATGTAAGTCATATATAGAAGATAAATACTGGTGTATGTTTCACAGCTAGATCAAAAGCCTGCACTGATATTAAAGTGCTCCTATACTCAGTTGGTAATTTTTTATTTATTTCTTTTTCTGACCTATTGCTATGAAATCATACTGGGCTTTTGAGCTTGTTGATGTGTGAAAACTTCCAACAAAAAGCTTCTTGAGACCTCTTTAGTTTGCATTGCTACTACCTTTTGATGGGAACTACATGAATTATGCATGGGCTGAGCATTAGGGCTGAATTTAAACCCCAGTGTTATACAAGAGCGCCTCAAGATATCTGAACACACAATCAATAATTCTCCATCAGCCGGGGAGGCTTCCGAGAGGCCCACACAGTCTTCTTTGAAGCTGCCTGACAAGTTAAACCCAGTCCAGTTTCTTTTTTCCTACTAATGGCCACCATCTGATGAGAATATGACATGTGCTAGTGTAAAGTCTTATTTTTATGTGGCCCAACTGTATGACATGGAGGGTTTTACAGGGGTCACTTTTAGACTTTTTAGTTTTCGTGTTCCCTGCTTGGTTGTGAGGGGGGAAAAAAAACAGGGAATCATCTTTGAACAACAGCATCCGTTCAGAAATGTATGAAGCTAAATCCATTTCAGTTCTGCACAGTTTTAAAGGGATGACAGTAAATTCACTTTCAATCCTCGACTGTTTCAATCATGATGTCTTTTCTTTTCTCTTTTGTTCCTTTTTTTGTTTTTTTGGTGTGATGTTCCCAGCTAGAGATTTAGAACATTTGTGCTAATGAAGCAAGCCTCCTCTTTTTAATTCCTTTAACAAGCCATCGATCAATTAGCAACACAGCTACGTTTGCATCCCTCCGTGTCTCATTTAGACCTCGCTTTGATTGATACACTGATTCTACCTACAACAAAAAAAGCCATTCCCATGAGAAGCGAGCCAAAGACTTGCAAAACTGGCCTAAACATGAAAAGGATTTTTGCTTTACTTTTATATGTTAAATCTATCTCGGTAGCTTTCTCTCTAGACCGAAGGTACTTGTCACATCTGGAGGCGAGGACTAGTCACGTGGTGCAACTTGGAGGAAATATTCAACAGTACGTACCGGGGCTTACCTGGGAAAGATTAATCAATCAATTAATGAATCAAAAAGAAAAACAGGACGCGAGTGTGAAAGTAAGAAAACAAAAATGAACTTCTGGGGAAAATGTGATTGTGTTATCTGTGTCATTTATTTTGAACCCCTCAGGATTAAGGACATTATCACCGCCGCGTGTACTCAACATCTCACCACAGGATTTATTCTGTCGTCTGTGCCTGCAGTCTGAAACACACCTACCAAGGACAAGGACGACGCCGGTCGACTGGGGCCAGACAATGAGCTTGTCATACCTGCATGATGCAAGAATTTGACAGAATGTCGGAGCCACATGACAAAGGTCCCCTTCGGACACCTTTCAGCACCTCTGTCGCAAACAGCAAAAGCATCTGGGACAGCTTGCCTGAGAAAGCAATTGGTGCTCCCTGGATTGGAACCTCCACTCTGTCAGTTGCTGGGCAGTTTTTTTATTTTATTTTTTATTTTGTTTTTCGACGTGTAACACGGTAACAGCATGTGTGTCGGAGCAGGTTAGGAGTCGACTAACGGCCGGCTCTAACAGTTAAAGTCTCTTCTTGTTTTGTCACAGTTTGAAAGTTGTGTCAGTTTATATTCAAGCTGTTTATGTTCTGCTGGATGATGTTTTGCCCCCAAGAAACCAAGGAGATTGTTTGGGTGATTTCTAAGAGTTAGGTTGAGATTCATGCTTTGTCTTGTCTTGTTGTGTCCTCTCCTCTGAATTCACATTTCAGCTGTTCATCTACACAATATTGACCACAAGGGCACCCGCTGACAAACATACAATGAATCGCGGTCAAAAGGAATAGGTTGTGAGTCTGGGTTTCGCCTCTTAACAACCATCACCACGGAGACCGTGAAGTGAAACAGTCAAGTAACTGTCAGCCGAGACAGTGGAGCGAGGAGAGACAGAGGGAAAGAGGAGTATATAAACAGACTCCCTGTAACAAGTTTGTTTTTTCAAGGTGTCAGGTTCCACGGCCAAGTTTACGGTTATCAGTGAGGTCTATCCTGTTTGGTTTGGCATGCGCACGACCTGCTGCAATAAATTTCAGCGAATGCTATGAACCGTTAATTAGGCTGGCAAATGGAGCTTGTAATTTGGCCGAGGCAAAACCCACCAGCACTGAAAGAAAAGTGCAACTGCTCTGACGAGGCTCTGATTGAAGTTTTCTGCGCGTGTGTGACTATCTGATTGTGTGAATGTGTGTGTGTGTGTGTGTTGATTTGTGCAAATGAGTGTGTGGATTTGGCCCATGCATGCAGGTTTGGTTTTAGTTTGGGATTGAATAGGGTTGAAGGGGTTGGGGGGTTGAAAGCTTCCTGGCAGCTGCTAATCTTCCACCAAAAGCAAGGCTCAGGCTTTCACTTGGCACATCCCTCTTTTCTCTGTCTGTCTCAAACTGGATGGAAGTGAAATGGGTCCTTTTATGGCGGGCGAGTCGCTCAAAATGGCTAGACAATCGAGCGTGGCGGAGCGTTGAAACAACTTGGAAGAGCTGTGATTTACTTTCATCTACATAAAATCACAGGGCTATTTGATCACCAGGCGAACTCGCGTCGCAATCTGAATGAAACCTGACCGAAAGCAGAGAGGTTTTCATCAGGCGTCGACTAAGTGCTACGAAAAAAGAAAAAATAGAAGTAAGAGGAGAGCAAGGTGCGAAAGAGAGAGGGGTGAAAATAGATGTATGTAAGTACAGGCTGAGTTTTCTGCCCAACGTTATGGCCTTTGGATACGTTCAGAATGCAATGGAGAGGTTAGCAAGGTGGGGGTGCTCGGAGGCAACCAAAAGAAAATGTAGAAGACACACGCACACATGCATGTAGAGTCTGTGTGCAGTGGGAATCCACAACAGTACAACAGGATCAATTACTGGCTGGTTGCTGGAGGGGTCATGCTGCATCGAGTGTCCAGGGAAGGAGGTCGATCAATGCTGACTGCAGAGGGGTCCAACATACCAAACACACTATAACATGGTAGGAGCAGGTCTTACCACCCATGTGCCTATATACCACTTATATGTTATTTTTTTATTTTGTAACAAGCCACCTGTATGGTGCGGATAACAAGAGCGACCGCCCATACATGTAACAACACACAACCTTGTAGTGATCTGTGAAAACGCTTCTTGTGCGAATGTTGTAGGTCAAAGATTATGCACACCGCTCACCCAGAGCAACTCCTACGCCACATATCTAAGTGATGATCCCATGAACTCATTATAAATGTTTAGGTCACCAGCAAATGCACTAGATGAGACAACGTCCTCTTAGTTTCTATATTATATTAAGAAAAAAAAATTTTTTATGGAAGCCAGATACCCGAGGCATGCCATGATGATCAGAACCTGTCAGCCAAAACATTAATAATCCAGAAATACAAAAATAAAACATTTAATAAGAAGGTTTGTTTTTAGCGTTGGTCGGTTCGTCAGTAAGATGATTGAGCCTCCACTTTGGCCCACACTGAAAAATCTCAACAACTTTTGAAAGAATTGCCATGAAAAGTTATTTTTGATCCTGAGCAGATTAAGTAAACTAACCGATCCACTGACAACCTCCGTAGAGCCACCATAAGGTAGATTTTACTTTGTGTGTTTTCTTTAATTTACTGTAAAGCAGCTGCAGGACAACAGATGAAAACCTGTGCAGCTTTCACAGATGAATAGTGACATGATTGCTATAAATTCCAAACCACAATGACTCCGGGAGCAACAAGTCTTTTAAATGGCAATTTTTCACAGCTTGGTTGAAGGCAGCTGGACCATTATGCTTCGGCCCTGCTCCTAGCAGAGCTTTTGTTGGGGTTTTTTTAGCACATTTTTTTGTTGGTCACCTATTATATGTGGAGTCCATAAGACAACATCTGAAAAAGCAGAGAATAAAGTCAAGAAACAGAAACAGAGAAGGCCACAAAGCCTCAGCAATAATGTGACAGAAAGCACATACCAGCAGAGTTTTCACACATTGGACCCTGTAACATGAACAAGTCAGTGTTTTTACATCTTACAGGCGCTCATTAAAGTCAAAGCCTAGAACAGCATATGTGTGATTTATGGACAAATACACTGTTGATGATATTCAAGATGTTTAATAGCAAAGTTCAAGAAATCCAAATGAATCTGGGAGCCTTTGTCTTAATTATAATTACATATTTGATCGTTAAATTTCACTCTGTTATCTTCTCACACTTCACAGTAACACCACACCATCACCTTCCCTCCAGGACATCGTTGCCATTTCTCATCCTTTTCCAGTTCCTGTGTTTTTACATCGTCTCCATTCACTTCCTTTAATTGGAGAGTGTGAGTTTTGTCACCATCTCATTAATGTCCAAGTCTACGCACGCTCAGGCAGTTCTGCTCCAGTGGACACATCTGCCCATGCTCATCCAGGCAGCCACAGAGGTGTCAGAAAGACACACATTCACCCATATGCACATGCAAGGTATTGTCATTTTGGCTATTAAAAGCAAAGCTGTGCCGATTATGATCCCATTCAGAGAGAGAATAGCTCACTCGAGGTGAATGATGGCACATCATACTGTGCAGGTGGAAGTGGGAGAGTCTGTGGTGGTGCTGGCAAAAGAGAATTGACTAAAGGAGATGGAAAGAGGTGTGAGGGTATAGAAATATGCGAGAAAATGGAAAAGAAGCAGGTAATGAATGATGATGGCGCCTATGGGCCCCCCGACTCACCAATTAGAAAAGAGTATAAAAAAAGAAAGAACAGTGTAAGAGCGAGCTTTCTAATACGAGGTAGCGTGGAAATCATGGAAAGATGCCTCAAAGCTGCACATTCAGAGAGATGGCTGAGTGTCCATTTCTCAGTTACAATACGTCTGACAGACACGGTGGCTGTTGGGTCTATTTAGCTACATCGCATATGGAGAGAATAAATTCAATAAGTCCAATTTATAAAAGAGTTTTTGATCATTTGGAGTCATACTACTCAAGTGAAGTGATCACAGGGTCAAAAAAAAAACCCGATGACAGACTTTACAAGTAGGAAGTAAAATAAAAATAGCAGTAACTTACCTCACCTACACTGATGCCATCCTATATCGATCACTTAACAACAAGTGGTCCAGTTAAATGCATATAATAAATGGCATAAATGAATAAATGTTTTTTCAGTGTGTACTTGTTTGTGTGCTTGTTGCAAACGCTACAGAGCAGAGAATTCACATATTAAAACCGCCCTTCAAGACTTTGGGACAGCACATGTAATAAAGAATCCAAATAAAGCATTCCTGGTGGAAATCACAAGCATCCGGAGAGAGAGAACGAGGCAGAGAGGAACTTTGAACATGTCAGCTGTTTCTTCAGCGCCGTCTCAGAGGAGAGGTTTATGTAAGTGGTTTATTGCGTGTCTGTATCATGGGGGGGGGACAAAAGAGGGGAGGTGCAGGGCATTTATAAAATTAGCACAAAGTAAACTTCTTAGAGTGATTTCCCCCTGCAGAGGACGTCAGCAGTCAGCAAGACGGAAAGAACAGACGGACCAGGGCGGGGCGGCGAGTTCAGAAGCAGTTCAGGAATCATCCAGGAGCACGGACGGGAGGGATATTCAGGGAAAATGAGCAAGAGACGGACAAAATGTCTCCATTACCTTAAGTGCACGGTGACGCTAGCGGCGTAACAGGTGACAGCCGGGTCACATGTATGACAGTCATCCATGATGTTGGCGCACGCTCGTTGACTTGCAGGACAAGTGTGGGGTTATGACGACGGGGTTTTTCAAGGGCGCAAAATACACAAGTTACTGACAATTCAACGTCTCCTCTGTCCATACACACACAGAGACGAGTTTAACATGTAAATTAAAGTCCACTGAATAATATAAATTATTCATTTATGTCTCACAGGACAGAATCAGTATGGTTAAAAGCATTGTTTACATTGATAATATGTTGGAGTCGTGCTGAAGTGGATCCTGTCACTCACTGTTTTTAATCTAGCCAGCTGATTCTTATTTTACTATTCCTCTTTTCCTGTTCCTATGTGATTTTGTAGAAGTACTTTTTTTTTCTACATATTATCAATTGAAATTGGTTGTAGGCTTTTTTTTTTTTAGAGAGGCTCCAGTCTCAGGAAACCTCCACGTCATCTAAACAATGGTTGTTGGCACCCAGTTAGTACGTTTATTTTGTTTGCTTATCAAGAACAAAATATGCATTTTAGATTTTGTTGTGTGTGACAGATATTAGAATCAACTCTCTGGACTGTTTTTAAGAGAAATGGGAGAAGTGCATCACTGTAAAATAAAAACAAAAAATAAAATCTGACCTGGTTTTGATCAGGTGGGAAGTGGCAGTACATCACTCAGAGGGAGACAAACTCAATATGCCACTTGAGGTTTAATGCTTGGAGAGAGGGAGGGAGGGTAGACAGTACACCCCGGGAAGGAGTCTCAGACTCTGCCATGCACAGCAACAGCAACAGCAACAGCTGGGCACTTTGATTAATTTGTCCGAAGGCAGTGATTTATTTGTTTGTAAGAGACCTGCGTGAACTTCTGAATGGCTTTACATGGTGTGCATACAAAGCCAACATGCATCCCCACTCAAACTCACTCAAGTTTTTCCTCTCTCTCTCTCTCTCTCTCTCTCTCTCTCTCTCTGTCTCTCTCTCTCTCTCCTCTGTTCATTGCATTAATCAGTTTTGACAGCTACCGAGAGGAGTGTCTTTAATGTGAATTTTTATCATGATTAATTTTGTTTGAAGGAGGTATCTCTGATACATTTTAATGGGGCATCTGCTTTGATTTTCCCTCACATAGACCTCAGTGTTGGTTATTTTATCCCGGCCTAAAAAAAATGAAATTAAATACTTTCTCCAAAGCCAGACTGAAGCAACACCTGATGAGTTTTCTATTCATTTTGTGACCTTAGGAAAACCAGTGCACTTTTTGCACACATATACCATGTCTGTAAGGAGATAATCCCTTCAGTTCGGCCAAAAGATCAAATCACTTCCCTCAGTGACAAAATGTATTTCCAATAGATTAGTAGCACCATTCTGAGGCCGATAAGCCCGACTCTCAGCTGGTGCCAGAGTGGCAGTATGTGTTGATGATAGGAGTTGTTTTACCGTGGACTATGTACACCACCTGTCACAGGCGGTGCAAAAGAGCATGTGAATTGTGTCCATTAACCCTACAACCTAATCCTGTTATATATAAACCATCTCTGAAAGGATAAATTACAGAGACTGTAGTGAAACGGACAGTTTCACTGCTGCAGAATATATAGACAAAAGCACACTGGCAGATTTTAAGTGTGCCGTTTCTTCCTACAGTCTGTCTCTCTCGCTCAGGAACACGCACATACGTGATTTCACACACACGCAAAGTGCTGACGCTGGCGTTTGGTGCGTTTTCACTCTCAGCTCTTATAATCTGTTTTATCTCAGGTGCTGCCAATAGCAGCTTTAATTAATGAGAGGATATTCCTGATGTAATTTAGCCGGCGCAGGATTATAAAATGACACATCACTCTGCAGCCTGCAAGCCAATGAGAGAAAGATACAGTAGATAGAGGGTGAAGAGAGAGTATGACACATCCGAGCTCAAAGCACACTGAATACTGAAAATAGTTTTTGGTTAATGCATAAATCTATAAAGAACAACCTAAATTTAATGTGTGTTTGTGTGCGCATTTGCATGTAACATTTGTTGTATGTATGTTTGTGTTTGCATGTGTGTCAGCAGCTTTTTCGTTAACAGGTTTAGGATTCATCTCCTTACAGGGGAAGTCCCATACTAATTAAGTTTAGGCCTATTACGGTGAGCTCCTCAGCCTAAAGCTTTACAGAGTGTCACTCACCCATTCATCCTGAGACCCGGACAAGCAGCAGGCGAGACACACGGGGTAACTATTAAAATCCTACACGACGCCTTTATGAATGGATAGGTGCAGTTGGCTGGTTACGTGACGGCTTGACTCACCGACAGGGCTGCACTCTGCTTTAGCTTTACAGTAATGCTCCTCCAAGGCCATTTTTTATGGAGTCACTTAAGATGGAACATTACCATTAACTATAAATAAAGAGTTTAATCTATAGGTCAATAGCACTGGAGGGTGTTTGTGTGTCTGCCCTGTACATAATTGATTATTCCATGTAATTTATGCACCTGATGCATTTTAAAATGAACATTTGTGTCATAAACAGGCTAATTTGACTTATTTTTACTTTTACTATAATATGAGCAGGAGGAACGCTTCGTTTTTTAAGGACAAGAAAGTCCAGATGAGAAACCTAATGCTTCGGGCCATCAACCCTCCAATCTAATACAGTGAAATTTCTACCCGGCTGGACAAATTATCATTATATCACATGTCTTCCATTTATCACGATCTGTGACATTGTTCAAGAACAGAAAAGACCGACTGTAATATCAAAGTTGACATAAATTTAATTAAGTGTCTGGACATGGACCTCAATTTGCATTTCATAAATGATGTTCTATCATGCATCTGCAAAGTCTAAAAGAGGTAAAGATAGAAAAAACTGGTAGCGAGTGTTTAAAGTAAAGCAGAACAGATGATAAAGTTATGGATTAAATTATGCGACATAAATGAAAACAGACATTACGAAGGTGATGTGTTGACTGTCTGTCTGAAGCACTTATCTTTTCAGCCATGGAGGTATTCTTCTTAGGATATACTGCAAAGCTAATGTATTACTAATAATGAGAGTGAGTATATATATTACAGCAGTGTCTCGTGAAATGAGTGTATGTGTTTGGACAGCCAAGCAGAGTCAATGGATTAGCTGATGGACCACAGCTGCAGTCTTTTGAGTTAAGAGCCTTTAGAAAGCGTTTAAGGTCACTTTAAAGAGTTTTATAACATTATGACTAAACTGACCAATGATCTGGAGGACAATAAAGGATAATACTGACATTTCTGAACTCCAGAAACTGAAAGCAATTTTAACTTTCCAACATCTTTCTTTCTTTCTTTTCTTTCTTTTCTTTCAGAGCTACATCTAATCTCACCATTAGGTTTACATTTAAAAAGTCCAAGCTGTTAACATGTGGCAGTTTTGTGGCGTAACCGCGCCTCATTCCAGAGAACTTGATTTGTTTTCCAGATGATTTGTAAAAAAAAAAAAAAAAAAGCTGCAGCACATTCATTTCAAGCCACTTAAACATTAAAGCCTATAAAATGCTGCACACATTTGGAACATCATTTGAAGAATTTGGAGCGGCAGAGAATTTTGTAATTGGCAAGATTAATAATATTTACAGCGTTGAGATGCAAATCTCCCTTCGCCGGGGCCCCCATGAATAATTGAGTGCGAACAATCACTTTGAATAATTCATTTCTAAATATTCTTCAGTGTGTTTTTTTATGACCAGAGGGCAAGCTGAGTTTCGTGACAGCAGCAATGTGCGGCAGTAATTACGCCGAGCGTCTGAGGCCCCTCTTAATTGCTGGTAGAACTTCCTTCGTGCCAGCAGGCTTCTTTAGAGAGGAGGAAAGATGCAGGAAGAAAAAAAAAAAACGGAGAACGGTAAGACAGAGACGGAGAATAGGAAGAGAATAAACAATCCCTCTCTCCCTCTTTCTATCCTCTTCCTACTTATATCCCCGTCCATCACCATGATTTCCTGCACCAGCTCCCCCTGCCTGTGTTTGCTGCTCATGAGCAGAATATTGATGCTAATGGAATTAATTACTTGTGGTGTGTTTTGGTTTTTTTCTTCTTCTTTTTTCAATATGTACATCCGAACAGCAAGTCAGGGAGGGAGGGGTAGGTAAGGAGGGAGGGGTCGGGGCAGGCAGCCTTTGACGGAGGTGGGGAATTAGAAAAGGGAGCTTTAAGAAAGAGATAAGTTGATGTGTGCAGTGAGGCCTCCAGACCTCCAGGACCTACTAGGAATACCGCGCTCCTGATTAAAATCGCAGCTATCATTAAAGCAGCGCCGTTTTTTTTTTTAATTGAGGGGTTTTAAACAGACACTGTGACTTGACTACAAAACACAGAAAGCAAGAAGCTGAACCCAAAGGGCGTTTTTTTCTCTCTCCGCTTCCAGCTGCTCAGGCCACTGGTGGTAATGATGGATCCTCCTGCTGCTGAGGCCACCGGTGTTAATGATAAATACACCAATTAATTTTTCAAGAAGAAAACACATGACAAATACCCTGTGAGTTTTATGCACAAACATCTCATCAGAGTAGTGTTATTTACTTCTTTCTCCTAGTCTGTAAAGTCTTCTGATTTATCATCGCTGCATTGTTGTTTTTCCTCTTATTTTACATCATACGAATGCAATCACCGCACATCCAAAAAAAAAACCCTCCGTAATAACTCCCGGCCCGTTTTTTTTTTTGTTTTTTTTCTTTACTCACATCCCCTGAGATCTTGCCAGTGAGACGTATGAGATGGTGTCTTTCATTGGTCGTGGCACAAACTGAAACAGAGTGTCAGGAGTATTGCAGACAAGAAAGCACTTTGTAAAATTTTATTATGCCTTGATAGATGATGTGCACCTGTTCTGATTACAACCATAAAACAGATCCAAGCTTCATCATCCATCTCTTGAAGCGGAATATGCTTGGCGCTTAACTCAAATCCCCTATTGTGAGATAATAACACAACAAAAGATTTTGTGCTTTGGCGCTTTGGCAAGATTTAAAGTTTTTTTTTTTTTTTTACTTGTTTTCTTCTGTCTTCTCTTGTTAATTACCTCTAACAGCAGCGCAGTTGTACTTTGTCAGACACCCAAAGCCGTGCTAACACCCTGTGGCCTCTCTCATCATCTTGTCTCGTCTTCTCTTCTTCTTTACTCCACTTCCATACTTTTGCAGTGTAGCCAGAAACTTAACCGGAGGCCTTGATGCCCGCTATCGATCTGCGTGTCGTAATGATAGCTGAGAGATTGCTTGCACCGGGGAGTGATCTGGGAGCTAGTGCAGGATTAAGGAAGGCATGGATTGCTATCGATTTCTATCTGATACAATCATTTCATTTGGGCTCAAATCTCCTTCCTGGTGCATTGTGAGCCAATCCACAGCAGAGATCTTTTAATTCCCCCCCCCCCTCCCTTTCTCCCTTTAGAGGAGCCTAATGCTATAACATGCCACTCTGCTAACGGGGTTAACACCTCCTGTTGTTCTCACCATTACTGCAAAACTTATTAATTAAGGCCAACCAGAGGACTAAGACCTCAGGGCCCCACCCCCATGAGAGACCTGAGATAGAATAGGGTCTCGGGGAAGATATCAACTCGACCAGCCAATAGGTCCGTCGGTTAATACAGCAACGCTCTGCTGTGACAGATTTGTGAATAGCCGGGTCATTTACTTTGATTGATTGTTTTTTTGTGTTGAGAAAGCCTCGTTTTCCCGCTGAAAATAAGGCCAATTTATTGAACGGCAGCGTCTCGTGGGTGAGTGTTTTTAATTTGTTGTCTGCGCTGATGAGATGTATCACTGTCACTGGATTTATGCTCCTCAGCTCAGGATGCAAGAGGGGGGCCCTTTTAACACTCGCAACGCATTGTACAGTATGAAAACATAGATCACTGATGCTACTCGGCGATGATTGAGGAACATACTCGACTCAACGAGCCGAACCGAGCGCTGCAGAACACCCACGCTTATCACCTAAATGAGTGTGGATGGATGTTCGTAGCTCAAACGGGACTAATATCGGGTTTATCCCCTACACTTTTCTTTCTAGGCTCACGTCAGCTTATTATCTCAGCCTCTGCACTTCTGGGTTGATGAATTTCAAATAAAAGCATCATGCTGACACAGACATGCTTTGTAAAGGGCTTGTTTCTTAGCATGCTCTTCAATTAGTCCAATTTATGTAGCAAGGCCTGGATTCACCTTCAAAGCAGAGGAGTAAACAGCCAGGCTTCTATTGATTTGGCCCTGCTTTTCCTCTCGGCCATTGATTAAATCTCCGGCATTATTTGCTGTACGGGCCGGGGGGATGGCGTTATTGCTCTGCTCTGCCGTTACCTGTCAGTTTCCAGGCCTACCAGACGGAGAAATAAGGCCACCAGAGGTAGAAGAGAGAGATGTGATGAAAAACAAGAGCATCCCCCACTTTTTTTTTTTTTTTTTTTTTAACTCCGGGAACTGATTTGTCCCTTAATGAAGGTCTCACCACGGAAACGAGAGTGGTCGAGGGGGTCACCGGGGTTCCAGGAAACGCCCTCTTATCCCAGACTGGGTTTACCCCCGCAGCCACTGGAGATGACAGTGCCCCAGTCCAAGTGTTTGACCCCTCAGATTGATTTATCGTAATCAACCGTGGACCAGGAAGAATCCGGAGGATGCCTGTGTAGTGGGGAAAGGCACCTTGGGACCATACAGACAATCACTAGACCCTCCATCAATTTACACATGACAGGAAGCAAAGACAGAGAGACAGAGAGCTGCTGCTGGTGAGGAGGGGGGGGTGGCAAGGTGGGGAAGGATAGATGAATGTGTATATTTGTGTGTGGGTGTGTGTAGATTGGTGATAGTGGGATATAGGACAGAGGGTCCCTAAGGCCAAGACAGTTAATTAGCTTTGTGAGAAAACAATCACACTAACAAGCCAAACAAACTTATTAGACTACTCCCATTATCCTTCCTACTCTCTTAGGGCTACCACCGGCTTGACTGACAGCTTTTCTTCAGCTGCAGTTGCAGATTTACACCTTTGCATGCTGATTGCACCCTGAAACACACACCAACTGTCGGTCACACACACACACACACACACACACGCTCGACAAAACGACGGATTAACACTCATTCATCCAAACATTTTTGCTCTTTTACAGAACATTTTTAAATCATGTCTGAAATGTAGCCTCCGTATTTGTTTTGGCAGGAAATGAGACCAGTTCAATTATGTGTGAGATACAAAGGGAAGTGATTCCACAAGCACCCTTCTCACTTTCTTCAGGCATGACTGCACCACTAGCTTTATGTCACTGGTGTATAGTACAAGCCGGTGATAAAAATGAGCTTGGCGCATAAAACAGCATCTGCCCACGCAATCTGCACCACACCGAGTGGCCGGACTCAAGCAGCCACTGGAAGCCCAAACACGGTGCCTCCTCTGACTGCTGCTTCAACAGATTAAACCAGGCTCAACATAAATTCCCCCCCAAAAAAAGGGAGGGCATCACCAATTTACTGCCAAATGTCAGTAGACATTGTGATTTAAACATTTATATGCTCACCCATAAACTGAAAAAAGGTGGCTTCTGCATACATAAACACACTCCCTTTATCTGTCTCTGTCCACAGCATACAGAAAACCACATAAAACACTGATGCACATAATCAGAGATGAATTCATTTAGGTTTATTACCCATGTGGAGCACCATGGTCCCGTGTTAAAGCACATGTAGTCTGGTAGCTCTGGCATATGGACGCATAGGATGATATGTTATACTGAACATAAAGGGGCCAGGGTGGAGAGTAAGAGCAGATGCAGTCCTCCAGGGGTGTGGCTGGCACCAGGTTGCTTTCCTTGGCCACTCTCCATGTTCTCCCACTGGTGCAGGACTGTAGGAGATGCCTTTAATATGGCTTTAAGTCTCATTGAACAGCAGGGAACCTAGGGATCCAATTTAATATCGGCCAGCTGCCCAACTCGCCTGCTCACAGGCTGCCATATGTAGGTCTTAGCGCAAATAAGTATGAGCAAGTTGTACGGCTGTGTGCACGTGTGTTTCTGTGTTTTAATGCATGAGTCTGTACGGAGTTAATGCAAATGTGATGTTTTCTCAGCTCAGGTTTACAAACTTTTACAGAGAAACTAAATGTTGTGTAACCTAGAGAGATTTTGTCAAATATCTGCCAACAAGTTCTGCAAAAAAATAGATTTTTTTTGTAACTTAATATATTACTTAATATCCCACAAAAAAAATATCAAGAGAATTTAATTAATTTAGATATTGAATGCAAATGATGCCTTGTGAGGAATAAAAAAAAAAAAAAACCTTCCCGAACTGTGTAAAAGATAACAATGAGGCCAGTAATGGGTACCAGCCATGGTAAAAAGGATGAAATCACGCTCAAATTATGCTCGTTTAATCCAACACAGTGAGCTTTCTCTCTGTTCTGGTGGGTGCGGCATACAGAGCAGCTAAAAAAATAACATGGCATTCCAAGAACGGACGGGCCCCTCGGTGCTCTCGAACCCAAACCCCTCGACCCGACTCTTCCTCGGAGAGAAGCGAGAGAGGCTGTGAGAGTTGAGGTTTGACACCGGGCCACTAGAGACCAGCTACCCCAACCTCAACCCTGACCTCCGAAACCACCGCAGGACTCCTGAGGCCGTCCTTGCTCGGGAACACGTGGGTGACATTTATTGTGCTGTGGAATTCACAGCTCCATCGGTGACCTCATAAGCTGTATGTGTATACGAGAGCGGACAAATGTATGTGTGTGTAGTCTCAGTTCACTGTTTTTACAGAGGGGAGGCTAGCCTTTGCTACATGCTTCATTACTGAAAAGGAGAAGTCTGTCTAAACAAAGGCCCTTTTGAACAGAGCTGTGCCATCGTTAAAGTTTGCTGACTTTCACTAGTTCCAGTGTGTGCAGCTGATACTCCCCGATTGATACAAATAGCCACAATGTTGAGAGGTGATGAAAGAAAAGAACAATTGCAAATAAAGTGTTTTTAGGCGTGTGTGTGTGTGTGTGTGTGTGTGTGTGTGTGTGTGTGTGTGTGTGCCTATGGTGTGTGCAGAGTAATGATGCGCTGTGTCTGACGGGAAAGTCACATCTTAATGATGGATGGTCGATTAAAGAGAGATCTTCCTGCTCGTCCCAGGCCCAATGTGCTCTGTTATTAGCATGCATATAAATGGATCATACCCAGCAGCCTCTTCACTCTCACTCTGTAACACCATTAGATATGCAGCCCCGTCTCCCCATCAATAAAGCATGGTCATACTGGGAATTAGTGTGTGCATGTATGTGTACAGTATGTGTGTGCATATGTGAATGTGACAGAAAACAGCTCTCGGTTCACATTAACTCTTTAAGACCTGATCAAGTGTCACTAACATCTCCATCTCCCGCCCATATCAGGTGTCATGAGGGAAGAAGGAAGGAGTGTTTTTCCAGACTGTGATTCGAAGCCCCTTTTTTTTAACAATGTAAAAAAGAAGCATGTTGAAACACCTGAAAATTCATTACCACCATGTAGATTTTCAACCTTATCGCTGTCTATTCAAATTAGGGATATAGTGTGAATACACCTCCGCCTACCATGTAGAAAACTCACTTTACCGACAGGATATTAACTCTTACATTAAAATAAAGCTATACCTGCTGCATTAACGTAACCATATCGTGACTATCCCAATGGACGGGACGCGCGCAATGCATGTTGGGACATGTAGGCACGGCAAGTGACAAGAGCAGAAAAACTCAGCTTTCTCGATCAATATGAAACACAGTGAGGATGTTTATTGCTTTAATAGACTATATTTACCATCAATAATAATTGGACATACACATAAAAAAGTGGCAACACATAACTTTAAGGTTGGGATAAGTCTCCAGGAAATGAATGTAAGTCTATGTAATGTCCTCTGAAGGGATGGAAACACGAGTGTGTGTGTGTGTGTGTGTGTCTTATGACTATGACTGATTCATTATACTTGTAATAGATGGGTGTTTATGAGAATGCACTGTTGCTGCATTGTGTTTGTGTATGGGTAGAGGCTACGCTCTTTGCCAAAAGGCATTTCCTAATTTACTACCTGGCAATCCTCAGTATGGAGGAAGCACGCCATCCAGGGATGCATAAATCTTCGTAACATAGAGGTTATTGCTCTTTTTATGTTGAAATTCTGCCTGGCTTCGAACGTTACAAACAATGTTTGCTTTAACAACACAATCTGTTCTACACAACTGCCATTTGTTTTATCGACTATATACTGTATGTTTCAGAGTTACGCTCACAATCAACAGACAGACACCGAGAGGTACGGCGGCGCATAATGAACTGCCTCCCCAATAATCTACAAACTGACATCAGCGCCATATTTAAGAGGAAGAAAAAAAAAAGTGAATTATGTAAAATGTCTGGCAGTATTTCCCACCTCATATTGCTGTGGTAAATCATTAGAGAGCATCATTGAGATTGCTTCTACAAACAAGACTGTTTCATAAATCTGTGTGTCTGTATACCAGCGTGTGTGTGTGTGTGTGTGTGTGTGTGTGTGTGTGTGTGTGTGTGTGTGTGCATCATTAGAATACACTCTAGTCCCAGAAAACTTCCTTAATGATGCTGATGTGTCTTCATTGTGGGCCTCTATCTGCTTTTCTGTGACCTTTCCACGAGAGCAACCCGGCAAATTTCCTTTTTGTGATTGAAGTATAAAAGTGTTTCCCAGAATGCTCTCTGGTAATAAACCAAAGACAAATAAAACGAGACAACAAACACTAAGAAAAGCAAACTAAAGCATTTGAACTCTCCTTCACCCTCGGTATCTTTCATTAGTGCAGACTACAATATCTAAAGGCCTTATCCGCTTCCTGAAGTGTGAGTGAAACTTTGACACCGTTCTCAGCCAATGAGGGATATAAAGTGATACGTCACTGTAAGCTTTTCTTTTATTTTAACCCTCTTTCAGTGTGTGTGTTGGATTGGACACGACAGGAGAGAGAAGGGATGAGAAGAGAGGAGTTTGGAGAACATGAGGGATAAAGGGGTTGTGAGGAAGGTAGAGGGGAGGGTGAGGTGAAGTAAGTAAGAAGTAATGGGGTCAGACACAAAGGTGAGGGCTATAATCCATCAGTAACCTTTCCTCCCACATACGTACCATACGGCCATGCGTAGAGTATGCATCTGTACACGTAAGCACACATAAACACACACACACACACACACACACATGTATCCCCGGCACCAATCCCTGACCCAGCTTGTTGTTTGATGAAAACCAGAGTGCCCCACCAGATCACACAAATCCCCCTTTAACTTTCCAACAACTTGGACATTATAGGCCAAACTGTGCCTCTGTTGACAATATATAATGCCCAGGGATTATCCTCAGGGTTCAACACAGATTTTAGCCTGCTGCTGCCTCACTGAGGGTTTACACAAGCTTTTGATGGATACCCCATGATTCTATTAAGCAGCTGTGTACTGTGGTTGTACCCTCTGGTGTCCTGGATGGCTCCATAGTGCGCTGTAGTTTCATGTTAATTGTACCAGGTATGTCTAGTTGCCAGCTGGAAAGGATGAAATATCAAAAAACTGTCATCAAGCCCCGAATCATGTTCACATTCAGTCATCTGGACATTATTTTTATTAACCTAAAAAAAATATGAAAAAAAAGTTTTCTTTTCTGCACTCACCAAATGAGATGTTCAACAACAGCACCCTGCTGAGTTCTGTAAAGCGGCACCGAAGACGCCAGAAACATTGGAAAACCTCAAAAGCCGCAAGCTAACAGTTTAAATAGAATTTTTGATACAGGAACTGAAGTAATCCTCGCTGTCCTTTTAACGGAAAATTAAAGAGAATAACCCGAGATTGCGTAATGCTGTTGGAATAATTTATGTGGTGCCGTTGCCACACTGCTGGGCGTGTAGGCATTGAAACTTGGCCGGCCTTACAAGTGAGAGGAATGAGAGTTTTTAAACCTCAGGCCAGGTTCTGCCTGGAACAAGGCAATCTCCTTCGCTCACAGAGCCTGCATTTTTAATGAGAACATCTGCTCCGGTGGCCCTCTGGTAGAACCGAGGCTTGCTTAATCACACAGTCGAGCCCCTCAAGTCCCTCGCAGTGGGATCTGCTCAGCTCAGTGATCAGACGGAGCTGGTCACTTCATACTAGAGCAGAAAAACTGGCTGATGGAGAGGAAAGAAAAAAGAGGAGGTGGAAAGGGCACGGTGGATGTGGATTATATTTGATGTCAAAAAAAAAAAACTTCATCCATATCTGATAGAAGTTAAAAAGAGACAGCATGTGTAGTCTAGTTTCCTACAGGTGGTCGTCTGGCTCAGAGGCTGGACTCACACTCAACGGGAACATGACATCTTCTTCTCTCATTTGGGTTTTTATCCACAGTAAGCTGCCTATGTCTCGGTTAGCAGATGGCATTTATTGGCCTGCAATCAAACCATCATTTTTATGTCAATGAAAACGTTGATTTTTAACTATACTGAAATACAAAACTCTGAGTGGACTAGAGAGCATCATCATGATCCCACCGGATCCTTGAACAGCCTGCAGAGAGCTGTTATACACGAAAGGGCAATATCAACTCACAATGATCCAAATCAAATCGTTCATTCATAAAATAAAATATGAGCAAAAACTGTGTTGTTTATCTCATCAGATAAAATTCAGCTGTAGATTCATAATGTAATTGATAAATGAGGCAGTGAAAGCCTTGTATTATACATCACTGTGTTTATTTATTTATTTTATTTATTTTTTTTATTATAAATCTGGAGTGAAACAATTTATTTGATCAACAATCCTCCACAGTGACACATTTTTTATCGCTTCCATCATGTTTTTGCTCTAATTTCTGCAGTAAAAAAAAATCACCAATTAAAGTTTATTAACTACAAAAGCGGCTTGCTCCTCATCCTGATGAAGAAAAG
This sequence comes from Pampus argenteus, assembly GCA_036937835.1. Classification (NCBI taxonomy): domain Eukaryota; kingdom Metazoa; phylum Chordata; class Actinopteri; order Scombriformes; family Stromateidae; genus Pampus; species Pampus argenteus. The sequence continues at coordinate 19,880,708 of CM072873.1, forward strand.
CACTCTGCTGTCGTTAGATAACTGTATGCGTGCAGGTATATTAACTAATATGCAAGCGCATGTGGAAACATTTGTGTGTGTGTGCGTGTGTGTGTGTGTGTGTGTGTGTGTGTGTGTGTGTGTGTGTGTGCGTGTGTGTGTGTTGTAGCGACAGGCAGGCTGACCCTCTTAGCACACCGAGCGCTGTGAAATACGAGCTGCTGAGATGCTATGAGACTGCTAGCCTCTGGTTGAACCTCCAATGAGGCCCACCTCTGCCTCCACCACCACCAATTAGATAGCACCCATAATGCAACCTGAAAGATGCACTGAGCCCGACAGCTTTATAAACATCCTCCCTGTCTACTACAAACGCTTACAGCCTCTTCTTTCCAGCTCAACTTTGTGTGTGGGTGTGGGTTTAAGTGTGTGTGCACCAGGCGTGACTGTATATGCGAGTATGAGTGTTGCGAGTGATAGATCCTCTCCTCCCAGGGATGCACTCCCATCCTGACAGTGAGCGTTATAGTCATTGCTCTCTCTCTCTCTCTCCTGACTACATTATCTTATCTGATTACTCTCTCAGCCCGGGATGCGCAGACATACTGGAGACTGCAGTGTAATATAACATGCCTCTATATGACTTGTGGTTGCTACATGAGATATGCCACCACACACATCATACCACCGGTAACATCAGACCTAGTCTGCTTGCCTCTGAGACCTGACAGCTTCATTGTTATTAACCATACACAAGAACCAAGACATAGACAGCCGGGCATATCAATGCTGCAGCAAAACTCTGTAATTACGCCGTAAATCAAAGCAATCTCCGGCCAAGCTCTGACCAATTTATCTGCAGACCTAGATTTAATGTGCACAGAGAGGTTGTCTTGCCCTGTGACTTGTGTACACCTCAGAACCAAATAAGGAACTAGCAATAGCGTGTAAAGCACACTGTACAGCAATGAATGATGCCTCCACCTAATGCATTCTCCATCTTTTCATCTGAAAGATGGCTTCCCCAGCTTCGGATTATAAAGTGGCAGTGAAACTGTAGCCTGCCATCAGTTTACAGCACTATTAAATAATCCACAGTGTTTTCAGTGGCCTGCGGGGACGACGCAGAGGACGGTATAAACATTAGAGTGGAGGAACAGCCCTCCAGTAAGCCTTTTTATGCCATGTGAACAGGTGTGATCTCTGCCTCCATGCTCTCAAACAATTGTTAGGAGTAATAAGAGACATCAAGCTTAGGATTCTGCTACAGGCTGCAACAACACATTCTCCTTGAAGTGCATCCAAATGATAGCTTTCTTAAAGCTGTGTAATAACAGCTTGCGAATATCATCCTACAAACTAATGTCTGAATTTTAGATAAACTCAACAGAGTCGCCTCGCGCGCACGTATAGCCGACAGATTTTCATACTGCAAGCCGCGGTGCTTTATTGCATCAGACATACTGTAACGTAGGGGAGTTAACTTTAAATGGGCCACCGTGTTGCACCGATCCATCATTCTTACACCAGTCAGACTAGTTTGAGGTCAGGCGGGAAAGGATCAGTCGTTTAGGAGGGCAGAAAATCGAGGTCAGAGGGAAAGAGGAAAGGGAATGTGGGAGGATCGGAGTGAAAGTGATAGAAAGACACACCTAGCACACGCAGCCACGGTGGTCTTCATTGTAGATGCTGAATACACCTCCTCCTGTCTCTGTGCATTTGTCTACGCGCCTGTGATCAGCTGTTCCACACCTCAGCACCTTGACATGAGTTCGGTTTTTAATGAGGTTACTGACATAAGATTTTAACGCAGTCATTTTTTTTGTATTTGATTTAGCCTTAAATGTACACACAGGTCATCTCTCATCTGCCATATCATCATCACAAACATCTCTTTAATATTCTTTCTAAATTTCCTAAATTATTTGATTCTCACTTATCTTCATTTCTCTTTCTCTCTGCATCTCTTCTGTTCCGATTATGCCAAAGCATGTGATAAATCTGTCTCCTTGTGGCTACTTCTTCTCTGTTGATATTTTCATGAGGTCTTATACAACTAGTAAGGACAGAAGGAAAGATGAGAAAGGGCAGAAAGAGACAGAAAAGCAGGGTTTAGAAATAACCAGAGATTAAAGGAACAGAGGGAAAGACAGAGTGTGGGTGTCTCTGGGCTGACACGGCTGTAACAGAGGAATCCAATGGACCAGTGACTTTCTAAATTAAAATGTTGCACTGTGCATATTAATAACACCAAGACAGAGGACTTTTACAGCCTAAGGGTGTTTTAGTTACTTGGCTATAGACAAATACCCATTACCAACCTCAGTGTAGGAGTGTTGATTCAGAGTTGGTTTTGCTTACATATTAAAAGCCGTGTGATGGTCAGTGATCTACAGTAGATTAGTAGCGCTGCTTTATTTCACCTTGTTTTCCATCTTCAGAATGAAACGTCTGCTCTGTCCTGTTATGAATGTGTGCCGGAGGGGCAGCGGCGCACACATCTGTAAGATGGACCTAACCTTGTAATCGTATCTCTGTCTTTTGTTGCTAGACTTCCCTCAGGGTAAGCCAGAGGTCAGAGGTCAACCTGTGTCAGGTGGTTCAGAGATTTACCAGTTACATTCACCTTTAACTCTTTACCTACTAGATAGATAGATAGATAGATAGATAGATAGATAGATAGATAGATAGATAGATAGATAGATAGATAGATAGATAGATAGATAGATAGATAGATAGATAGATAGATAGATAGATAGATAGATAGATAGATAGATAGATACATAGATACATAGATAGATGTAGATGTATAGATAGATCGATAGATAGATAGATAGATAGATAGATAGATAGATAGATAGATAGATAGATAGATAGATAGATAGATAGATAGATAGATAGATAGATAGATAGATAGATAGATAGATGTAGATGTATAGATAGATAGATAGATAGATAGATAGATAGATAGATAGATAGATAGATAGATAGATAGATAGATAGATAGATAGATAGATGTAGATGTATAGATAGATAGATAGATAGATAGATAGATAGATAGATAGATGTAGATGTATAGATAGATAGATAGATAGATAGATAGATAGCTGTATAGCTGTATAGATAGATAGATAGTTTCTTTCTTACTTTCTTGCTTTCTTACTTTCTAAATGCCTGTGAGACACATTTTGAAAAGAAATCTCAGCCTAAATATTTTGCTCCTGTAAGTATTTCTGTATGTATAGAATACGCTGGAAAAAAGCACACATGCAAATACATAAGATTTTTTTTCTCTTCAGGCAAGCAAGATATACATTATTTTAAATTAGCCGACTACTTCACAGAATCCCCTGAAAACATTTCAGAAAAATTATTTTTAAAGACAACAGCAAGTCATTAAAACGAAAGATCATTTTAATTTTGCTGCTGCTTATTCTTCATCGCTCTGCTTTGGGAGAGCTTTAAATTAGGTGGGGAAGTGAATACCTTCAGGGGCGCCGCTGTGTGTGTGTGTGTGTGTGTCTGTCTGTTCCTCTCTCAAATTAGTGTTAATGATCCATCAGTCAAAACTCCTACACAAGTTGACAGCATATTGAATTTTTAATAACTGTACACTACTGTCACTATATATTACTATGAATACTAATGACTCTATACAGTAAGATGGATAAAACCTGCTAAAAATGTTAAATGCACATTTACACATATCACTAAAAGGAAAAAAAATGAAAAAACAATGAAAACAAAAGTGCTTTAAAATGTTGTCTTCATCTTTAACAACCCAACCTCTTGCAGCCGCACAATACCCACCTCTGTCTGGTAAAAAAAACAGTCCAACTCTAAACATGATGCTGCATCCAATAGGCAGGATTAATCATCTCCTCGCTACAGCGCTGTAGTGGGCTGCTCCATCTTGGCCCGGAGGAGACATCAAACGCACTCTCCCTGCCCGCCTGCCTGCTGTTTCCCCTGGAGAGACAGAGATGGGTTAGAGAGTGGAGACTGGCCTCTGGTAGTGCAACTCTCTGTGGAGTCCATATTGATTACACCTGCCACCGGCGGCTAGCTGGAGCTGTGTATTCTGACAGCTGGCAGCACAGGGCGAGATGGATAACTGCTCCAGCCAGGCTGTAGCCAGCTACATCATCACTTGGCTCTGTAGAGGGTGTTTGGAAAGCAAGATGTTGTTTTTTATGTATTTATTTATTTTTATGCAGTTTCAGTTTACAGAATTTTGGAGATCTTGTTAGCAGAAAGAAAGTTTATCTTTTTTTATAAAACACTAAACACTGAAAAAATAGCAAGACAAGTTTAACACACTTTACAATACGATCGATGGAACTTATTCTACACATAACTGACCACAGGCTTGACTATTTTAAGTTTTGGACAGCATTTTGAGTGCTTCAAAATTGAGAAAGTGTGAGATTTGTGAAAACATTTCTGCTCTTACATCAACCCCCGAGGACTGGAGCGACCTGTGGGAAGAGTTGGGAGTTAAAGCCGGTGTGAATCTTTCTCCTCCTGTAGGCTGCTGGCTATATGGTGTTGATTATGGAGATGAGCGGCTATAAACTCAATATTTTCCGAGGTACAGTGAGGAGACTGTAAAGTAGGCAAATATCTAGTCTCTCACACAGGAGAGCCATATAGTGAGCAAGCTAAATGGGTGTAGAGGGATTCAGATGGCTTAGTCAGGATAAGGAACTGAGATCTCTCGGTGTGTTTGTCTCATTTGTGCATCTCTGCCTTCCTCCGTCTTTCTCTCTCCCCTTCTCTCTGTTTTCACACCCCGAAGGCTTTATTTACAGTCCTGTACTTGTCACACTACAGTCTGTGACGACGCCAGTGGGTAGCAGAAAGTGAAACGTAAGCTTCACCAAATCCCTGGTCATCTGTTTTTTTTTTTTGTTTGTTTTTTTTTTTTTAGAAAATGCACTCATGAATTCACAATGTGCATTCAACTTAAGCAAGCATTCGGTACACTGAGTTAACGGTGTTATAATTAAAAAGTAATTTGATATATGACAGCATGCGGTGCACTTTTTACAGAGTTGTCCCACTAAAGTTGAGCAAACATTTGCTCTGCTTAATGATTCATATTCCTCAGTATTATTCTCACTTTCTTTGTGCATTGTAATTTCTTCTTTCCTTGCAAGCGTGCAGCTTCCCCCAACCGCCATGCATCTGTCTTTAGTAGTGTTCATCAAAGACTAGTGGCTCCCCTGACACTGCTACAAGAATCCGGGATCAAGTTGCTCTACTTTTATTTATGTGTAGTGCTGGGTGTTTAAATATTGTCTCGCGATCTGAGAGCTTAGTCTGTTTTGACCCCAGCCATTATTTCTGTGGTACGGACCACAACAAAAGCAGACCTCTGCGTCTCATGAGAGATAAAATCAAAGAGTAAGACCAGAGATAGAGAAAAGAAGAAGAAGAAGAAGAAGAGAGTCAGTCAGTTTAGGTATTCTGAGAGTCAGTCAGCTTCTTGCCTGTCAAGCAAGCGGCTCCTCAGCTGTCTGCTGATGCCTGATGAAGTAGGAGACAACAAGCTTTAGCATTAATGGAACTGAAACAAAAATAAACCATTTTCAAGTATAAAAAAAGGATGCACATACACAGCTGCGTAGATCCTGGCAGTGTTGCCTTTGATTCATTCCTCTGGGGGGAAAAGGACGGTATTTGTATGTTTGGGGGAGAAAAAAAAAAGAAAAAGGAATATTCCAACTTCGCCACAGGAAATCAATTTATATGAGAGGGCAGCCGGGCTAAAAATAGGGAGGCCACAAACAATAGTGTAGGAATTAATTGCCCAGATTTTGTGTGAAGGCAAGAAGACTCCAGAGAGACGTGAAGTTTGTTCTCCGTCTTGTTTTCATATGTGTCTTATGGAAATATTAGTCTGGTCTAGTTGTCATGTTATTTTGTTTTTGGCATATTTCTGCTTGTCTGCAGCTGTCAAAACAGAAGTGAATCTCAATCATTTTCCTGCCTGATACGATGACTTACCACTCGTCAACACCACTGCCAGCTGCCTTATTTGACAGGATATGATGATTTATCACAAGTACTCCACAGTAAATAGACAATAACTGTTTTGTCGCACTCCACCGACTTCTAACTGCGTTTTTTTTTGGGTTTTGGTTTTTTTTGGGAGTGTGTGAGGGAGTGCTGTAGGGGCCTTATGGGGGCTGATGTGCCGTTTTTAATGAGATCTCACAGCAGTGTTTAAATATTTAACCGTTCCTGGTGAAGCCTCCCCAACAGCCGCCAGGCAAAACTGGTGAGTCTTCATGCAATCACCACATACTATACAGCACCTATCCCCTGAAAACATGAGAAAATAAGCACAACCTGAATCTATAATGGCTTTCTGAATACACAGCCTGCTGCGCCTAATACCCGCACCTATCGACAGAGACGCTGCAAATAAGTATTCAGACACCATGACAAAGGCTGAGCATGATGATGAAAAGCTGTTGAATTATACATCTGCTTTCTGATGGGATATTTTCAAAACTTTTTTTTTTTTTTTCCTTCACCACAACAAAGTAATTCCTTCATCTCTGCCTGGCGTTTGGCTTTTCCACCTCATTTTGAGCTTTGCTGTATGTTTTTTATATATTTATTTTTTTGAGGAACATTTCACCACCGATCAGTTCAACTCCTACTTCCTTCATGTTTTTACATCCCACCACCCGTCATTCACAGAGAACGGCGCTGGGGGTGTCTGCCACCGCCTGCTGTGTTCAGAGGGAAGTGGTAGCGGTGTGTATGCATGCATGGACGTGTGTGTGTGTGAGGAGGAGTGTGGGGGTGGAGATACTGCAGGAGCGGTTGTAGAGGAGATTGGCCTGGTTGGACAAACTTCTGGTGAGAAGTGGGAGGCAAATGAGAATTTGTAATTGTGATGATGTACTTTAATTTAGTGCAGTGCATTATTCAAACTCGGTGATATAATCTGATTATTGTTTCCTTCATCTTGTTTAAAAGTCTAAAAAAGGCTATTTCAATCCTAAATTTTTAAATGCCTCCTTAAACATACTTTTTTTTTCAGTCACTTTATTTTAATCAGATTTATTTTCTAATCTAATTTGGTGTGATGCTTTTACACACCAGACCTGGCAGTCGTTAAGGATGTTTAAGAGGTTGATGTGGGATGTGAATATTTAAGAAAGACCTTGGATCTACTTGGGCAAAGCCACATACTGTATTTCAGGGTGAGGATAGCGTATTTGGGAAATACGTTATATCTGCCAGCTGGAGGAATATAAAGACAGTTGAGCCCACAGATGACAACATCAGCACCCCTCCCCCCATTTCCACTACCCTATCCTCCGTTTTAAGTCTTCTCCTCAGCTCTCCTTCCCTCTTTTACTCCCCCAACGCAGACAGCCCATCCATGCCTGTCTACCGAGCTAATTTAGCTCTTCCTAAATCCACCATCACATCCAGTCACCTCTCTGTAGCATACTGATTAGAAGGAGCATTATTAGCCTCTGCTAACCTGCCGATTCACTGTGTAAAATGTTGTCTATTTGACAAGGAAGTGTATACAGACGTTGCTGTAAGGTCTTTAGAGTTTGGCAGACTCTTGGTGCCAAATCATATGCATGACTCCTCTTGCCATGCCGCTTCATGTGGCTGCCAAGTGAGGCCCACTGGGGTCTTTGCCAGGGGACCCAGACTAGTATTCGAACCCCTCACCCCTCACCCCTCAACCCAACCACACTCCTAACACACACACACACACACATAAAAAACACCTTGTGCTTCCCTAATGCCCTCTCTCCCTCCCCCAACCTGTACCAGCCCCATGCCCTCCCATTCCCCTCCCACCCCTACCCCCTCAGTCTCCATACCACACTCATTATTAATGATCTGAGGGACAGCTTTCATTTGATCTATTACTTAGGATGGGACGGCGGCTGCTGTGCTGCTGCATCCCTGCTGGATCTTTAATTATTTCATGGAGGGCTTTCCTCCTCTCCGCTGCTCCTTCTCTGTTGTGCAGATGAAATATTGAAGTTGAGGAGTGTAGTGCAAAGTGGCCCCATACCGGGTGAGGTGTGTGTGTGTGTGTTTTCATGTGTGCTAGTCTTCTATTTTGTGTGTATGTGTACAGTATATTTGTGTGTATGTACATGTGTGACTGAGTTTGGACTTTGATCTCGCGACTTCAGTAGTGAGGTCACAGATTGGAAGCAGATTGTATTAGTTATGAACTTTTTTTCCTCAAACTAAGGTTCAACTTTGAAAACACAGACATTCAGTGTTTGAATGTGTGAGCCGTGGTTATAGCTAAGACCTCTAAGTGTATCCTGGCTATCTGACAAAATCAACTGAGAAAATCCTTAATGTTTCGAAAAGGAAAAACATTATTAACAAATGTAGACCGAAATTAGTTCAGTGCATGTTTAATGTACTGTGATTATGGACCATTAATGTCATATTACAGTCGTGTTGAGGCGCAGTAATGGCGTGATATCACCCGCTCACTTTTTGTTGCCAAGAATAACAAAGCATAACAACATATGACATGGAAATATGGCTGACACCATGGGCGCACACAACTTTGCATTCAGGTATGATGTATAGCATAAAGCATAATTGCCTTTCTCTCCTACTTCATAAATTTTGGGCTCTCTTGAGACAGAGGCTACTGTGTTAATAGCAATCCAAATTCCACACAGGTTTACACTACATTCATTTTGTATCTACGGCATCACCGGCCAGCTGAGAGCTTTCTGTTCTGAGATACTTAACTCATGCAGGAATCTATACTCCATAAACATAACGACACCTTATTTTGGTTTATGTGATTACATGTGATGCTAAGATTTGCATCCACAGTACCTCTCCACTCACTAAAACATTGGATTGCTGTAATTGGTAGTAGGAGTAATCCATGCGCTTATGTGGGGGAGCATTGGAATGACATTGATATACAGCGCTCCATTAATTGCCATATGAATAGGGTCTGCAGTGGTTGGCGCGCTGCTGATGCATCACAGTAAAAGAGATGGGTCACTCTGTCTTCTCCAGCCTGCAGCTTTGCCAAGCTCATAATTACTAAAACCCCCAATTAATCTTCCCATCACAGAGGCCAAATATACACTTCCTCCCCTATATAAATGAGTTACAGTATATGCTCTTAGTAAATGTGCATGCATGTGTGTTTACACAAGTAGATGTGTCTGTGCCCATGAGAACATCAAGTACAAACAGCACTATGTGTCCTCAGTGTACACTATCGCTCCACCGCAAGCCACACAGGTTATCAATACAAGTGGCGTCACTTGTGTCGATATCACACAGTTGAATTTAAGGGAAATGCCATCTACAGTGCACAAAGGAAGTTTTTATTGAAATTTACAAAAAAAAAGCAACAGGCGTACTGGTACATATGAATAACCGACTTATAGGTTTATGTAAGACATTAATAGATAAGAAGAGATCACAACCACTTCTTTAGTGTCATTTCCTTTTAACTTCACACTGTTAAATTTTCTATACATATTTTCATTCTTGCCGTTATGTTGTACACTTTAGATTTTGGCACTTAAATTAAACGTCTGTGACTGGTGTTTATATAAATGTTTCTATTAATTTCCTCCAAATACAAGCGGCTGTCAATAAGTGCAGCTACAGCAGTTAAATGCACACTTCTTCCGGACAATTGTTGTGTGTGTGTGTGTGTGTGTGTGTGTGTGTGTGTGTCTCAGCATCTGCATGTGCATGTGTGTCTACATGAATATGTATTTCTGATTGTAGCATGCTGTTCTGGCCCCTGGCCATTAAACCTTTACCCAGTCTGAGTTGAATCTCCTCTCTGACTACCAGCCGTCCGACTATCACATTCACATCACCTTACTGGCACCTAGTGGTAAAAATAGGTACTGTGTCCACTTGATGCTTGGCTGCCAGCAGGGGAGATAGAGAACTGTTTACAAGTGGCATTTGCCCCTAATTAAAAGCAGCACTTGTTGGAGCACTTGGTCTGCAGAAGGACCAGCATCCACAGTGATGCAAGCTGGGCCACTGATCCTCCGGTAAGCCTCCTCCACTCTGAGGAAACATGCACAAACACATGAGGAAAAAATACATCCAAACACTCTAAATGAATCTTTACATCAACGAATCTGTTTCTTAACTGCTTGCAGTGTTGGTGAACAGCGAAGACAGTGATGAAATGCACAACACCCGAGAAATACATATGAGAAACAAAAACGCAGATGGTCCCGAGAGCAGCCGTTTCCTGAGTCAAATGAAGAATAGTTCTTGTGATAGTGATTGAACAAGTCTGCAGAATCTCTCACTCTCTCAGCAGCAGTCAACTCCCTCCGTTTTCCAATTCTGCCGGCCCAACATCTGGCTGTCCCGTGTGGAAAGGCCATTATGTCAGGATAGAGGATGAATGAAAGTAGCCATCGACCTGTCTGCGTAGCGACTAACTGGCCCGGCAGTGCCTGTGAGTTTTGACCAGCTTAATGGAGCACAACAGCTCAGCAACTAATCACCTGTTCTTTCTCATCAGCTGCTTCCCCCCCGGGACTGTAATTGATTGTTAAGTGTTTGATGGATCAGACTCAGACTGAGCTGACCTGACTCAGTGAAACGTGCCGTACAGTTTGTATCACACCATCTGTGGTTTCATGTTTTCGTACTCAAAGAGAAGTTTTTTTTCTTCCATCGCAGACTGTAAAACTCTAGTTAAATGTGTGTAGATAATATACAGTAGTACTGTAATACAGGATTTCTGTCAGATTTACAGAATGTAATCATAATACTCTCTTAAATATACCCATTTCATTAAAAAATCTTAATATTTTAAATGCTAAATGTTAAACCTGTATGTATCCCACATCTCACCTGAGTCTGAACAGCTGGTTGTGATCCAGCTCTTGCTCCTCTTCCGTCTTTCCTTGACCTCTGTCCCTCAGCCTCCTCTTCCTCTCCTCAGGATCCAAGGTGAGTACGACCACCAGGCTGGGCTGGAGCAGGTCGCTGGGCCATCGGTACACTTCAGAGCCCTCTGCTGGAAGGTTACACACCTGGCCGCTCACTGCTGTGGCAATGGCATACGCTGCTGTGCTGTGCCAGAATCTGGGGAGCGATAACAGACGGCGGATTGAAAGGTAGACTAGGAGGCATTAAATATTGACATGTAGGCCTAAATCCCTGTGGATGTTGTTCCATTGTCCCCTTACAACTTCTTTAAAGAGAGAAAAAAAAGGTCACAAAATAGACAAACGTCACTCCACCTCTGACATCTCACTCGCCTTTACCTGTCAACGATGACAGGTGTCTTCATGCCCTCCTGGCCTATTTGTTCTGCTGTGATGTAGTTTCCCAGAGCGTAGAAGGCCCTGCGGATGAGGGGTGGCTCCTGATCAAAGCGGGCCCTCCAGGGGGAGAGGCACTGAGGAGGAGACCGCAGAAGAGCGGCCCCAAGAGTATCCCTCAGAGACTCCGTCAGAGTGGTCTTACCTGGGAGCAAGAAAAGAGTCGCCTTACAAACAAAGAAGAGTCACAGACACACACAAAAAAAGAGTTGTAGCTACGGTACACGGGTGAGTTTTCATAAGTGAGCTGTTCAGTGAACCGTTTTTACAGTGATGTCATGATATGTGATATTCCATTAGGCGAGGCTCACTAGCAGATAATGGCTTTAACAGAGAACAACAGGCCCATCACCTTAACGTCCATCATCTATACATCATGCTGATCATGTATTTATTCATGAGGTAATGGCATTAACCTGTAGCATCCAGGCCTTCGATGACAATAACAGGGAAGTCTGGTTTACTTCTGGCCTCCGCTCCGCTGGGCAGCAGCTCCAGTACAGACGCTGCCTCTGGGATGATGTCACCGCACTGCAGAAGAGGAGTCACACAGACTGTAATACACGTGCACACACACACACACACACACACACACACTACTGTGGGCCACCTGGCACTGGTAGATAAATGCTTTGAGATGCTGGTTACAGTGTTATACCACTTTCTACCACAGGAGGGTGCCATTTTTTCCAGCTCTTGCATGTTTTAATTCACACATTTATGTAACTGTAAAATTAAGTGTGTGTGTGTGTGTGTGTATAAATAATGAGAGTATCACAACCTTCTTCAAAACTTCATAGGCCTCCTGAAAACTGTAGAAAACATCAGAGTTGATGATGTTGAGGGTAGATGGGTGATATCCTGGCGCCTCTGATGCTACAACATAGTAATTCTTGGACGTTTCCATTGTCGGACACCCTGCATGAGACCAGAGCTGCTGAGTCCACGGTCGACCGTGTTCACCTGTCAGGTATGAACACACAAACACTGGCTCGTGTTGTGTTAGATGTCGCAGAAGTCGCTCTGTGGGGGAGGAAGTCTCAGGTGAAGCTTTTATAAAATACCCCTTGATGAGTGAATCCTTGACGTTTGGCAGAAATGAGGACATGGGGGACACATCACACCCCGGAGACAAGTCTCTCAACAGTTTGTCTTTCAGCTCCCAGTAAAACTTGGCTCTCTTGACTCTGTCGCTGCTGCACACAAGTAGAGAGAAACACCTGTCGTGCTGCTGGACTCGTCTGAACACCTGTGGGACACATTCAGCTCCTCGGTGCTTTTCTTGAATCGCAAAGTAAAAAGGTGCTCCGTCCAGCTCCACTGAAAACACACGGGAAGACCATTGATGGAGAAGAGCCATGGTGCGACGCTTCATGCTCACAGCAGAGTCACTGGACACTTTCCTGTCCGGATAAACGATACTGACGAGCTTTGAGGTCGGAAAACGAAAGTCACTGAGCCCAACAGGGGAAACGAAACTTAACAGCTCGATGAGTCATTCAAGATAAAGCTGCAACAGTCTCATAGAAACAACAATAAAATATTCAAGTTTTAAATGTGATCAAAAGACATTTCTATACATGTTTCACTTTATACACGTGTTATAATTCACATAATGTTTCCATTAGGTTGTAGTTTCTTTCCATGTCATCGTTGCATAACACCTTTGGACTCTGACCAAACAGCAGCTCGGTTTCGTTTTCGTTGTTTGTAAACAGAAAGCTGGGTGTGTGTTGATGTCAGCTGGTTGTGTGTTGATGTCAGCTGTGTATAAAACGCGCCCTGCAGTCCTGAGAGCAGCTGCTGCGACCCTGAAGCCTTGAACATGAACGTCGTCGCGTCCCCGCTGCTTCTCCTGCGGCTCTGCGTCAGCTTCTTTCTGAGCATCTTCTCCAACGTTTGCTACTGGACAGCAGCTTCACCTGTTTCACGTGTTGACCAAAAGAAAATCCACAATGCCACCACTCCGACTAGTGTCAATTATCATTTCACGCGGAAGTGTAATTACAAATGTGGATTTTGTTTCCACACTGCAAAAACATCCTTCGTCCTGCCTCTGAAGGAAGCCAAGAGAGGGCTGAAACTCCTGAAGGACTCAGGTACAGTTCATTGGACTTGATTAGACTCTGTGTCAAACCTCTGGCTTGTAGTTTAATGTTTCTGTGTGTTTCTCAGGGATGGAAAAGATCAATTTCTCTGGAGGAGAGCCCTTCCTGCATGATAAGGGGGACTTTCTGGGTGAACTGGTTCAGTACTGTAAAGAAGAGCTCCAGCTCCCGAGTGTCAGCATCGTCAGCAATGGAAGTCTGATCAGAGAAAAATGGTTCCAGAAATATGGTAACATCCCAAATTAGTGCCAACTTTTCAGGACAAATTCATTATCTTAGACAGGATCATTAAAAAAAATCACTCTTTTCCTTTTCTCAGGTGACTATTTAGACATCTTGGCCATTTCCTGCGACAGTTTTGATGAAGCAACCAATCAGCTGATTGGCAGAACTCAGGGGAGGAAGAGTCATGTGGACAACCTGTACAAGATCCGCAACTGGTGCAAGCAGTATAAAGTAGCATTCAAGATCAACTCTGTCATCAACACCTTTAACGTTGACGAAGACATGGCGGAGCATATCATCCCACTTAACCCTGTCCGCTGGAAGGTAAGGACGGAAAAAGAAGAGAAGAAGACGAGAGCGTGTGTGTGTGTGTGCATTTGTCAACACAGATATTTGTCTGTGCTTCCTGTTTTCAGGTATTCCAGTGTCTGTTGATTGACGGTGAAAATGCAGGAGAGAAAGCTCTGAGAGAAGCCGAGAGGTTCGTCATCAGCGACCAACAGTTTCAGGAGTTTCTGGACAGACACAGCAGCGTCTCCTGCCTCGTTCCTGAGTCCAATGAGAAGGTTCGACTGCATGTTTGTACCCACATTCAGGGCTTTTTATATAAACCACAGTAGATGACACATAATCAGGTATCTATTTTGTGTAAAAGTTTGTGGTCTTTGTTTTCTTCACAGATGAGGAATTCCTACTTGATCCTGGATGAATATGTAAGTAGTTTATGTTTGTGGTTGTTTTTCAGCGTTTAGGTCTTTTGGCTCTTTATCAGTTTATGACTTTTGTTTTCTTTTTCCAGATGCGTTTCCTGGACTGCCGAGAGGGAAGAAAGGATCCATCGAAGTCCATCCTGGATGTTGGCGTGAAGGAGGCCATTAGCTTCAGTGGCTTTGATGAGAAAATGTTTCTGAAGAGAGGAGGGAAATATGTCTGGAGCAAAGCCGACATGAAGCTGGACTGGTGACATTTTACAACTTTGTAATTGTCTTTGTTGAGACACTGTAAATATGCACAGTATGGATTTTGTTGCACGTTTCTGTTTTATTAAAGTTAATATTGTTTGTTTGTTTGTTTGTTTTGTTGAATTGATGGAAGCTTATAAGAGAAATGTATTATAATTTAATAATAAAAAAATGAGATTTCAGATTTGTTCTGTTTCATTTGTTCATTTCCTCCCATCATCACCATTTACAGGCCTCATCACACAATATGTTAAACAAACGCAATAGAAACTACAACTGGTCAAACTGGCTCTTAAACTTCTGTACAAAGTCCAATAAAGCAATAAAGCAAAAGCCACTGATGACTAACAACTGACAGGAATTTTAACCGCGTCATGCGTCAGATATAATCTAATCTAATCTCAGTGTTTAGTACATAATAATAATAATAATATGTGCAGGTTTAGTCATCTTTTGACTGACAGCCACTATATAATAAAGCTGATTCAGATCTGCAACAGCTGCAATCATTCAGAAGAAATGTGGATTATTAATAATTATCTAGGATTTATTAAACCTGGGGCACATATCTGCAGACTCATGGCTGCCACCAGGGGAGAGCAGGAAGTGTTTGAAACCTGCAGTTCCGGTGTTCAGCCAGCAGGGGGCGCCGTCGGCCGGTGGAAACGGCGTTTTGCAGAGCCGTCCTCTAAGCGGCAGCGCAGGACAGGAGACGGGAAGCTTCTCACTGACAAATGGCGTCTCTCCGGTGCAAAGCACGGCAGCAGCTCCGGTGAAGAGGTAAACACACCGCCCCCGGATATCTTCGCAACAACACAGGCCGCCTATTGCCGCTTTTTTCCCCGCAGGATTTGTGTAGCAGCGTGAAGACGGTGGACGTTGCGCAGTCTTCAGTAATCGGGAGCAGATCGCTGTTCTTCCGGTGTAGAAACCAGCAAAACAGAGGAGCAGAGCTGCAGCTTATGCGTCCCTCTGCTTCTGCTTATTATTATTATAATAATTATTATTATTGTTGTTATTATTTTCTCTGTTTTGTTTTTGGTTTTTTCCGCCGATGCTTGTTGCTGTCAGAGTCTCACCAGGCCCTGCTTCACAGCCGCTGGAGGCGACCGACAGTAGCGGGTCAAATGTTTCCATCTCCGACGGTGTAGGGACGCATTAATGAACATGGGCATCACCGCTCCAGAGATCACCTCCTCCTCCACCTCCTCCACCTCCTCCTCCACCTCCTCTAACTAACTGACTGACTGTTTGACTGGCTGCTTCTTCGTTAATCCAATTCAGAAGATCATCTTTTCAGGTTCCTGAGGTTACACCATCAAAACGGCGTTATCTCAGAAAGCCAGGTAAGATTTATGTCATTGTCACATTTATTAACAACATATCCTGTATCTAGATGACTGCCAGACAGGTCAGAGGAGACTTCTTCAGTCTAATTGTAAAAGCCTTTTTTTTTTTTTTTAACTCTTTGCTGGCCTGTAAAGAGTTCAGCTTGCAGATGACAAAGCGTTGGCTGCAGGTAGCTGCTTCAGGATGACATCAGTAAGGTTTTCATTAGATTTGCTGTAACCGCTCCTGATCACAGAGTGGATGGCTCCACTGAGCCCTGAAAGGTCACTGGGTGCCCTGCTATTTCCATTTTAAGCAGCAGGTTCCCCTCCGGTAGCGATCAGATTAAAGCAGGCTACTAGACAACCGGAGCATTCCTGCAGTCTGCGCTGGCCGAGGACCTGAAATCTGTTTCTAATGTCTGTGTGTGATCATCTAAAGCCAAATATCCCGTAGAGACATGATGTCCATAATAAGTCAATGTTGTGTTTAAGTGCCTGGTTCTACATACATGCTCCATCCTGTTATAAGATCCTTCTTATTGTGTGTTATTGATTTTCTCTTCAGTTTCATGCTTGTAGCCATATTACAGGAGCAACACATACTGAAACACACACTTCTTCTTCACCCTCAAACACACATTTTGGGGACATGCACACATGCAGCTCTTTTTTCAAGTGCAACGTTTTCCCATCAAGCATTGAGTGACTCTGCTGCTCCGGATTTGTTCAAAACAAAAGAAAGATGGTCCACACAAAGCAGCAACACATTCCTCAGAGTGACGGGCAGCAGCAGCAGCGGCGGCCTGTTCCCAGAGGAAAGTGGAGATGAGTTTACTGAAAGACCGAGTAGGAATGAGGTTATGATGCCCAGAGACGTGTGAGACGATGGGCCTCGTAGAAGGAGCTGTGGTTGCAGCGCAGGTCTCCTCTCAGTATGTTTATCTATGAGTCTGTCTGCCTGAAAAATATTACTGCTGCATTTTAAAAAAAAAAAAAGCAACCTCTGCTGAATCTGTTGTTGTCAAGGTTACGTTTAAACATTTCGGTGAACCAACGTCCGTCACTGGATTTGTTTTACGTTGACTCAGCTTCGGGTTGTTTTTCACCTGATAGACTTGATTCACAGCACTAAATGCATACATAGAGACATAGCAGGACCTGATGGTGAGGAGATTAGACATCCTGAGACATCCTGAGACAGAGCGGATGTAGAAATGTGACTCTTGCTCTATTTAAATACACTTTAGCAGTAATTAAAGCTGAATTACTGTCAGTTTTACCTGTTAAATGGAGTCTGTGAGAGCCGGAGGAAACTTCCGTAAGCTGAGCAACTGGCATTTCTAAAGATGGGTGTGCGGTACAGGACTGCAGTGTGCTTTTGTTGAATCACTCTTTTCTTCTTGTAACATTTATACGTCGAGCAAAGTCGTTTAGCTGTAATCTGACTTCAGGCCTGGTCTTTTGTGCAGTCAGCCAAGGATTACGCAACAGCCTAAATGCCATTTCAGCAGGATGTTGTGAGTGAGTGTCCTGGGTGGTGTCGGTGGTTTCCAGGTGTGTGTGTGTGTCTGTGTGTGTGTGTTGGTTTGGGGTTGAGGGGAAGGGTGTAGTGTGCAGTCAATAGACAGTCAACATTGCAGTCACTTGAGTTCTTAATAGCTGCTGGAAATGATGTTCATTGCTCAATGAGCGCTTCGGCTCTGTGTATTATGGCTCGTATCCAGCCAGTTAGGATGAGATGAGGATTGTCATGAGATGTGTGTGACGTTCGTGTGTGTGTGTGTGTGTGTTTTGCCTCTTGCAGGCAGCCGCTCGGCATTTTCAACCGTTCTCGTTATTATTAAATGCAAAGCAGCTTTTTAAAAGATTTTTCATTTTGGGGTTTTAATCGGGATAAGCATGAGGCAGAAGTCATTTGAGACAAAGAAAAATAATAATTTGAACTCCAGTTGAACGTCCCTGTTTGCTTATGAGCTCACGTTTCTTCAAACAATGAAACTAAGAGTTGTTTTCTCCAGTTATACAGAGATACAGAAACTAACTGTTGAGTTGTTCTCAAGCAGCGACACCTCAGCATCATCCAGACTTACAGTATATACCGACTGCCTAATGAGGTGCCACAAATAGCTGCAACTGCAATTCTGGATCCACTTTCTGTTTGGAGGCAGATTTTACTGACGCCAGCAAAAAAAAACCCAAATATAGATGATCTCACATCATTATTCTGAGATATTTTCAGTGCAGCTAAAATTGAGTTTTACAAGCATGAATTTTTTTTGCCCACCCCACACTCACAGTGCCAGATACTCTTTCCAAAGTTACTAATTTGGAATAAAATCAGAGAAATAAATTGTAGGAGGAAATGAACATTTCCCCACCCACAGTAGCCTCAACAGACTATTGTCCAATTCAACAACAAATCGTGTTTGGTGTTCATATAAAGAGGTACAACTCACACTTCAGCTCGACTGCGACTGAGCCAACTCTTTACTTCTACTATGTCTGTCTCCATTTCTGATGCTTCCCACCTACACATTAAAACGGCAGAAACCAACACGTTCAGGCTCGTACTCTGCTGCAAGTCATTCAGGGAAAGGTTGGAAATCACTCACTGAAGTAGAAGCAGATGAGTCAGGAGGTAGGATGGGATCTGGGAGTGCCAGCAGTGAGCCAAGAGCTGGTGCATCCTGGCGTGCCATAACGCATGAGCTAATGCCACAAGGGGAAGAACAGACGAACAGCACTGTGAGTATGCAAAGTACAACAGATCTGATCACATGACGGCTTGGCGTGCTCCTAAAATCTAAACTTTCTTGTAAGAACTTTTATCCTTCGGACTTGGGCTTGACTAATACTTGGTACACAATAACAGGAGACG
Source organism: Pampus argenteus (assembly GCA_036937835.1). Lineage (NCBI taxonomy): Eukaryota > Metazoa > Chordata > Actinopteri > Scombriformes > Stromateidae > Pampus > Pampus argenteus. The sequence continues at coordinate 19,899,536 of CM072873.1, forward strand.
CTGGGAGAAGCAAGTATTAAGCAGCAAATCACTGATTCAGATTTACATGCAACCAGCAGCACTATAAAGTCACCAAAGAAAATAAGATGAATTGACGAATGCAATCGTTGCTCACTTTTAGTGGGTTTCCTTCGTGTATCTGTAACAAAACCAACAACAGGATGTCAGAGCATTTCCTAAGGTGGTTTTTTGGCTTCCTTTTTCTCCTGCAGTGGGACTAAGAGTCTGGGTTTGCTTTACAAGACAGCAGCTAGCCAACAGCAAGGATGAGGGCTGGCAGGCGGAAAATAAAGCGAGAGACAGAATATGCTGTTTTTGCTGAGGTGTATGAGGTGAGAGGAACCCTGCTGGTGTAGATGATATGTCAAAGTATCATCCATGAAGCCAGACCGGTTGAATGAGATCCAGGAATGACTATCTGCATGTTTTTGTTTTGTCAGCACGGCCCTAACTGAACCAATTACTGAAATAGCTTGTGAATTGTTTATGCCGCCGCTGGTGATGGTGCCACCGTAGCACACAGATTAAGCCCTGAGTGGCTCTCTGTTGAAGAGTCTCTCTCTCCTCTTGAGACCATGAAAACTGCATTGTCCAGCGGAGTGACAGCCAGTTAGTTTAGTACACGCTATGGAGAGTTCAATAAAAGTTCAATAAAATGATCAAACTGTTTGTCTCGGTACAGTGCAGTCACTTCTAAAGTGTATATATAACTAGTTTATTGCAAAAATGAAGCCAAAATGAACACTTGGAAAATCACCAACATGATAAGAGCTACTTAAAATTTTTTTTTTTTTTTGGCTCATGTCTGCTAACATGGAGCAGAGGGATTTATGAGCAGTACTGCAGCCAGACAGAAAATAAATGCATATGCTGCTTTTTATGTTTAGACTTCAAAACAACAACATTAACAGTTTGATTGATGAAAGGAATTAATGTTACTAACAAGTATCGTCTGTGTAGTCAAAGTCTAAAATTAGGGATCGGATGAGAGTATAAACATGAAACTGAAAGTAGCTTCTTATGATAATAACACAAACGAGCTGTCACATGATGTTAGGGGGGAAAAAAATATTGCTCATATAAATACAGGTAAGATTCAAAATGATCCACATTTATGAGCTGAGTGTTTAATCTCATTGTGACTATAATCTGGTTACATGTTACACACACAGTCATGACCGAAGCTGCGGAGCAGTGAGTGACAACAGATCGCCAGCAAAGTCGACCCTGTGCTCGGGCTCTCTGCATCTGTCAATAGAAATAGGCTCAGTGAGACATGCCTGTCATCTTCACTTAGCTTCTGGGATGCTAATGTGAGCCTGGATGGCTTTTTGGAGGAGAGAGGAGAGACTTACAGCCTGGTTTTAAGCACTTGTGGAATTAGGAAGCTATTTTTTTATTTTTATTCTTTGTGTTCTTTATTGTTCTTCTTCTGTGTTTTAGAGAACTACATGCCGTCACGCTTGTTGTCAGTACAGCCTGACCAGTTGTCTTTGAGTTTCCTGTAGTTTCACCCCGTGCTCTGAATGTTTTGCTGCGTGCATCTTTCTCAACATGTCTTTGAGTGTTTGCGTGCTTTCTTTTCTTGTGAAATCAGAACAGCTGGCTGTGTTGTGTGCCGTCTCTCCTTCAGGTATTGAGAAGTGATGCAGAGTGAAGCCATTACCTCATTCAGATAGAAAAACACTCTCTTGTTTTCTCCTTCCTTCCCTTTTTTTTTTTTTTCCACCCATTGCGCTCATTTCTTTTGTTCTTGTGCTTGTCTCCCTTCTCATGGGGCAACTTCATGTTTTGTTTTTTACGTCTGGACGGCATAAACGCTGTGAGACAGTTATCTTTGCTGACAGACAGTGTTTATTTTAAATGTGGTAGCACTGCTGAGAGCTCACATTTTCCTCTACATGATGATTGTTGAAAACGGCAGATTTTTTCTTGGTCATTTTCAACCTTCCTGCGAGCCTTTTTGTGAAGCGCGGGCCAAACACAGTGAATGCTGACATTTGAGACCACTTATAGTTGTGCAGTAACTGTTTACCTGGCTTAGAAAGAGGAGATTTATCTTGCATTACAGCAGACAAAATGGCAAGCTGTTTTTTTTGTCCTACATAACCCAAACATGACCACTGTCAGCGTCGGTCTGAACGGCAAAACGGACTTTGACTTGCTGGGCTGCATTAAAAAAAACACACACACACACACACACACACAGCTTCTCCACACCACTCACGTACAATGCCAAAATACATTTGGGTGATTGTGTAACTCCTCGGGGCATGATGGAAAAACTGGGCCTATCACCACTCTTAGCAAGCAGCCCTCTTAGCGCTCTCCCCCTCCACGTCAAGGACAGACGGCGACTGTCTCCAACCGCTGTCCCTCCATGGAGACATGTCACCTTTCACATTCAGCGATTGAGCCCTCTTAAAATAAAGGCCCAGTATATATATATATTTCTATATATTTAAGGGAACAACACCGGCGAGCACCCTGGGTATGTAGGTTATGATCTAAGCACATTTGTCAACCTGTGGCCCATATAGAGCCATGACCTATATTCTGCCTACAGTAAATGTGCTCAAAATAGATCCTGGCATGATTTATCAATGTCGTTTCTCATCCGGAGGTGTTAGCAGTGATGATGTCAGTTTTTATATGTATGTATAAGAATCTGGTAATAATATATTAGCTGATATCAGAAACATTTAGTTACTGAAGAGCTCTGATCAAGATACGTACTGAGGGACTGAAAACACATTTATTTATATTGAATTATTTATCGTGAGTGACTCGGTAGTTTCTTCTGAATGTAATCTTTGCATTAAACTATTTGAGAGGACGTCTGAATAATGCAAAACATGTCGGTTATGATCCAGGCGGCGGCACGATTTGCGTCCCAGTGCAACAAGGTGCAACTTGGCAACTGGCTTTGACTTGATATGAGTGAAGAGGTCCGACACATATGTTTGTGTCTCTGGTACCATGTGTCGGGACTGAAAGGTAAACATTTGCTTATTTATTATTATTATTATTTGTCTGCCGTGACAGACTGAGCATTAGCAGGGTTTACTCAGGACTCTCTGCAGTAGTCGCTGTGAGATGCAGGATTGAATAATAACAATAATAATTTCACAGAGAGTAAACACAACAGCCTGTGGAACATAATGCACCACCAACAACAACAACAACAACAACTCCAGTCTGGAGGCTTTTACTGTAATTTGTGTCCTCTTCAAAACTACTTTATGCAAATATAAAGTTTAATGCTTTTAATTTTGTTCAGGCAGATCAGGAGCAGATTATATTATTATATTTTCTTATCTGTACAACTAAAATATTTTTTTAATAAAACTTGCATGTAGGGAAATTCTGCATATTTTATTTTAATGGACTTTTATTGATCAGTTAAAGAAAACGCCTTGTTATATACAGGAATCGACAACTCTCTTAGTATTATTAGCTTCTGTCCATCTGCGATATGTTTTCAGTAACCGTGTGTGTGTTGGAGTGTGTGTGTGTGTGTGTGTGTGTGTTTTCTCTGTGATCTGTTTGGCTGTTTGTTCTGTTTGCTTGGTGGGGAATTCACAACAAGGTTACCAGAAATAACAGCAGGCATGAAAGGTGAGCCAAGAGAGTTTGGAAAATGGACAAAATTGGCGCATTGCCACTTTCCCTCTTTCATCTTACTCTGTCTCACTCCTCTTTTTTTTTCTCTGCATCTGCAACGGTGTGCACGGAGAGGATATGTCATAAATTCAACTAAAAAGCCCTACTAATTGGCCATGAAGAGTAGGGCTAGGCTCTTCAGGGAGGAAAGGCAGGAAGGAGGAGAAGATGGAAGGATCACTAAGTGCTTATTACAGACCTGAGATCACCACACACACACACACACACACACAGGCCAATCCAGGTTTCTTCATTTTTCTTTTCTTAACCACTAATATCTGTTGGCTGTGCCGTGATTTCAGATGATTCGATACATGTGGATGAACTCACATGCTGCGTGAACGTGTTTATGTTGGTAGGAATGCGATTACAGGAACGAGTCCAGTGAGACAAAAGGAAATCACCGTCGCGGTAGGTCAGACGGAAACGTTGACCAGAGTAAAACCCGAGGCACGATTAGGTTTCGCTGATAAAGCCGCTCAGAGCAAGTCAGAGAGGATCAATCATATCGTGCTTCTCACCACATTCGTTTTGCTGTAGCCAATAATGACAAGTGGTCGACCGGGACTGCTCGTCACCAGGCTTCAGGTGGAACATCATCTGCACGGTTCAACACATATTTCAGCACTACTCTCGTCACTAGCTGAACCGAGTGCGGCCTTCAGATTTTGTCCTTCGTTGCACTACCTTGGCTTGTCTTATTGGGTGAAAGCTGATTTTTGTAAATCAGCTAATGGGCAGCTTAGTGCATGTGTTGAAACAATGTGTGTGTGTGTGTGTGTGTGTGTGTGTGTGTGAGGGAGTAAAATGTGTGGGCTGCTCCCATCGCCAGCACAGCTAACAGTTATATGCAGCTTTCTTTCACAGCAGCCATAGGTGAGGTGTATAAATAGCGTCTTACGCAATGCTTTGATGTGACATTATATAATTACACACAGGTGAAAATGGAGAACTGAAAGAGCGTTGTTCTCATGTTCCACTCTGCTATGTTCTCTCAAGAAAATGAGACGGTAAACCTGTACACACCTGCGCACTGGGACCTATTTGTTGAGTTTATTTCCTTGTAGGATAAATGTGTCCTCTCAGTGAATTCAGATGAGAATTAATTATTGTACTGTAAAAGTTCCCAATCAAGTTCAAATAACGTCACTGTTGTTGACCAGTAATGTTTTTGTTTATTGAGTCATTGCTGTAATAATAAGATTAAATCTCACCTTTAGCAAACTGGGATTTGACTACTGCTGGTTTTATACAAATGTTATGAAGCAATGGACTTATGCAGTATTTTGCATAACCTGCACTTTACTCCTCAAAGACAGACATGTGTTGACAAGTAGCAAGATATCACTTGGAGGCAGCGTAGTCATGATGTATGAACCATAATGTCCTTAAGACTATATATATATATATATATATATATATAGTCTTATATGTGTGTGTGTGTTGTGTATTCAAGCTTTAATGGATGGTATCACGTATGCTGCAGCAAGAATTCCTTTTCACTTCTACCCAGAGAAGTTTCCCTCAATCGCTCCTCCGTGACCATTTCCAGCCCCGTTATGCAACCGAATGGAATCTGCTGGTGTGTGTTTGTGTCTCGTGGATATGAGATCATTATCACATAAATGCCACTCATGCCATTTAAACTATGAGTCCCTTCAGACTGATGATTGACACGCGGTGGATGTCTGACCTCTGACTCCCATTTCATCGACTCTGAGCTCTCCGACCTGACCGGACCTTTTCAGATGTGCGAGGCTATATATGAAATGAGTACGATGGGTATGAGCGGCTCACGGCCCCATTGCTCAGGACATATATACTGTGTGTGTTTCTCAGTGATAATGGACCGTCTAGTTAATAATGCAGCAGAAGGATCGCGCTGCACCTCCTTTTCTCATGAAAACTCATTTATTTTCTCTTTCTTTCTCTCACTCCCCTCCTCAGGCCTTCTGTTTCATTTGTCCCCATCGACCCGGGTCTGTCAGCCAATATAAAGTCTGGGAGGAGAGAGGCAGATTCAAACACAGTATTAGGTTTGGACAGTGTAAACTGGGTTCAGTGGCGTGACCGATACAGAGACTAAGGAGGAAGGAAGGAAGATAAACAGACAATCATTCAGGTTCTCAGCTGGACAGTTTGGGGAGTTGATTCAGGTCCCAAACTTACGTTTTTTGGGGGTAACACCTATCCTGTGATGTGTCTGTGAGTGAGCTCTTCCTCTGGGCCTTCATTAAATCATTGTGAAGTTTTTATGACTGTTCCTGCAACATTTTCCTAGAAACCCTGTCAGGCGCTTTATGTTGTTTCTGCATGTCGATGCTTGTCCGTCCTGTCAAAACTGTTCAAACAGGACAGACAAAATTGTAGCAGTTCCTGATAACGTACAGTAACCGCTCTGTACCGCCCTGTTGACGTAATGAAATATTTAGCATATAGTCACATAAATCCACACATTTTGACAATCTTCGGGAATCCTCCTCGTTTCTCTTTCCTCTGTCCTCACACCACCAAGCAGCATTAAAGAAACTGAGATATGATGCTATTTTTTGGATAATGTGGGGACAAATTAATAAGGAGAAAAGAAATAAGAAGTCCACATGTCCTCGGTATCTTCAGATCACTGTGCTCCTCAGGCTCGAGCACATCATGTAATCCCTTTATTTTGCCTCATTACTGGCCCTGTTCTCTTTCACAGTGATAACATGTATCATCTGTGGATTGCCTTCACCTTCATCCCACTGATACACAGTAGATGTCTAAGCCTGCATTTTTTTTTTTTATTCCTCCTCCTCCTCCTTAAAAGATTAAATGTGTTTGTTAAGAGGGGCGGTGTGAAGTGATATCACGTCTCTGCTAAATCAGAACACGCTGCCTGTCTCCTCTTTCTCCGCTCCCCTCTCTGGGTAGCACATGCAAACCCTTCAACCCCTCCGCTCCCACCCGTCGTCCTCTTCTTGTGTGTGTGTGAACAGGCAGCTGTGCACCGGAGGCAGACGGTACTGTGACCAGTTGAAGCGTCTCTTCTACTCTACTATGCTTCTCTCGCCCCCCTCCCTCCACCTCCAAAAATCCTCCTTCAGCCGGTTGCTAAGCAGCATGAGGAGAGCTTGACAGCGCTGACGTTGTGTGCGCGGGACCACTTCCTGTAAACAGCCGAGTGGGTGCTCTTTGCTCTCAGCTACAGAGCGAAGGAGGGAGTGAGACGAGACGGCCTAAAATAACCCTTTCTGACTCTCACAAAGAGATGTGATGACGTGCAGTGAAGGCAAAAAAAAAGAAGTGTTGTTTCTCTCAAGTGTGCCAAGATAGTTTGAGGAACTTCTGAACCGTTTTCTCTTTTTACAGCTACAAAGCATGAGGCTCAGAATAAAAATGAACACTGATGATGTCATTCTGCATATAGCATGGCCTGTTTGTGTGTGCACACCCTCACAATGCTCACATCATCATACTGAATTTTTAGCTTTTATTTTTGTGTGTGTGTGTGTCTCAGGATTAATTTTTACCTCTTTGTGTGTTTCTTCAGCTCTGTGGCTGTGAAGATGACCACGGCGCGGTACCGTCCCACCTGGGAGCTGGCCGTAGACCCCCTGGTCTCGTGTAAGCTGTGCCTTGGAGAGTTCCCTCTGGAGCAGATGACCACCATCACACAGTGCCAATGTGTCTTCTGTACACTGGTGAGTAGGAGCCTCCGACACATCAACCAGGTCCCCTTAGGGGCAGCATATCACTGTTAGCTTATGCTACGTTAGCGTCAAATGTATTGGTGAATTGTCAGTGCTGTTAGCTAGCAAACTAGATAACTACTTATCAATTACAAAAGCCAATATCAATCCAGTGCTTACGTTGAATTATCGTTTTCATGAATAAATCTAGAACATTTAGCGCTACTTCTTCATGTTGGTCTGAGGGCAGACTGGACGCTACAAAGACTCACTGTTGCCTCTTGAGGTACAGAGTGGTATAACGAGACAGGACCGCCGGGGCTAGCTGGTTAGCATGCTAACTTCAGTAGATATTTCTGCAGTACAATATGCAACATTAAAACTGTGATTTCTTTAAACACAGCGTGGGTGGCGGCTCAGTCACCAGGGTCAGCCATAAAAACGGCCTAAAGAGACATTGAACTGTCAGAAGAAAGAAAATAGGAAATATTTTGGATTTTTACTTTATGAATCATTGGTTGTTCTGTCTTTTCCTACACAAACTGATGGCAGACCAGGCTTTTGTTTGTTCTTGTTTTTTTGTTTGTTTGTTTTCCATTTGACTAACTAATTGGATATTGAACTGGGTCAACGTTGTGTTTGTCTGTTTCTCTTTTAGTGCCTGAAGCAGTATGTGGAGCTCCTGATTAAAGAAGGCCTTGAAACTGCAATTAGCTGTCCAGACTCTGCCTGTCCCAAAAGAGGACACTTGCAGGAAAATGAGGTACTGACACAGGGAAACGTGTGGAGTGGAGTTTTTCCTTTAGGCGGTGATGGCATGACTCTGGATTTTATCAGAGCAGCAGTTTCCATAAACGGTGGTTTCCACACAGTGGTGAATAGAAATTTGCAAGTTACTACTTACATGCAAATGTAGCACGTGCAGAACCAGAGGCACATGTGCGTAAAAAAGTAAAAGATCAGGTTTTTTAACTATCTCATGTATTTCCTATCACGCTGCTCCTTTTTCATGTCAAATAAAAAAGTGCCAGTTGGTAACATGAACATGTTTGCAGTTAGTTTTCTACCTCAAATCCCCATTAAAGTCTTAGCCTTGCTCCAGATGACCACTGCGTTGCACCTACCGGTGTGTTTATTCCATTATAATGAGTGTACCTGCTTCCTAGCGGAGGTCAATCTGAGAGCAAAGCGCTCTTCATCTTCCAGGCAGTTTGGTTGATGGACTCGCCATCTTTCTCACTTGGTCTTGGAGGCTTGAAGGCACAGCATGGTTCAGCACACCACAGCCTTATGTTTCTAATCAATCAGTGTCAGCGGCCATTAATGAAACCCCGGCTACTGCTGTCAGTCATGCAAACCTCTCTGCTCTTTTTATAATACTTGTTTCATTGCCCAATAAATGAGTACATTTAACCTCGAGTGATCCTGCGTATGCAGCTTGAATATATTCTGCCAATTATATTCACTCTTTTTAGCTGAGAATGGGATAAAGGACCATATTGTTATGCAAGCAGCAAGTCGTGATCTTGTTGAAAATTTGAATTTGACATTGATCTAGAAACGTATTTCACACTCTGAATGTATAATTGCCTCTTTGCAGCTTCTGTCTATAAATATATACACAATGACCGGTGTATTTCTCTCCCACCGCTCCTCTCCTCACTCCCTGTAGATTGAGTGCATGGTGGCCACCGAGATGATGCAGAGATACAAGAAGCTTCAGTTTGAAAGGGGTGAGTAAACGCTCAAGCAGCCGCAGTACGTCAGTTCCTCGGTGCGTTGATGTGTGGGGGCGACGGCTGTCAAACACAGACCACACATCCTGTCTTCTTTGGCTAATGTATTTCATTGTGACACACAGAAGGATGACGGCAATCCAGTCTGGCACGTGTAGCCAACCTGCTGCTTGTTCTGTCTAGAATAGCCCCCTGTGGACTGTTTTGCTATTGTATTTCACTGCAGGGTATCTGAGGAAAGCTTCAAATACTCGTTTGCTTAGTAAATCTTCACCAACGTCAGGTGTCGTCTGCATCTCTCCGTCCAAACTGAAGAGCAGCTGACAGATTTAGCAGAAAATAATTCTGGACGGGTACCATTCACTGCAAAGAATCACACAGTATTATTATTATCATTATTAGCAATTATAACACCAGCTCCCATCAAATATACATGAAGAGGAAAGTCTCTCAGACTTTGTTTGAAGAGACTGTAATTGGATTTGGTTCAGCGCTAGTCTCTGTCTGACTGACGGAGCGCAGCAAGATATTTTAGTTAAATCCATTTTATCTCTGTGTGCCGCTACATATTCAATATCTACAGTTTACACTGTTTGGAGGGTAAATGTGGATATGACTGGATATCAGTGCTAGAAAGATAATGGCAGGTCTGTGTGACTTTTGCTACTGTCAACATAGTCATGTAGTAAAGACCTCGCTCGAAAAACAGTAACCAAGCAATGCTATCAGTCTTTGATGATACCCGTCCTGCAGGTTCTCCACCTGTACACGCAACACGATCACACGTGCACGAATTAATGCATAATACAAACACATATACAGGAATACAGAGAGGGGGGGGTCCTGCAAATGAATAAAGATTCTCAGAAAAAGCTGTTGATGCTGCCTAGATAAGGGTAGTCATCCGTCTAATCAATGTCCCAGTCCAGTCAGGCAGAACAGTTGCTGTAACCGTTCCATATTTCTCAGGCTGAGCCAAGAGTGCATGTTGAACGTGTGCTCCGAGTTCCTGGCAGACATGCAAGAGGAAGGACGGAGAGGATGTGAGGACCGTTGCATCATACTATCAGTTTAGAATAGAACAAAACTTCAAACTTTCAAACGTCGTGAACAGTTTCTGTTCATAGACAGCAAGATGAAAATGTGACAAATACAGTTTTCCACCATAAGCAAGTAGCAAATGTACATTATATAAAATATGCACGCTTGCATTTGCATTTTGGGTTTGATGTTGACTGTCCTTCCTGCAGATATTTTTGGCTTTATGTGCTAATATCTATTGGCAACACCGACTTAACTACTTTCTACCAAACTGCTGTGACTTAAGTGACTTGATCCTTTTTAAAAGAGCAACAGTTCATAACGCCGCCACTTCTTTTGTGCCATTAGAGGTGCTGCTGGACCCGTGCCGGACGTGGTGCCCTTCCTCCACCTGCCAGGCCGTGTGCCAACTAAAAGAAGCAGATTCTCCAGCGCTGCCCCAGCTGGTCCAGTGCGCCGTCTGTGCCCTGGAGTTCTGCTCGGCCTGCAAGGCCAACTGGCACCCGGGGCAGGCCTGCCAGGAGAACAACCTGCCCATTACCTCCTTCCTACCAGGAGAAAACAGGTACTGCTTTGTATCCTCTCTGCTCCACACTGATAAATACATTCATACATAATATAAATATAAAATATATAAAAATATATACATATAGTTGTTACAGTCTCAGTTGCTGTAAGGCCACGTGTGCAGATGCGATTCCTGGAGATGATGTTGAGTTTCTCAGAACTGATGCAGTATGTCAAGCTCATCTCACCTGACGACAGCTCGGTATCACTCGTCAATATTTGAGGATTTACTCAGTGCATCCTTGAATTTAGATTGACAACCGGTCTGGCTGAATGATTTGCAACCGCTGCTCAGTTGAACATCAGCCAGTGTTCAAGCATAAATTAATAGACGGACATAAAACAATCTGCTGAAACCAAACTTGCAGTAAAGTAGTCTGAGATGTGCATATTATTCATTTTAAGGAGACAGGATCTGTCTGTAAGGGTAGAAGAGGGCTACCCCGAGACGTATGCGGCTGACCCGTTTCTTTGTGATATCCTCTTACTCTGGAAACGTCATTAGCTCTTCAGAGCTTTGCTCTATCGGCACAGGTTCAGGACCGAGCTCAGAGCTCACAGAGGAGGGACAGAGAGGATTAACAGCTCTGCTCTTAGTTGTAACGAGCGCTGCTGTTTGAACTACACTTGTTCACTGTGAGGATGTCTCCGATAGCTGGATTCTGATTCTTCTCTGCACCCCAGGCGTCTTATTATAGCTTTAAGGGTGATGACTGGAGCCTCCTTATTTGAATGGTCCATTACACCTGATCAAGCGAGCTAGACGTATGTTAAAAGTCAAAAGTTAAGCATTAGCTGTTACTTTAACCCGACCGCTGCAGTTGTCCAGAATAATGTTTAACTAGAGTCACCTAAAAACGCTGCTGCCCATCAGATATGCAAAGTAGATGATTTGATTGATTATCTTTAGCTGAGGTTCCTTCAGAAAAACATGGACTGGTTTAAATGCAGGGCATAAATCTAAAGTAAGAAGTCTTGTTTTCCAGTTTCATGATGTTTCATGATGGCTACCAGGTGTTGGATAAATGCAGGTATACATTTATTATGTAATTCACTCAAGGCACACTGAGATCGCCTCATAGGGAATTGGCCTGAAAATGAACGGGCTTGTTTGCCGTTCCCAGAATGACGGCTACCTGCTCCGCTCCAGATTTCAGCAGGAGAAATTAATACAGCGAAACCGACACCAACAGGAGGGGAAAAAAATAAAGAGTCGGGGAGGGAGTTCAATGCCATTTAGTGGTTGGTGGTTTTTATATAAAATACGCAGCCGCCTGAACTGAAACGTTTCACACTGCTGGCACAAACCAAAGATTGCAAATATTGATTACTGCATAAAAGCAACCTCATCTGCAGGACTTCTAGTAAAATGAATGTTAAATGGGTTTTGGATTTTATGTAATGTTTGGAAGAAAAACAAACGGTTACATCAGGCTTGTGTGCGTGTCGTCTTTCACAGCTCGTTCTATAAGAACGAAGAGGACGACGCACCAATCAAGCGCTGTCCTAAATGTAAAGTTTACATCGAGAGGGACGAGGGCTGCGCGCAGATGATGTGCAAGAACTGCAAACACGCCTTCTGCTGGTACTGCCTGGAGTCTCTGGATGTGAGTTGATTTTCTTTACTTGATATTGACCTCAGTAGCAGTGAGAGCAACATTATGCCATTTTATGTCACTATACGTCACTGTGTTTGCACACTGATAATCTTGGATGTAGATATCATTTGTCTCCTTTTGACAGCAACAGCTGATAAAGAAAAGGTTAAGATGCGTTTGCTTGTTTTTTTTGACCAATCAGAACGACGTAGGTTGGATAAGGGCGACCTTATGTAATCCTAATTGTATGAGCGCTGACGTCCGGGCTACACAGGTCATTTAAAAAGCAATTTAGTCAGAACAGCTGCGTGTATCTTTCAGACTGCTAATGGTCAATCTTTATCTCTACTGTGTGTGTGTGTGTGTGTGTGTGTGTGTGTGTGTGTGTGTGTGTGTGTGACAGGATGACTTTCTCCTGATCCACTATGACAAAGGGCCCTGTCGAAACAAACTGGGCCACTCCAGGGCGTCTGTTATCTGGCACAGAACACAGGTGAGAAAGCCATCTTTCTCTCTCTCTTTCTCCACTCTCTCCACCCCCGTGTCTCACCCTCAGCCCCCACACCCCCCTCCCTCACCACCCTCCTGTAACCACACTGCAGCATGTGGCCATACATGTGCTCTCTGGTTCTGCCTCTTTCCCTCTTTCTGTCTCGCCTTCACTAACGGACTGGTATTATCTTGACAGCACAATAGGCAGAGGACAGCTTGATCTGTCTGCAGCGACAAGTGTTGGTCGGTCAGTGTCCTGCTGTTTCCAGCTCAGCCTATTATGTACAAAAACACTCAATAACCTTCTTCTATACCTGTAGGTAATAAAATGAAATGACTGATTGCATAAGAAAGATGGGATTGGATTGGACGTAATTTCCACCCACGTGTGACCTTTTAGTCCGTGTCACAGGCCGATACTGTTCAGTCCCCACATTTCACCTCAGTGTCTCTCCTCAGCTAAACTATCTACTCACAGACTGACACATCCCTTTGTCCAACATACTTGTTGTTTTGTCAACATTAGCATACACACTGGCATCTGTTGCCCAGTGGGGCAGGCTGAGTCATATGATTACAGTTCAGCTGGTGGAGGCCAGCTATAGCTTCACTGCTCTGTGTGTCTTTGTCTCCGTCTTGCTCTCCTCATCCCCCCCCCCCCCCCCCCCCTTCACTGCCTCATAAATACATAAGATGCACCAGAGCAAACCTATCATGCAAAACACATCATCTCTCTCTCTGCACGTATTGGATAACATGTGGTTTATGCAAACCATGCCTTCAGCTAGAGGAAAGGTCATGTCCTAAACATGTCAGCATCATCAGGCTCTGTTAATCAGACTAAATTGTGCTCAGTCCACTGTGCTTCTCCTCTGCAGCCTGTGTACCAGCTGAAGGTATATTCAGGACAGTTAATAATGTAATAATGTGGTTTTAATAATAATCAGAAACCTGGCTGCAAGTGATCCCCAAAAATGTCTCACTGACCTCAAAACAGGAGGAAAAGCATTGTGCTATAATAAGTCACTGTTGCATGTGACTGCGTGTTATGTATTCCATTTTGTGGCTCTGAGCTTGCTGGTGTCTGGCGCCCCCATGTGGTGAATGGACTAACTTGCACTGCTCATAACAGTAAAGAGAAAATCTCATTAAATATTCAGGCTTCTTCTCTGTTTTGCCTTGATGTGTAATATTAGCATTGCATCAGATATTTTCTAATCCACGATTAGTTATGATAGCGTTAACAGACCCTCCAACATTCAGAACAGCAACCATAAGTTTCAAATCCACGTTTGAGGACGATATCCAAATACTCAAATCTTCCATATTTCACTCAGTGACACCAAGTACAGTGAAAAACGAGCTAATTCACGTTATGGGACTAAAAGAAAATCTTAAATTGTTAAAAACTCTCGAACACTGAACCATTTTGAAGCAGCTGTGCTGTAAAAGGTTTGTTGTTTTCTGACGCATTTTGGCGACCTCTGCTGGACAACATGTGGTATTGCATATGTTATATTTTTATGTATTTATTGATAAGCTTGGTCTGCTCAAGCCTTTGTGTGTTGTTGTTTTTGTGTTCTGCTGTATTGAAATGAGTGTTTATTTCGTGCTGCTCTCCCCGCAGGTCGTGGGGATCTTCGCCGGGTTCGGCCTGCTCCTGCTGGTTGCCTCCCCCTTCCTCCTTCTGGCCACTCCTATCGTCCTCTGCTGCAAGTGCAAGTGCAGCAAAGGCGACGATGACCCGTTGCCAACCTAAACACACCGTCAGAGCTGAAGCGGAGAAGCCGCTGCGAGGATCGGCCATATTTTGTCTTTTCTTTTTTTTTTCCTTTTCACCCCTTTATATTCTTTTCCTCCCACCAGCTTTGAGTGCTTCATTTTTTTGAGCTCAGCCTGCACCGGGCCCCCAGCTGCTTTGGGATCCATTGCTCTGCATGAGAGAGGCACGGTAGAAAAGCGACCCGACGACTCAGCCTGTTGAGAGACACAGGGTCAAAGGTCAGAGGAGGTCAGACTTGACGATGTATCCACGTGTGTGAGACGTTGGTGGTTTGAGAATGTGAAGCAAGTCTGGGCCACTAAGGTGGTGCGTACAGTAGTTGTTGCTTACTGTGGGGTGGTGTTTCAGTCAGTTACAAACAAAGGAGAAATGTTAAGAAATGCGTGGACATAAACTGGACTTTACATCATCGTTCTATTTTGATGGTTCGTCGTACGCAACAAAAGCTTTTTTTTTTCTTTTTTTTTCCTCCCCACACCGCCACCACACTCGATGTAGCTCTACAGATTCAGTCAGTAGCATCAGAGCTACACCACGCATGTTTGGTGTTCGCTCGATTTGCACACGGAGCGTGATTCCTTCGTCACGTTCACGGCTGAGGTAGAGATGGGAGGCTGTCGTCACTCTCAGCTCGATGTACAGCACGTCCTCTTGATGATGTCAATGTTTTATAACCTGTCGCTTTTAATAGAACTGTGCTCAGAGTTGTGTCTGTGTGTCGTACTTTTAAGTGTCGTCCAAAAACCATTAAAAACACGTGTTTAAAGGGGGTTGCCACTCAAAATTTAAGCTACACTTCTTTTCTGTAGTTTAGAGACAATAAATAGACTATAAAGGCACATTTACAGCCAGATGTTTTTCATCACTATTTGACCATCTCTCCTCTCTTTGGAGCACCACCCAGACGGTAAACATTTCAGTCATCTCCATGGTGATGATGTATGTTTTTACAATCCTAGATTGAGTGGCGCTCCCCTTTTTTTTAAAATTAAGCATTAATTTAAAGTCTGTTGGAAGACTTTGTGTCCACATGTTGTGGACCTATTTCAACAATTCACTAAAAGAGATGTCACTGCTGTAATACTCTGATCCCAGGTGGTCGTTTAGCCAAATAGAAATGAACAGCCTTAAATTAAAAATAGCCAAAATCAGGCGTTTTTCCCCCTGTGCATTAAAAAGAGTAAAAAAATACAGTCCAATCCAAATAATCCCAGGGAAAGCATGTATAAAGGCATTTTTAAAGCATTACAGACAGCCAGTGAAGCCCTTTATATTCAGATGATTCTATGATGTCATCCATATGTCACATTGTTAATAGCCATACTGTTAAAAATAATTAAAAAAAGAAGAGAAAACAACAACAACAACTGTCCTAAACTGATGTTCTGTGTTACAAAGGGCCGATATTTCCTAAGATGATCAACATCCGTCCAGCCATCAGCAGCTTTACTCAGATCAGATCTCAGATCAGATCTCAGATCAGATCTCCCAGTCTGAGACTTTAAATACCCGCCGGCCCAAGTTGCAAACTTGCATATGTTAGTGGTCCGAGTGTCCATGTTTTTGTTTTGTTGGCAGTTAAACCTCCAACAACAAGCAGCTTTTCCTCACAGGGACATAAAAAAAAAATACAGTAAATATTAAAACAATGTTCCATTTTTATGGCACATTATTGTAAAGCTGCTCTGTATTATATCACTTTATCTATGCAAGTTTGTACATTACCATTCTGAAAGTGGCCATAAACAAGATAACACGGTGAAACCTGCAGAATGTCATCATACATGTGCATATCGTGGTTTTTGTTTGATCAGGGAGTTATATAGAAACTATTCACTTTTCATTTTTTATGATATGTTTGTATTTCATTTCAATAATATTTGCGGATGGTGTTGCCACCATGCATACTGTAGGTAATCCAGTGTTTTCAATAAGCCATTTTTACTTTATCACTCCTGCTGGTGTAATGCACCAGTGTTCATGTAGCATTTCATGAGAGGCGAAAGAAGAAAACAGTAGCTGAACATCTGAAAACGTGCTCCTGTCCTCTAATTTACTTCTGATATTTAATATAATCATTCTTGGTATTTGTAGCCTTAAATTTTGAGCCCGTTCTGCTTTCAACGACCTCACCTACTCTGATTATTTGCTTTTTTTTATTTTTTTTTTACCTTTAGGTTTCCTCCCTCCTTTTTTTTTTTTTTTTGTTGCTTTTATGACTATTGTGCCAAGCAGATTTCCTAGAAGGGATCAGAAAACTTGAGTTGTCTACTGTATGTGCATTTTGACCATGTATTTGTAATGTAATACGAGCTTTTACAGGGTGGAAAATATTTAAACGCTTCTTAACGTAAGAGCTGCACTGTGTGTGGATTTCATTGTTTTACTTCTTGATATGATCCGTGATCATTTTAAATAGTGTATAATATTCATAAATACACAAAAAATGTCACATTTAAGGCACAAACTAGCATTAAACTAAATCCTTTTTTTTTTTAAAAACATCATTTGCTGGCACCACAAAACATTTGGACGTATTATGCAACAAATAATAAAAGGGCCAAACAGCACACAATACAATCATAATGCATAATGACTTGCTTTCCACACGGGGGCCACTAGAAGAAACAGGATATGATATAAAGGCCTATACAACTCCTTTACATAGATGAGACATCAGCACAGGCGTTGCAGAACGACGGTTTGAGGTAAAGTTTGGATTTTACAAAGTCGTAAAAACTTTGCAACTATTCTAAGATCAAGTTTGGTTACAAGCAGCAACTTATATTTTATAACCTGGTGTGTCAAGAGATGAAGCTGCATGATTTTTCTCTGACTTCTACATGTTAAATATTACAATATTGTAGCCTCTAAACATCTTTGCAACGGTAGCTTTGTCACCCTGTTCGCACAGCTTTCTGGGGGTTTTTTTTCTAGAAAACATGTTTTGATGTTCAGCCATATTGTAAACAATGTTGTTCAGCCTTCCTCCTTTCAGGTCGGCTTCATGTTTCTGGGTTTATTTGTTTGTTTTTGTTTTTGCTTTTTATACGACTGTGTTACATAGTAGTTAGTTGTATTTGCATTATCTGTTTTTAAGGGCAGAATTTTTTGGGCCTCATTTGTCGCCTCAGTAAACAGATTTGTTTGTCAGAGGAAATGCTGTCTGTATTTAGAGATGGTAAACAATGTCTCTAGTTTAGTCAGTAACTGAACGTGAATCGACCTGGGTGATTACAAACACATCAACATTGTAAAAATGACATCATATTGGGATCAGTTGTGTACAACGTGGACTCGGCATCTCGGTATATCTACAGTTCCACCAACACTGTGACACCAGGTATTAAAGGTTGTTGTTTTTTTGTGATTCTGCCCTCTTCATTCATTCACACCAAAACAATCACTTGATATATTACTATTATTATAATATAGCATCTCAAACATACCATGCAGATGTCTGCTGGTCCTTTAGAGGTCGTGCAATGGCTCCCTCTGGTGTTAGAAGTAGGAACATGTGATCATGTGTACAGATCATCTGCATCCGTTAAATAAAAAGATTCCCATTTCAGAATTAATCTGCAAAAGATGAGATATATGACATAATTTCTAAATGAATACACGAGATATGACAGTAAGCATGAACTCAAACGCCTCATAAGGCCAGTTAATACACACGATTACATTTAATTATCTATAAATGGATCTTTGAAGCATAAAGGCTGTTTTCCATTTCAAGTGTTGATTAGTTAAGTGACTTTCACTATTTCATAGAGGTTATGATGATGTGAGGTTATGATTTTTCTTTTTGATTTCCTACCTGGCAAATGAATAAGTCATACAGTAACTCTCATCCTGTCTTCTTAACAATGACCTTCTGCAGAACATGTTCTCATGTTCTCATCTATTTTTAACACGTGTGTCGTGCATCTTTCTTCCTTCGTAGTCACCGCAGCTCTGTCTGCTCTGTCTGTTCATCAGACATGTGTCAGCCGTTTGTGTTAAGGACTGCCAAAGAACAGGTTGTTCTCTTCCTCTCTGCCTTTGTGTCTATTTCCTGCCAGATGCTGGATTGGGAGCATTAACAAGACAACCCTGAAAATGAAAGTGCAAACGCTCGGTGATATATCATCCCTCACCAGCTGTTCTCTGTTTGGAAGTCTCTCCACCAATCACTGGGCAGGACCACAGGAAGTTACCATCTGTGGGCACCATGGTGACAGGGTTTGTGGATGGGCGCTGAAGCTGATGTGTTATCTGAAGCAAATGAAGTATGATACAAGGGGAGAGCCAGGAGGTGCAGGGACAGACGTGGAGAGATGGACAGAGACACAGGGAGGAGACAAAGAGCCAAGCTTCTTTTGCTGAGAGAGAGATGGATGAAAAGAGAAGAGACAAGGCCTCTGCACCTGCTCTGTATAGAACAAGGTTCAGCTATCACATGTGTGCTGGCTGCAGGCTGATCAGGCTCTGGCTTTACCTTCCACACACCCTGCTGCCAAGTCCTCCTCCTCTGCACTTTCCAACCAACCAGCAATCTCTTAACCTGCTGCAACATCATTTCTGGATACAGAAAACCTGTTCGGCATGTGACCCTTTAATACGAGGCCTACTCGGGAACACGTGTCATATGTTGCATGTATGACTTGTGAGCAGTTAATTTAAAAAAATTGGTTTTTCAATTCTCAGATTCATATTCTGTCATTTTCAGAAGTACTTTTAGTTAGTATGGAGCCTAGTCATTACGTAGTGGTACATAATACTCATAATATTAATGGTAAATCTGCTTGCCAGAAGAGGGAACTAGAGTGCTATAAAAAAAAAAAAAAGCACACAGCGTGTTTGTCAGTACACACACACACACACACACACACACACTTTTGCATCAAATACAAAGTGAGACGTTCTTGATGGATGGAAGATGGATATTTTTTCCTTTCATATCGTTGGATGATGCATGCTTTTGTTAGCCAGACAAAATTTCATATCATCTACGGTCAGTCTGTACGTTTTTGGATTTTTGCTCATGTGTCTTTAAGGTCTTTAGTCCAATATACAGAAAGCTCCTGACACACGAGTGTTTGCCCCCACTGAGGAAACAATGGAGTAAACACACAGTGATAATATGAGAGCAAAGAGCTCCCTGCCAGCTCAGTGGGGGTAAGGGTTAATAATAAGCATGTGCATCCGCTCAACAACACAAGAACACAGGACTCTAGTTGTGACCAGAGGCCATTGTACATCAACCAGTGACTGACATAAGGTGACAGGGCTGATCCGAGTCCCGCCTCTGATCTATTTTTTCCCAGCATGTAGTTGTACTGCTCATTGTCCCCTAAGCCTGCGACACCTATTATCTCTCATTAGCTTCCTGTGGTTCAGCAGAAAAAAAGGCTCTGGCCTGTCAAAACAACAACAAAGGATGAACAGAAGCGGTGGTGTAACATTTGATAGCCTGGATCGTGACTTCTACAGCGAAGATTTATGGAAATGTTCACGATTTCATCACATTAAAAATAATAACACTAAAACTGACGCAGGTAAAAACGTTCACCGTGTTCAACATCGAGATCGTCCTCCCAAGAAAAACGGCCAAAAACCAGGTCGTAAATTCAGTCAGTCAGAAATGAATTATGATGAGTTCAGGTGACTTCTCCATCAGAACGAGGCGGTTCGGGCGTATTTAACTTTTAGGATTTCATAACTGACTCTGTTTATTTACACAAGAAATTCCTGTTTAAGTCGTTGTCAGTGTTTATGACAGATTGAACTGCATACCCTCCATATGTCACCATCACCTCTCCTCCCTTCACCTGTAGTTCCTGTAGCCACATTCTGCACCTTAATAAAACTCATGTACTCCTTTCCTTACAACCCCGCCTGTGTTTGCCTTCCTGCTCCACTTACCTTCTGTCTCATTCCACGCCTCCATCCTTTCCCTCGTTTTTATCTGGGAGAATACGTTTGCCTGGGGTCATTCACCTGAGCCTCCTCACCTGGCTTCTGACAGGCCTGTTGGGACAGCAGGCCTGCCTGGTGAGGATAACAGTTGTCGAAGGCCGCAGGGAAAGTAACAAACTCTGTTTTCTGTCATGATAACATACCTGAGAACAACTCAGGCTTCGGGGATTCGGTTTGCAATGAGCACGCAGTCAAATACAAATAGACTTGAGTTGATTACGATATTGCCAGGTGTAAAGAGAACTGGAGGGAAATCACTCAAATGTTTTCTGTTTACGTTTAGTTAAGCAAAGAACTATTTTTCTGCAGCTCACAAATAGATTTTGGGTTTTTTTAAACGCTTTAGGCTACAATAAAAAATAACGTGATGTAACGTGAAGTTGGTGAAATGGAGCTGAATACATTTCCAGCCCACTGCTCTTTATGTAATGTCAGTCATGTGTCTTTGAGTCACCGGCAGTTGATGTGTGTTTGATTAGTGGGACTGGAACCGTCAGCTATCAGAGATGACGTACTGCAGCGAGCCCCTACTGCACCTACCACCACCACCACCACCACCACCACAGCTTCCAGCCATGCACCTGTTCCCTCAGCCTGCGCTATCTCTCACCCCCTACCTCCACCCCCCCTCTGTCTCACACACACACTCACACACACACACACACGTGGTTTCAACTTGGCTTTTTTTTTCTCTCTCTCTCTCATTAAAGACTCAGTGAAATTTGACAGGTTTTGACAGCGAAGGTTTCCACATAGATTCTGCCGTAGTGACAGATATCCGACAGCTTGATGATAGCTGCTGCCTTATTGCAGAAACACAGGTGTCCCTCACGGCTCGTGACAATAGACGGCGATGAGTGATGGACGGCTTTGATGAAAACTTACAGAACTGGAACAAGTGAAAGGTGTTCATGCTTGGACACAGTAGGGATTGTGAACTTGTGCGAGGTCATTGTGTAACTGATCTAAATGCTTTGATGTTCACTATTCTCCGCTTGAGTTTATCAGTGAGTGCAGTCAACCTCAATAATTCCTCCACACCCATCTCCATTTTTGGCACCCACTCCTTACCACCCACCTTTCTTCCTCCTCCACTCTCTGCCTGTAAATCAGCTCCTTAGCGCTGCTTTTAATATTGCTTGTGTGTGCAGTCTTTTTAACGCGCTCTGGCGTTCGCTCCTCTCGCGTGCCCTCTGTCAACAGTAAACTTTCTGAAAAGCGAGCTTAACAGGCCGTGAAAGGGCGGCACAGATGGCTACATCCTAGGTGGTAATTATCAACCACTTCCTCCCAACAAGAAAAAATAAATAATAAAAAAAAAAGAAAACAAGCGAAGGTGTTGCCGTCAGGTCAATTGATGCCGCTGACACGTTCGTAGGCTCCCTGGCAGTGAGCTCAAACCGACGTACAGCGAAGGGCCTTCTGGAGCTCCGACAGCACGTCGACGGTGTCAGAGGTCAAGCACAACCATAAGAGGATGATTTCTGGCTTCAGTGCACATCAGCCAGAAGGAGATCTATATTAAAACCCAATTCTAGTTGGCTAGAAAAACCACAGTTTTTCTTCATATACACCATACTGCAGGCGTTTGTTTAGCTTGGCGTCTCATCTTGTTTAACTGACGTTCTTCAGAAGTCCGTAATTGCATTTTAAGAGGCTCGTTCTGCTGTTATGTAATGTACAGTAGACAAGCAATAAGAACTAATTAGTCTGAAAGTGTTTCAGTCCGCACTAGGTGTTGGTAATAAGCACGGGGGCTGTTTTTTGAAGAGCGTAACCATTTATTTTGCTGTAGATCGATTAAAATCGGAGGTGACAGCTAATTTGAATCCTTTTTAATTTGGGGGAAATTTAATACACTGCAAGGTGATGGAGGAGGCTCCCCCTACCTCCGTACAAGCCGCCCGCCACATGCAAAAATATGTAAATGCTGCCCGTATTAGAATCTTTGTCTGGTTGTCATTCTCACATGGGGCACATCAAAGCCATATGACCTGATTTTGCACCTGCTGTTTAATTAAATTTACAAGACAGTCACAGTCTCCACTCCCGGTGATATACAAATCTGGCTTTATTACGCCGGCACTGTAATTTACAAGGCAATTTACTGCTGGGCGGTAATGGTGCCTGCCAAAGTGCTCCCTCTGAAAAGATACACAAACATGCATGACAACAAGTTTCTGAAGATGGGACCAAGAATGCCGACAACACTTTATAGATTGTAACCACAGGATTAGAGATTGTGCTGTTTAAGACTCAATGTTTCACTTCCTGGAAAGTCCAACAGCAAAAACTAAACTGAAATATCTCCTCGCTGGTGGGGAAACATGTATGGATGAGCTTCTCAAAATCATTTTCAAAGGAAAAATCTGGGTAATATTTTGTGAGAGACTCAAGGCTCTGATCTTGTCACTCTGTACAAGCAGACAGTACACGAGCTCAGCACTACAGAGACCGGGGAGTGACAGTCGTAAACTCAACCCGCCCCCCCCAGGAGAACTGAGATTTAGAAACTAGAGGACAGAACCTCAAGTGATGCTCGGTGAAATGCTATAAAAGGCAGCAGCAGCAGCTGAAGTGTTTGCAGCAGTCTTACAGCAGAGTTTGCAAAAAACAGCAAACCTGAACAAAAAAGTGAGTATAACACAGACAGCTTGCCATAAATAGGACGCTTCATTGCAAATGCTCAGATGTACAGTACAGTACTTTTTTTTCAGTTAGCCAGATTTGTTACATGAACATACAGGAGAATGTAGAAAGTCGATATTTAGCTTATAATGATGTTGCATCAAAACAACGCTGCATTGGCGAGATGTAAAAAAATTGAATCCAGTAAAGAAAACCACATTAGATACCGAGCTTGAAAACAGCTGTTACATTAAAAATCTACTATACCAGCTGCCGTGTGGCCATTCACCTGCTAGACACGCTACACACATGCTACACACCTTCTATAGTACATAAGGCCATTGAGCAGGTAGTAATGGTCAGATACTGACTGAATCAGGAAATGATCCTCTCATACTGCCATACTGGTTTTCTGTATAAATGTGCACATCACTTCTCATCTGTGTTTTGGGTTTCTAACATCTGGCACAATGTGGGTGTTCCTCCGTTACTGTGTACTGTATGAATCTTGTCATTTAAGCTGTTTGGTTACACTTATTTAACAGCAGCAGAACAGTAGGATGCTAGTGTGCCTGGATGCATTTCTCCTGTATATTATCAGCACAATGTAAAGCAATGTTTTGTCCATTGGGAGTGAATAGGCTTTTTGTCCTCAGTTTATGGGACAAGGCCTTCTGAGTTCTGGATCTGGCGTTTTACGGTTCAGGGTAGTAAATGTAGAGGTGTGCATGTGCAGATTTGTGATTGCATGTGAATGAGAGACATGCCCCTGGTTGCAGTAGAGTGTGCATCTCAGGCAATCCATAATAGATGATGAAATTTGGCAAGCCGTCCAGCCTTATGGTCCTTTCCTCCTCCTGCAGCTGCTTGTTTTCCCAGAACTCATCTGTGCTGCTGACCAAGAGTTGTGTGCGTATGTGTGTGTGTGTGTATCAGAGAGAGAGAGACTGTGTCCGTATGTCACTGTCTTTGCCCACAAGCACTCCACGAGCATCTTTCCATTCCTCAATATGTCAGATTTGAATATGAAAACAGGCAACTTTTTCATCACTCAACCACCATGTGCACATATGGCCACAAAAGCTGATGGTGAATGTCAAAGTTGAGTGGAAAGGCCAAGGAGCAGTGGCAAAAAAATCTGGATCAATATGAGGAATATGTGCAAATCGTCCGTTTAGATTCAAGTTAAGTTTATATTCAACAATCTGGCTGAGAAACGTGTCTGATCATCATCTGACATCATCAGTTGTGTTTCTTCATGATAAGGACACAGACGTGTTATCTGATTATCCATAAATCCATAAATTATCCATAAATGGTATAAATGATCTTGGCTCATGGGTTCAGAAAGTGGCTAAAACGTTCGTGCTTTGATCAGACATGTGTGAGACGGTCAGGGATATATTGTGGTCATTTATGAAGTATTATCAGCTGGTACGGTGGCCTCAGACCTTCTGGAGAAATTGTTTCAAAGTCATTGACCCAGAAAGTTATACGTTTTTTCCTTTCTAGCACACTTGCATCCATACAAACAGCGATGAGTAGTGTGCCATGATTGATGGGATAGGTTGGGCTGGTAAGGTGGGATGCCTGTGCACAGGCTGTACAGCAGCTGTTTTCTCAAAGCTCGAGGAGTGCAGAGACAGAGAGAGAGAGAGAGGTCGAAGAGAAAACAGGGGGGAGGGCCAAAGGAGGGAGCGAAGAAAAAGCAAGTCTACCTTCCTCTTGCCCTTCAGGCAGACCAGGTGTCTGTAGCTCCATGCCGGGTTGTACCACAGAATCTGGCACGGCTGCTCTCAAACAGGTCCTCCTCATCGTTCTCTCCTTCCCCAAGGATGGCCGCAATTAACACACACAGAGAGCGAGCAGTGTAGAGAAAACATGCCGAAAATGACAACGCCCCAAGCCACAGCACATGGAAAGGAAAAGGGGGGGAGAGGGAGGGAGGGAGTAAGAGAGAGAAATGAGGGGAACAAAAAGAGAAGGAGAGCCAGAGAGGCACACCAGAGAGCTTGTTTTATAAAGGTGCAGGTGCAGGATTTGAGTGACTGCCAGGTTGCACTCTCTTTTTGGTTCCATATTAACGTTGTCAGCTTTTTACCTCCCCTCTTCCTCACCTGCATTGCTCCATTCTTCTCAGTGTTCTGCTGTTCACTCATTTTCAAGTGCTCCCCGCTCACCCAGGCTGGAAAACAAAAAAAAATATATAAAAAAAGAGTTTGGCAGAAACTTTCAGCCTTGCAGCAATGGGTTTTGTTTTTTTTTTTTTATAAATCGATTTCAGAAATGTTTCTGAGGCTGTGGATGGAAACCAAAAAAAAAATAAAAAAATAGAAGGCAAACATCAGATTAAACCAGACAGCAGTGTACATTTCAGCACCCTACTGTTAGTTGAACAGTGTGCTGTGACATTGTGAATAATGAGGCACCTGTGTGCTATGACAACTGTAGGGAGTCGAGTGGGTCAGATGTTGCATATCATGAGGATGATATGACAGACACGAGTTCAACTCTCCATTTAGGTCGACTCCATCATCACAGCAGGTAGAGCATCTCTCTAATCCAATAAAAAAAACAGCTGCTAGATTAAAAAAAAATAGTCCAAATGTAAGCAGCAGACAGGACGTCCTGTCATTACTCCATCAATTTCTCATAACATTGTCTCATGTTTTTTTTTAATATTAAAACTGATGCAGCAGGACCAATATCATTTATATATCATGTTCTTTTATTTCAAACAATCTGGTGCCTACGTTACCCTTGATGCAACTGGACCATCATCAGTTGGGTCACATGTTCAGGTATGCTAGTAGCAACTAATGTAGACTTTGTGCAGCTGGATATAACAGTTTGCAGTAGTAACATCTGTAAATAGGCTCCAATTAGTAAAGTCAGCACATTTCAGTGGAGTTCCCCTTTAAACCAGCGATTAATTTATTAGCCTGTTTAGTGCAAACAAGATGACACAACTCTGACATATTATCACTTTTTAAGTTGAGATGGTGAATAACCCAATAAAACTGATTATTCTCTTCCTCTTCTAACTCTTAGATAGTTAGTGTGATGTTTGGTGCTGTGCAGGCTGCACGTCGGGTCACATTTTTAACATTTTTTTCACAGAAAATAGACGTCAGCTGCGGCCGAAAACGGCACAGATGAGAGCAGTAAGAATGAACCAAAACAGTAAAGTTGTGGGTTGTAAAAACAGCTGAAAGGTGCCATAAAGCTGCACAGAGCGGAGGGGAGCTGCAGAGTCGGGGAGGGGGGAGTAAATCTCTGCGACTGATTTCATACGTAGCGATTAGTTGTTTATATATAAAATAAAATAAAATAAAATACTGATTGTAGCCGCTTTATCTTCACTGCATGATTTCTTTACAGAATTAGATCATCAAAATGCAAAAAAATGCTTGATGGTCAGGCTGAAAACAAGGCAGTTTATAGAAAAAAAAAAATGATGCACACAGCACCTGTTTGCATCATCAGTGAAGAACAGCTGGCAGCACACAGACACCTTACCACAGGCCCTTTGAAAACATCACTGCACTGGCCAAATCGCACTGAATAGGCCTGCGTGCATCCTATCTGCAATCCCCAGATTCTACACTTTCACACAAGCTGCTATCAGATCTGCAATACTTATCTGTGTAATTAAGCTTCCATGTCATCATTTTATCACATCATTTATTTATTTTTGTCCCTACAGATGTTTGCCTTCATACTGAGAGCTATTTTTAATCAGTGGAGCAGATGTCTCTCGTGACAAAAGGCGAACCTTTAAAATCAACTGAAATGTTCCCACATATTTTACATACATACTTATTTAATCTGTGTGGTATTAGAATAAGTATTCACTGTGTGGGCGATACTGTTTGTAATATTACATAAAACATTAATATAATTATTCCTTTCTTTGTGTTTGAGTCTGATTATCATCGCATAAGTTAACTGTACAACGTATCAGACATTAAACTCTACTCAGATCTGCATTTAGAAATGTGTTATTGATGTATTTCTAATTTTTTTTACATGGATAAAAAGTAAATCGAATCCTCCGGGAGCTACGAGGCCATGCTTGACAGAAGCTGAGCTTGGAGAGGAAAAAAAAAAAAGTTTCACAAATGGCCAAATGTCACTAATTAGTTTGAACTCTGCATTTTTGATGAAGCCAGTTGGTGTGGTGGGGTGGTGGTGCTGGCAGGGGGCAGCGGGAAGAGGGGGAATTGATGGGCTGTGCCTGAAAATGTAAATTAAACAAAAGGCGGGAGTTCACATGACAGCTTTGGAGGGGCAGGGCTGGAGCCGTCTGATTTTCTGTGTGAGAAGGAGAACAAGTGGAGCACAGTGCACCAAACATTGGCACATGGCAAACAGCTCGGAGGCAGCGGAAGCAAAATAACTTCTGTTCTAGGGAACAACAAAGGAGGAACAAACAGCGCGGCCCACAACTTTTTGGTCCTTATTATTCTGTGATTTCGTAATCAAGAGGATGGGATCTGATCTACAAACCATGGACAGCTGGTTCATTTCCACCGCCGGGCCTTGTGGGAGATGTAGTTTCTTCTCTCAACGACATATGCAAATCCCAACTGTCCCTCCCCTCTCTCTCCATAATTGCCGACTTTTCAGTAACAGAAGGAGGCCCATTTGTGTGTGTGTGTGTGTGTGTGTGTGTGTGTGTGTGCAGCCTATGCTCTCGTCAGGGTCCAGCCTTATTTCAAGGGATAAATAAAAGATGCAGAGTTCTTCTAAGAGGAGCCCGGCAGAAGGTAGACACAGACAGGCAGGATACGGGAGGATTCTTCAGAGAATCTGAGCCGTGCATGGCGCTGCATCGATTCTCCATTCGGGTTTCTCGAGGTTCAAACACGCTGCATTGTGGGCTACAGATTGTGTTGCCTGGGCGTCCCTCAAGTGACATGTAAAAAGCCGGCCCCCCATCTGCCTGACAGATTTGTGCGGGCAGCCCCTGAAAGCTTTGGCAGAGAGAGACAGGTGGGAATGGACGGACAGACAGACAGACAGACAGACTGAAGGACGAGTGCCACTCAGCACCCCTCAGCTGTCACCGGAGTCGACGAAGTGAAGCTTTACTTTACTGCTGACAAGCTGTGGCAGACAACAAACAAAACTTTGCCAAACTAAGCAACAATCTGAACTGCACGGAGCCTCACACAGTGACTGCTGAGTGCTACACCTGTCTGTCTATAAGCTCCTGGAAGCTCCATAGGGCAGGAAACAGACCTGCTGATGATACACCCTGACAGCCTGTATCAGGGTAAATTATGGTAATGGCATGCAGTCATCTGCCTGGTGCCATTTGACTCGACAAAAACACTTAAACACTCCATCTATTTCTCTAAGTGGGAAGCAGAGAGGCCATCTTGGATGGGTGGGCCTGTGGGTTTTTTGACAGGAACAGAGCAGAAGAGACCTAGTGACGCTACAGTGACATCCCACAGTCTGTTCAACACAGACGCAGGCGGACATGCCTCCTCAAAAGCTGCCAGCATCCAAGGGTGTGTTGCCATATACTCAGTACGGCAGCGCCGACATGAAAGGATGTTTACTTGGAACGTGACTAAAACTTGTATCATCGCTGCGGATATTTTATGTCTCAGCTCACAATCTATTTTTTAAATGACATGTCAGATGTGGGAATACTTCTGGGAAAATACTTATTTGATTATTGCTGAGCGTTAGATGAGAAAATCATGTTTATGTGTTTTCATGTTTAAGTATAGAGCGAGAGCCTGGAGGCAATTAGCCTAGCTTTGCATAAGACTGGAAGCAAAGGGAAGCAGCTAGCCTCTCTCTCTACTTCCACAAATTAACATAGATATTAAAGATTAAAAATGAAGAAGAAAAGTTGTGGTTTTATATTAGCAAACAGGAAGTCGCTGCTGTTCACCAAGAAATAACACGTTAGGATGCAAAGTACTAAAATGTTGAAGTATTCCTTTAAAGTTGACGGTTTTTATAGCATGCACTTGGCTGGGTAGATAACATTAGACATGCTTTTAGTCTGATCACATTAGACCTGTTAGGGGCCACAATGTAATGACTGTTCAATCAAATCAATGCTCCCATTCAAACTTGGGATCAATAGCAATATGTTGTCATTATGAAACGTATCTTCTCCCTCTGGGAGCTTTCTCTCCTCTCCATAGATCCGTCGCTCCATCTCTTCCTGCCTCTGCTGAAACTCTAGACGAGGCTTTCTGAATGTCAGACAGACACAATCGATACAAAACATGTCAGCGGCAGGTCTCCACTCTCTCACCGTGTTGTCAGACTCTATATAAAGAATCTGATGGGCAGTCACACTACTATATCTCAATTCCTGGACCCCACAATACACACTGTATGCAGCGAGAATCATATTTATTATCATGTAACATGTTACAGATATGTCACCATGTTGATGCAACACAATATGACCACACTGACAATACTGGAAAGAGAAAATGATAAATATATCAGTAACATACATGCACTGCATGAACACGCAGACATTTAAATTAAAAATCAAAGATGACGGAGGAGTGCATTTCATCTGTGCTGCGATATTATATTTCAGTAAAACAGCAGAGGCTTATTTGGTACCTGACATTTGTTTAGGTACCATATATATTTATTTTAAAGAAGACAGATGGACAGAGCCACCAACTTTTGTTATTCCACCTACATTTACTGAATACCGAGAGGAGAAACTGTCACTTACCGGTAATTAAAGTTCCTATCTATCTTGTGCAGGGTGACTGGTTTGAAGTGTAGAATAATTATGTGCATGCACACAGACACACACACACACACGACAAAAAAGTAATAAAACAACACAAAGTCTATGTAAGGTAATAGAGAGTAAATCTGAGAGAGAGAGAGCAGGAGGGGGAACAGAGAGCCCATCAGGCCATGGCTGGGTCTGAGGCTCAGTGTGGAGATAAATGTCACTTCTAACCCTCTGTTGGCCTATACAGCACAAATGAAGCGACCGCTCTCCTCTTATCATCAGCCACACACACACACACACACACACACACACTCTAGAACAATTAGCTTTATGGTGGCTCAGAGCCTGCGAAATGTCATTCTGCCAGGTAAACTTGCTATTATATCACAAAGGCTGCAGCTGAGTCAATTATACAGCATAGGGAAGAGGGGTAAAGAGCAGGAGAGGAAGAGAAGGGCCCCGAGAACCAGGGCAATGAATTCATGAGTTCATCAAAGGAGAGGGCGCAGAGGTCAGTGGTGAAAGAGGCCTGGAGACAGAGAGGAAGAGATGGAGAGCTTCAGTCCAGTCAATAGTATGCTAATATGATATTTACATCAGAGGAGACTGCATCACCAAATCAAATAAGACACAAATTGGGGTAAAAGACTCTCTTGATTCATCAGTCTCTGTGCTGAAAATGAGCTGCTTCGACTAAAAGAAAATCACAAACAGATTTCTGTCTCTTCTTTTCTTGCTTTTTTTAACATGTGATTCTTGTACAAGCGTGAACCGCACACATATCTGTCTTCATTATATTTTAGGTAATAAACATGCACAGCAAACCGCATCATAAAGAGCAAACAGCGGTTACAGATTATGTACTTTATTAACTTTGTCTTCACTCATCTTATAACTCTACTACCAGCCACTTATGTTTTGTTTTTATTATTTTATTTAATCGACCATCATTCTTTCTACTCACTATGTAGGTAGCACGATATCTTCAGGGTAGTTTATTCTATTTATTCTAATTAAATGCATCATAATTTCAGAAGCCAACAGTAACTAAACTGTATCTGTCAAATAAGTGAAGGGAAGTAAACACATTTCCCTCTGAAATGTCGTGTCGTGGAGTAGAAGTAAAAAGTTGTGTTTGAGGTACCAAATGATTTCTGCAAAACAAGTGAGAATACAAGGAAGCAAAACCTATGAGGCGATTGCTTGTCACAGACGCTGTCCTCTCTGCAGAGTGACCAGATGGAGCTTGATGCTCAAGGCACATGAAGGTGGCCCCTGGGGGCCTCCCATCCTCACCCACTCACCCCTCCTCACCCCTGAACTGGGGATGTGATTGGGCAAAGGGGCCCAGTCTCTGCCTCTTGCCTGGTATGGCGACCACGTCCCCCCTCTCTCCCTCCTGCAGCGGACAGTGCCCAAATACCAGCACGTCCCACCTGGGCCTAGCCAAGCCTGTCCCTACTGTCGGGGAGGGGGGGGGCAGGCATGACACGCAGTGCCGGGAGCAGTCACCCCTGACGGGAACACAATGGCCCAAGGACTGGCTGGCTGACTGGGCGAGGTACAGATAATACTGTTAATCGTGCAGAGTGGCTAACAGCACCCCAGAACAATGAGAAACCGGCAGAGCAGTGATTGGAAAATATCTCCCACTACTTCCATACGCACACCCACACAGACGCACGTGAAGCAACGGCAATACATTCACACAGATGAGTGCGAGAACATGCACATGCATGCGTGCACACACACTAACGTGGACATTTTAACTTGAGCTCGTAGCTACCTCTGAGCTCCTATCAGCCCAAGGTGTTCCTGCCTGATAGAGATGAGAAGAAAAGGAGATTCCTTCCCTGTTTTTATACAGAGGAGTGTAAATCACCAGAAATCCTCCAGCCTTTTCTCTCTTATAATCTAAGTTGTGTGACAATAAACGCACATTGCTCTGAAATCCTGAATTTGTTTGCTTTCCGTTTTCTTTTTTTTTTTTTTTTTTTTATAAAACTCTGCCTGGATGTCGAAAGATATTATACACAAATATTTTGTAAAGGAAGATAAACTTGTTCAAAACATTTCGAAACCATATTTAATATGAAATGGTTCCTCCACTGAAGAAATGCCTTGATGTACTAGATCAGCTAGAACAACGAGGAAACGTATTATATGGCCGGTAATGTCGAAAAACAAAGAACCTTAATATGAAAGTTTAAAAAGTAAAACTAACTGTAGAGCAACGTAATCTTCAGGTATTCAGATCAGGTGTCATTGAAATAATTAATGTATATGCAGTACGTTTCCTTTCAGGTAAACAACACTTAGCGTAGCACTTGTATGAACGGCATCTGCTGTAATTGTATCGTCTGTATTGTGCAACTAATTTCTGCATTTTTAAACTTTTCTATGAGACTCGTTGCCATACAGTCAGGCTGTGTTGTAGCCAATTACTGCTGCGAGCTGCTCAGATGTCGTCAAATTGAGTGGCAGCCTCCCCAGCTCGTCTACATCTGGGGTGTGAGGGGTACGTGTCGCAAACAGTCACACGTCGCAGAAATCCACTCTGTCTATCACCTGCTGACATTCATATTCATGTCACGATGCCTCTCTGGCCTCAGACAGGATTCAGTTAGTTTACTGACCAGCGAGGCTTTATTCTGCCCACAAGCTGCTAGAAGCATCCGACAGCTCGGTGGCGCAAATCAAAATGCTTCAACAGACTTGCACTGGAGAATTATTAACACATCTAACGCCGTGGTGGAGGTGCATCAGACAAAATGCTTCTTTTCATAAATATAAAAACAAAACAGAATTTTACACACATTATAAAAAATTAAAATAAAAAGTTTGACTAAGTTCATCATGTGTTTTTAACCCCGTTCCATGCAAGTTAACCTTTGTGATGGGATTTGGCCCGTGTGTGTGTGTGTGTGTGTGTGTGTGTGAATCACAGGGGGCTTCTCTCTCTTCCCTGTTTGGCTCAGATTTTGGCAGCCCTCCGAACTCTGCCATGCATACGGAAACATGCAGGAGTGGGCTTGGAATCAAGGTCAGGCCTGGAAAACGATGTAGAAACACTCCTAAAGACCCGACTTTCTGCTGAGTCTGGCATTGTGCTCGCTGTCCCCCGAGGCCACAGCCAGGACTCACCCATCATACTTAACCAGACCAACCTGTAATGAGTTGCTGGAAGACACTCCTACTTAGGGACAACGTTTGGAGGCGACATGGTCTTCTGGCACAAACATAAGGCCTTCTTCAACCTCCCACAGATTCAAGTTTACTTTGCAGAAGCCTTGAAATGTTCTTCAATGTTAAAAAAAACCCCAAAAATAATACGTTTCAACCATGTTTAATCCAGAAAAAAAATAAAAATTAAATTAAAACAAAATTTTAGTTCCTCAAAATGTAAAGAAGCAAGAGGGCACAGGCTGAAAGTACAAAGAGACGGAGATCACAGAGGCCCCATACCACTTTTGTGCTGACCTTAAAAGGAGCGGCGCACTGTGCAAACATCTGGTCCATCAGCTGGATCCTATGCATCAGCGGGCACAGGGACACACTGGGACAGGTTGGCGGCTGTCTTTGACAGCAACAGTTAATTTCCAACATAATCAATTTATGTGCAGCTCCATAATAACCATCTGTGTTCTGCACGAGGAGGACAGTCCTGAGGAACGGAACAGCGCTGGCTGCTCCTCCTCTCAAAGAGCTACGCCAGGAGCAAAAAGGGAGGAGACGGAAGTGTAGGAGGCGAAGTTAAGGAGGTGGATGATGCGAAGGGGGTGAGGAAGAGGACGAAGGTGACGAGGGGATGATGATGATGGAGAGAAGAGGAGAAGAAGAGACGGTAGCGTTGAAAAAAGAAGAGAGAGCAAAAAGTAGGTGATGACTTGAAAAGTTGAAAAGGAAGCAAATAGAGGACAGATGATGAAAAGTGGTTTCAGTCAATGACGTTAAAACATTATTCATTATATGATTCAAACACTCTGAATAAAGTGGGTCTCCTCCACATTTCCCCGCCGTGTAATTTGGTTTTCCTACAAGGTTAGCTCCCCTGGCACTTGAAGGCCCACCGCATCCTCTTCCACCTCCAGTGTCAGAATTTGCCAGAGAAGGTGTCACTCAGGCGATTACTGAATCACCTTAGTGAGCCAATTACACTGTGTGCTGTCAGGGCCAATAGCAAACAGTGCCTCACACACAGACACCCACAGCTCGGCTAGTGTGAAACAAAACATGGAAACGGAATTAAGCTCCGGTGACCCTTCACCCCACTACATGCAACTTTCATACGAGTAATCAGCATAATGCGCTCGCCTCTTCTTCCTGCTTCTCTTGACCTTAAAAGAAATGTTTGTTTGGTTGTTTTTTTGTTATGTTTTTGTAAAGGAGCAAAACTTCACGTCAGATTTGAATAAAAGTATCGGTGGGTCATAGATATATGCATAGCTAACATTATGCTGATGTTAAAAATCCTTTTATATTTTGTCTCATGACATTGGTGACTTATTTGCCTTCCTGTCGTTGTTTTATCGTTTATCACTCAGGATCCTGCTGCTGGAAATAGTTTTGGTTCGGATGAGAATAGAAACGAAGGTAAGACTGTGGTAAATGAATGGCTTAATAATGTCATAATAATCTCACTTCACTTTCACCTCTATTTCTCCTTCTGAAGCAATACGTTCATTTCTCTCTTTTATATATTGTATACATATCTAAATAGGTAATAAGCACACATACACACACAATTTGTACTCAAACATCACAAGCCTACTCGCATCAATTCCACCTGCCAGTGAGAACCTCAGGTGTGTGATCCCGTCTGAAATATCTTTTTTTTTTATTTTTATACACCACCACTGCTGGATCCAATCTACTGGTAGACCTCAATACACTCCATCCAACCTGTCATGCATTATACATGTGCTGTGTGAATGTCCATGTGTCCCTGTACATCCTCTGCCATCCTAATTGACATGCAGTGGGCCCTAGCAGCTGTGAAGCTTTCTGTGCATGCACGTGTGTGTGTGTGTAGTGTGTGTGTATAGTGTGTATAGCTCTCAGTAAAGCCCCTTGCATCCTCTAGGCCACCTGGACATAATGGCCTTCAGCTGCCACCATCACCACTAATACAAGCAGCAGCAGCAGCAGAGCCAGAGACTCATTTCTACACATGCATCCATTTTATTTTTTATCACTATTGTTTATTTAACAGTTTGCAGCCATGCGTGCAGCTTTGTGTGTCTGTACTCAAGCACAGATAGCCCAGCGCTTTGTCAGCATGTTAACATGCTCGCAACGACAATGCTAACACGCTGGCGCTAAGCAGCTCAGCGTTTTAGTTTAGACTACTAGCATGCTCAAATGTGCTAATGAGCTCTAAACGCAATGTACAGCTGATGGGACTGTCATTAGCTGTTTTTATTTGGTCAGAAACCAAAGATTTGGACCTGCTGATGGCGCTATAAGACAGGTCAGAGGATCGTGATGAAGATGACTATATGAATCATCACATTTGGTTCATGTAAGGTCCATCCCACAGCTGTTGAAACATGTCACTTCAAACCACCAGTAGAGGTCTAAAGGTCAGACATTGCCATCCCCAAAGTCATGCTGCTAAAATGGGTAAAAACAATAGAGGCAAACACACATATTGTACATATAAGTACATTTGAGAAGAATAATCTTCTGTATCCTGGCCATAGAATCCAACGTGTTGTATTGTGCGATAAGTAAGTCAGTAAAGGTTTCTGTGTGTGACTCGAACCGTCCGTCTTTGTCGAGCTGCTGCTGGTACCATGATTTCATTTTCCTTTACACAGCGGGGGTCATGTGAAGGCCTCTGTGGCAGTGAGATATAAAAGTTTCTTTGAAACTATGTTCTTTGTTCATAGTGTATATGCGATCAAGCGTACGTGTGTATGTGTGTCTGGAGGGGGGGTCGATCTTCCCTTTTTTCCTCATCTCTAGTCTTGAATCTATATTTTTCTTCCTTTCCTATATCAGAAGCCTTTGATTCTGTCCTGCTTCTCAATTCTTCATGGAACTCCAGCATTTCAAAGAGTTCTTCTTCTCTCCCCTCCTCCTTCCCAGGCGGAGAGCTGGCCAAGTCTGGGAGAGGGACTGCCCATCAGAGGTTGGCTGCTATCAGCAGGGGGCCGCATGTCTCCAATTCAGGTCAGCCTTGGCTACAGACGGGGACTTTAAAGCAAGCCACAACGCGTCCTGTGATCCCAGTAAGCACGCTTGTTAGTGGAATTGATAACGGACCCATACACCTGGGTCCTCTGAAGTTGGCATGGCATTTTAAAGGGGAAGACGGGGAGCCAGGGCAGCCAGATACCGCATGCAAACGTGTCGAAACCGAGGATGGGTGGGATCGGGGGGGAAAAAGGTCTTTTTGGCATGTGACGAAACAGAATATGTTTAGGGGGAGCGACCTAGAACATTGTGGAATTATGTACAAATACAGGGCATATGGCATGGAACCATTCTGAGGATCAGAAATATGTTTTGGCTCCATCACGTTACCCCCTGCAGAAACTTTGAGTAATATAGAAATGAATAACAAATATACACGCATACTAGATTCCTATATGTTGTGTTTTTTTTATTTAGAAATGATGAAATATGAACCTTTTATTTAAAAATGATATTGCGTTGGTGTAAACGCGTGTGAATGTGGCAGCGGTGCAGCTGATACGATATGTCCCAGCATTTCCCTTCTGAACAACAGTAACGCCATGCTCAGATGCCACATTTATGATAATCAGAGTATAATTCATTTATTGGGTCTACCTTTGCCATGTGTTGACCCCACGGCCATGTTGCCAGCTCACATCTGGCTGCACGGTGCGCCGCTCAGTCCTGGATGGGATTTGCCCCTGGTGATGGGGCATCTGGGAGGACAGATGAAGCTGAGGCTTGATGAGTGCTTTGTCTATTATGAATATGGGGCTTTATGGAGACATTGACAGCTGCACATTGACAGTCTCCTGAGCAGGAGGCCTACTTCAGCAGTTGTGCTCTTTCTGTTGTCTAGAACACAGAGAACAAACACAGAGCTCCGAATGTTGGCTGGATCCACGTTTGAAGTGAAACCTTAAATCTGAAAGGAAAGAGAAAGATGACACGGTGCTCTATTTACTGTTGGTACCATTTCATTCATCTGGTCTAGTCATAAACCTTTAAGCACAGTTCATTTGACGGATTAATCAGACACATATGAAAAAATTATTTTCTGTAATTGCAACCTAGCTAACGTCAGGCATTAACGCGCACATTAAGTGTTGCTCCTAATCGTCTGCGTGGATAAAGACGCACCCACCAGTATCAATACATGTTTCTACAAATTATACCAACAGTTAAAAACGATGCCGCCACTGAATGAACCTATCAGCACGTGCGTTGTATGCTCTGACACTTGTGAAAGTGGACAATGAACGCGAATGAAAGATCATCTACCGGCTAACGCGAAACCGGCTTGACGTTCGTTCTGCAACCTTCCCTCCTGCCCGCCATTTGTGAAGGATTTGGGGATTTCATAATTTCCTGTTCTTTCTGAAAGGGGGATGGCAGCACCTGGTCCACACAGCTGTACTTCATTTAGAGAGCAATTTGAAAAGAGCGAGGGGGAGAGGAGAGGAGCGGAGCAGCCTTGTCATTAAGGGCTCCAGAATGGCCTCCGTTTGTTAGACACATGGCACAGAGTTAATGCTGCTGAATGGGGAATAGGAGCTGTTGATGCTGTCACAAATTTCTCATAAGTGCTACGACATCTGAAAAAGCCACTCCAAGTGCAGGGAGGGGGGAAATTCAAATTTTCCTTATCAAAGAGAGGTTTTTTTGTAGGTAATTGACAGCTGTGGCTAGGATGTAAGCACGAGTTTCTGTGTGTTAAGATGGATATTCTATTTGTGTAGCATTTCATCTTTCATACACCTTGAAGTTTGTTGTGTATGCAGGTTGACGGCTTCGCTGCAGTTTGTATCAGCGTGTTGACAATGAGAATAATATACCAGATTGTTGGTAAACTAAGGTGATGCAAAGGTTTGTTGTGCGGATGCGCAGCTGTCTTGCCTCTTCAGATTTGATCTAAATGATTTTGACGTGCACATGTGCAGAGGAGTGAAAAAAAAAAAAATAGTGAGGCGGGATCAAAGGCAAACGCTTTATTGCCACATCACAGGCCCCTGCTGCATTTTGAATTCTACCAATCTGTCCAAACAGTCAGATAA
Organism: Pampus argenteus; assembly: GCA_036937835.1. Lineage (NCBI taxonomy): Eukaryota > Metazoa > Chordata > Actinopteri > Scombriformes > Stromateidae > Pampus > Pampus argenteus. The sequence continues at coordinate 19,937,640 of CM072873.1, forward strand.
AATCCTGCCATCTCTCTCTCTCCCTCTAATGCTCACTCACTGCCTACCTCTCTCTACCTCTCCTCTTTCTATCCTTTAGAGTAAATCTCAAATGGTGATGAGCCATGAGGGCAGTATGAAAACACTGATACACGAAGGGAAAAAACTACTTCTGCAACAACTTGTCAGGGACTTGACAGACATTAAAGGAGGTAAAAATGATTTGTGAGAGTTTTTTTTTTTTTGTTTTTCTTTGTTGTAACACCACAAAGCGCTTACATGCATCCTCTCAGAATAGGTGCTGCTGAAAATGACGCTTTTGTTGTGACCAGTTTGTCAGCAGAGCAGAGGTATATGAAATGTGATGATGTAACAAACGTGATAGATATATTCCTCTATTTTGGACTCTAATCTTTGTTAAAATACTGCACTAATTTACATGCAAACGATGACAGTTCCTTTGAAATGTCTTGACTTTGCTCAGATATGCAGAGTGACTGAGTCCTAAGCTTTAACAATCATTAGAGATCTGTATATATTAGGGCTGTCCTCAACCAAGGATTTTCTTGGTCGACCAGTGGTCGTGCATTCACTCCGACTAATCGAATAATCGCCCCGCCCCCTCCAAAAAAAAAAAAAAAAAAAAAAAACGAAATAACGTGATTGGCTACACAACTGCGAGGCGGCCGTCTCTCTGCGCATTTACCACTAACGGCTAGGGTACCCTTCATGCGATTTTCAACCATGCAGGCATTTAAAAATGGTTATGTTGTCTGATTGCCTGAAATATGTGATGTAGGCCTGGTTGATTTACATAACTAACCTACATAAAAATCAGTTGAATGCCTAGTTCTCCCAGTCGGACCTTGGCTGGCATAGTACACTGCGCACAGCACAGTCTGCGTCTGTTACAACTGCAAATTATTATTTCAGATTCTGGTATTCAGGATGTGTCAAAACAAATTAATCAGAAAGACTGGCAGACTCTTAACATTCTGATGAATATTTATTTAAAACACGTGATACACACACATTGTTCATGAAAGACGATTGTAAGAAAATAAAACACAGCCTTAAACTAATACAACTTTATTTCCGCTTCTTTTGATATTTAGGATAACGAATAAAATATGATAGCTAACAGATTCCAATGACAAGTAGGCCTATTAAATTAAATAATAATTAACAACCGGCAATCGGCAAATCTGAAACACGTCTTAGTGCAAATAAACAGACCAACGCAACGGCAACTAATTAAATAAAAACTCAATGTATAGGCCTAAAATAAGATAATAAGAAGAAGATAATAAGAAGTGAACTCCGTGTCTTGCTTACAATGAAGCCGGCCGTGGAGAAGATGCGCTCCGATGGTGTGGACGTGGACGGGATGGAGTGAAAGCGCTTGGCTGCTCTGGCCAGCTTCGGGTAGCGCTCCTCGTTTTTTAGTGGTCCCGACTCAACTTTTGTTTTAAGTACCGTTTCATCTCACTGTTATGTTCTTCTGTTTGGTGCTCCTCATCTGTACCCATCAGCATGGATATCTCGTCCCACTTCGTTTTCTTCTTTGGTGCGGGGCCAGGTTCGTCGTCATCACTGCTGGCGTGCTGGGCAGGCTCTACTGCTGGAGATAGACTCAGTCAAGTCCAACACCGTAACATATGCCTGGTCCCGGTTCTCTTCCTCCATGAACGGCAGATTTTTAGACTGCAGCTTTGATGTATATGCTGGAGTGCAGCTAATCGTTTAGCTCCCACCTCTTGTCAATTTCCTCACGAAGTGTTTTCTTCAGTTCTGTCGCAGCCGCACTGTCATCCTCACTCCGCAACAGGTGGTTGTTTTTTTTAGAACTAAAAATTTTTAATTTTTATAACTTCTTCCAGACACGGTGTATGCCAACAGTAAATTAGTGGCACGGCGACTTCCTCTATCATACTCGTCAAATTAAAAGCCCTTCAGCCCTTTGAAAAGACGCATTTTTTTCCCTCCGACCAATCGACCAATAGAATTTTAGTCAGCTAATATTTTTTTGGTCGACCAACGACTAATCGATTGTTTGCCGTCAGCCCTAGTATATATATATATTTTTTTAATTAGCATTTAAGCAGAACAAATTTAATGAAAATAAGAGATACTGCTTTCACATCTTACAAAACACACACTAACGCACACACACAGCTGTCTTTTTCAGTAGTTAGACATCTTGCCTGCTCTCTGTGCTCGTCGTTAATGGGATGTTAGTGTGTGCTTATGTCTGTGTGTAATAACAGAACCACAGTTGGACCATCCATGCTGAGCTCAAAATGAGAGTTACAATAAGGACAACATACAGCACACACAGGCGAGGGCGCACACGCACACGCATACACACACGCGCGCACCTGGCAGGTGTGTGAGGGGGCTGTGCGATATGGCCGACCCGTCTCACAGAGCTGTGCTTCTCAAATGAGTCAGAAGCAAATCCTGTGGTAAAACTACTACCGCAGGATATTTCCACTGCCATAAATGCATATTGTTTAACACGTTTGTTGACTCAATCTCACCTCATATGCTCGTTCCAACAGTTATTGATGCTGACATAACAGTAATGGATTTCTCAGCGAGAACTGGAAGAAACACCAAACAATTTGATGAGATCTGTATGGAAACTTGTGAGTGGGCTACGCGGTTTGTCAAGTGTGCCTTTGGCAGGGCAGTGGTGGTAGTGATGGCGGTGGGTGGTGGTGGGGGTGGAGGGGGTCAGGGGGGGGCTCTTGGCTGCTCTCCTCCCTCCTGTCAGCCCCCTCTCTCGGCCAGGCAGGCAGGCTGTGTTGGGCGGCCCGGCTCCTCGGTAGCAGATGCGAGCCCTCATGTCAGAGGCAGGCAGTGGCCCGACGGAGTGCCGCTCGTGCTCATACCTCATTGAGCCATCTCCCCTAGCAGATGGCGCGCTGCTGCGGGCGCTCCTCTCCCCGATAATTACCAGGCCTCGCCACAGATGGAAATGTCAGTCAGCCTCACAGGTCCTGGTTCCTGCCACTGCCTCCGTCCGCGGCCCCTCTACCTAGGCCGGGCACTGCCAACACTCACCATGTGTTCTGTGACTGCTGACTAGGCAGGCAACAAAAGAGAAATCCGCCCACATGAATATTCATGCAGGGATGTTAGGTAGCTAGCTGTAGACCAGACTGGGCACCAGCAGAAAGTTGGCCAGGTGCAGGTTGTGACACCGATTTCCAACCTCTTTTTGTCTTCCACTTCTATACGGTGTCACTGTTCGCGTTGCATGACACGGCGCGGCGACACTGTGCTTTGATCAATCCTTGTGTCACACAGAAAAAGGACTGGTGAAAATATACCTACTGCTTTGTACAGTTGTGGAATGACATATTTAGGAGATTAGGATAACTGTGTTTGCAAAATGGATTAATTCTAGCAGATGCCAGGACTAACCCCCACTTATCTGTGATAAGGTGACCAGATGTCTCAGCTTGGCAAAGGCAACACTCTCCGAGTTTTATTACTCTGCGCCAAAGCATCCCCCGAGAAATTTCTCCGTGCATTCACAGATAATCTACCTTCGCAGAGAACAAGGCGACAGGGTTTTTCCTCTTTGTGTATTTGTCCGTGTACGAATTTATGTGGACGTGTTGCCTGGTTGTAGAAAGCTCAGGAAGATTAAACTAAAGTAAATACCTTTGTGCCTAAGTGGCAGCACAGCAAGGGAGAAAGACACAGAAAGTAAGCAGTGGCTTATTGGAAATATCACTTTGGTACAAATCTTATAACAATGTTTAGAAAACGGCAAAGTATCGTTCTGAGAAATCTTCAGCGGGCTTTAATCTTGTTTGTTTCTCAGGAATCATTTACTCTTATTTCACATGTGTGTGTGTGTGTGTGTGTGTGTGTGTTTCAGTGCGTAGGTGAGAGTGTGTATTCACTTATTATATGAGTCAAACCATGATGCTTCTCCAATATTATGAAATATTATAAAGAAAGAAAGAAAGAAAGAAAGAAAGAAAGAAAGAAAGAAGAAGTGCAGCCCTTGTTAGAATTATATTTTTCATCTGGGAGCGCCAGCCTTAAAATCCCTGATCACTAATTACAGATGATGTTAAACATTTTATGACCCACATGTTTTTATGCACTGCACTGTGTGCCTTGATATCACCTTCCCACTTCAACCTAGGATGCAGCGTCTCACCACAATGCCGTTTGCAGATCACGGTTAACAGACGAGGTGAAATGAGTCAGTGTGCCTATAAGTTGATGCGGGCAGTGATGTCTTGCTATTTGCAGTGCACCACTGCTGACAGTTTAGAGCCTCGGCCACAGAGCCCACTGTGCAGGTGGTGAGGAGTCATGCTGTTGCAGACTGCACTGCCTATAACAGCTTCAAGCACCGATCAAGGAAGTCATATCAGTTAGTTTGAACTTCTCACCAAACTCTGTGGTTTTTGACATTGACTATAATGCAGGATTACGGACAGCTGCGTGCCAAGAGAGTAATGAGACGCATCCTCCTGAAGTCTAAATGCAATCACTAAATATTGGTCTCAAAACTGAGACCAGGTTCAGATCAGTCTCATAAAAATCTGTTTTTAAAAACAGTTGTACAGTACAGTTGGCCCCAGATGAAGCAGTTTTCAACCAGTTTCCTGTGACATAATTGAGGTTTTTATACAGCACAAACAAGGAATTAGATAAATCTAATATAACAGATAAACTAGTCATGCTGAAAGCTAACTAGCCTAGCTTAGAGACCGAAACATAGACAAACATAGACTCCAAAACCCCTTTTTCTCAACTTCACTGCCGTCTGCCTTCTTAAACCAAAGAACGTCTCATCAGATCCTGAGGCCTTGTTACGTAGCTGGAGCTACTTTGACCTGAGGAGAGACTAAACGGACACTTTATCTGCAGCAAAGCAGAAGGTGTATATTATATATATATATATCATATATATATATCAAATCACAGCAGCTGTAATGCATGCATATGCAGCTTGGTCACATGTGATGATGGATAAAGTTGTGATAGTTGAGTGGAATCAGTTTCATCAGAGGGATTAATTCTAGTCCTAACTCACTGCTCTCTCGTTAGACAGACTGAGAGATGAAACCTGAAAACACATGATGCAACACGAATGCAACGCAGTCAGCATAAAATAACCACAAGAATCCAACCCTCAACGAGACCGAAAGCTGTCAGCAACTCAACAACTAATAAATAAAACTGAAGAAGCTTTCGTAATGTAAATCATATTACTAGCTAACAAAACAGGTGGATGTATAGAAAGCTGATATACGGCCGTGTGCGCTTAGATCATGTCTGCATGCTGTTTGATTGGCCATCATTTATCAGCCACTTATAAAAGGCCTTTTGTCGAACCATGAGAGTGGCAGCGCTCAATATAACCTCTGATCATAATTAAAAGTGGACAAATGAGACTCAAGATATCACAGCTTTGTGTTGTACAGATGCAGTTCAACACACTGGCATCAGCCCGTCTCCCTTTTTCCTTTTTTCTTTCTTCTTTTTGTCTTGGGCTGACAAAGCTGGCCCCCTCATTTCCATTCTGCCCATTATGTAAATGAGGACGGATCACATATTGGTTCAGATGAGTAAAGCAAGTGCAGAGGCCAGGTCTCCTTTAGGACCAAGTGGAAATTTGCACTTAAAAGCCATTTTGTGTGATAAAACAATGGTCCAGGTGCTGTGCCCTTGACCAAGGGCTTTATCATCTCCTGTGAGGCAGAAAGTTGGTGTCACACCTGTTTCAGTCCATTTCTGTCAGTTCCTGGCCCGGCGAATTCAGTCTGGCTGACAGTTGAGTACAGATGATGCAGTCAAAATGACTTAAAAGTTTCACCGCTTTCTAAAAAAAAAAAAGAGACGCGTTGTCTTTCTACAGTGATGCTTGTTTCCGTGGATAACGCACGCCTGTTCATTTAATAACCTTGATTTGGTGAAAAACAAAGGGCCGACGATGTTGTTTAACCTTGTTAAATATTCTACATTTCCATTAAATGTTTATTGTTGTCAAGAGGCCACTGCATTCGATAGATTAACAACAGAGGCCATATGTTATTTGTTGTCAGCTAAGATTTCCTCTCCTCATACAATCCTGTTGTTCGTCCAATCAGAGAGATTAGCAGCCATCACCTAATGCGTCCAATCAGCAAATCACCTCAAACCCGATTAAACAATGCAGACTTTTGGCACTCAACCAAAGGAGAAATCGCTCTTTTTCCCTCATAATCTGGTAGGAAGGTGATGATTTGAACATAAAAATCTGACCTGCTGTAAACGAGTGTCACATTGGCGTGGCGTATTAGCTGGCACAGGTATACGTTTATTAACACTATATGATAATTTCACTCTGCAAACATGCCTACGTGTTATTTAAAATATTTTTTTTAGTTGGTAGAAACTCATTTCTGGATATTACGCTCTTTTGTTTCCATTCACAGAGTGCAATCATAACTGAACTGAGACAATGGGTTTATTTTAAGCCATTAGTCAAAACATGCATATGATTTAAATACATTTTGATTCAACAGCGTCTTCTCAAGGACTCTTTAAAAAGCAGCTTTAAGATATGAGTTGTCTAGTGAAAACACATACAGCACTATGAAAGCTACGATCCCCTTTGGGCCTCGTGCATAATTATAATTTTGTAGTTTGATAAGATATGAATGAACAATGGTTGTAAAAAAAAAAAAAAAAAGTTGCTGGAGCCAATTATTTTCTTATGATGAAAGTGTCCCTTTATCAAATGGGATCAAACTATGCAATTAACATTGGGCATAGATAAATCATAAACAGTCTGAATAGTTGAAATCAGAGGGCCTGATGCTTTCACAACCTGTCCTAAAGGAGGGCGTGAGGAAACAGAAAAAGAAGTACAGAGTAGTTCAGTACAGAGTGGGTGTGCGTGCGTGAGTGAGTGAGTGAGAGAAAGTAAGAGTTGGGTGACCTTGTTACCAGTTGGGTTGAGTTGGACAGGCTGGTAGGAGGTTGCTGTCTACGGGGAGGGACAGACAGATGCTCGCTCTTCTCCCTGGGCAAAACATCTCGCCTGGTGCAGGCAGCACACAATCTGGCCCGGGCAGCTGTAACCCTAATGATCACTGGTGGCGCTGCACCTGACCGACCGACCAGCTCAACACTCACTCAGCCCTCCCCTTCCCTTCACTCCCCGGCCCTCCGTCTCCTCTTTGACCTCCAACGCCTGCAAACTCAGAGTATAGAAACTAGCTGTGTTCACATAGAGGAGGGGGGGGGGGGGGGGGGGGGGCATGGCAGAAACGAGAAGGTGCTTCAGAGCAGACGGGAGGGGAAAAGGTTGCTATGCAAGTGATTAGAAATGCATGTTGGAAGAAGAGGAAGTGGGGCCAAGACAAGAAGGAAGGAAAAAACACGAAAAATGAGTAATACTACTAATAATAAAAAGTATACGTGGAAACACGTGTAAAAGGGCGAAGGAATGGAGAAAGACGGGGCTGTAAGGATCTCCCATGCTCCCCTCCTGCTACCACTGATCCAGTCTGAGCTGCTTATCGTGTCTCTCCCACACCGCTCTCTGGTGTAAGGGCTCAAACTCCCGGGGCTCTGACTAGCTAACTGAAAAAGATGTACAGCATGTATGGATGGATGGATACAGATGAAACACTGGCAGGATGTATGTGACTGTTGTGATGGCTGAACAATGACTGGCGTGTTAGATATATGCATGTATGTCCAGTAGAGTAACTGATCCGCTGTTTAATATCATATAACATGCATGGATAACTTTATAACAATAATAATTTCATTACATTATAGTAACTAACCAACGTCAAAAGAAGCAGATTTATATTTTTATATTAAGTGATAGTGAGTTATATCTTATATTTAATGTAGACACATTTACAGAGGGTTTTTTTTTTTTTGACATTTGAGAGGAATTATGGTTTTACCAAACATGTTTTTTGTTCACTGTGTGAATTATGAGTTGTAAGACTCCTAATCCATATTAATCAAAGCTGAGCTGTTGTTTTCTCTTGCACACACAAACACATTGTACATAAAAGGTCATCCAAAACAACCTCCTGCGGTAAACATTTTAATCCCAATTAATCGCTAATTCAGCTCATCACTCGAGCCATTCATTTCTGTGACACAGACCAATCTAGATTTGCAGTGGTGACAGAGAGCTCATCTGTTTCATGAGCCTCGATGCTGATGAACAGAGAATGACAGGAGATTGGGTTGGTTTTTTTTTCTGGTCAAGTGTGCACTTTCAAAAGGGGGTGCTAGTTAGCTTCATTTGGCTCCTCTGCCTGCTCTGCACTGAACCGGGTAGAAGCCTCGTTAGACTAAATGACAGAGCACAGATACAGAAAACAGAGAACGCAAACGATTCAAACAGCCCAAATAAATCATCTTATAGTGATGTGATTTTTTGATTTTTAAAAAATCAATTTGTTGTCAGTCTTTTCAATAAAAAACATCTAAGAGTTCAATACTTCCTCTTAAATTTTCCTTTTGTTGCAGAGCTGCACAGAAAACAAAACATGCATGAAAACGTGTGTGTTTGTTGACAGAGGCAGAACGAGCAAGAGAGCTGTAGATGCCAGAGAGAGAGAGAGAGAGAGAGAGAGAGAGAGGAAGCAGAGAGCTTGAAAGTGCAAGAAGGAGGATCGTGGTCGTGAGTGTGTTTGGAGATTGGTCCGGGCCAAGAATGTGTCCGTGACTGCTGCTCTGTGTATCTGCCTTGCCTGGGTGACACCGGTGACACAGACATTTCCCAGCAGCCTCCTTGCAGTCCTGAGCCGCTGCTGCTCTTCCGGGAGCTAATCTATACACACACACACACACACACACACACGTCGCAACCACAGCCACGCATTATCACACTGTCTTTCCCCTCTCTAGGCAAGGCAACAGGCTCTGTGTTAGCCTAAGCAGACCAGGACTGTCAGAACCATATGACCCCGGCAGGGCTCCTCAAACTGTGCTGCCGCTCTGTAATCATACGCTGCCGGCCAACACTGCTCATGTTCACAGTATGTTTCCAGCACAGCAGTTCCTCCACTAGGGATTGTTATCCATCCTTCAGCTTGGTTTGGTGATTTGTGGGGATCTATAATGCTGCGGTTAAGACGTCAGTCAGCTGCACGTTACAACTTGCAACCTCACTTCATGGTCAAAAGCGTTTCTATTAGTAAAGACATATTTTTCATATAATCTTTGAATCTTTATGGATAAATAGACAGACAGTGGATAGATGAATGGACACACAGGCAGGCAGGCTGGCTCAGGACACTTAAAATCATCCAGCCAGGATCTGGAGAGAGTTCACATCCTCCTCCAGCAGCCCAGCTGTCTATCTGCCATGTTTTCTTTATCAGCCCCTCGTCATCCGGCAGCCCTGCACATGACCAAATTAGTCCCAGTATCAGCCGTTATCTGTCCGTGGATGGCCTGCCTGCCTGACCAGATTCACTCTCTCCCCAGCCCTCTGCTACACTGGCTGCTCCGGACTGAGGAAACCCAGGCTACGCATCCTGGGTTTGAGCCTCAACAGACTTTGCAGAGCTCCGGCACAAAGGAAAAAGGCCCTGCTTCCTTTTAAGGCGGCTTGCCTTGCTTTGGTTTATAAATATATGAGATATAAATTATATATTTATATACCAAGTGAGGGTCAGTCGGTTCCGTGAGGCAAAATGAAAACCGCTGCAAAAGTGGAGGAAAAATAATAAATGTGATTGTTGGGGTATAGACCTGGGGATATTTGCTTACTTTGGGTTCTGCCGGCAGCAGATGTACACCGACCTTGTAACTTTGTGTAAATTTCTGGGATGGCTGTGCTCAGTGGACGCCCTGGCAGAGTGCTCTCTCTCCTGCATAAAGCACAGCTAAGGGAAGATTAGAATTTGCACTTGGCTGGTATTTCTACATGAGTCACTCATGCCCTGCATGTGACGTCTTAAGTAAGTTTCAAGTAGCAAAGTCTCAAAGTAGAAGATTAGCCACTGGCATATGTATTCATCTTAATTCATGTAGTATTTTTCTTCTTGGAACGCAGAACTTTTACAGTCCCATGACCTTAGGTGCACTGGAGATTAGTTTCAATTTTCAAAACCACTTTCTGAAAAACTTCTCATGCTTCATTAAAAGAGCTAGTAGCCCTTTCTGAAAAAGTACAGATAAAAGAGCCCGTGAAAAATTGATATAAGGGTCTGTCTATCGCTTTTATGTAACATTCAGGGTAGAAAATATCTTAACTTTAGTTCAAAGAACGTACAAATAGGAGGACACGGCATATATGCATAGTACCAAACACATGCAAATGCATACATACACACACACACACACGTACGCAAGATGTTACAGAGGCCCGATAGAGATGGGGAGAGTGTATGTCAGGGGGACAGGAGGGATGCGAAGAGGTGCCAAAGACCACAGCACACTGTCTGTGCCAAGCAGAACTGAGCGCCCGCTGCCATCCAAACATAAATAAAGTGCTTTTGGCTCCCAGCAGCCACCAGTGTGTGCCGTTCATCCGCCAAAGCGTGTTTTTTTTTTTTTTCTGACAAAGTTAAAAACAGGACAAATTTGATGCAATCACTTGCTGGAAATAAATATGTGCCATGTCTTGGACAGATAGGGTGTGAATCAGATGGTCGGTCAGTTATTAAGTTTCGTAACGTAACTTCAAGATATTCAGACTTTTAAGAGCCTTTGGAGGGAAAAGACTTTAATTGGGCACGCTACACAAAGTTTCTCCTTCTTAGCAGCTATGTACTGTAGGGGCCAACGGGAGCTGCACGTATTCTTCACCGGGGAAATGAGACTATTTAATGATGAATTGAGCTTTCTATTCTTGCTGGAATCTACTCTTAAAATTCCCTCAGCTGTAATTAAGAATGACGCTGAATTTCAGCTAATTACAGAAGACACAAATCACTTATTCTACTTAGTGTTTATTTCATGCATCAGATGCTGTATTCCTGAAGCTGAGTGAGCATGTACGTGTGTGTGTGTGTGTGTGTGTGTGTGTGAATGTACTGATATTCCTGTTCCAAATAGCCCCAGGCTCCATTCCCACTCTTCACCCTTGTATCAGACTGATTAAGGCCCTGATCTCCACTGCCTCTTGAACAACACTCACACACCGCTGATGGTACCCTGGCCTATGACTCTTGGGTGAGTAAAAAGGCATATTGCCATAGCAACACAGCATTTTCTCTGCCAGGGAGTTAACCTGCTACTCACATGATCAGCCAAATGGTCTCTGCCTCTGTTTTCTCTCTCTCTCTCTCGCTCTTGCTGTCTCTGCCCCATCATCTCCTCACCTCCATCCAAGCCGCCTCTGTTTGGTCTCAGATTGCTCTCTGCATGTAGACTAAGATATAAAGCCACATAAGCTCCTGCTCTACTTCACACCCTGTTTGGATACTATTGACTTTAATACCTTTAGATCAAAGTTGCGCACACTGTGTAAATCCAGAGGAATTCACGGTGGCAACAGTCACCACTGCTCAGCACTCAGATGCCACATAGCAATAACATTTATTCTGCATTTGGGATCAAATACCAGACAGAGATGCATATTTGCATATGCTTAAAATGTCAAAATATAAAATGTATGCTAAATGGTATAATCTATACTTATGAATGCAGTAGCACAGACTTCTTAATATCTGTTAACTCCTTGGTAACAAACCCTCAGTGTGATTTCGTTCCCAACCTAATTTGGACCACCAGGGTCCTTAGACTGGTTGTCAGGTTACACACAAACTCCTTTAATGAAATCCATCTCCTCCATCACGGGGGCTGTGGAAGCTGACTGGCTGTCTGGGTAGGTGGCTCGGTTAAGTGAAACCCTGGCTGGCTTGTGATCGCTCTCTGTTGTGGGGATTTCTTCCGGCGCTGGCCGCTCAGCTCAAATCCGGAGCAGTGACTCCGACAGGAAGTAACACATTAACAGAACAATCAGGTTCCTTGTTAGGGAGCTTTACACCACCAGAGCCTGCCATTAACAGCGCAGGGAGATCTGGTCAGTTGATAAGACCTGACAGATGAAAGTTACATGCAGCAAAACCGCAGTAAAAGTTGGGATTTATTTTTTTCATTCAAGACGATGAGACGGTGTGTCTCAAGCTGCGTTTAATTGCAGCTTTTCAGTTAAATATGCCAGAAAAAAAATCATATTATTAAAAGACATTTAAAAGACATTAAAATAAAAGCATCCACATTTTTCAGCCCTTGTCTGCAACTGCATGTCCACACAATGCAAATGCGGCTTTACATGTTTAAAATTTCGTATGTTGATTTTAAAGGATAATCTAGTTACGTTTCTTCTTCTACTTGTGTTGTTGCACACTGGAATGACCCTTTTAATTTTTATTTTCCTTTCACCATATATCCTAAAATAATATAATAATATAATGTAAATGTAAAGTAAAAGCAGGGAGGAGATCTGCTGTTCAGATTGAAGTTAATAGGAAAAGCCTGACATATCTGAGTCAAAAGACAAATGTGTGTCTAGTTTTCACTCAGCAGCTCTTTTCTTCGGTTTGTCATGTGATAACTGAGACCTCCAATGTTCAAACTATACCAAATTATCTGTACGAGGCTCGTTGTTATGGCTAACACCTGTCCTGATAATCACCGAAATAAAAACACTGAGATGTGAATCTCCAACCAGAAGATACATATCAAGGCTGATTCGGTGTTTGGCATTGCTGTAATGGTACTTTGGAGATTACACCGTTTTGTTCTTGTCAGATAACATTCATTCTGACATTTATAAGAATCCCGAAGCTCATTGTAATTCTTATCTAATGGGCTTATTTGCTTTTTTAAATATTTATTGTTGAGGCTGATATTCGAAATATTCAGTTTGGTATCAGCTGTGAGGGTACTGCATATGCTGTGTGATGACAGGACTTTGTGTACCACATAGAAGGACAGAACGCAAGATAAAAAGAACAACAGGAATCATACACTCTCCCTCCCTCCCTCCCTCCCTCCTCACCCCCTCCCCCCTCTCTCCAGACTCTCTCCTACCCTTGCAGGGAAGGAGAACACAGCCGTATGTGTGGCAGGTGGACTTCCTGTCTTTGTAATTAGAACCAAATTAGGTTAAACTGCAGTTCTTCCCCCAGCCCACAGTCCATGGAGAGCCTCTGGCCCTGCACCTCCAGGCACGCAGAATTAGCCTGGCCACACACTGGGAGCCTAATGGACAACCGTGTACACCACGGATGCTGTTCGTGAGCTAGATAACACCCTGCACCTGCACATATCACACATCCCATGCTCTCTCATCATTAAACATTGCATTATATAGCTCCTGAGTATTTACACGGTAGGGCTGCTGTTGCTGTTGTTGTGCTGGTGCAGGTGGGGTTGGGATGTGAATAAAGCTGGGGTCCTATTGGTTTGAGATGGAGTCTTTATTTTGGGTGTGAGCGGAGCTCTAATTGAAGACTGATGGATTTACATTAATTTCCTCCTCACACCTGCCTCCTTTATCTGCTCTCAGATAGCACAGGAGTGATGAGTACACCGGCCGGCCCGCCAGCCTTTCTGTTATGAATAATGGACAAAGCAGAGTGCATGCATGTCTTCAACGTACGCGACCACACAGAACATTCAGTGCATGTAGTAGCACAGTAGTAAATGTACCTGGGAAACTGGGAAATCCAGCATGTTTGGGCTGCCAATAAAAAAAAAGAACAAAAACAGAGAAGAGAAGAGGGCAGGTGCAGCTCCTCTCCTGCTGGTGTCTATGTGCATTCCACACAGCTCCGCCTGGTCAACAAAATGAGCAGCTTTTCAAGTGACAACACTGAAAACAATAGTCACTAAAATAAGTTTGGCCATATTTGTCAGTTGTCCAGCACAAATTAGTGGTAACGAACCGTATATCATCCTTTCAAAGCTGGCACTGACGACGATCAACTGAGGGGAACATTAAACCCGTCCCTCATCTGTCTGTTGGTGTTTGGTAGGTGGGGGTGAGGGGTGGAGGGGGTATATGACCTAACATGGCGTCTGAAGGCTGGAAAGGCCAGGGGCTAATGGTGAAGAGCTCCAAGCTGTCAGATGTGACTGACAGAGCTAACTGCTCCACAGAGATGACGGAGGAGAAGGAGGAGGAGGAGTAGCAAGGGAGGACAAAGCAAACTGCTCTGTATGGGACGTGAGGGTAAGAAAGGGAGGGAGGGAGGAGAAGGGGTGGAGGCAGTAGAAAGAAATGATGGAAAAAGAGGAGTATAATGTCTCCTCCAATGGTTCAGGGCAGACCCCACCAGCTGGAGAATAATTGCTGAGTTGGGGAAGGGAGAGAAGAACAGGCTCTCATGATTGACTTGTCATTGATCATAATCTTAATTGCATGCATCCAAATCCCCTGGGTGTGATTTGTCCACTTGGCACGTGTGTGTGTATGTTCCTGTATCCATATGTGGTTATGTATGTGCTCATATATGTGTGTGTGTGTGTGTGTGTAAGTAATATGTCGGCCTACAGTGTTAAACTACAGTGTTTCTTCAAACAACAAGCAGAACAGGTTGAGATAAGTTCTTTAACATAATAGCATATGAATTAAAGACGTATGTATACGACTATCAGACAATAAAAAGCGACTCACTTATCAATCAATTCGAGAATGATAACTTCCAATCAGTGATGGAACTGAATTATGGCTTTAAAGCATTAAAGGTTAGTACAAAGAGTAAAAACAGGTAACAGAATCTGCTGAGCAACACCACTAAAACTAACACAAGATCTCATTTGTTTAATTTGTACAAAACTAAAGTGTCAAAGCCTGCTTTTATCGGGGCCAGAAACCAATAAGTAGTCTGGCACATAAATCCCCTATAAAACTCTGAATTTATGCTTTTGCACTTCCATTTTTGCATGGATTAAACAAATAAGATGGAAATAATTAGTAAACTCTGGAGACGCCAGTCCTCAGATCCTTGGATAGAGCCAGGCTAGCTCGTTCACCTGTTTCCAGTCTTTGTGCTAAGCTAAGCTAAGCAGCTCTAGGCTATAGATTCATACTTAAGGGACAGATATCACAGTGGTATCGATCTTTTGAGACTGAATTTCCCAAAATGTCAAGTTATTCCTTTTTTTTAAACAGTATGTTGAAACAAAAAAAATGAACATAATGAATAAAAATGAACAAGTAAGAGTTTAATTAAACTGAATTTACTATAAAAAAAAGTTACAAGATGACTTTTCTTCGAAAAAATGGATGTCGTGCAAACATGGAGGAACACGTAGTTGAACTATAACTCAACTTGTTTAAATGATAAAGACATTGCAGAAATTGTTTTCCTGTATTCAGGAGAGTCAAATTCTACGTTATTAATGACAGATGTTGCAGTTAGACATAATCACTCTTTTAGGCTGGCTCGGGTAAAGAAAATAAAAGCAGTGGAGCGTCAATGGAAATGGAAATGTCAGGCAATTCATACATGTAGTTTGATGAGTAAGTGAACCCATTGATTCATCCTTCTTTCAAAATACAGTATGTTTCTTATTAGTGACTTGACAGAAAATGATCAGGAAAGTGATCCCACTCACTTATTCACACACACACGCACACGCACACAAAGCCTCAGCTCTTTCCTCATGTGATTTCTCGTATTATGGAGGGATTGATGTGTTGTTAAATAACAATCCTACAGTGAGAAACTGACCTTTCTTTAATGTGTTCCTTCAACATTTGCACAAATGGGATTTTCATGTACAGCCTCTAGTGAGCATTACACACAAAAGGCCAACGACTGGAACAGTATTATCAATGCCAACGGAATTACTGTGTGACGAGCAGGAAAAAATACACAATCACCCTTATTCTATTGTACTGTACACACTTCAAACTGGCATAAAATCATGTGCTGAAATGGGATAAACATCTACAGATCTTAACAGAGGAAATACTGTGTGTACTTAACTATTTTTATGTTTCTCTGTTTGGTTGACAAAACGTTATCTTTTACAGGATGCATGTATGTATGCATCTGGATGTGTTAATGCGTAGTGTTTGTTCATAGCGGGTGATGTTTCTGTGTATGTGTAACCTCGGGGCACTCAGCTGTGGGACAGCGGGAGGTGTACAAACCACTGGCTACTCAGGTGACCTTTGACACTGAACCACCACATGTTGAGAGAAAGACGGATCAGGTTGAAAGACATCGTTCGAGTTTACTGGCAACACCTACCGCTACACACTAGCGCTGACGTTAGCAGCTTGTGCTAAATTGTGCTAACACTGCAGGTTTCGTAATCAGGTAACTTTAAAATGTACCGAAATACGGCGCCTCAGTGCGAGTCCTGCAGCCGGGGAGAGCAGCAGGGGAACCAACTGTCAATCACAGCTGTCAATCAACGTCTGCAACAATCAAAACTACTGCTAGCTAGTAGTCTACAAATATTATTAAAAGAGCAATAATTTCCAATATGACCGCCAGCACAATCATCAGAGGCCCAGAATGCAGCAACTGACACTATATCGACTTGAAGATATTATTGATATAGTATTTCATGAGAGATGTTGATGCTTTTCTTGAATGAGAGTCTATTGGAGCATGGTAGTTTACACTTGAGAGAGATTCAAGATGAAAATATTTACATTATGGTATCTAACAAGCCTATAATAACAGTATAGCCAGTTCTTTAAAGGGTTGCTTCACCCAAATTACAGAAAAAATTAAATCCTCAGCTTTAATCTCTAAAGCAGGTAGTTAACTCCATGGAGAGTAGTACTGTGTGCAAAAATGCACACGTGTGAGTGAGAGAATAAAGGGGTGTGTGTGTGTGTGTGTGTGAGTCAGCTGCCCGAGAGAAGCAGGAAACAGGACAAGGTTAATGTTCTATGACAGACAGAAGCCAGCGACTCTCTTTAATGTTGCTCCCATTAGGGCGCTCCCAGTGCCTGCATCCCACTCTAGCATCCTTTAGAAGACGCCTCTGCCAACAACTGGTGGGAGAGCAGCAGCGTGCCAGCTGCCAAACATGACATTTGCTGGCTAGGCCACTGAACCCCAGCGGGTGACATCTGCAGAGCAGCCTTTCATCCCCCTCGTTGGGTACCTGTGTGGCCCCCGGCCCCTGAGAGCCAGGATGAATGCACTCACTCTTCCTCCCAGCTGGATTCCTCATAGCCAAAGGGCCACAGCATTGACACACATGCATAAAGACAGATATACAGTACTGAAAAACACACACACACACACAGAAAAAAAGTGCAAGTACATGTGTTCATACACCCACATCACACTCATACTGTATACTCACACACAATCAAAATCAAAAACAACTTCATCGTCCACCTTTGCTGCACAAAAGTAGAAATTCATCTTCAGGTTGAATGATAATCAAGCACGCCGCCGCTACCTGACAAACACCTCCACACGACAAACAGCTTCCAGCGTCAACATCTGCAGCTCTGGGGGCTGCTTTTGTTTCCCCCTGTCGTTTCATCATCAGGGCCTGGCAGTCAAGTTGTGCTGCTATTGTTGTTATTTCAACCACAGGCCCCGCTGCGACTGGCAACCTAGCGACGCTATCAAATCAAATCCTCACCAGAGTTTGATCAAATATGCATACGCAAGCTGGGGCCGGAGTGGGTGAACGCAGAAACACAGGCGAGCTGAGGAAGAGACGCAGAGCTGGAATTAGAGAAGGTATGTGGGATTAAATTAAATGGTAGAAGTCTGATTCTGAAGGGAGTAATAGTCGAAAACACAACATTCAAATCAGTTGAAAATATTACTCAGACATCTGTCTACAATTGCTTTTATCTCGTGGTTCATCTTAATGATGTATAAATGTGCTGATTTGCAACTGACTGAGGTTTGAGTGGTGCATATAAAGACCCGGTAGTAAAAATAACTTTTCTTTTTTTTGCAGAACCAGAAACAAACATTTGCAACCTGCTGGTTATTAAAATAAAACGCTAACGTTGTTTTTCACAACCCAATCATGCATCTAATTTCAAAACAGTAATGTCCAACTTCTCCTCTTCACGTACCTGAATGACTTGAGAATATAGCCGACAGTCGGGATTCGTAACTCCCAGAAGCGTCTACTTCTTCGTCAACAGCGGCAATGTGTTTGTGTTTCTCCTCTCTATCTCTTTAATCAGGCTTGATCTTTGACCACTTGTTGTTATGAGTGGTTCTGTGTAGGGGTTCTGCTCCCGGCTGACATCCCATTAGCCCCACATTAGGAAATTCTAATCACTGTGCCACCGGGATGCTGGGACTCACAGCTCCTATTTCACTTAACCTCCAGCAGGAGAGATCAGACTCTGCGTCTCAATGTTTGTCCCTAATTACCTCCCTACAGTGAGCTGCCACACACAATTTAATCCAATTTTCATCCCCTCTCATCTTTAACATCTCGCAAAACAGTCACACATGCATGCTATGGTTTATATTTACAGCCCATACGCTTCCCACTGGTGCTGTAATCACATGTTGGATCAGCATAATTCTTTCAACACATGAGTTGATACTTGTCACTTTTTCTTTCTTTTTTTTAAGGTTTTTGTCTTTTTTGCATTTACTGCGCTATTTATCAGGACTTTCTCAGTCTCTTCACCTTAAGTTGCGTCAACAAAGGTTTCTACATGTATCCCCCTTTCACACGCCATTAAACAAATCAGCATATCTAGTATGAGAGAGCAGCTATCAAGGGCAAACTATTTGTGCCTTCAGATTACTAATATGTACCCTTACGTGATTAAATTGTGACCTCAAATTCAAGTTTAAAACCCCCCAAATGCCTCCATTCATGCCCTCAGTATAGTTAGCACTGCTGCCTCACATGAAGACATCTAAAGACATGAGGGGTTAAACATAAGGTATTAGATGACAACAAAAACTGTGTCCACTACAGCTGTAATGTGTAGAAAAGACAAAAGGCAAAATAAATTAGATTTGTATTGAGATCATATAACTATCAAAAACCAGAGACTGATGTTTTGGGGCATAAATTTAACGTTCTTGCGTTCCAAAATCTGTTTGTCATCTTTATCACATTTGTTCTACTCAATCCCCCGTAGCTGTTGCATCTTTCATATGCAGGAGAAATGATGTGGTGCACAGACAGTGGTACATTTTACATTTGCAGTGGCAGTAGTGCCAGCATGGCTTTGTTTAGAATATTTTGAGTTATTAATTATTAATATCTACCAGACTGGTGTTGACTGCAACCCAAAGGAAAAAGATGTCACAGTACTGGCGATGAACACATTAATCCTCGGCCTTGATCACACAGAGGGCCGTTTTTGTAATTGTTTTCAATGAGTTTTTCAACTTTTTGACTGTGTGTGTGTGTGTGTGTGTGTTTGTTTGATTGTGTGCATCCATGCCAGCCTGATTATAAGCAGGCATGCTTGTGCACATATGTTTCTATATTTCCATGTTTACATCTTAGTGTGTGTGTGTGTGTGTGTGTGTGTGTGGTTTAAAACCTGTGATGGCGTCCCTACGTGTCATCCTGTGTAACACAGTCTTGGTCCTCATTATCATTTCTCCCTGGGCCTGTTCTGGTGTTCAGAGACCCACCAGAGGGGCCTTTGGCTCGGTGGGAGAGGTGTTGGAGGCGGCCTGGCCCTGCTGTGCTCCTTCCTTCCCCCTCCGCAGGGTGCCAGGCACAGCATGTACCACCGGCAAGCCAAGCCTGACGATGAGGCTGCCTGCACAGCCAACACCGTGTTTGAACAGGGCAGGGGGTTGCCACGTCATGCCGAACACACACATGCAGGAAGGCCTAGGAGGACACACAAACACACACACGCTCGTATCTCCATAAGGCCGACTCCCGGTGGGTTCGACACATGTTTGGAAGATGCTGCGGAGGTGAGAGTAAATGTGTGGAGTCTAACTTAACGGAGGCTCTATTGAGGTTTGTGCAGGTGAGAAACATCACAGACTTTAAAACTCTGATTCTATCTAAAGAACTGAATTGACACTGATAATACTCAGTACAGACAGGGGATGTGAGTCATAGCAGATCTGGAATCAGATTTGCTCTACACATTAAGGATTAAATCCTTTAAAAAGTTTAAGATAAAAAGCGACTGCAGTTCAGTCGTCCTCCTCCGTGCAGTAATTCAGTCTCCTCCTCCCACTGACTTCATCATTTCAACATATTGCGTGTTGCACATTAAGTTTTGATTCAGTCATATGTTTCGCTCTCAGGTGTGCCTCTGAACCATGAAATATTAAACCTATGAATTCAAGGAGATGTCACATTCTGTGTTTCATTCAATATTTACACCTACACTACATTGTTGACTCTTTGAATTCTAATAGGTATGGATCGGAAGAAGTAGTGCAATCTTCATGTTGGCTTTACAACTTGTTCCCAGCATCTGTTTAGTTTATAAAGTCTCAACTTTTTCACACAAGAAATGAAAATCTGGTGAATGTTGAAATGTTAGAAAGGATTAGCAAAGAGCATTACGAAGGCATCCTAAAAATGTAACCGTGTGAATATTGGCTTGAAATGTGTTCACACATGTGTGAGTGTGTGTCTATGTGTGAATGTGTTTACCCGACCTCCTCCTTTTTGCTATCTCTAAGTGTCACATCTCTTCTCACAGCCTTCTGTGGGAGTCGATCCCACTCAGTCCCAAATAAAGTAGGGCCACTGATATCAGATATCAAACACTGATGCATGCTTGTGCACAGCAATACGCACATACAGGAACGGCACCGGTCAAATGTTTGACCTTTACTGTATACTGTACATACATGCAGTATATTCACACACACAAGCAAAACACAAGCACATGCACATCACTGCAGCCCTCACAAATCACGCTGAAACAACAGAAAGAGAACATTGTGTCTGAATACCTCTGTGCTCCAAAAACATCAGCAGCCTCTCAACTCTTAAACTCTGCCTCGTTTAAAGCAGGCAGTCAGGGGGGACGGGGAGTTCAGGAAGGGAAGAGATTGGGTTACCGTGACATAAATCTCCACGTCTCCTTCTCCTGTGTGTGCAGGAGGTGGGCAGCAAGGCGACGAGACTCTTAGCACCAGTGTCTTTGGGAATGCCGGCATGTTCCCTGGAGGAGATAGAGGAGATAGGCCTGGCGCCTCCAGAGAAGTCTCTCACCCTCCCTCCTTCTCTCTGCTTATCTCACAGAAACCACAATGGGGTTTTGTACAGTGGAGCAAAGCGAGGAGGCTTCAGGTGGCAGCAGAGTATGATATGCAGGAGGACAGAAGGCAGGAGAATCACTGCCTCTGTTCCACACAATGATACGGAACGATGCGGCACACCGCACATCTCCAGCGGATGAAGCACAGCTCCATGTTCACCCGGCATATATTACATACACACCAGTCGCAGGCAAGACACAGGGTCAAATGTTTAAATAAAATCACGAGTGATTCGGCTTTTCGTTTACACTTGTGCTATTTTACAAGCAATGTTTTTACTTTTGAGGCAGTTAATGGTGTCTGGCAGTCCTCAGCTCGACTTTGAAATACTTCCAAATACTTCCCCCCCACCACCACACAATATCTGGTCCAGGCTGTGCACATCACCGGCTTCAGTGCAATGCTATTACTTTTCGGATAAATGGCTGTTGTTACTGTTAGCTAAATGGTTACAAAGGGATGGGATCAGCCACAGGAGGGCCAGACCAGGTACCAGAAGAGCTGTGGGGAATTAGATCTGGCTCAGTAAAGATCTGTCTACTAATCACCTTCATTATAAATGGCCTGTTTGCTGCTGTTTGAAGGAGCACAGGAGATCAAAGCGGCGATGACACACACACGCAGCATGATGACGGGCTGCTTGTCGGCAACAGGAGTGGGTTTGTGTCAATAACTGTCACATTAACATGAAGACTGAAGGCTGACCATTTTTTTTTTTTCAAATACATTTCTGGAAAGAAATCGCCCTGCTAAAAAAAAAAAAACTTGCAACCCGGCAACCTTAACCTGCACAATAACTATGTTCAACATGGTTTCTACAAGACAATAAAAAAAGCTAACGTGCCATATATGTTTAAGGCTTTGTGTCATAAAGGTCAAACGTTATCAATCTACAGAATACTGCCGGCCAATCAAGCAGAACTCACCATAAATCTTATCTGCTGGAAGCCTCACGACCTTGATGATAGCAGAGGCCAAAGGCTGTGCCCTTTCATGTATTTTCTCAGGGCAGGTAAATTGGAGAGCCAGCAGCTGTAATAGGAAAAAGCCTTGGAGACACTTGAGTCCTCCCTGACGAAGAGAATAGCAATTATTCTGAAAAAAAAAAATCAATTTTAAACCCAATCTCTCCCTTATCGACCAAGAAGCTCCTTGGAGGTAGAGAAGGTGACAGGAAAATTTATATCCCAGATTCTATTAGAGGATCTCTATTTGCTTCGTGCATCGCAGAGAGGCTCCTTGTTTTTGTCGACATTTTGACTATAGGCATAAATACTGTAGCTTCAGCGCCGTTCTTATAGAAGAGTCACTGTATATGAAAATTGATTTTTTTTTAGTTTATAGAGACTCTATTCTATTGATTTAATGCTCGTACAAACTCAACTCGCTGTTAGAAAGTCCATTCATCGAATGTGAAACGAGCTACTATTTATTGAAATTGACTCAGACACCTAATATCGTTCCTCCGTCCTCCGTCTGTATTACAGGAAATCTGAGCCGTTGCACTGTATTTATTTTGCGTTTGTACTTGCATGCGTAAATACATGCACTCCATGTCATACCTCTTCATGATTATTCCCACAGTCTTATCACTGTTTATTTTCCTACTGCGAAAAGCCTATTGCTCCAGCATTCCTTGCATGTCATTCCCTGACCAAGATTTATCGTTGTGTTTATCCCATTAATACGTCAAGCCATTATGTAAACTGGCTACAGAATATTGCAGTGGTGCTTTCGACTGGCTCTCTATCACTCGGGTTTGTTTTATGCGTCTTTTATTCTTTTGTTTGTGTCCATTTGTCATGCCAGTTGTTTTCCTTTTCAGTCAGACTCGCTGCAGTGTTTCTGTCCTTCTTTCCTATTTCATTTGTGTATGTGTGTACCAGTTCATATGTGTAAGTGTGCATGTGCATATATATATATATATATATATATAGTACGGATGCGTGTGTTGACATCACATCGATATAAATCACAAGTGGCAGTGCTCTGATATGAGCTAATAAAGCTCCCTGATCTGGAAGTGCTAGAGGCTCCTTCTACATACACACTGCAATGCAGACCACTGGCAGTGTCTCTCTCCCTCACACACACACACACACACACACACACACTCCCCCCCAAGACTACTATGGGGCCATTTTCATGATTAACCATAACTCCTCAAGAGGAAATTCATTATATATTGTCTCTTCATATACACACACACATGAAAGCACACACATATGAACAGGGAGCACACACACAAGGGGGGAAAAAAGACAAAAACACACACACATACACTCACTGTCCTCCCCTCGATGTCTTAATATCCTGACGCAGCAATGAAAAAGGGGGGATTGGAGGATTTACAGTGCTGATTCTGAGAAGTAGCATTTGCTTTTGGTTACCAAGGTCCTCTGCGGGATCAGCAGGCCCTGCCTCCCCCCTCTACCTCCACTTTGTCTCCCTCTCTGTCCCTTCCTCCCCTCTTCCATCCCTCAGTGAAGGATAAAAGTGTCCAGTAGTGTGTGTGTGTGTGTGTCTTTGGGAGGTGTGGGGGGGTATTTGGTGAGAGTACTGACTGTTGAAACAGATGCCGGTATGCATGTGCCACCTATGTCAACATGGCCGGTCTCCGGACCCGATGCTGCTTGTAGATAGGACCCTGCCCACAGAGCCACGGAGTCTAGACTCCAGATGTGTTCACACTCACACTCACACTCACACACACACACACACACACACACACACACACACACACACACTAGGACCAATGCCAGTCCAAAGCAATAATTCTAACAGTTGACAGCCGTTTACTTACACACAGTTAGGTATGGATAATAATCTTCCTCTCCCAACTCTCGAAAGAGATATTACTTACAAAATTGGAGATTTTCTTGTTTATGACCGACAGTGGACGTCTTCACTTGTATCATCAGTGGGAGTGGAGCAGAAACACTGTATTGCGATGACATTTGGATGCAGTCAGCAGTGAAATACCACTGGCCAAAATAATCACTGATCACTGTTCTGATTAAAGATGATGAATCAATCAATCACTTTCACAGCACGCTGATGCCAGGTAATGCTTTCCCTGGAAGAAACTTTATACGATCGTTTAGAACT
Source organism: Pampus argenteus (assembly GCA_036937835.1). Taxonomy (NCBI): domain Eukaryota; kingdom Metazoa; phylum Chordata; class Actinopteri; order Scombriformes; family Stromateidae; genus Pampus; species Pampus argenteus. The sequence continues at coordinate 19,961,891 of CM072873.1, forward strand.
TTTGCTTAACATTTAAGTAGATATAAAATGTTATGTCTCAATGTATCTTATATTTAAATTACCCACCTCTTCTCACAAAACTGCACTGAAATAAACAGAAACATATGCTGACTGCATATGCTCAACACCGCTTTATTTAGACTGCTCTATAGCGACACGACAACAAGAGTGTTTTTGTGAAAAAGACACATGGGTAAATTGCAACTGTTACACAAAACAAGACTCGGGAAGAGGAAAAGTAAAGACAGAAAGTGTTCAGAGCACAGATGCACCCGCTCTCTTGCTATCTCCTGTGCTTGTGGGTATACTGCCGATCCAGCTATTCTTGTTGGTTTGTTAATTGTTTGTCACCCACCAGGTGCCATCTGTCTGTAGTCCCACAGTCCCCGAGCCATGTGGGCCGGCCTGCCTGGCGCCTGCCAACGTCACTGACCTGCAGCAACCGTCCACACCTCCGTCACACACCTCCTGATCCGTCTGGGATAAATAGCTTCTCCCTCAACTTCTGTGCCGCCATCACGGCTTCCCAATCTGTCCTGTGTTAGAGGGGGAAGCGGGGGGGGGGGGGGGGTGACAGGAAGACACGGGGAGGGAGGGAGACAAATGAGAGGAAGAAATGGATAGATTGATAGAGTGAGAATAAACAAGAGATAGAGGAGGATGTCTGCAGAGATAAAAAGGTTGAGTTTGTGATTTCTGAGCAGCGTACAGCCTGCGACAGTAACTCAGCGACTACATATGTCTGCATGCTGTAGATGTTAAAGCAGCACTTTAATCATGCCTTTAATGCTTCTGCTCTGCAATTACATCACTAGAAGTTAAGGTATTTTGGATTTGGCACAGCTTCGACTGCAACTCAACACTTTAAGAGACACTCCAACAGGCGAGGGAGGTCACCTTCACCTGGTTCCTGATGTTGGGGCAGCTGTGTGTTGAAAAATGAGATCAGCTGCTCGCTCACCGGGATGCATGCGGCAGACTGGAACTACCCAGGGCCTAGTGTACCAGCTAGCATACGGTGGCCCCAGTACAATAAAGACAGAGTGAACAGCCCCCTCTCTCCCAGCCTGTCTGCGTGCCTGCCATCCTGGGGCATGTTGGGTCACCTTGACGACTGGGCCCAGCGAGGGGAGTCGCACCCCACTTCGGGGCAAAGAAGGAGGCAGTATGGGTAATGAGGCGTTGCCATGCAAGTGGAACAGCTTTTGAATAACCCCATACACACACACACACACACACACAGTATTCTACTTGTGTTTACAGAAGGGACAACAGCTTGTAGGAGAAACCTCTCTGGAGTTCTTAGTCCAGGAAGGAGGAGATACACGGACACAATTGTGGAGGTCAGTAAGTCATGTGGTGAGGTGTTCACGCACAGAAAACTTCAATAAAAATGCATGGTTTATATCTGAAGCTACTAAAGGGACTGGTGTCTATTATTCTCATGTGATTCTCATCCCCTGCTCTTCAAGATGGTTATTAGGGTTACAGGTTGAGCTATTCAAGACCAAAACCCTGACATCAATATACGAAGGAGCCAAAACATCTAGCTAGCGAGTACACTTAGTAATAATGAGTGTGAGGGATGAGGTTTAATCATTCTGTATCTGTGTCTCATAAAGACAGGGAAGGTTCAGTATTCCCTCATGTTGACTCAACATTAAAAATTCTCTAATAGCCTCTGAAACTGCGGCATCCCATGAAGCCACTGGAATCTCGGGACTGGTTGAGCGGGACCCAGTGGGAATTTCAAACAGCCTCTTCTCACACAGATACACAAACAAAAGTAATGTATCACCAACATAAACATAATCACGATTACTGCAGTGCGCAGTATTGAGAATGCTGTTATGACTGGAGGACGAGAAGGTTGAGAAACATAACTTTTAATCGGTCGCAGAGGAAAGTACGAGACAGAGAAGAAGATTCAACTGGTTCGTGAAGAAAAAAAAAAAAAAACAGCTCGAAATGAGGAAAAATATTCCCTTAAGTGAAAAACAAAAAACCAAAAGGTTTCTGACCACACAGAAATGCAAATGCTTGAGTTTGTTTTTCATTAGCTTGGCTTGTTTGAAAGGAATAAACCTCCACACAGGGTTTGCCTGGAATCCATGTCTTATGGTAACATAAACCAAAGTGGCTGCAGTACAATACGAAGGCTTCACTCCAACATCTGAACCCTCCATGTGTCATCAAATGTGTTTGTATTTATCTCAAAGTGTTATTCGTGTGTATAGGTTTTCACAAAGCTTATGTAGTCGATGCATTAAACATGAACTTTTCTTGAGGATTTTAATTCCTTATCTGCAGCAGAAAAACCTAAAATGGTTCCACTTCATTATTCAGCCATCCCTTCAGTTAGAAATTGGAAACAGCCCTTTATAAATATAAATTGCTCAAAATCTTGGAAACCACAGTGAAATTCCACTAACTCATGCACCATATCGGCATTAAGCTATAAAGCCATATTGTAGAAGAACGGACCGCAGAAGCAGTTTTTTCACAGATTTCTGAAGATGACGTATTATTCCAGGACGGATTGTTCTTTTTTTTTTTCTCTCTCTCTTCACATCTATCTTCTCTGAATACTAATAGGCCATCTCCTGCAAGCTTTGCTACAGATGCTGGCAAGTCTAGCCTGAAATGATTATAGGAGCCAGATCCCACTGGCCAGCTTTCCAGTAACACTCCTACATGGAGACGGAACCAGAGCTGGGGCTGAGGCTGAGACCGGGGCTGGAGCTGGGATGCCAGGGGACGGACGCCAACAGGCCCAAGAAATTAATACCAGCACTGGGGCCTCACCAAGGTCCAACATCCAGCTCCAGCTGGAGCAGAGGAAACAAATGGGGGGACTGGCAATGATGTCACGAGACAAGGTGGCTGGAGGCTCCCTGTGCCACTGATAGCAATACCCTACCGGGAGCGAGAGATCACTGGTTCCTATTGATGAGTTACAAGAGAGAGAGAGATGGAAGCATAACAAGTGCCAACTTCAGAGAGATTTGAATCTCAGCACGGAAAAAATATGTTAAGAAATCAACATGTTATTATTAATTAGCATTTTCTCCAGTTAATCAGACTTGATTCAAACAATGGAAAATGTTATTTTAAACATTATAACCCCGCTGTGCAGAAAAACAACACATTCTTTAAACTACTCTGAGGAAAAGGGAGAAGAAGTATGACGATGATGATGAAGAGTTGAAGCTGAACCACAACTTCCAAACTCAACCGCAGCTTCCAGACATTCGCTGGTCTCATCATATTAAGCTAAAGCTGCCAAAGATTTGATTCCGTTTGACACAACATATTAATCACCACTAACAGGCAATTACAATACGATGAGTTGTTGGACACAATCTGATGAAAAACACGACTTGATAAGATACAGATGTCCGAGTGATTTACTTTATCGTCGTGTATTTGTATTCGGTGCGTTTCGTCCTCCGTCATCCAGTTTGAGGACACAATTGTTGCGCTATTACTGTAAAAACAATACAATCACATCAGAGTCCCTTTTCTGTCACTGAGTTAAGTGTTACCATCGGCTGTGTGTTTTGTAATGAGCTCTGGGGACGATCCAGGCAGTTTATAAGCTGAAATCTTGATCCTGTGTGTTTAATCACAGCAATGATGGTTTAAACATCAGGAAATCATTTACATCGCTTTGGCTCATGGGAAGTATCTCAGCAAAGCTATGACAACAGAAAACTGCTCTCACACACACACACACTCACACACACACACACACTAGTCTAACCCATGTCTGTATGATCTGACTCAAAATGTGGTTTCTTAATACTATAGAGCCTTTGGGGGGGGTTCAATAGATTAATGGGTTTAGAGGAGAAAACTATTTCATTTCATTTCGGAGCTTCTATAGAAAAAGGTCAACAGATTAATTAATAGATGTTGACTTCCTCATTTAAGCTAACAGCATGTCCGCCTGCATCCTAATTCATTTTGTAACTCATTAATTGTATTGAATCACTTCTAAAACATTTTTTCCAAATAAAAAATAAAAAATCCAAGTGGAAAGAAACAATCAGCTCAGTATTTGTTGTAATGCTAATAAACTGTTTCTGTAAAAAAAAAAATTAAAAATTAAAAAAATGAAGGCCAACATGTTTCACTAAGGATGTTTGTTTCTTGTTCCCATAAATATCAGTTATGCCAAAGCTGGAAAGCTTCCAGCTCGAGCCATGAGACGACATATTTTGTGTGGGCTCGCTAATAATATTTGCCCCCACTGCATCTATCTGTTCCTGCCCTGGAAAAGTCTTAACGAGTAGGTGGAATTCATGTACATTAAAGGGAAACATTCATCTTGTCGTGGAAGAAAGGAGTCATGGTGCAAAGTAAAATACGACTGCAAAAGTGGGACCTTTCGCTGGCCTGGTTTACAGTGGGATAAAGACTGAATTTTGCTCACCCGCACTTTTAATGGAAACAGACGCTGAACATTAGGCTGGGGAACAAATACACAAAACAGCAGAGCTTCTGTTTTCTTTTTCCACTCTACTTTGCTTTTTTTAACCGCCTAACCCTCCCTGATGGCGTATTGTCCTAAAACTGACCAGGCTTGAAATATGACAAGTTTAATACGTCCTACATCACCGTTGAGCACGATTGAGTTACTAGAGCAACAACTGGCCTGTCCCAGCCTGCAGCAGAGCCTGTGGAGCGGCAGTGTGAACATAACCCCTCGTCAAAGGGGTTCAAACCCAGGAGGAGACACGAGGTCTGAAGGAAAGCGGGTGGAAAAGCGTGAAATAAAAAGGAGTAGAGCTGCTTGAGGGAAGGAGGCTTCTCAGGTTTGCACCGGACAGACGTCCAGGGCAGTGGCTCTGATGACAGGTAAAGGGACGGGGACTGGTTGGTTGGTGCAGTTGCAGTGTGGGTGGGTGGGCCACCGGGGGAGGCGGAGAGAGATAGAGAGAGAGAGGAAGGCAGGCAGGAGGGAGGGCAGGTCTACCGGCGCTGTCACCAGCCCTGGCGTGTTTGGATAAGACCCATGGAACATGTGGGGGAATCAGCATGAGGCATCACACCTGGAGGAAAAGACAACTAAATCCAGCCCCCAGTACGACGGGCCCCGGCTCCACCAAGTCTAGCCAGCATCTGGAATGGATATCTGGAGATGCAGCAGGCTTCACAGCCCCTTCACGGGTGCTTCTCACTCTACCTTTGTTAAAAAAAAAAAAAAAGAAAGAAAGGAAAGCGCAGCGAAAGGTTGCAGTAAAAATAAAACACGTCTCACAGAGGATTTGTGTTTCTAAATAAAAGTTTCCCATCTGCTCGGCATAATGTTATTGTGCTGTTGATAAAACAATACACTTTCTTTCTTTTCTTTTTTATAATTGCTAGACTCCCTTCACCCCAAATATGCTTCCACTTGACTCTTCTTGGCTTTAACAAGTGTACAGATGCCAACAGTTTTCTGGTTACAGTAGCTTCAGTCTGGTTCGCCATCTTTCAGCACGTATCACTTTGCAGAAGAACAATCCGTCCAACTCATAGTACAAACACACTAACTCTCTCGTGAAGTCAAATTTGACACCGAATCACTACCGATATCTCCATTACCATTAAAGGTGAGTAAAACAGTGACCCCCCAGCCACCAGGACGCATCAGTGTGTGTACTCTCCCTGCATGTTTGTGTTTGTGTGTACGGGGTTTGTCAGGGGCCAAACAGCCGTGTTGTGACTGGAACAATCCCGGCCACAATGTTTGTTTACACAGAACCGCTCACTCACCCAAATAATCAGCCGCTGTGGGCCTTTCTAATCCCCACACAAAGTCAATGGAGCCAGGTTGAGCTGGCGACAGTCGCGATAAGATACTCAAACACAGCCTCTTGATCTGCGAGCCGCGGCCTCTTCTTCCCACACCCTCTGTCCTCCTTTGTTTCCTCTATTGCAATTCCCAACGTGACATGGATTTCAAGTTCACGGGTTGCATTCAGAAACAGACCCGCTCAGATACATGGCTGAATCTTCTACCTAGCTGGTCTTGTTTTTTTTTTTGTTTTTTTTTGCATTGTCTGCAGCACCGCATACAAAGTCAAAGCAAGCTGCCGTGGTCTGAAAAATAAAACACCCACTCTCTCGCAAAGGAATGCATATTTGAAATAGTGTATTGTTATGGTTTTGGCGAGGTTGGTACTCACTCGGCAAATCCTGGGGTGCGAGTGCGATTCTGTATGTGTGTGTGTGTGTGTGTGTGTGTGTGTCCGCTGATAGAGGTATGTGGTAAAACATTCATTAACATTCCATTCATGACCTCAGTATTATGTCCACAGCGAAGGAGAGCATATATTTGCCTTTCACACCTCTTGCATGGGATGAGGGATATGATAGAGCATTATGTGTGTCAGTGTGTATGTGTGTGTGAATGAGATAGAGAGACAGAACGACGGAGAGCACGAGCAGTGGGGAGAGAGGGATGAAACACAGCTCACTGATACTACATAATCTATCTGGAACCATGTCTCAATATCACAATATTTCACACATTTACGTATCACAAATTTGGCAGTGGCAGCCTTCTCCTCAGATCAGTGGAGTTATTTCTGCCTTGTTTACTGGATGCTGCAGGACCGAGATACAGTTTGCGACGGCACAGATGGGAGAGGCTATAGCTTCGGTACCACAGTATCGCATGCAAAAATGTTTGGTATGTTTTAACACAGATAAAGCTGACATATTCCGAGGCATTTCGCAGACAATACCCATGAAGGAACAATCTCCCATCTGGCAGTGCAGTCTCTCTGAAATCCTCTCTGTCATGCTCAATGAGAACTGGAGAGACAAAACATTCTCTGTCTGTATATCAGTCCTTATCAAAGCTGTACCTTGGGCCTCGCTGCATATCAACAAAACATCACCCCGCAGGCTAGGACTTCTCAAAAGAAAAAAAAAATCTTGCACTTTTATGTTATAGTTTGGATTCATAAACATCTCTTCATGGTTTGATGCTATACAGAAGCAGTTTTTTGTATTCATCCTGAGGGTACTGGTAAGGGATTGGATAGCAAACTTCTTAGCTCTGGAACCACATGTACAATTTCCTGGTTAGGATCAAATCGATCAGCTTTACGCCGAGTCCTCTTCCTTCCCACGTCTCAGTGAAGGGGGATTACTTTTTTTGAGGCCGGGTTAGCCGCAGAGGAATGTCAATGAAGTCACTGCTGTACTGCTTCTCTCCACATGATGGTGCAGAGGACAAGCCTCCCCCTGGACAGCATGAAAGCTGACATTTAGCTTTAGGTTCTTTTAGATTTGCATGTCCACTGCACACACACACACACACACACACACACAGATACACACAAACACTGCTGCGTTAAAGGATCAGACTATTTTCAACTGTATCAACAAAGATCTACACGCTGTTTTTTTTATGCTCGTAAAACACAAATATACACAAAATAATTATTTGCCAGTGTGAAAGTATGTAAATGTATTTCACCACAAGTAAACACAGTGTTCAAATAATCACAGTTAATTATGTTTTCATTGTTTACCATGAACAGATGCATGTTTATATAAAGGCTTATGTTGTGAAGTGGCCAATCTATGTCTTTGTTAGTTTTTATTTCACATAGATCCTTATTCATTCACAGCTGTATGCACATTGTATCCAAATGTGAGAATAATCCCTTATGTTATGACGTTACCGTCTTTTGGTAAGTGAACAAAGAGCTGTGCCATCCAATATGACATCCAATATGAGTGTGTGTGTGTGTGTGTGTGTGAGAGCGTGTCCTTCCTGTCTGTATGTAGTCACACCTGTACTCTCTGTCATGATGTTATCAGACCCTAAACACCTGCTCCACAGTCTAAGGTCACCAACTACATAAAGCTGCCTCCTAGCACAGGGAGATGGGCATCTGAAAATACATTGCGAGCGTGTGTGTGTGTATATAAATAAAAAAGGGGCATGTTTTTTTCTTCTACGGTCATTTATATGCAGCTCATGTCACCCAGCACATCGCTCACAGGTGTCATACAACCCTGAATATGACCTGCATGGAAGGAGAGGGAGTCAAAGAGAGGGAAACAGAAAGAGCAAGAAATACAAGGTGAGATCATATATAAGATGAAAGTAGTCAACATGTCTCTATATGAGTAAAAAATAATAATACTATAAATACCACTGACCACAAGAGCTACAAGATGTCCTAGTGACATCCTAATTAAAGACCTGTACAGCCTTATAAGATATTCTGAACTTCACCTGCATGTGTGACTCCATTCGTCTTTGTGTCATTATTGCTAGTATCTTTATTGGTGTGTTTGTGAACATCCACATGCACACAGTCATTCTACATATTCACTTTATGCATCAATACATACTTTTACAACAAGAGCCTCGTGGCCTTTAGATTAGGATGTACTGATCTTCATCCACCTCTTTGAACAGCTACAACCTTGGTCAGCACTGACAGAAAAAGAGCTCAGTCACGCAAGTGGGGTGTCGACGTTCAAAAACATACTTCAGTTTCTTATCATCATACCAGGTTTGTGGCAGGAATTTCCTCATTTTGCAGAATGATTCTCTCCAGCAAAAAGCAGGCGAGCCTCCAGCTCTTCTGAGTCACTTTCTGTCCTTGTTATGGTCCAGTTTTGACCAAAACCTTCCATCATTATGTTCCACTGCTTCACCACAAAAAACCCAGAAGACTCCATATACGCACATCCATGATGTCTTTAAGGAAGTAAGGTACCAGTGGTTATCTCCGAATAATTAATACACATAAATGAGAAGTGTTTTACATGCACAACATAGAATTCCCCAAAAAGTTTGCGGCACAGTTTTACTTCTGTGAGCAACACGACAAATTATTTCCCAGCATATCCTATATTCAGCCATCAGCTGTATGTACTTTTCAGATAATTAATTGGTGAACGGCAGTTATTAATAAACAAGCCAGACCGCAGAAAAATATCCTCCAGGCTGCAAAGCAAACTGTATGAAAAACTCTATTGTGAAACAGGTTCTTAATGAGGCTGCAGGACATCGCCGTATTGGTTGAATTACTGTGTGGAGATAGTGTGGAGAAGAAAAAAATAAAATAGCATTACAATGTTGTGCCTGTTGGTGCTTTTACTCGGAAAATACTTCCATTTCCAATCCTTAATGACAAAGAAGAAAGCTTTTCTGATTGAAAACAATTCCAGCACTTCAAGCCATAACAAAAATCACGACAAGAGCATTTTCACCAAAAGGAAGACATTTCACGCACTGGGAGCCTTTTGTGATATTTTCTCTGCCTCCCTCTTACCCTCCCTCTCTCTCCCTGTCTCTTTCCTTTGTGTGCGTAAATCATCTCTTCCCTGCGGCCTGTCTGTGATCATGTTGATGGGAAACAAAGAAATCATCTTGAATGGCACATTAATTTCCTCCGTTCTCCCCCTGCCCTCTGCCTAATGAAATCCCCTCTGCCACAGGGCCTGAGGAGCCACACTGGCAAGCCGTCACCAGCCAGTAAATATGTTTACCTTGGAGCACTACGCTAATGGACTGTTTACTAGGGGGAGGCAGCGAGACCAGGCAGCACTGGGTCTGGGGTGTGTGTGTTTCTCAGACCAAGTGACAGCTCCTTCGCTCCCCCCTCTCCATCTTCCCAAAACCAACAAACCACCAGCCACCTGATCCAGAGTGGCTGTCACCAATAAAGAGTTCAGATAGACGACATACGACGACATTACTCTGAGGTAAAATTAATCTTAAAACCGGTCTTGACTGTTGTCCAAGTGAGCAACTGACGATCGATCGCGAAAAAAGCGATAGATAATCCATGAGTGTAGCCAATAAATGGCAAAAAACATGCAGCGTGTGACATCAGAAGTGTTGTGTTGGCCAGAAACTGTCATTCAAGCATCCAGACACCCAGGAACAAACACGCAGGGCCCTTTAACCATCGCTGAGCAACTCCTGATAGCATTAGAGTTATGTGAAACTCGCCTCGGCCCATGTGACAAGGACGGAGAGATGGAAACGTTGCAGACACTGAGGCATCTTCTGGCAACAGCCGCTCAAGGTTTGGACTCATCGCTACACTCCATCTACACTCAGCAATCTGGCCTTTAGACGTTTAACAAGTACCAGTATATTTGTGGAAATATATGGTTACATAATTTGACTTATAATATGTTTAACTGGTATTATAAATGAGTGTGTGAATATATTAGGGCTCTGCATTTAAATGTCACAAAGTGGCTTGAAAACTGCGTGCCCACTAAATTATAAAACCGCATATGGTGCAACATCATTGAATCAAGAACGTATTTGGCTGTAAAAATAAAAAAAAATATGAAATTAAAAATACTGGACTGACTTTGATTTTTCAGACCACCTCATTGGAGTAATGAAGTGGGTGCAGAGATGAAAGGCACAATTTAGTTTATGGAAATCAAGTAGGTTATGGATGAAATTTCTAAATACGGATTATTTTAAGCTTAGAATTCATATTTAAATCGCTGCAGTCAAATCTACATACATATAATCTACACTGCTAAAATGAGACTATTCATGTTTTAGGCCTGGAGAGCATATTACATGTGCTGCTCAGAGACAAACAGTTTACAGGTGAAGTTGAGCTCACGTGTGTGCGTACACTGTGCATCTTATGCATTATATGTATGTCAGTGTATAGGCGTGCATGCGTGTGTGTGTGTGTGTGTGTGTGTACCCACATGACTTAACGTTCCAAGGGCAACAGCAGCAGCAGACTGCGATAACGCCCCCTGTCTCATCTATGGGTGTCTGGCGCCTGGCAGCACTATCAGTGACTGTGCCTAGATGTGTCCCTGTGTGTCCCCCACCCCACACACACACACACACACACACTATCACACAGAGAGGACCCTGCAGCTGGTGACAGGCTGCTTCTCTCAGTCTGCTGCCAGCCTGTTCAACACACAGCTCTCTATCCAACTCTTATCTCCATTGATTTCCTCCCCTGCCTTCAAACTTAGATATGTACTCTTTAAAAACAGGCCAACTGCAGAGTTTTGAGCCCTGAAAATAAATGCAGGATATCTCACTACTTGGGTGGCGGTGAGTCCAAAAGTATTACGAGTACTACATTTAGGTATCCTGTATTTGATGTGATCAGGTCCGTAACCTTGGCGATCTCTGCAGCACGACAGCAACAATGGTTTGATTTTGCTCGTGACTTCCATGTTAAACGTTTGGATTGGATAAAAGCGTCTGGGGAGTTTTTTGTGATGTACATGTTAGATCTAAATTATGTTCATATATTGACATGGTCATGAATTTCCATGTCAAACGTCTCAGCAGGATATCACTGAAGGCTATGATTTCTATCCAGCTGAGATGGGAGGCCTCCCTCCTCTTCTTACTCGCTCTTCCTCTTTTCCCATGGCTCTTCCCCGGCTCTCGCTTTCTTTCATTCGCCTCTTGGGTCTTGCTCCTCTATCCTTCTCTACCTTCCTCTCCTGCCCCTCCCCCCTCCACCACACACACACACACACACCCACCCTTTATTCCAGCAGACTCCATCGATTGATTTCCCCTCACTGTGACACATTTGGTGCAGCCGCATGTGGCCTATTAATTATATCCACAGCAGACTCTCGTCACGCTCCCCTTTTCCCAACAATACAACCCCTAATGCACACACACACACACACACACACACACACACACATACATATATATATATATTTGCACTACCCTGAGAACAGGCAACCAAGGGTCTACTATACAGCCTTTATGATGCTACAACCACTGGATGCGACAGAGCAGCAGATAAAGAAGGGGGAGGACTCCGACCTGGAGCGTTTGAGTGGAGGCAAATACACAGTGGCAGTTGAGGCGAGGTTGGGCCCATGTTGCGTGTAATCTGGCTAACATCTGTTAGCCATCATGTGTGTGGCTCCATTTAAAGTCCAGAGTGGACTAAGAGCCTGAGGAAGCTCCCTGCATCCCTGCTCGCTGGCTTTTAGTGATGCCCGCTCCAAATGTTTCCCTCTGCTCAGACAGGCCGACCAACCGAGAAAGAAACAGGGGCGATGAGAGAGGACGGCGGACACACACTCGACAGAACAGCACTTAGCGTATCAGACGGCTTTTTCCTCCATCGTGTGTGTGTGTGTGTGTGTCAATGTGCATCTGGCAAACAATACAGTAAGCCTTCGCTGCAGGCCTCTTACCGCCTCAAAATCCCGGGTTTTTATATTTAGCTCGTAATCACTATAATTTCCAAATTAGATACATGCTGGCCAAGTACACATTCCTTCTGTACAATAGCCCTAAATGGTTGTCCTATCATCTCCGGAGACAATCGCAGGAAAGAGACACTTTAAATATTAGAGTGATATTCAAAGACAATCCATAGTGATGAAAACAAGCAGAGCATGCTAAACAGCTGCTGTTGAGGATATTGTGTGTGTGTGTGTGTTGGGGGGGTGCACAGATTAAGAGGAGATTACAGGGCCTTTCCCTCTAGGGCCTCCATATTCCAGATTAACAAAGTGGTGGATTGTGAGATCAACCTGGAGATTTTCATATGAAAAGATGTTTTCCATCAGAGATTAACCGCTGTTATTATTCATTTACTTTTTTTTTTTTTTTTCTGCCAGCACTGCAAGAGCAGAGCAGTAGAGAAACAAGAGCGATGAGACAAGCTGTATATGTTCAGTCAGAGGACAGGAGGAGGGAGGAGAGGCTGGAGAAGCACCATGTACTGACAGGCATTTCTTGGCATGAAAGCAGAATACTCAGGACCATGCATTACATCTTACCATAAACAAAGGCTGGGGCCCATGCATTATTTATTGGCAATAATAATGAAGAGTGTGTGCATAGGACGAATACATTAATCACACGATCATCTGGAGTTTACACTTGCTCATACTGTATGTGTTGCTTTGTTTGTGTACACTCGCTGATTAAGATGCTTATTTGTTTGATAATTATTGCGGGGTTGTCCATACAATTACGCGTGGGAGGATAAAGATGCAAACATGTCGTTGGTGACATCATCTTCGTGTTGAATGTTATAATCTACAGTAGCAGAATAATATCTACTTTAAAAAAAAACTTTTAAATGATCAGAAGAAAATAGAAGGAAAGCAAAAACGAAATCATTTATCCGTCTTATTCCTTTTGCAAGCAGCCAAAGTAATTATAGCATCAGAGATATTCTTTATGGGTCCTTGCCCATTGTCATTCTCTATAATTAGAGACAACACAACAGCACAGCAGAGTGAAGGGGGATACTCCCCAATGTCAGAACACCATAAAATAAAAAATATATAAGAAACACAAAAAAAGATCCCAGATGCCCCTCCGGCTATCGATCCGAGCCCATGGTGGTGCAAATGTGTGTGTTCTGTTTTTAAATGTGTTGCATCTGTGCATGCGTCCATTTACGTGTGTGTGTGTGTGTCTGTACGCAGGGTTGCATGTTAGTGTGCTGGTGTGTGTTCACAGACGATCCCATGCCAAAGAGGAAAAATCCCACAGGGTGAATCAATAGATGGTGCTGGATAATGGAGGCCTGCTCAGACAGCTGTGTTCTGCCTCTCTCTGTGTGCCTGCCTGACTGCCTGCATGCCCGGCTGCCTGGAGGACTGAGTGAGTGGTTGACTGGCTGGCTAACAGGCTGGCTGAGGGACTTCACTTAGCCCACGTAGCATCCCACACCTGCTAAGGCATGGCTTGCTATGTACTGGTCAATGGACAACACCTACACACAGCTCACTTCACACAACAATAACTAACACACACACACACACACACCGGCCGTGCCAAAGCTTCTTTTTCTTATTTCATGTGGGTCACAATATAAATTTTTATACAATTCCCCGTCTGAAAACTCACACTTTAAACTTCTACTGTTATATAAGAACAATATTCTTTAGATGACGAGGCAATAAGAAAATAAATGCTGCATTTCCTTCGTTTGGTTGCACACAAAAAAAAAAGTTGAAACTCCTAAAAGGCAATAAATAATAAAATATTTTAAATTAGTCTTTAAATCAGCTTTTCTGGCACTTTTCTCACAAGGGTAATGCTGACACAATTCTCCCCCTCCCCCTCCGGCAGACTTCATAATCAATAACAATAAAAATAAATCCTTTATCTCATTTCCTTAAGTGCACCCTTTATTGATCCACGGTTTACGACTTAACAAAACACCAAATAAATATTAACAAGCTCCTGAGCCCTGATGGAAATTATCAGCAGATTACAGTCATGTATCAAAACATAAATGATAAATTCTCTTACACTTCTTGGTCCTATTAAAAAGTATTTTTCACAATGATCATCTGACTGAAGCTTTCTATTAAATACTTGCTGAGAGTGTAAAAGCAGTAGCAGATCTTCAGATTAAAGCAGAAGATGGGACAAAAAAAAAATAATTACAAATTAAAAAAGATTGTGTTTCAGTACATCCACCGTCCAGTTTATCTCCCTCCCTACACTTGTTTCTCTCCTTGGTTTGGAGGTTTCAGTTGTGGTGCCATAACTGATAAAGAGCTGACAAAAAAAATGCAGAAAAATACTCCTTAATTAAAGAGCCGTGAAGAAAGACTGAGGGTTTGTACCACACACACACACACACACACACACACACAGCTACTGCAGGCTTGATGTGCTGTGGCTAATGAGAAAGGACAGTGGACCACAGTAACCATGTCTCTCTTCCTCTCCAGCAAAAAATGAGTTCATCGTTTCACATCATTATTCAGATCAACCCCCTAATTCCTAAAATATTTGCATATTTAAAACTGGATGTCTTTTTTCTTGCCTTAGGCTGACACAAGTCGCAGTGATACAGAGGAGAAAGGAAGAACGGGTTGCTCTTATAAAATGCACCGTGGTAATCTTTCACACCGATAGAGAGCCGTGCACGTCACTGTTTCTGTAGGAATGTTTGTCACGGGCCAGCAGAAAGCTGACCTCCATTATTTATAATTAATGACACATCAGTCGTTACTCAGCTCGCGTCTTGCTCAGTCATCAGTGCCGAGAGGACGCAGCTAGAATCTGTCACATATATACATATATATTTATATATTACGTGAATTCATTTTTCTGTATATCATTCATGACCATTATTATCAACATAGACAAATACTGAACAACTTGTGCCAAAATATAAAATATGAAAACAAGAATAATACTGAACTCAGGCTGCAACTAATCATTATTTTAATCTATGACGAATCTGCAGATTACCGTCTTGATTAATAGATTAATCATTTTATATATGAATGTAAGAAAAGAGTAAAATAAATAATAATAATCTTACACACCAGTTAGATAATCAAATGTCCAAAACCACAACATATCCAGTTTATTATCACTTTTTTTTTAATTTTTTTTTTTTGCTGAAACAATTTTCCAATCAACTGATTAACAGAATATTTTCAGCTCTTAATTAAAGCATGTTTGCTTTACTTTAAACTCAACAGTATTTTCCACTGGGGCTGGGTAACATTTTCTGTATTATTATAATATATAGTACAGATATCAAAATAATACTTTGCTTTAAAGGAATATAAACTTTTTTTTTCTATGGAACTTCACAAGCAGGTTTGATTCTCGCTATTTTTCACAGTTTAATTTGAACATTGCCTTTTCCGAATGTGCAGCGTGATCCAGAGTGAGAGGAAGGAAGACACGGGACATTTGAAGCCGGAGATGCACATCCACAACCTGATCCTCTGAATGGAGCCGATACTCAACACGGGGTCACTGTCCAAAAAACGGGTCAACAAAGGGCCAGGAACATATGAGTCACATTAGACCTACTATGAATGGTGCCATGCACACCGTACACTGTATTATCCTGTGTCTGTGTGTGTGTGTGTGCGTGGACAGTAAGCGTGTTGTGTTCATGGAACATCACTGAGCCATGACTCTGAACCAATCAATAGACGCAGACATCTGGTTAGTGATGGTATGTAAAGTATGCATGTGTGTGCGTGTATGTGTGGGCGATGGGTATTGTCCAGAGTCCTCTGAGTCATGTAACAGTGCACTGCCTTTGTAATCGAAGAGGAGAGTTCCTGTAATGATTTATTCATCGCAACATCAAAGATGCGTTCAAGCACAGGTGTCGTCGTGTCCACAGAGCGCACGTTTCTTATAGATTTATTATTGAACATTTATTCCTATTGAAAACGGACCCACTCAATCGTATTTCTAGCATTTTTTTCAAAGTAAGTTGCATCGCTTTCTGTTCAGCCCAAGCTCACTACACTAAACAATGATTCACAAATAACAAATAAAAATAAAAATAATAAAAAAACAAGAAAAGTAGAAAAGGAGAGTGAGACCACCCGAGAGACAGACAGATACACACACGCGCAAATACAGAAGCAGAGAGAGATGAGTGCTAGTGTGAATAGGAGGGAGAGAGAGTATGCTGAATCCCACTCAGACCACCTGCTCATCAGTTCCTCTGGCACAACAGATACTGTCATTGTCCACACAAACACAAACACACACATGCACACACACACACACACACACATACTAAGCTCAAATATAAAAATCTCCCGGTGCGCTCACAGAAAGCCTTTCCCAGTCCCTCCCACATCAGATGCTGGGCACACAGACTTGATTTAAAACTGTTAGGTGCCATTCAATATGGGCTTGGTTTGGAGCCAAGCCTCGGACGTTTCTCAAAGGTTCTGCTCAGTTACCTGCTCGCTTGTTTGTTCCAGCTATACTTCAGGAAAGTATGAGTCGTTTGTAGCAGTGTCGTTTCCCTTTACTTGGGTCTTTTTTCCCCACATTGTTTGGGTGTTGATGAATAATAATAATAATAATGTGTTATTTCTATCTAGTTTAAAAAACATTCTCACTGATTAGGAACAAAGAAGAGATTGTGCTCGATCAAAGGTTTTGCCAATTAGCAGAAATGTCACGGCTGCAACATTCAGAGTGAAAGATTGAGCTACATTAAGGTCCCCTGGACGCAGGTTAACCTTTATGGACATTTTAATGCAGTAACTGATCATCAATAATCACATTAAACCAATAGTGAAGATTTGCAAATTATGAGAGACAACAGAAAAATATTAAAAACTAAGGTAACTGTGAACATTTTTTTTATTAAATATGAAGAACCAATATGTCATTCTCTGTAATACCCCCAGCCTAATGCCACATACCCCCCTATTATTCTCCATTGAGGGGATTCCATTGAAGGGACAGGTGCAGCTATGCATCAGCCCTTCCCCCTGGTGAAAAGGACAGTCCAATGTGTGCACATAACATGTAATACACACAAGCATATGTATAAGTACCCTCCACACCCACTGGCCCACTGGCTGTGAATTGTTTGGTCAGAGTGTGTGTGTATTTGGGGGGGTAGGGGGGTACTCAGGTACCCAAGGTAATGGCACCTGGGGTTATTCAGACCTAAATGGCAGCTCTGGCTACACTGCAGCTCACAAAGTGCCTGTATGAGCACCGCAGAGACTAATGCGCCTGTGCACACAATGTCTCGCTCAACTACAAAGGACAGGTGTGTGCGTGTCACTAAATTGTCCCCCCGTTGTCTGGGTCTCGCAGAGTGGCAGGCCCTGTCCATTAGCTGCAATTTAACAGGATGATCAGAGTGCTTGAAAAGGGCCACATCAAACAGGTCTGGAGAATCCCAGGTGCCCGACGCGAACGCAGGCATCGGCAATAACCGAGCCCACTTACAGGCCTAATGTATTCTGTGAGGGAAATGAAGATGTTCCTCCTCCATCCTAGGCTCTTTTGTTCTGCGGTGGACAGACAGGAGGGATTGTTTCTAAGTTCACATGGTGTCTGGGTGATGAGAGCAGTGAGGGCAATTATCTCTCTGAGATGCATATTAGTATTTCACTAATGGAAGGCTGATAGTCCTGTTATGGTAAAGTAATAATATACTGTAGAGCGTTGAATATGGCGGCGGATTTTAAGTACAAAGGCGAAGCAAAATCTCTTGATCTTGCACGCAGATATTCATCTTATGTAGCTAGGTTACGAGGACGTGAACCCGCTTATCACTGTTGATGCTTTCAAGGATCTTAAAATACAATGGTCAGTACAGGTAACAGCTTTATATTTGTATTTCACAGCACAGTAGGTGAAGTTCAATGAGATGAACTGTAAAAAGACAATAAGCAACGTTTAAATACTTAATTCAAGGAAATATTCAAGTACTTTACTCAAGCGGTATTAACAGCATTTCTACCAACAAATCAAGTAGCTTCTGCTCTCGGCTCAGGACCACGTCTCTCCAAGCTTTCATTCGAGTCGGAGCGCTCCATCTTGTATGATATCATTTCTCTTGAATCTAGGGCAAGGCCCAAGCAGGACAGTGGAATTGGGACCAAAAGGACACCACATCCCAAGTTACCTTGTTGATTTATGACCAGAGGTGCGCCCCTGTGGTGACCTTTATAGGTGTCACCCAGACAGGGACGCAGTGCTCAGGCCGAGATGACAAAGCTTCTCTCCGAAGGTCATGCCCTGCCCCGCAGCCACATTCTCTGAAACTCATCACAAGCCCCGGACACACTCCTCTAACTGCATTAAGTCCTTCTGGGAAAAGTGTCTAGCCGCAGGCCGTAAGATTGTGACACTAAAGCAATCATAACCACCTGCTCGTTGACGTGCCCCAACTGTGCTGAAGTGCATCATGCCCCCCCCCCTTTTTTATGCACTTTTGGGCCAGTATTCGTCATGTTTCCTCACAGTGCTGATCAAAGTCAGCTCACTTATTAGCTACCAGTTAACACAATAGTGAATATTCTTCAGACACATCTGACTGTTGTATGTGACTGATGATCTTCAGACACACAAGCATAAAGAGATGAAGAAAGAGAGAGAGAGAGAGAGAGAGAGAGAGACCGGGTCCTTTTACACTGACAGGTGTGCAACACTGGTTGGCCTCTTTGAAAAGCATCCATTTCCTTAGCAACTGGACGTCAGCTCAATTCAGCCAGGCGATTTTAGCAGATGGCTTGGTAAATACCTTGCCATGTGTTCCTGAGGAGAAACTATAATGCGTCATGACAAAACACATGCACATCCGCCCGGCCTCACACACTGTATTCACCTAATCTACCCCTCTTTATGCCATTCTCCCTCTTCTCCTATTTAAGGCTTGTTTGTATTCAAGAAAAGTAGTTGTTTTTTTTCACATTTTCTGAAACACTTTCATGGCGGCCATTAGAAAAGTCAATAGTGGATCTAATTTAATCTTCCCTTTGTAACAATCAGCCACAACCAAAGGTCTCATTTCATTTAATTGCGTAACCATGGTTACCATCATTTTGTACATAGTGTACAGAATATAACTGAGGGTTCCTTTATTAAAAAAAAGGTAACTCCAAGGATACAGCAAATGCAGCGCCTGAACTAAATGCCTTGAACCATGACGAACCCACATTTATTCTTTTCAACGGATTCATTGTGGAGACACGTAAACAGAAATGTCGTTTATAGATGTTTAAATAGGGACATTTAAGTTGAGATACCAAGGTCTCCATATATGACGCACTGTTATTTATTTATCTCTGTTGCAATACTGATCTGACCTTGCAATATAATGTTGACTGTCCTAGAAACCACCTATTACTGTCCTTCTAAACACACACACACAATTTAATCTGCCGCCCACTTCATCAACTCCACTTTGCTATCGTTATAGCATTTTTTCTTTTTTCACATTTTATATACATCTTTACACTCCTCTCTGGCTTCCTATATATCCATCTCCTCTATTTTTCCTTTTCTCCATCATGTGTTGCAGCTGCACAGGGCAGCCGGGCCCAGCTGTACAGTTCAATTCAGCTACAGACCCCATCATTAACATTAAGCCCCCCGAGTGGCCCAATGCTGGGGCTTGTGTGTGTGTGTCACTCATACAACAGACCAGGGGCAAGGACACCTCCAGTGGCTTCTGTATTCGTCGATGTGTTGGGTCACGTTATTGTGCTGCTCGGCCTCTTCTGGATGATGTGATGACCGAAACGTGTCTACTACAAAACACGTTAGTAGACTGTACAAACATACTGTGGTAGATTTACCACTCTCTCTGATCTTAGTACATATTTCTTACATTCCCCGTTTTATTTTTAAATAATGATAAAGCTAAAACTGTAACCTGACAAACTAATTCGGTTAAATATTGATAACACGCTGGTAGTAAGTAAACTCATAATAAGCTCAGTTTGTTTAGTTTTATATGCTGTTAACAATATAAAAACATATTTGTGTATATGGATATAGCCAGTGTAATACCTGTACACACTAGGGATGGGTTTGGCTGTGTGCTGCCTGCCACTGCTACTGTACAGCATGTTAATGCACATGAACAGAGCTTTGTGTCTCCCTCCCTGCCCACTGCCTGTTCACCACTCAGCTCCCCATATGCCGCTCCCCTGCGCTCCTCTCATCCAGCCACTGGGAGCTTGATTAAGCCTGACTTGTCACCAAATTACACACACAAAGTTTACACGCATTCCCCGGCTCTCCAGCTGTTGCAGATTTGTTACAAAGAATAAATCTTGAAGCAGTTGACTGAGCAGGTCTGGGATGTCTGCTGCCTCATTGATAGGGAGAGATGGGAAGAGGGCGGAGGGGGTTGCGGGGGTAAGAGAAAGAGAAAGAGAGACAGACAGTGAAAAGACAGACGGACACCATGCAGGGTTGATTCTGAAGCGGACGTAGCTCCGTATCCGCTTTTTAATTTTAAGTTACGTATTACCTTCTTGATATTTATTTTGTCTATGGACTAACAAAGCAAGCACAAATGAACAGCTACCCTACTGTATATACTGGAATAAACAGATTCAGATTATTTATTTATTTATTTATTTATTCCACAGGAAAGCTGTAATCTGGGCTGTCATGGTTTAAGATGCGTCTCTAAGAGAGAAACTGGAATATGTTGACTGCTAACTTTTTCATCTCATAGTTGTAATACTTAATATGCAATGTTGTTCAAAAATAGTTAAATAAATAAATAATGCTAGATAAAGATAAATATAAGGCATCAAATATACTGTTTATTCCCCCATTATATGTCCTATATAAATATAAATGTTAACATAGCGCTTTCCAAACATGATTTTCACAACTATTGACACAAATGTTTCTTTGCTAATGTCCGATGACGTCTTTGCCAACACCGCCATGTAATACCACACCTCACAAATCCCTAATTGTACAGATGCTTTAAGCCAATATCATTAAAATCAGAGACGTTCTCATCGCAGTGAAACAAAAACAAGAAACTGAGACAAGAGAAGCACCAGAAAGAGGCTTATCTCTCACCCTATAGGAAGGTTATTCTTAATTGTGTAAAGAAGATCAATATTACAACTCTACACTAGATTCAACTGTGAGAAGTTGATTGAAGTTATGTCAATCTACTTGAAATCCTGAAACTCAGTAAACAGTTGTTGTTTTTTTCAACCCAGATAATGACACGATTCTTCCTTCTTCGGTTTCTCTTCCATCTTTTTTTATGATTATGATTTCTCTCTTAGATCATCTGAATGGCTCTGTCAGTAATTGCTGTGTGGGCATCATTACCCAAGAAAGCATGAATAAGACACAGTAATGAGCAAAAGCCCCGAAGCTCGCTAGACCGTTGATCAATACCATTAAACAATGTGCACTTTGAGCCGAGCTGCGTTCGAGAGCTCCGACACTCAAATGGATATTCCTCATAGCACTAATGGCTTTGAACTAGGCCTCCATTACCATGTATAAAACGCTGCTTATTAACATAATCAAATCTCTCTCTGTGTTTTTTTGCGTCAGAGATAATATGAAAAGACAGGAGGTTGCTAATGTAATTAAGCGTATGCTATAATTACTACCCCCCGATCACATGACCTCTTCTCCTAACAAAGCTGAATAAATAGTCCCATTACTATGACGACCACGTTGTGATTTGGTGCATTGCCGCTTTTACATGTCTGATGTTCATACGTAAACAAGATGCTTCCAGTATGCCGTGTGCCAATCGTGCTTTCGTAGCGCAATGCTAACACACACACACACACACACACACAAAAACTTATACGAGGACACAAAAAGCAACGTTTGTAGCTTAAATTCTGAAAATGTTTTCTGTTGCAGTCTGAACCAGCAGGGCCGCAGCAAAAAAAAAGCCATTATGATCAGTGGGTTTAATTACAAACACTTTAATTTGCATCTCGGGGCTCTATTCATCACATCCATCTCAGCTAGCAACCCTGTTCTCCCTCCATATGCCCAATAAATAAATAAGAAGCTAGAAGAGATTCTAGGGCCTGGGAAATGATTACTATTTCACTAACAATTACCAGGATGCTAATGGCTATTGTATTGATTGCTCTGCCCTTTGAGATCAAGGTCATATGAAAATGTAATCAAAAAGCTTTGATAATTCCTGCTGAGCCATGAAATTAAAAAATGCAACATTGGAGTTTGTCTTAAATGTCTTAGCTGGTAAACTTGACTAGAATATGTGACATTATAACATCATGATACTCTAATTTACTGAGTTTTTTCCAGAGATTTTCAGTCCCTACAATAAACGGATCTTATATGAGAGCATGTGTGTATCAGCTATTGTGTGGTTGTATCATCGTTAACACGCGTCTATTGTGTTGCTCACTAACTTTAATACGATGTTAATGTGATGCTGAGAGCTAATAGGATGATTGATGAGGTCGTGAAACTGATCAGTGAAATTGTGTCGGCTAACAGTCACCAAAAGCACAACGAATGGCTGAATGATAACGACGGGCCCTCGTGGATGCAGATGGTTCTACTGTATGTTGGAATTAAACAACGGCTTCATAAATAACCATTTAACCCTGGAAGCATTCGCTGTCATTCACATTTTAAAGTCATTTCCACATCTCAAATGTGAAATTCACTCATTAATTCACTCAAGCAGACGCTCAACCTCAGTATATCAGTTCTGTCAACTCATTAAAACTGCATTTCTTAATAGAGGGTTGTCCTAGAAGTTTTATGTTCTTTGTGTGCAGCTGCCAGAGCTCGCTGTGTTTCTGGAAACGAAGATAATTGTTGCAGTGTCACTGTAAGTAGAAGGTAATGCGTAAAAATAAAAGGACCAAAATAATTTCTAGAAAAAAAAGAAAAAAAATCCATATGTTTTTTGATGCTAAGCATTTCCTCCACTGCAACACTATAAGGAATAAATACAGCAAGAATACGCCACCCCCAGTGCATGCCTATACCCTCCAGACATCATCTGTGTGTTTAGGAATCATGCTCCACCATGACTCTGCGTAGCGGCTGGGAAGATATCGCCGCACGTCCAAAAATTTCCATCAATGGCGGCTCAACTCCTCCGCAGCAACTCTCTGATAGGTTAATCCCTGTATCACACTTCAGCACCAGTTCACTAAGCGGCTTAAAAGGACACATTAGAACGATGACAATGACCTGCTAATGGTGTTACATTTCTCTGAAGCATTATGAGCTATCTTTGTCACGTTTATCTTATAATGAGATCTGTCAATTGGGGGGGGGGATGCCATGCAGCAGCCAAGGACGTTGATATTTCACATAATAAATAATGACCTAGAAAAGGAGAAAACAAACCTTGATCCTTCTCCCCTGATCTGTTTTCTTTGCAGGCGACAGAGCGGGCAGCCCCATGGGGGCCTTGGAGCTCAGTGTCACCATTTAGATTACTGGCTGCTGTGCAGACCCAAGTCCTCCGGGCCACCACAACACCCCCAACCACACCATGGGTGATTGATGACTGCTGTTTCCCATGGGCGTCTTACAACATTTCCTCAAGCAATGTCCCCTGAAGAAACATGCCATAATTCATCATGCTATTACTGTACCAAGTCCAAACAGTAATTTCGTCCCCTCTAATTTCATTATGTTGTGCATTTTTATCCTTCTGTGTGCTTTTATAATGGAGGAGAGCATATACTGTATTTAAGATCCAACACTGATTGTAATATAGACACGGTGCATGCATAATGAAATAAAGAGGGAAAAGTACGTTTCTTTGGTCCAAGAGTATGTTGATTTAGTCTTAGTCACACTATTTTAAATATCAAGTGCAGACTCCATGTTTTCTCGATAATGTCTAAACCGACTGAGTCCAGTGGAACCTCCTAATAGCAGGTACTGCTCAATGAAGCATTCAAGTGCATTTTTTAGATAAACATCAGCTGATTTATAATGTGCCGTATGCCTATTTCTAACTTCCCTGGAAAATATGAGCAATGTATTTTTTTATTTCTGCTAAATGACCTTCATATTCCCCTATTTGTTTTTATTCACACTAATTTGTTTAAAAATAACTATGACTTTAAAAGTTCAAACCTGTTCTGGACAGAAAAGGTTTGATATATAAATCCAGAGTGAAGTAGATGAACCTGTGAGTTTCTGCTTATTACACTGCTTTAATCATTCCTGTGAATACTGCAGACGCTGTCACGCAGCGTTTTCCTTCACAAGTGAGTGATAGCTAAAAATTATGTTGATAAGCAACTAAAAAAAACTGTTCTTGAGGGTCAGTTGATATACTGTTGAAAGGCTAAACTGGATTATACAAACAGAACCGTCAAGGAACATCAGTATAGTGTTGCTTTGCATTCATAAAAACCTTTTTCAGTACAGAGTACGGACATCTTAAATGCTCAACGTGACCTACTGTATAAAACAGAGTTATTAGTAAGACTGTTGTGGGAAGAGAGATTGATGGTTGAAATGACCGAGCAAAACCAAATCAATTATGCATCATGTTTTTTACATGTCCTCGGTATATTACAGCAATTATTCTGTCTTTGTTATGCATTTTATGTGGGTTACTGCACAGTCCCAATTAACTTTGCCCAAGCAACCATTTAGGTGATTGAAGAACAGACTTAATGGGATGAGAGGACTTTGTTGTCTTGCTCTCTTTCTGACACATGTATACACACACGCACACACACACACACACCCAAAGTTACAACAAGCCACATTATCATTAATTCTCAACATTATTAATCACATAGCATTATGTTGTGCAAACACCCATTGAAAAGCACACACATATGGACACATATATATAGTCCCACACGTGGGAAACATAAATAAACACATTTACCCAGACAGAAGTATCACTGTCTAGGACACTAATCCAAAAAGCACTAAGCTCTATTACTTTTAATTATCCCTGACAGCCTCTTGCTTTAATCTACACAAAGCACGTGCAAACGAGCTGTTACACTCTGCCTCCAAGAAAGGGGGACAGGAGAGGACGGCAGGCTGCCTGCCTGCTGAGAAGGCCTCCTCTGTGCATGACATGGACATGGGCTTCGGTGACCCGGCTGGCGCTCGCCGGCTGAAGGCTCCGGGGCCGCCATGTGGCATCTGCTGCCATGGGGCTGGGCATGAGGCTGGGGCTGGGACTGGCCCTCTGTTCACCAGGCCTGTCTGTAGAGCTGTAGTACATTTCTGGGACCTGGTGCCGTCTTACCAACCAAACCACTTCTACAGAGGAAGTGGCAAGGTCACCCCTCGCTCTGCCTGAAACACCTCCACCTGTCACATTCTGCTCGGCTGTCATGCTACACGGAGAGGGGTGGGGGCCGGAGCGGGGGCACTTTGATCAAAATTCAAAAGGTAATCTATTGCGCACACTGTTTTCATACACAATATTATTCACTGCAGAAATACATCTAATAAATAAACTATGTGCCAATTATGTAAAAAGCACAATGTTTGAATATAGAAAGGATGTATTTTCTCATGTATTTGAGTATAACATGACACATTCATCTGAAAGCATAAAATCTTCTGAATAAAAAAACATATTGCTGCTCACCAGCTGAGCGTTTGTCATGATCTATGTGACATCTATAGTCTGATCCAGTGAAATTGATGATAGAACAGAAGCTATGCCCTGGTGAGGGAAGGGGGCGTGTTTACCCCTGAAGGTTACTTCTAGTAAATCCTTGCATAGTTTATTCAAATAGTGCCCTCACTATGGTCTCCAGGATTTTCCCCTTACAGCTAGCAAAGCATGACCTTTACATTTGACGCACGACAGTTCTTCAGATTCACCCAACCAGAACAGATTAATGCATATTTATGTGTTTGTTACTGAGCAGTGGATGCTCTTTATCTCCTGGAGAACAAAAGACAGAAAGCTCTTTGCAGACACACACACGTGCACAGTATGCATCCATGCACACTCACGTAAATTCAAGTAGACATCGACGTTACCTACGGAGCAGATTCATTTTTCTGACCTGGCAGAAAAAAAACAAAAAAACAATGCTGAGATTTGACATTGTTTTCACTGTAGGGCGAGTAACAAGGTACCAAGAATGGGTCAGTACTTAAAAATAGGTTGATCAGACTCAAAAAGAAGTTATCAAAAGACCAGTGAACCATTACAAACTAAATCCCATTTTTCATTACTCCTGCACAGTTTTCATTTTGCCATGAATAGGTGGCATAGAGCAGGTGACTGTATGGTTTTTACATAGTTGGTCCATTTTAAACATGGGCACCTGGTCGGGGGAGGATGCAGCCAAGATAATCTATTTAGATTGGCCAGGATGAAGGCTGTCATTTATCATGAGTGTATAGCCCCTCCTCCGATGGCTCCAGCCAACCAGAGTCGAAGTCCAATGGCCTTTACATCTGTCACAGTGTTTGGATGACTGTGAATCTCTCCAGTCCGGTCTGAGGAATAAAATTTCACAGCATGGAAAAGGACCTGGCAGACATGTAGATTTAACTAAGACAACATCGGCCTTCTTTTTCTTACTCAATGCCACTCCTTGAAAAGCCTATTCCCCAGAGCTCAAAAGTATCTGTAGTCAAAAATATTTTGGTGGAAAATATATTTTTTTTCTGTCACATCTGCTATAAAAAGGGTCAAATTCAAACAGAAAAAAGCTGGATGAAAATAGACAGATGTTAGGCTCTAAACTCGTAAGATTGTCTTTAAACACAGCAGAAAATAGCAGGGATATTACCGTCTCTGATTTCAGCCTACGCTGTGCTATTTGTGCAACAGTAAATAATTTTCTTTCCATGCTCATGTTCATGCTGCGTGTATGTTTGTGTACGTCTCTCTGTGAGTAAGAGAGCGCACGCATGTCAATGTGTTCACTGGTTCATACTCTCCATCGTATAGACTCAAGGTTAGCTGGGTACGATCCAAGGAAACAAGGTGCAGCAGTGTAAACACAGGCAGCCTTTCCCCTCCATCTTAACAAGGTCTGAGATGAGAGACAGTACAGAATTAGAAAGCCAACTTCACCCCTTTTAGATAGAAAGCACCAGGGAGCCAGTACAGGGCTAACATGCAGCAGCAGCAGCAGCCCTGTAAGCTCTTATACATAATGTTAGCTATAGCATTGTCCAACACAGCAGCCTATTATGGTCTTAACTTTAAATAGGGGTTAGAAAAATTGCACTTCTGTGTTGAAATTGGAACAGATATTAAATCACCAGTCGGTTTGGAGATGCTGAAAGAGCAAACTGGAAGGTAAAAGTGCAGATCAAAACCAGTTTAACAAAAAAAAAAAAAAGCTATTTCTGCAGAACAATTCTGCACTATTACCGAGCCACCCACTAACAGTTATTTGGACTGTAGTAACCTCCACGCCTCACTGCCGAGTTCTCTGGCGCAGCGAAAATCTAAGCGGCCACATGTGTGGGGGCGCAGAAATAGTGTACCATTAAAAGGTCCTGACTCACCTTGTTTTAAGTGCAAGGTCTAATTGCCAGCCTCTTTTCCAGAGGGCCAGAGCAGCAGCTGGCAGCAGGCTGTATCTACAGGGATGGCCATTAACGACGGTGTAGCTAGCACAGAACGAGGCCTGCAGACCCCGGCTCCCTCACAGACAGGCAAACACCACAGGAGACAAATACAGCAAGAATACCCTCTGTGACTTCTCACCGTACGGTTGACTCATAAATGGTGCTATTATTCTAGCACCAGTTCGGTCAATCTTAAGTGTCTCATATAAAACGAGTCATTATTCAGAATGTGGTCATTTAAATTAGCAACACTTTAGCCGTGCACAATTCACAGGAGACTCATTTTTGGAAGATATTAGAGCTGGTGATAGAGATGAACAGTGGGGTGTTCTTTCTTCTTCAGGTGATGCATCATTGCTATTAAAGGTTAACAGCTGTAATGGGGCTTATTTTAGACAAACCAAAAGAGAACAATTTATATTACTGTGCTCTGAGCTATGTCTCACTTGCTTTCTCTCTTCATCTTGTTTTGTTTTACACATTTTTTTTGCCCTCACCGGGTGTGTTTGAGGTTAGATGCAGTCTGATACAGATGAACAATGAAATGATGCATCTATGACTGACGGCAGGCAGGCTGCAACACAAAGAAAGAGAGAAAGAAAAAAAACACAAAGTGAATGAATACTTAGATTTTCTTTTTTTTTTTTTTAAACAAATTATTTACCGTTTCAGGTACAGTATTTTGTTTTGACAGCATGGACAGGAGGGTCATTGGAGAATGTGTAAGGTTTGTATACACTCCAGAGCCTTCAGGGTTTTAACCCACAAATCATAGTGGACACCTCCTTAGGGCACAGTTGACCACATACACGTCAGGAGCAGGAGGCAGTCCCGCACAGTGCAAACACAGCACACTGTTGCCTTTCTTTCTCTGCTGGCCTCGCATAGAAAAAGCAGCCAACACGGAGGTGTAACTGACTCCCACACTGGCTCGCTTACTGTCTCACCTACATGCACCCTCACTCAATTACTCTCATTCCCAAAACAGCCAACCTGCACGAACGGCTCTCAAGGAGGATTTCAGTGTAAATGACCCCAGCTTAGAGATACTTTACTCCAGCTACTTAATCTAACTTCTGCCATACTGCAGGTGGCTTGAGAAAATATGTTAGCCTGCAAAAGCCACACAGGACAGATTAAAAAACCTGCATATGTGGTTTAACAGTAGAAATGCTGAGACTCTGTCCAGCTGGCCTTGTAAAAGTCACGGGCACCAGCGAGGGCTAGGACAACGCCATTTGTCATAACGTCAGCAAATTCAATAATTAATGGGCCGTATCCTATCAGAGCTCTCCAGTTTGCCCCCCTCAGTCTCAGTTCTCTGCCCCCCTCCTGGTCAGGAGCATATTGTAGTCTCTCTCAGTGGTCCACCATGAACATTTAATTCCTCATCATTAAGAGATGTCCAGTCGTACACAGACAGTTATTTGCTCCCAATGACAAATGAACACACTCACTCTTTCACATCCATATGGGTTTCTTGTAAAGCATCCATCCCAGAGGGAACCAGCATGTGAAATGCAGTCATTACCTGCATGTATTTTGACACAGAGGGTGATTATCTTAATTTTTAGTTGTATGACGATTTGTAGATGAATCGATTTTAGCCTCTGATGTGAATGTGAATGTGTAGAGTTTAGAATGGGGACGTGTATGCTTTCAGGCATCTGTGCATGTGAGTGTGAGCGTATGCGACCCTGGATTTGATCAGCTGTAGCAGGCTTGGTGTTTACAAGGCCGGGGAAACAATGACAGTGTGTGATTAGGGGCAGACAGGCCAACAGATCCCGTCCCAAACACAGCTGGCACCAGGGGACTTTGAGGTGAGCTGGGAACCACCACATCCATTTTGATTAATGTGAGAGTGAGCGTGGGAGCCTGAGAGGATGGCGGCACAGTGCCCTGCTCTGCTCTGCTCCTGCCAAGTAGGTGCATGTAGGTGAGGAAGGTCCACCGTTGGCCCAAATGTCTCACTGTTTGGTGACATTGACAATGAAAGAGAGGTATACGTGTTTCATTAGACCTACGGCCCCATGAATGTAGCTTACACTTGAGATGGGAAACTGCTCCATAATGTTGTTTATCAAGATGCATATTATACAAATGTCAGACAAATAAACAACAAAAACTCCCTGAAGAAATGTATAAAATACGCTATAAGAGACTATTTGACCAAGACAAGCTACATTAACTAGCAGGTTACTTCCTTGGTTACTTTGATAAACGTTAGGTTGTCCTGAACTCTAATATTGCTCCGTCCTGAGTGTCAAAGCCAAAGTAAACAACTAGTAATGTAAAAACAATAAGATAAGATTACACACAGTTAAGCGGTTTTGTATGTTGTGAGTCATGGAGACATGAAAGGATCAATGCTTTAGTCAGACCCCCTAACACAATGCAGAAGGGCATCATTTTTTCCTATTACACATCACGCAGCCCTTTGATTTCATACCGGTCTGTCTAAAATACTGCCTCTCTTCTTCATCCATCTCCTCTTCTTCACCCTGTGACCACACAGATCACCGCCTCTATGTGTAGAATCGATGGGCACAATCACCTAGTGTGTAAATGTCAGCCTCCCCTCCCTCTGTTTTTTGTTGTTGATGCTGACATTTAGCCTTATACTAGAGGGGGTTTCCTATACATAAGGTCAGAAATGTGTTGAATCATCAAATAAGTTTGATATTATATTTATCTTTTCATTACTGTATGAAGAAGCCAGAACAGCACTAGAGAGATATACTACAGCTACTGCATTACACTGGATGCTGTCTCTAAGAGACCACATTCCCCTTTTCTCTATCCCTCTTCATCACCCCCTCCTCCTCCACCCATCACCCTCTTCCCCCAGGTGGCTGTGGGGCCGGCCTGTCTGAAATGTGATAGGCATAATCCCATTTAGCCTAATTGCATCTGCGGGAGAGCAGCTCTATGTGTCCCATCGCGCGCCTACCAAACCCCTTAGAAGACATTATACACACATATCACATAGAAACCTCCTCAAAGCAGAGTCGAACGTGTGCGCCGTGCTGTTGCAGGGCTCCTGCATGCCATATGTAATGCACTACAAGGTCCCTGTGCATTTCTTTGTTTGTCTTTCTGCATTGATAAATGCTCCAAAACAGAGACACTGATCTCTCTCTGTCTCTCTCAGATAAAAATTGGTGGGGGTCCGAGCCCAGTCTGCATTAGCACAGATGAGACCGAGAAGTCAGACAACCATGTTAAGAGATGTGTGTTACAGTAAATGGCCTAATGGAAAGACTAAGGGTCTAATTTGTGCATCTGCCTTCGGAGGATTTGGTCCAGTGGGTGGGTGGGTAGGGGGGGTGATGCTGCTGCCATAGGGAGATTTGGGGAGTGGTCCACTGTGATGGCAGCCGTAATGAGACTCAGTGTTCTCCCAGGCTACTGCTCACATATTATTCACATCAGAGTGGAGAGGGCAGAGGCATCAGGGCCAGTGGCATAGCAGCACATTAATGATCATGTTAGAGTCCAAATGGGGATCCAGTGTCATCCGTGAAATCATCATTAGCATTTTCTGTAAGGTGGGTTATTTGCAGTATGTGCAGTGGTGGAAAAAGCCTCTAAATCCTTTACTTGAG
Source organism: Pampus argenteus (assembly GCA_036937835.1). NCBI lineage: Eukaryota > Metazoa > Chordata > Actinopteri > Scombriformes > Stromateidae > Pampus > Pampus argenteus. The sequence goes on from CM072873.1 coordinate 19,993,280, forward strand.
TAGCAATATCACAATGTTAAATTTGTAATAATAATAATAATACCGATGCGTAAATGTATAAGCAACATTTTATTGTTGTAGCTACTCGAGAGTGACTTTAATTTACCGTTTTCTGTTGTTTTGGTGAATTACTGGCTGGTTTTTCAAATTAAAACATGAGCGGTTCAGAGGAGAGATGTTTCTTTAGTGAAAATGTGTAAAATAGACATATGAAACATGATAAGGAGCCACAATTTGTTATCTCATTCAAGTGTTTAATCTGAAACTAAAGCTGCATTCAGTATTTATAGAAGTATCATAAAAAATAGCATAACAAATCTAAATAGTAATAAGATTTAAAAACTGTTAGTAAGTGCTAGATTTGATTTACTCCATATATACTCTGTTATATTCTTGTATACGTTCATGCATCTGTTTTGTATTGTTGGACTTTTGCAGGGAGGCTGTGACATATTGAGCTGAAACAGGCCACAGATCAATCTGCTGCACAAAGGAAATCAATTCCCCTGGAACTGAGTTACTCTGATGGGCTGAGTGCAGATCATTAGATTTTCACTTGAATAAAGGACCATTACCATAAAAACCAAGTCTCCTGTGGTGGAATTTAGTTTAGTGTCCCAGGAATTTAATAGTTATGTTCAAGACACAGATCATAATAAACATTGTTACTGCCAATGTATAATAATCAAAATAATGATTAGTTCAGGTAAAATATTGTCTGGGATTTTCTATTAAATGGCATGCCATCACTGCTGCTGAGCATGAAGGGAAAAAAAAAATCCATGCGAGTCATAATCTGTGAAATGAAACTATTATCTTGAAAATAATAACTAGGCCCATTCTGCATGATGTGATATCACACATATAGAGTGCCATTCAGTACCTCATATTTAAATAAGTCCCATATGGCCACATTGTTTTGGAGATAGGGACGAGAGAATACTCAATCACCTGTTATTCCTAAGTATGGATAAAACCGCAACGCCGTTTTTTTTTTTATTTTTTAAATGAGACAGCTTGACTATACCCCTCCTATATAAGAATAGCCACTACATTACAGACTCTCCAGCTGTTCCTTTATCCCCCTACTAAATCCAGTCATCAAAACTTTCACATCTTTTCAAACATTTGTTGAGAAAACTGCCTAACCGCGCTGTGATGTCTGATGCAGAATACAGGAAAAAAAAAAAAAACATGATGAAGAGGCGGAAAAAAATGTAAGACGTGAGCGGTACTGGAGGGGAGGGCTTTCGTTCTGTGTTTGATAAGTGTGTGGTGGGTGTAGTTTTGTGTGTTTTTATGTACTGTACATGTATATCCACATGCATGCGTGCCCTCCAGGTCCTTAAGTCAAGGTGTGTGTGTGTGGGTGCAAATTCGATTACACTCAAGTTAAAGCAATTTCCTGTGGAATTCAATTCTTGTCCTCCGTTGCAGGTGAGCTCCCCGCGGACGTCTGTGTCTTCTCAAAGAAATAAAGCACCTATAAAACAGCAGCCTTAAAGGAGGGAAGTAGAGCCAAAATGCAATTAATATGCAAATTCAGAGGGAGACTTAATGGGGAGCCTTAACAAACATTTGTGTGTTGGGAGATAAGGCTGTTTTCAGGTTGTTTTCCTCTAACCTCTGTCTGTCCAAAGTCAAAGCCTTGGGGAGCTGAAACTCTTGAAAAGGCGTGGATGTTGCTGGTAATGGATTATTGCACTGGGAGAAGTAGGGCAGTCTAGGGCTAGGTTTTAGAGTGCACGCTGTTCGTCATGTCACACTCATGCAAAATGGCAGTCAGCTAACTGAAACAATTCTCTTCCTTCCTTTTATGTTGCTATGTGTCTTTTTTCTTTTTTTTCCTTTTACCAGGGGTGAGCAATTCGCTCTGAATCCCATCAGAGTTTGCCATGGGTGTGAGGTGGTGGTGGTGGTGGGGTTTACAGAGGAAAGGACAGAGGGGAGGAGAGGCAGAATGAGTTGCCTGAGGCGAGAGATGGAGGGCAGCAGAGAGAGGAGAGAGGGTGCGAGTGTGCATTCAGATTGGAAATTCATTTGCCATTCGCAGGCCCAGTCATACTTCAAGAGGCTTAGGAGAGACGTGGAGAAGGGAGAGATGAGGCCTCTGATGTGGAATGACATGCCTGATGATAGAAGGAGAGGAGAAAGAGAGAATGAGAGAAACTGCTATGAATCACAGTGATGGAGAAACACTGAGACCAACAGTTTGCAAAAGAGAGCGAGACGAGAAAGAAAGATGGCTGCAGTCCTGCGGGTCGATGCTGCATTCGAGGCCACAGCAGTGCTGTCTGATGGATCTAAGCCCCCAGGGACTCTACCCTCTTTTCCATCTCTCCACCCCCCGTCCCCACCCTAATGATTCATCCACCACCTCCAGCCCCCACTGCGCCTTCACCGTGATTCACACCCACTCCCCGAGCTAAATTATCGCTGCGGTCCCTTAGAGAGCTCCATCACTCTCCCTCCATCTTCGGTTATCATCAAACAAGTATATGAGCTGAGACCGGCGCCTGATTGCATTGAAGAGCCGAGCTCAGCAGTTTTTATGAGAGTATGCACGTTTGTTCGCACACTGCAAACTCACACACACACACACCGATGGCTTTGATGGCACTTTCGCAGGAAGAGTTTTCCATCTTAAAATGCTTGAGTGTTTACAAGTGATGATGCAGAGTCGATTTAGTGGAGGGCAGTGTAATTCCACAGGCAGGACACTAAAAATGTTGATTAGATGAAGGCGGAGTGGAATATCTAATCATCAGGGATCCATTGGTATTCTTTTCATTGAACTGTTATACACATGCTGCACCATCAGGAAAGTTCACACACGAGATTGATGAGAAAACTATTTGATCAAAGGTTACAGTATGACACTAGACAGGTTTAAGTCCCTGCTTGACGATAATTATTGTCAACAATTAGTGATCGTTCTGTGTCCGGATGAAGACAACAGAAGTGAAGAGAATTTAAGTTATGGCGGTATCGAAAAGTGAAAACCGAGTACTGTAACGCTGTTTCTGTTCAATTTTGAGAGCTTTACAAACACTTTCACTGCATTGGAGGAAAAAGTCTGGGCAAATGAAACCAAAACTATCTGCATGAGCAGGAAGCCCAAGAGGTAGGTGAAAACTACGAACCCACCCTCTAATGGATTCACGAGTAAACCCAGATCACCCACCCAGTCACACACCAATACTGAGGGGATGATCTGGCATGTACTGGCCTCATGATTAAAGTGTATTGCGCTCACCTGCCCAACTCCAATCAGGGGCCTGTGCTGATTGCAGCAGCTTGCTGGAGACAAGAGATGGGGGGGGCCTGCAGGGAGGGAGGGGGGCTGGGTGAATGGCTGGTGAAGTGACACAGTGGTGGAGCCGCGGCAGGGCGGCAGGAAGCTGCAGCCCCGGGGAGGATCCAGCTCCGCTCTCCTCTCCTCTCCTCTCCACTCCTCTCTGGCCAGACGGGGTGAATCAATCATCTCCAAAGATGTCAGCATCTGCCCAAGCAATTTCAGATTGGAATAAATGGCAGATGGGGATGTTGTTCCCTCTGTTTAATCAGTTCCACCAAATGTGGTTTTATCTCTTATAAAATGAAACCATCTGTAGCACGTAGGTGTAAGGATCAAGTGAGGGAGGAATGGAGGGAGAGGGTGACAGAGAGAGAGAGAGGAGAGATGAGTGTGCATGAAAATGTACGTGCGTGCGTGTGTGTGTGTGTGATGACGGAGGGCAGACAGAGAAATGAAACACTGTGAAACAGAAGCAGAATAGTGGGAGTGAAATAGGAAAAAAAAAAGAGAGAGAAGCACTTATCCATTAAAAAGAGGGAAAATGTAATCTTACTGCGAGCTCACACCTCCACTCTAATCTCCTCTTTCTCCCTCACAGGAGTACCACCCAGGGGCCAGCGCCATTATATCTAGACCCATCTATTTCCTTCTCCGCCTCCAACCAGACACTGGGGCTGTAATTTGGTCCCCTTAGCCCCAGCCCAGGCACAGACATCCCTGATAAATCCCCTTGTTTTTAACCAGGGATGACAGTGTGTAAGCATTATAGCTCTCAAAGCTCTTGCTTTAGGGATCATCTTGATAACACTTTACTTTCAGATGGCCTTATTTCAAAAGGGCAGGAAAGTACGGTTGTTGTTATACATCCTAAAACACATTATGCACAAGCAAGACTTCCATTAAGCACTAAAGTAAAGTGTTACTAGGGTGGCAGGAGGAGAGAGAGATACTGTAGGTTTCTATGTCCCACTGTGTGTGAGAACCTCACATGTTCTGGCTTATAGTTGTCATTAATGCAAGTCTGACAGGATAATTCACTGGAGACTCTGAGGCAGGAAAATTCAACACCTCCAGCAAGACATCATCACTCTTCCATCAGTCATATCAGTAAGGAGAGGGGCTGCATATATGGGATGATTTTGCCAGAAGAAAATGTATTTGACTCGCATATGTTACACATTTTAATGCTCATATTAAACCCATTTCTAAAAAATCTATACAGATGGATTTAAGAGAAGCTACACATCTTTAAAAAAAAGGGACATTTATTTTACTGGAAGGCAGTCGACGCTTTCCAGACTGCCAACATTAGGATTACACCCGTAGCCAAACAGCGAGTGATGGGCAAACTGTTCCTTCATCATTTTCTCAGCCAATCACCAAGACTTATTTTTCTACTTGGCAAAAAAAAAAAAAAAAAGTTAAAAAAAATCGTAATTGTTTTAGCTTCGTGACAATTGGGATAATCAAAGTGAAATAGTTAAACACATATGCCGGTAATATTCTACTAAATACTAAAATAAGTAGATATAAAAAGAAAAACAGGAACCAGAATACAAAGAAAATTAATTTAAAGTAGGGAGATATTTATTTATTGAATCTATAGATTATAATTAATTATAATTATTTATTCTATTCCAGTCTTTATATTACAAGGATTAAATAAATAAAATTTTAAGTACTATGTCTGTTGCAGTTAATCATTTTCTATGTAAAAAAAAAAGGTGGATTTTAAATGACTCAGTTTCCACTGTCAACATTTCTGGTCATAATTAGTTTACATGGAAACTTATATTCAGAAATACCATTTAAAAAACAGCGTCCAGTCTTGGAGCTATAATGTAATTTACCATCACCATATGTATTCATAATATGTCAACTTTCACTGCAATCGACTGCTACAGACTTCCAGTACGCTACAATATGCACACATGACATAGTAATGTATAACCTGCTTCAATAAGAGGGGCTCATGTATCTAAACATGATTGAGTACTTCATCTATAGAAAGTGATAATAATTAATTTTTATGTTGTGTTTCTATGTACTGACCCTTCCTCCATCGCTGTCACACACACTAATATGACGGGATGTTTTGTGATATGAGCCTGGATCACTATTTATTCCTGAGGATGATTTAAACTCCTTCTGAGAGCTAAATGGACATGAGACATGAGAGAAGAGTAGCTATAGGATGGCAGCTGGCTATATCTGGACAGCACAGTTCACATCCACTTTATTTTCTGGTCTGGCTTTATCAATATTTAATATTAGCACAGGCTGGAACGTCTCCCAGAAAGACAAAGAGACCTTCGACTACCAGTAAGTTAAATCGATGTCAAGTGAGCCATTTCACTTATTTTTAACCTGTGAATTAAAAAAGAAAAAAAAAAGAAAAAGAAAAATAGGAGGAAGAAAGAGTTGTGCAGAGATAAACCAGAGGGGACAACAAAGACCAAAGCGTGATGTGCACACATACAGTCTTTTAGTCTTTCTGCCTCTTTTATTCTCTCTGGAATAATAGTGTTTCAGAAATGATTTGTTAATTAGACTGTCTAGACGCTGTTTGACTGCTCTCGGTACAGCTGGCCAATTGGAGATTGTGCAGCATAAGTGTATGTGACCATTAAAGGGATATCAGGCCAATCCCATCATGAGAGACGAATCAGATCCTGTTGCACTGGCGAGTGAAGCGGTGATGAGAAAGAGAGAAAGGTAGGGGGGAAAAAAAAGAAAGAGTGTAAGTGGCGACCAATAAATTGAAAAACTATATCCACATCACAGGGCTGGGATAATTGCTGCAGCAAAAAGCTTTTCCATTCCCTGTGTGCAGTCTGCTGTGTCAGGAGGGGTGACCGGTCTGTTTGACAGGACAGTGTGGTAATCAGTCATGTACTGATAACCCATACCAACTGGTCTCAAAATAAAAAAAGGACAGCAACCCGCCTGTGTTCCCCAATCTGCAAATAGAGCCTATTAGCTGCTGCTAGACATCCAGACGCATGGTCTGAATAATCACCTTGTAAAACCATCCTGCTTGTCCTTTGTGTCGGCCATGTCCACTATTCTATTTCCATCTACGCGAACGAGGAACCAATTTGGGCTCCAGCAGGCCTGAAGACAGTCAGGTAAGCAGGCGCTGAACAGAACAGAACAGCCAGCCATACATATGGATCAGGTCGACAGGCGGAGCATTAATGGCCTCCCTCTGGAATCTAAAACACCGGCACGGGCCAGAGAGGAGCTCCTGGGGGAAATCAGAATACCAGCAGCCATTCAGGTCAGCTTGTACGTGTTCCCTGCATGTTACAGCTCCATTTTCCTCCCCCACCGCTCACAGCCGGAGAGACAGAGAGCCTTCTCTGAGGTGATTTATACACTTGTATTATGTATTGAGTGGAGAGCATTGTTGACCGCTTTCTGGAATACAATTGGGTTTCTGTTGAGTGTGATGCGTACAAGGGTGAAATATGGTTTTGGGTGAAAGGATTGATTATGTGTGTGTGAAGACGAAGTGCTGCTTTCACTTTTTGGGTGAGTGGTACAAGAGGTGTTTGTACGTAATTTTTGTGCTAGTACCTTATCTCCTGTTTCCTGGAAACTGAAGGAAGTAGAAATGATGAATGAAATAATCACACCGGTCAGTCCGCAGGTGATTAAATAGCCATTTTAAATATGATGTTTGTGTTTTGGACTTTGTTCAGACTGAATGCGCAACAATGAACCGTTTTTATTACCATCAATCAAAAAGTTTGAATACAAATTTTATGATTTAATTTCAAACTATTCACTGTGAGCAGACTATAGAGAGCAGAAAATCCACCTAATAAAAAAAGATAAAATCACACTGTGTTACGATATGTATCACGATACAGGGTTTACAGTTCAATATGTACGCAAAGTGATATACTGTAATTGTTCTCATAAGGCTGTGAGCGGTCACACGAGATCATGTTACATAGTGAAGCCATGTTCAGCTAGATATCACGGGATCCCTATGATGGTCGTCTAGTTTCAGTATCTTCACCGTAGCTTTAAAACTGAGCCCGCTGCAGCCTTTGAAAGACAGCAAAGTCATTAAACGTGACACACATTCAATGCTGTGAGATGGCATCACAACCAGCAAACATACAACAATCAAACAGGGAGGAACAATTTCTCGACCTACAACAACCTCAATATTACTGCACAGAGTTGTACTTTGTTAATTTTCCTTTTTCTCAACAATAAAAAAATACTGTTATTACTCTCGCTGTTGCCTTTAACAGCTTGTAAACCCAAATGCATACACACACACACACACACACTCACACTCGTTCTCATTGTTAAGACTCATTTAAAGAAATGTAGCCGCCCACTGATTCATCAACAAGCAAATTACAACACCAGCGCATAACATAACTCCTGAAATGTTTTGAATATCTCAAACTGATGGCGCTGTATATCACAGAGCATAAGAGAGGGGAATTTTCCATTACAAGTGATGGATATTGGTTTCACTCAGACTCACTTTAATGAGTAACAGCCTCGCCGTTTATCACATGGAGAATCTTACCAACATGCTTTTCTCACAATCTGTTTTTTACAGATAAACCCTGCAGGCCTTCTATACACACACGTCACATTTGACAGAAGTTAAACCCATCTTGTACCCCCCCCCATCAGAAGTGGTGGGTGTTTTATAGAGAACAAAGGCCTCTATCTGAGCTGGTTAGGGAATGCTGACAATGTGACTGTCATAAGCAGGACTTGTGACCTTGCTGAAGTGCCATTCCCTCCCACACAACCGTCATATCAATACTGCCTATGTCTCCACCGCTGACGTTCTTGTGAGCTTTGGCGTGTGACTCGGGTAAAACATTGGTGACTATAGAAAATGCTGCGCTATCCACCAGAGAAATAATTGTGTAACTAGGATTGCATTGTTATAGTGACGAGAACCAGAATCCTTTAAACGAATGAAGTGATATTTCACACTGGTCATTTTTTTTTGGTTTTTTGCCTGAACAAAAAGAAGATCACATAAACTAATCCTGTCTGTAATGGCATCAACAAACACATTTCATAAGCGGTAGAAAAACATCCTTTCTTACTCACAATCTGACATGACTCACACTGATATAAGTACAGTCTGACCTACAACCCCGTAACTGAGCTTTCATACCATTTTCATCCCCAGTTCTCACTTCCTTTTTTAAAAGAGGTAATTAACATAACTAATGCACTGACTAATGCTCATCTAATCATCTGTCTTCTTCTTCTTCTTGCAGGTTGCTCTCAATTCGACCGGTAAAGTCAAATAAAATGTGAATGCAAAGTTTGGATGCGAAGGCTCAAAGACATATTGTGCACGTCTACAGGCCAGCAGTGGCCAGGCAGAAATTGCTTTCTGCCATCTTCACAGATTGTAGTCTGTTTTTTTTGGTTTTTTTGGAGTCTAACTTCTTCAGAAAACAGTGGGTCACATTCATCCAACACTGTTTGAATCACATACAATAGAGAAACATGAATTCTGTGTCAAAGCAGATTCTCCCTGCTCTGCGCTGATAGCCGTGTGTGATTGTGCGTGTGAGTGCTTCCACACCTCTTTGGCTCAACACGTCTCATTGATGGACTCCAAGCAGTCACCCCTTTTTCTCTTCACTCCCAAACCATCCATCCACGCATCCATCCGTTTCCATCATCATGCTCCTTTGCTCAGTCTTTATTGCTGTCCAGTCTGTGTGTGTGTGTGCCTGGTATAGATGAGGCAGGGATGGTTATGTCTTGACGCGGGAGCAGCAGTAGCAGCAGTAGCAGCAGCCTGTGGAAACAAAGGCAGAGTGATTTATAGCCCCGTACTGAGAGCATAAATCACACCTGCAGCGCCGCGCCTTTAAACGCCCTGCGTCCTGACAGCATTTACCTTTTATAAATGATTGGGCTGAACCTCCCATGGAGCCTGAGACCACAAAGCTCACTCACTCCCCATCTAACTCTTCCTTTGTTTCACCTCTCCCTCTCCTTCCCTCCGTCTCATTTCAATTTTCTCCCCCTATCTATCTCACACGTCATTCTGTCTCTTTACTCCTGCATCTCTCTGCCTCTTGCCTTCTCCGTCTCTGTCTAAATTTCGCCCTCCTCCTTCGTCGCCCCACCATCCTCCCTCCTCCTATCTGTCCTCACCATGGCCTCCCTTCCTCCGTTTGTAGGGCATGATGGGATGCTCCCAGTGCCGCCTCGCTCTGCACTCCCCCAGTGTCGACGTCTGTAGGGGATATATAGCTAAAGCTGCTTAAAAGACGGCAGCACTGCCACCGCATCCACGACCGTTAAGGAAATGAATGTGTCAGTCTCGGCCCTATCTGCCTTCCTCATGACCACTTTTGTGTGTGGCGAATACATAAGGAGGGGGAGGTGTGGCGGGATAAACGGCATACACACATACACATAATGCCACACCTGTGTATCATGGAGAGTGTGTGAAGCAAGGAATACACAGCCCCAGCTGCAGGAGTGTGGCTAAAGATAAAGGTGACGTCTTGAGGCCATTACTTATCCAGCACAGCGGCAAAGGTTTGCAGATATTATACCTGCTGTCTCCACATAATAGCTCTGGGTTGGGAGCCACACGCACACATTTAGATACACACACAGACACAAACAAAACAAACACAAGCAACATGGTACACAGACAGGCCCACACAAATTCAGACACGCAAATTTATATACACATATTCTCACTGCGCAAAGCACACACACACACACACACACACACACACACTTAAAACAGATGAAAGAGCTGGTAAATGAAATCTGACTCAACAGTTTAAAATGCAGCACTGCGAGCGTCAGTAGAACAAAACGACAATATTTCTCGAGGCTGCCACAGTAACAACCAGCGGGAGCATCCAAATAAGGGTGTGTTTGAAGATCTCACTTTTCTTGTGAACACTGCATGTAGCCCAGTATGAGAATGAATGTTTTCTGTGTAATTCAAAAATTCTGTGGAAAACGTTCAAGCAAAATTTCCCCTATTTTAGAACAGCGACAACAACTCATCAATTTTCTAAATCTCTAACAAGAGATGCATCCAGACTTCTAAAATACACTCATTTTATACCGAGTAAAAGTATTATTTCCTCTTAAATAATAAAGCAGGAATTGAAACAGATGCCCACAAGCATATAGTAAACAATAGTCACTGTTGCATGTTTCAGAAATCTAGTCATTCTGTACTGTATATAAACCAAGGACTAGTATCAGTACTGCACACCTACACAGATGTAAATGAAGAAGTCCATTCATTCTTTATAAACTACATGCATTTGTCCTTCATTGCAAAATATAAAACTTGCATTTTTTTAAACAGGAATATATTTTCAAAACTAAAGTGGAAATTTAATTAACTTCTACCTTGAATACAAACCATCTCATCATTGTCCCTGCTAGACAATTTTTACACAACCTACAGCTTGTACAGTGGATTCATACCATCCATGCATTAGTGCTTCATTTAGTCCCAATTCCATCTGTTAAATCCTTACACACTTGATCTTCTCCCTCTAGCGCAGGGTTCTCATACAGTTCCAACTTTTCATGGCAGCGAATAAAAAAGAGGGACCCGGACAGACAAGATGAATCGAAACCCAGCCAGTCATTTCAGCTCCAGTTTGAATGTGACAGTTGTTCTTTGTATTTGCGTTGGACGGTCTACAGTGGAAACGAGAGATGCCCTGCAAATGTGAGGCATTCGGCTGCCAGCGTGCCGGTTGTTCTACTGTAACTGAGCAGGAGCCTGTGTGTGTGTGTGTGTGTGTGTGTGTGTGTGTGTGTGTGTGTGTGTGTGTAGGAAATAAATACTAGCACCCTCACAGCAAGTAAAGCTTTGCAGATATCCTCAAGGTCTGAAAAGAGTTTTTTAAATTATTATTTGTGCCAGACAATTATAGTATATGTTTAATTCAATAGAAAATTACCATAAATGACAATGCTTTATGAATTAGCAGGCACATGTTTAGGGCTGTATGTTGTTGGCAGATAGACCTGTTTATTGACTGTTATGTATACTGTCATGGTGCTGATTAACAGGGAGGGAGACGATGGACGCTGGCTTGTCCTGGAAATCAGCAAAAGTTTGACAGTTTTCTCTTTTATGGAGCGTAAGAAGCAAAGTGACTCAACTTGGTAAGTGAGACTAATAATTACACTCAGTAACAAAGAGGAAAAACAAACTCAGATGTTCCTTTCCTCTGAGAACAAGCCAAACTCTCCGTGGAGGCTAAGAGGCTAATATTTGGCTGCTATTAGCATGCCCTCTGTTAGTCTTGCAGAGAGGCCTTGCATGTAGCAGACTTGACCTGCATGTTGAAAACCCCACCTCCTCTACTCCCCTGAACCTAACCTTGCTCTGTGTGAGGTAAGGGATCAGCAGAAGTAATGGTCCATACTGTATTACCTTACTGCATACACGCCTCTCCTCCACTGTTTTCTGCCCTGGGTTAATTGGTTTGATTGTTGCCCGAGGCTACAGCTGATTCTGTGGGGGGACTTCAAGCCTCGCAGTCACTAGGGCATATAAAGCATTCAGATGGTATTAATTAACTATTCATAGGAGTCTAGCCTCGGCTTGAGGTATGTGTTTACCTCATCTTCATCACCCCCAGAAATATCTCCTTTTATAGTTACCAAACACCTCCCCACCTTCATGTGTAAAGGTTTAACTATTTCAGATATGCAGTTAAATTGATAAACATGCCCAGATTGTTACATTTACACATATTAGTTTTTTTTGGGGTTTTTTTTTGGCCAAGCAAAAAGAAAATATGTTGATTTGACATACCTCTCAGAGTGAAAGCTCAACTATTTCACTCCAAAACCCTCATAAAACAATAAAAGTGGGTAGCACAAAACATGAGGACATGTTAAACGTGGCTCAAAAAGGTATGAAAATATAATCCTTTGATGCTTGAATCTAAACTCGAGTAAAGGCATCATTTAATGAGGTGGTTTGCCTTGAGATTAAAAAACAAGAAGGAAATTAAGCACCTTTCGACCTGTGCCAGTTTTAAGCTTCAGCGGTTTTTGCTGATTAGGGAGAAATGCCTCTTCTATCAAGGAGTGACAATTTCTCAAAAGGAGTTTGAGCAATCACAAAGGTGAAGGTGCCCACATTTAAACTTATTTTTAACCGTTAGTGGAGTATGTTGCAAGGCCGAACCATATCAGCATGCAAGGCCCACCGAACGCTGCGCTGTGCCATGTGGTGCTGATTTATGGGGCATGATAACAGTGAGGTGTGCCCTGAGATGTCAGGTCACCTTAACCTTAATCTGTGCCATGTCACGCAGAGATCTCCCAGCTTTACAGAAACCAGAAACTCAACCAAGCAGCAACGACCGCAGCTTAAGGCTGAAGCCGACAGGAAGTACCTTGTGCAACTGGTGCAATCCCGCCGACGGCCACTAGATGCTTGTTCCAAAAAAAAAAAAAACCCAAAGAAATCTCATTAAAAAACCTTTATAGAAATACTAATTCACTCATTTTTTTTCATTCTGGTCTTTCTAAAAAAAATTAAGATTTGACGTTACACACAGCTCCAGCCGACTATAAGCAGCTGCTCTTGGCTCTTGGTGACTTAGCTAATAAGCACCGGGAAACAGAGAGAAATTAGTAGTGGCACATGACTGTAACAAAACCACCTCATAATGAGTGTGTAAAAACGCCTGTATATACAATCATATCCACTTTTACACACGTAGCACTACTGCAATGGCACAATATTTATACGATAACATCGGCTGTTTACAATAAGTTGTCTCTCCTCCTCCTCCTCCTCTTCTTCTCCCTCCTCTCGAGCTGCACCTGCTGAAGCCTCCACCCCTCCGCTATAAGCTGGTATACATTATGTGGCGCAACATCACGGGTAAAGAAATATATAAATAAATATAAACACTGGCTCTGGAACATGTTTTCTCCCACCCTCCCATCCCTCCTCTCCCCTACACTGAGAAGTAATGAGGGGCTACCTGTAATTACAAGCAGCTGCTGTCTTCCCTGACGAACGCTAATTGCCAATAATGATTTTGGAGAGCTGTAAAAATTCACCGGCTGACGCTTTCTCCCTCTCGCTTGCTCTCTCGCTCTCTTCCCTCTCTCTCCGTGTGTGTTTGTAGAAGCAGAGGAAGAGAGAGGGAGGAAGAAAGAAAGAAGAAAGAGAGAGAGAGGAGTTGGTGGGTTTATTCTCTCCCTGCCTGTGTCACAGTCGGGAGTGCAGTTAGCTAATTTCTGTTGCTGACATATCAGAACCCTCAGTCGCCTGTTTGCCATCTCTCCCTCTCTCTTTCTTTCTCACCTGTTTGCCATCTCCTTCACGGGCTGATAACAGCTTTATTAGAGCTATAATGTGCAGGTGGAAGTTTAAAGGTCCCGTATGAGCACGGCGAGGAACAGAGAGGGGGGGGGAGTGTAGACGGGGAAGGCTTGGGTGAACGAGTGAGGTGCCTAATAAGCCACATGCATAATTAAAAGACAACGATGCCACTAATTAATGAATGCTTGTGTTTGGCTGCGCGTTGTAATGGAGACGGTGTCAGTGTGCGAGAGTCTGTCTGAGGGAAATTGAATTAGCCCCAAAATAAGAGAGAGGAGGACCGGCGGAGGTAGAGGACCGATGCATCGTCGCTGGTGTTACAGCACTTTGTTTAAAAACAGCTCTTTAGTTTTCTCCTATTTTATTTCCGAGTAAAGCAGATAGTCATAGTCTTGCTTTTTTTTGGCCACATGAAAGCTGCAGATGTGTCTGGTGACTTTTGAATTTACGGTTAAGTGTCTCACACTTGACTGAAACGTCCATGTATGTTATGGTATTTAGAAGCTCTGTCTGTCTCCGTTGGGTCAGGGTCATTCATAACCACGTGTTTTCTGGTATACCTTAACGGGAACAGCTGAAAGGTAAGATGTGCCCTTGCAATCTTATTGCATTGGTTAGACTGTGTAATTAAGACTTTCTTCAATCCACTGACCGTGAAAATAGGAGGCCGTCAGTCTGAAACAGAAAGGAGAAAATAGTGTTTCATCTTTATCTGCAGCGGTACTGAGTGTCTTCTCGTCACAAAGATAACTCTTCAATAACAGAGTGAGCAAACACATTGATAGGGCTGCACCGCTGCATAAAGTCCATACATGAAAGAGTTTCCCGGTCAGTTTTACAGCAGAGAAACCCGCCCACCTCAGAGCTGTTATCAAAGACATAAAAAAACACATATATATATATAATCACAGTTCCCACCATTCATGACAACACCTTTATATACCGCCCTCTTTAGAGCAATGATCACATGTAAAGTATGCAGGAAGTGAATCACTTTTACCTTTCTGCGTAAATGCAAATGTTTTTGAATCAATATGCAAATGTTGATATATGATTCGACTACACAACAGAAAATAGTCCTGCCACTAAAAATATGTAGACTATGAAACGCAGATTATGCTGCATATGAAGCAAATAAAGACTCTTTTTATTAGCTTGTAAATTAGAAATATAAAAATAAGAAACTTCGGATTTTTTTTATTATATTCCAGTTATTATACTGCATCTCATCATTGTTATAATAACATGCTTGATGTGTCAAAATAATTCATTTTCATACTTTCATAGTATTACTGTTATTGTGTTTTTATTGCTTTATCATTAATAAATTAAACTCTGTTGGTTTTGTTTTTTATGCCGTTATTATTCCACAATGTAAGAAGCTGTGTAGTGTCTTGATTCGTAGTTGTTGTTATATTATTATGTACGTTTTAATTAAATAGTTGAACTTTGAATTAACCATCATTTCAAGGATAGATAGAAAAAATGATCAATGATCATAAAATCCAAGTAAAAAAAGGTTTTTATCCCAGATCACCTTTAAAGTGACAAGCGTGGATATTTTCTCTGAATCAAATATGAATTTTGAACTGATTTTACTGTGTGGTCTTTGAAAATAAAAAGCGTTGCAACCCTTCTGTTAATCACCAGAAGCTCATCTATGACATCTATTTATTCACTCTCTGCTTTGATCAAGAACTGCAGCTTTTTATGACCATCTGTAGTTGTGTAAGAGACCTTTGAACACCCTGAACTGTGGGAACATCCTGCAATAAAGAGATGCTGTATCGCCATTATCTTATCTCAGATACCTTTGAATAGTTTACGTGTTTATTTTCGTGCGTTCATTACTCTGTAATTATTATACGACTCTGACTTTCTTCTCTGTGGGAAAATCAAATCAGCAAAGAGAACAGACTATTGAGCTTTTGGGAGGCAGTAAAATGCACAGTGCAACTTCATACCTGCTTGTTCTCGGTGTTCTCTAGGTCGGCTAGAAAAGCTGTTTGTAATAATTTCATTGTTTGGAGAACTCAGAAAAGTTCTGTGCTTTGAATCCAGTGATTAGCAGATTCAACAAATATGTTGAAATTGCTGAGAAATAAGTAAAGACACCTCACACAGTATGCAGACTTCATTTATCTATGTAGGCTGGAGCTCTTAACAGCCTCAACCAGTTTATGCATATTCCCCATAGCCAGCTACTTTGGATTTGAATATGGTGCCTGATATTTGGTATGTAATAAGGGGCCTGCAGCCTTTCCCTCTCAGTGAGCAGTAAGGGCCTGTCTTCCTGATAATACCACGCATGGATAACTGAGTGAGACGCCATCAGATACTGAAACCAGCGGGCTTAAGGGAAATGAAATTTATTTGGAGGCAGAGAGTGAGGAGCGGCGAGGATAATTGAAACGGGGAGCGTTCAGTTGGGGAGAGAAATTGAGATGTTGTCACCAAGTCCTTCTTATCATCATCAGGGCCACTGTGCAAAAGCAATTAAAGAGTCAAAAAGAATATCTGGAGTTATGCAGAATCCAAGAGAGCAGAACGCAAGTCAACCAGGCGCCCACATACACACCTACACACACACACACACACACACACACACACACACACACTTGAATGACAGATTTAGTTATTTGTTTTACCTGATATGTTTCTGTCTCCAGGAAGAGCATATTACAGGCCCATCAGTTATTCATTAAAGTACAACTGAAATTAAGTTTGGATGATTATTATTCTTGTCTGTGTATTAAAGATTTAAAAATAATACATGGGTTTGGGTTTTTTGTTTTTTTATATTTGCATTCCCTTCATGCACAGCCCACAATGTAATTTTACTTTCACAGTTAAAAATAACAATTGGCTGAATTGAGGTATGTACCACATTATGTACAATGATGGCAAAAGCTGATGCCAATTTGCTCTCACTGTGGAACCATATGAGAGACTGCGGGGGCAATTTTTTTCCCTCATTTTGTTTTGTTTTAGACAGAAATTCTTATATAGAAAAAGTTGCGGCTAAAAACAAAAATCCTTTTTTTGTTTTTCCCAATGGGGGAAACGTCAGAAGCCATTTCATGATTCACCTCGGCTAAATAAATAATCTAAAATACAAATGAGCTCCGACAAGTACAGAGATTGATCAGCCCCTATTTGCACACAGTAACAAAGGGGAACAATGATGAGGGTTTTAAAATCTCACATATTACCATGTCTGATTTTCATGGATGTTCTGGCATACCTCAATAAGCTAAATCTTGTCATTTCCTTTCTCCAAATTGAATTTCTAAAGGGATTTAAATGGGCCAACTATGAGCGATGCCATAGGCGAGAATGCTCAAATTACCAACAATGTGGAGAAAAATGGGTCTGAAAGCAGACAAGAGGCACCAGGGGGTTTGAAGATGTGGGTAGACGGATGCACTTTCACAGACAATTCATCAAAAGCCTCTTTTTCTCCCCCTTCATATAGTCCGGCCACTTCCGTCTCCTTCGCACCAGTTAAAAACAACAATCTGACAACCCATTCCTGTTAGAGAATGACTCTCTTTTAGTCGCACAGATTTTTTTTAACTAAAAATAAATAAATAAATATTTATTTTTCTTAAAAAGCACACATAGGGAAGAGACAGCGAGAGGAAAAATTGTGCTGCACTGCTGAGAAATAAGAAAAAAAGCAAAAAAAATAAATAAAAGAAAAGAAGGAGAAATTTGGTGAGGATAACAAAGAGAGAACTGGAACGAGTAGCGACAGACAGAGAGAGAACGAGAACAAGGGAGCGGGTGAGAGGAGAAGAGCGGAGAGTGGCGGTGGCTCAGTGGGGGGGCCCATAGTAATGAACAGGTGGTGGGGGGAAGAGAAGGTTAAGCCTGTTTCTGTGGGTGTCGCTGGAACCCACCCCGTGCTGTGTGGACAGATGTGTGGACGGGCCGCTAGCTAGCTCTCCCTCCCCTCCTGCCTGGCCGGTGCTGCCAAAGCCCACTAGCCTGTG
This sequence comes from Pampus argenteus, assembly GCA_036937835.1. Classification (NCBI taxonomy): domain Eukaryota; kingdom Metazoa; phylum Chordata; class Actinopteri; order Scombriformes; family Stromateidae; genus Pampus; species Pampus argenteus. Next base: position 20,010,924 of record CM072873.1, read on the forward strand.
CTCAGAAACTCACTCATTTATCCGCCTTTGTTCTTTGTTATTTTTGGACTCGGACGCAGCAGCAAAAAAAATAAATAAAAAAATTGTCTCTCCGAGGAGAATCACGTTCCCGTCTCCCCGTCTCGTTAACTTCTGTCCGCGTACGATACACAGTAATGTGACATTTGGGAACGCTGTGGTGTTTGGATTTGTTGTGACGACGCAGCTTTGGATCTTATCTGCCTGTGGCATATAGAAAGAAAGATTAGGAGTGTTAGTTGCTTCTGTTTGAAAAGCCAGGTGGCTAAGGGAGCCCCAGACAGGTACTATTCTAATGAACGCACACACTTATACTGTTGTTGCTTCAGGCCTGTTGACAACCAGAGAGGAACAGGATGTTGTCACTCAAACCTTCCGCTGTGTGTGTGTGTGTGTGTGTGTGTGTGTAAGAGTCGTTTGACTGAGGGCTGTGTGTGACAGGTGTTTCCTTGTTTGTCTATCAGACTGGTTTTACATCGTCAGCTCGAAGGCAATGATTTATAATTTAATCGATGAGGGACCGAGTGGTGAGAGTGGAAGTGTGAACTCTCTAGATAATCGAAGTTATCAAACTATCATTTAGGTCTGAAGTGTTTTTAAGAGCGGAGAATAAAAACTACAGACAGTGGAAAGGATGTTGTGTGTGCCTTTCTAGGCGGAAATCACCTGTGTTGGCACAGCAGAGGCTGTATTTTGTCAGTGCATAGAGATCTGGTCTGCACCTGTTAGACACACACACACACACTCACACACACACACAGATGAAAATCAGTTGACAACATGGCCAGCTTCATCAGATGTGCCCACTCCTGTTCCGTTCATTAACGTCCAACTGAAGGCGGCTGGCCTGGGGCCTACCATCAGTCCCACTCGGCTAAACAGCACCCCCACAAAGCAAACACGGAGATAAAGATGGAGAGACACGCAAACACACACACGCGAGCAAAGAGAAAGACACTCAAACAAAATAAAGATCATTATTTAAGAGAATATGTGAATGCAGCAGGCAAAACATGAGCGCGATAGCGAGAGAAAGACACATACAGGCGAACAGGAAGCCGTAACTAGCGTTAGCCGAAGATTGGCGAGCACAGCCATAGCCTTGGTTTGGAGGTCAGCTGGGAATATTGGATTGGCATCGCCTGTGTGACGCCTACGCGCTCTGCCCGTTCTCCCTGGGATGCCAGCGCCACCTGCTTACATTGTGGATGGCAGCTTTGGTGCCCAGCAGGAGGGCTGGATGGACGGACTCACAGACAACATGTTTCAGCTAGTTTGTTTGGAAACCTGCGGCTGCCCAGCCAGAGAGAGGAAAACTTTGGGAGAGAGGGGTGAGGGAAACAGAAACAGAGAGAAGGGTTTTTCAAGAGTTTGCCACATCTCGCTCGGTCTCTCTGTCTGACTGGTGACGTGCGACAAACAATGACCTGAAGATTTTCTCACTTTATCAGACATGGGAACGCAGTGACATTTAGCCATTTTGAAGGGAAAGTTTTATCAGAGAAATCACAAAAAACCCAGTTACATCCATCTCAAGCCAGCATTATCACACCATCTGACCTGTAGAGGAAAGCTGATAGCGTTCTGGCCAGTACACGCAGTAACAGTTCAAACCTGTGGGAATGAGAGAAAAATGATTTCCTGAAGCCACCCACTAAACGTAAACTCTTTCTGCACCATCAAATCACAGAGTCATCACCCTGGCATGAGTCATAACAAGTGATACAACCCTAGAAGAAATAAACATGACATAATCATCGCCGGCATCATCGTTGGCACCCACCTTTTCTGGGTTTTTTATCTACCTACTTCAACCCTCTGAGATGAGTAAATAGAGCATTGTATGCTCTATTTTAAAAGCTATCGGTAAACTATTTGAGAACAGCGGTGTAGCATGTGTGCATGTGTTTTTTTTTTACCTGAAGTGAGGGTGAAGAAATTGTGGGCAAGAGTAAGCGAGAGAAAAGAGCGAAGGGGCTGGAGGGGAAACCACCTGCGGAGGAGAGGGGAGCGCTGGGGCCAGAGGAGATGAAAGATAGAGGTTTTGATAACTTCCTTCAAAGCCCCTCCGAAAGGTAAAAGTATCCCCGGAAGACAAACGCAACCACACACTCGCTATATCTAGAAGTAAGCATCTGGCGTCAGAGGAGTTTCTGAGAAGGCGCTCTGAGGTGCACTCGACTACTCTTCAGCAGAACGAGATGTTTCTTTTGTTCTTGAAACAAACTCCCAGAAAGGAAGTCAGGGCACGAGATGAAGACAAACGAGTTTCCTTCTATAAAAAAAGAAACCGTCAAGGTTTTACAGTTCAGTGTCAGCGGTTCTAACCAAAAGAGGATGTTGATGAACTGAGAAGCATTTGAGTGAATAAACTGCTTTTCAGTCCAAAGCTTGACCTTATCAATCATTTACCTCACCTCATCTCCTGTGCATTTCCAGTAATGGTCATTAAAAGGCATTTTTAATTAAAAACAGAAGAGAAGAACTACGAAATGCCCTTCTTAGCACAAACATACCCTTGATATTTATGCACAGCCACGACAGGCCTAATCAATCATTAATATTCAACTGGTTATACCCTCCCTGAAACACACACACACACACACACACACACACATTTGCACAAGGAACAGAAAGGTCAAAACAATCTGACATCTGTAGGCCTCAATTAAATATGGAAGATGACACTTTAAAATGTCTCTCGGGCTCTTACTCAAATTCAAATACACTCCATTTGCATGAATGGATATGAGTCATATAGTGTACGGTTTAATAACTGATAATAAATAAATGATCAAGTATAAATAAATGCATTATAAATAAATAATTAATACTGGCAACAGGTCAGATGGAAATGAAGCATACCTAATTGCATGTGTGCAAATGTAATAAATATAAAAGACGTGTATTTTGGTATTTTTAGGCTGCGTATAGTAACTGATTCTGTTTTTATGTTCACATTTTGAATAAACAGGTACGTTTCTTAAATTGATCCATGTCAGTGATATAATGTATATAAACTGCTCAGCAGCTGTATTCATATTTGGTTCAATTATAATCAACACTTTTAATCTCATTTCGCCAGTAAATATCATAAAACTGCTTATTAAAGATTTGTTTTCCCTCTCTCTCTCTGCCTCTTTTCTTCCTTTTATCATTTTATTTTTTTTCTCCAAATGAAACTTTGCTTTATCAAATCATGAGACATAAAACAAGGGGAGGGGGGCTAGATGAATGGATATTGACAGTGAGATAGTGAGAGTGGTCCCATCACACAACTCAGCAGGAAGTCCTCCTCTAGTCAATCATAACAGTCAGCCTACTCAGCTTCCTGCGCAGCAAATCTCATTTGCTGCCTCCGCTCCCTCGCTGGTGAGACTTTAAAAGGGGGATGTGGGGATAATGTGCATTATTACTTTTATCCAATGTAAGTTAGGCAGACCAATAATTGCGCAATGTTGGAGTTTTATTGTTCCCAGCTGCTGCGATCATTACTACACGTCAAGGAGATGCAACATTTCCTGTCGACTTAACGACAGTAATCACTTCCCTCTCCCTGTGCTCTCTCTCCCTCGCTACGCTGAACACTGCTGCCCAACCCAGGCCTGCGAGGTGCAGAGATGAGGCTTCTTCATCATCTTTATTGGATTCCTCCTCCAAACCAAATCATGGTAAACACACACTGCATCATTTTCCCATATTTTCTCATATAGACTGACTGACTGACTGCAGCTGCTGGAATTATTGGCTAATAATCAACTTCTCCCTCCGTTCTTAGAAATGTTCTCGAGTGAGTTAGTAAACACACTGCACTAGTTTCAGCGCAAAAACAAAAAAAAAAAAATCTGTCATGATCAATGTCGAGGAGCTCGGTAACAAGTTGCCTCTCTCTTTCTTTACCCACTTCCCTCTCTCTCTCTCTGTCTGTCAAGCAGGTGAATGCCCTGCAGACAACACACCAAGGTGTTTCTGCCTTGGCAGAAGCTTCACATGTATCACAGCCGAAGTGAGGAGAGAAAAAGATCTGAGGGAGACACTAGCTGTGTTTCCGTCTAAGTGTCGAAAGCGAATCTGAAGCAAACTTTTGAAATGTTGCAAAAAAAACAACAAAACAATTTAGATGTGGAGTGAATAATGTAGGCTATAAAGCAGAGTTTTGAACATATGCATGGCTGATATAAACAGAGTTGAAGAAGCTAAAAATAAAGAAATGTGATGATATGGGACTATTCCTGAAGATACAGACAGCGTAAACAGCTGATCAGTCATGTGAGTTAAATATTAGTCCTAACTTATTAGAAGATGACGTTTCTCTAATTTAGCGCATTTAAATCTTTTTATTTTTTAAAAAGGCAAAACACACAAAATGTTTTTGCGAAATGTAGAAAGTAACTGGAAACACAGCTAGTGAGGTTTCAGTAAAGTGGCTCATAAGACACAAACATGCTGAACTGTTTGAACTGAACTGAGATTCATTCGCTGTGGTTTGAATCCTTGTTTTTATTGTTTATTTGGTGCACTAAAAAGTGAATTTTTTAAGGCTTTATTTAGAGCACAAGCATTAGCATTGATAATGTCAACTGCTATGAAAGCTACAGTGTGTTTGAGGGTGTGTTGACACACACACACACACACACACACACACATTACATGCAGTATATTTGTCTTACTACAATGTGTCCAAAATGTGCGACACCCACCAACTCTTATACCTGCAGACAATCTGGAGCCATCTCTAACACATCTGGGCTGCTGCAGATCTTTAACTAGAACAGTGTATTGTACCATACGCTGGGAACAACAGTGATCCACTTACACAGATGTCATCTGCAAAGGTGAACACCTTTCACTCAGACAAATACACACACACACACACACACTTGTTTTTGCCTAATGCTACTCTTCCTCACAGACACAAACAAACATTGCTCTGCATCCCCGCCTCCCCCCTTTCCACCTGATGTGTGTGTTCATTGTAAACTTCGCCTGGCTTTTGATCTGAGCCGTGGATGATACTCCTGCCTGCTGCCCTGCTCCCAACACCCACATATGGGGTGTAAAGAGAATTATTCATTGTTTTCACCACACAACAAAAAGTGTTTGAGCTCAAAGAGCAGCTGCCTGCACATAGTTAATTTAACATTGCTGGGGGTACCGAGCTGCCCTGATTATTGGAGGACACCTACGATCATTGCCATACCGTGACAGTGGTGTGCTTATTAAAAATAGATAACTGGTGAAATTTGACAAAAAAAATAAAAAAAACGTGAATTCAGATCAAAACGCAGCTGTGTCATGTGACTGTAAACTAAAGAATGCATCCAAACAATATACATGCTCACTAATGAAATCTAATACAGAGACAGAAAGTTTGTCATTGTACATTAAGAGTTCATACGCTACTATTACAATTTACTACTAGTACTACTTTTAGCTTAATACGTCTTTTTTTTCTGTAACTTTGTACAAATTATATGGAAAATGGGGACATTATTACAATTAATTCAATAAATAATAAAAACATATTAAATGTTAACAGTGTCAGCTTTGAAAATTAACAGCAGCTGTTACAGCTGAAGCAGATTTTCTGTAAGGCGATGACAGTTTATACACACTAAAAGCATCTGATTCAAGGTAATACAATGCAACTACTATATATATCCCAAGTACTGTGCACTTTCTGGGAATATTGGCTATATTTTCACAATTTGGACCAAATTTCATCACCTTCTCTCATAACCTTCACTGGATCCCTATAATAAAGTATGGCCAGACACACCACACTAATGTGTTGCTGCATGAAGTAAAAAACAGGACAGAGGACACTGCCTCTCTTCTGTGTGTAACGAGAACAGAGAATAGTACTAATTGAGACAGGACAGAGAGTAACTGGTCCTAGTGCTCATCACTGCAGTTCACCGCTGAGGAGAGGAGCGGCAGCTGAAAGCTCGTGCCAGATCTCCTCATGCACCACTGATTGCATCTACTTGGCCTGATTTTGGCCTGGACTAGCCTCCGCTATTGTGTCCCAACTCACTGCCCAGTGCCCAGCGCCTGCTGCCACAAGCCCATTACTCAGAGCCTGGTGCCCAGCAGTGGGCTGACCCCAAGTCCCACAGGCTTTCACCCAGCACAGAGGAAAGGTTTGTGCCAACAGTTAAAGATGTGCAACGGTGTGCACCATCAGCTCTGCAAGAAGTGATCACCAACTTCACAGTAACAAACAGTGAAACACACAGTATCGGCAGCCAGTAGTAACTGGCAAACCGGTTTCTAACAAAGAGGGGAAATAAAATGAAAAGTTTAAATGTCTTATGTTGGATGGATGTATGGGATGTCAGAGGATTCAAAATGTAAAGACAAGCTTGCTGTCAATATAACACAATACCTTTCAATAGATATGATAATTACGTATACCGTCAGCTGGAACAACAACCCAAGCTGTCAGAAAGTTTGCTGGTACACAGTCCCGGCAAGGTACCATCTTGTAACTTCACTTCTTATTCTGTTCCTGTGCCAAACTCCTTCCTGAGCCAAACTAGGAAATGAGACTCTCTCTGAACCTGGTAGACTGAACAGAATGTGAGAATTGACAGGTATGGCAGCGTCTGCCAAACCGCAAGGCTTCCTGCTTCTGCCATCCCATCGTACTCAGGATCAATCTCCATGACTCACTGAGCTCATATCCACATGCATTTTCCTATCAGCTGGGAAGTTAATGCACAGGTTAATTATCCAGGCAACTCTGGTGAAAAGCAGAATCCCAGCCAAGTTGTGGTTTGTTAGGCCAGCATTGTTGCTGTCATCCGTGATATTCTCGATTTACCACTCCTCCCGACTCATGATAAATCCGTCAAAGAAATGCCAAAATCCCAAGTATCATTTGCTAGCTGGTGACTTTGTGGCCCGGACAAATGAAGGCAGATGTTGTAAAAATCATTCAGCTGCTGCTTGTAAGTCTACAGTAAATACCAACAAATCTGCAGCCAAATATTGCTTGTGTAGAGAACGTAATTTGTCATGTTCATCCTAAAGAAGCCTCTTCACTCAAAGAAACCTGAGAAATTACAGTTTCATGAGTCACAAATCAATTTTCACACACACTATGAGGCCTCCATTGTTCATCCATCTCCATCCTACGCTGCATGTCACATAACCATCAACAATTGTAAGATCACTAAAAGGGGATACAGACGCTTCCATCTTCATTACTATCGAAACTACACAAGAAACAGAACAGTTTTTAACTTCTCGCTCCGTTTTTTTCCCTCTCCACAGGTCCATCATTTCTCCAGGGCTGGGCCTGATCACATCTCAGTGCCTCACAAAGCATCGGCCTGTAGATGAAAGAGGGGGGTCTACAGTAGGATTAGTGAACTGTTGTACATGCTCCAATGATTGAGGAATGCTCTCCTGCCCCACTCAAGGACAGACTCAAACACTCCAGACTCTGGTATGTCTGGAGCAAAAAGACAGCAGCACTCTCAGGTCTGGACAGCGCTGAGAGGGTCTTACTGTAAACCTTGTGAAAACGTTCACGTGCAAGTACTTTGGGGTATTTATTCACATACTGCAGAGATTTGCTATGGTGGGAATATTAAAACCAATAAAGGAACGACATGAAATGCTTTGATGATGCCTCGTGGTCTATCCTTATCTTACCTTTAGCTAACTAAGATCAGCGAGAATGGGTGCAGCTCAGAGCACGGCCGAGCCTTAGTAACCAAACCCTCATTAAGATGCAGACACAGGAGTATGCTAATTTTACCCTACATCCTAGAGAAGTAAAAAGACAACAAAAAGGGGCTTCATTAAAAACATTATGCATTATTCAGAGAGCAGCAGGCCAGAGGAATGGCTTAAGGCCAATTACCCACTGCTGGAATCTTCCCCTGGCTGGCTCGATGTCTCTCTCTCTCACACCCTCTCTGTTAAATAAATAAATAAATAGAAAGCTAAGAATTTAAGGATTTAAGGAAGTGATTGAGCAGAGTTGCATGGTAGCCTAAAAGGATAATAAGTGACCTATTTCTGGTAACAGCAAGATTCCTCATATCAGTCTGCTCAGGCCAACCCGACACACACACACACACACACACACCAAAGTTTAATGATGTGAGCAATTCATACAGTGCTCTAAGCGCACTTTACACTACTCGGGTTTTATTTAGCCTTTCTTTAAACAGGAAAGTCCCACTTGTGATTAAAAACATCGTTCTGTAAAGGAGATCTGGCCGAGCAAGGTCGCATACTCCTTGGATGATGTTATGTGTTTACATGTCCTCCACACCAGAGGTCAATATCCTACGGGACAGGTAAGTGTGTGTGTACTTTACATATCTAGGCAGACAGCAAAGGAAGAAAAACCAATGAAGCAGCCAGATAACAAAAGGACAGCAGTGTAAAATTATCCAATTCTCCGCATTAATGTTTTTGTCAGTAACTGGTATGAATCTGTTCACCTACACTAACTGTGCACTCAAACTATGGGACGTGTTACTTGGATAACAGGTTCAGATGGACAGGAAGTAGAGAGAAACAGGAAGAAGGAGAGTCAGCAGCTACTGGACGTCATCGGCAGATCAGATCACACAGCAGACGGAGGGTGCAGTCAGTGCACACAGCTGCTGGGACACAATTTATTAACACTGGAACATAAGGAAGTAAGTGTGTGTGTGTGTGTGTGTGTGTGTGTGTGTGTGTGTGTGTGTGTAGAGAGAGAGAGAGAGAGGAAGTCATGTGGCAACAGCCTGTCCTTCTGTCAGTCATCCTGTCACAAGACTTGCACAGTGTGTCCCATTGTGGTTTTGTGTGTGTGTGTGTGTGTGTGTGTGTGTGTGTGTGTATGTATCCTGGCTGTACTGGGAAGGTACATGCATCAGTCTGAACATGTTTTCCAGCCGTCTCCTTCACTTTAGGCTGATTCTTCAAGAGTTTCCAGCCGTATTTAATTGTCCCAGCAAGACCGTGTGTGCGTGTGCACGTGTGTGTGTGTGTGTGTCTGGGCCTGCTCCTGGCCCTGCTCAGTAATGAGAGCAGACAGTGAACCAGCAACAGAACCCCAGACCTGTCTGCTACATTGGAGATATATGGGGTGATCGTGCATCTGAACCCTGTTTGACACACTCAGCCAACACACACAAGTGCATATGCATGCATGCTACCTTGTACACACACACACACAAACATGCAGAAACACACCCCAGGGACAGCAGGGGAAGGGCAGATGAGGACATCCATCTCACACTCAGAGGTTACGCTACTCACCGCCGGTACAAACAAACACACGCCCTCTGTCTGTCCATCTCTCCAAGTATGTTTCCATCCACCTGCTTTTATGCACATCTTATGGTTTTACTTATGGCAAGTGATAAAGGGTGATGGAAACACATTTTATTTCAAATAAATAATAATAATAATAATATTGCAGGACATGCTTCTCCTTGACACAGCATCACTGTATTTCTGATATCCAAACTATAAAACACTGGAATAGGAAGCAGACTAAAACAGTGTATAGTGCGTGTAAACAGAGCAAAAATTAATACAAATACAATATAAATATATTATGTGGGAAGCATGTGCCAGCTGGGTTAAAGGTGTAATTTTAATCATATAAGAACAGTTCATGGAAATACTTATTTACAGAGATTTTGGAAATCATCTTAAAACTTCTCCCTGTTGCTCTCTCTCTCACACAATAATGGCGCTGTGTACCTACTAGCATAATTCCTCTAATTGACTGCGCACAGGGGTCCAGAGCCTGAGCTTCTGCCAAATACATGTAGACTCAGAGGCATGTAAATGTCCCCAACATCACCCCCAAAAGACCTAATACACAAAGGAAGCCCAGGTACACCTGGCAACGTGGCTTTTTGTGCACACACACAAGCACAGAAACATTTCCTGGACTACAGAAATGAATAACACAAAAATGACTGTACTCGTTTGAGTTTATGAATGTGTTATGTGCATCGGCTCAAATATCTGAACATGTGTGCTGTTAGAGAGAGAAAAAAAAAATTGCTTAACTAACATGTGCCCCAACCTCCAGGCTACTGTAACTTTAATTAGTCCTCTGAAATCACCAGAGTCCTGGATTCAAAGATAAAACCGAGCAGGAGAGAGAATTCCTGCTTCTATCCTCCCTTCCAGGCAATTTTCAGCCAAAATCTGGCCTGACGATTAAGTAGGATTATGTGGTCTGTAGCGAGGTTTAGCGACAACCATGTCCTGCGCTCAAACCCTGTGAGAGGGTGTCAATGCAGGAGTGTGCATGTGTGCGTGGAAGAGAGAGAGAAAGAGAGACACTGAGAGAAAGAGGGAGCAGAGGAGAGCGAGCTTTTGTTCCAACTGAGCCCCTAATTAGCCAGGCTAATTGAGCTGTTAATTGATCTGTTGTCTTAATTAAACATCTCCTGACGCTTCTTTGCTCCTTGTAGTTGGGAATCTGAGGGATGTGTGTGCGTGTGTGTGTGTGTGTGTGTGTGTGCAGGAGCATGGAACAGAGGTAGCTAGCCTAAACAGATGATGATAATCTGAGTGGGCTGATGACTCCATTAGACACTTTGGCTTGTTTTAGTTTGGGACTAAAGCCATCATTATAGATTTGTTTGGGGTTATCGCAGTGCTGAAATGCATTCAAAGTAGAATCTGATTAAATTAATCTATGTAAAATGTACTCCGATAAAGCTGCCAATTTCAGCCGAATCTGTTGACTGACACACGAGGGCTTAAATCACTTACTCAAGAACAAATCAGACCCCCTTTCGCCAGGAAAACAGACCCACGGGTTTCTTCGTAAGAGGGTAGAGTTGGATTTTAATTCACCGTTATCATTTCCATCTGGAAGCAAGTAATACAGAGCAGAGAGAAATTTCCCTACATTAAAATCATGCGGTGACAGAATTAAAATGTCACACTGTCTTGATAGAGAAACCAAGCTGAAGAAACAAGGTGGAAAAGATGTGTTCAGTGAACCACTGTCGGTTTCATTTAATTTCTTTCAGGCTCTAATTGCTTCTGAAATCAAGGAAAGTTTATGTAAACTGCAAATAAAAAATAAAAAAGTTAGAGAGCAGATAGTCACATGTCTCTAATTTTCATTTGTACTGTGCAGCAACTTCACAAAACTATATTAAATTGGGAGAAAAGCTCTAATCATTTAGTCATAATAGCTCAGTTTAAATGCTGCTTTTTATACAATTACCTTTTGTAAAGTGATCATTACATTCAATTTTCAAAGGGTACACTGAGTAAACACTTACTGCCCTGATCAAACAACCTCTTTTTTTCTTTTTAAACCTTTCAACTTGCTGCCATTATTCTCAGGTGTTCGTTTCCTCTCACAGCTCAGCGTAGATATGCTAGACCTGAAACATGCTGTGAGCGTGTGTTTGTGTGGGTGTGTCTCCATGTGCGTCTGTTTGTCCGTGTCCAAGGGGAGGATGCAAAGCAGAGATGCTAACTTTATCATCTGCTCGGAGGGGTGGTGGCAGATGGCGCTTCGGGGCGCTTGCGACACCGGTGTTTCCGAGCCGGCTGGGGACCACATGAAAGACGGGCTTTGTCGTGCCGTGCGGCCAGCGGGTGTCAACGAGGATGTGATGAAGTAAGACTAGTGGCATGAGAAAAAGGGGAGGAGGAGGAGGAGGAGACAGACATGGTGAAATTCTCATGTAGGCTCAGGGAATGATTAATTGAGTATGGTAATGGTTAACCAGCGTGGAGTGATTTTGTTCCTGGGAATGTTGCACAGAAGCGCTTGACTGAGTTGACCCTTGTGCTCGGCGGAGGAGGAAATATAAACCTGGGTTAAGATGTAGTGTAAAACAGAACCAAACTCACAGTCAGTTGGGATATGTTGAGAAACATGAAGCTATACATATCTACATTTGGACCTCAACAAAAAGGTGTAGAAACAGCATTCAGTACAAAAGCAAAGCAAATGTCTTTACATGTAAATGCACATACACACTGTTGCAGTAGCTGTTAGAGTAATATAAATATGCCCGGTGGTTTTAGGACTTCTGGTTCACCAGAGAGCAAATTGCTAGCTCCTCGCTAATCTCTAACATTATGTTTATGAGCCAGACTTTGTAACAAACGCCAAAGAAACTCCCCGTAAAGTCAGATTCCTGTGTTCATGACAAGCTCAGATAGCTGAATGCACAGAAGTTACTGCAACGCTTCACATACAGCATCTCCGCTGACAGCTTTTCAATCTTAATTGGATCTTTTTCAGGTCGTAAAAGTAAAAAAAAACAAAAAAAGAGACAGATCTAGCTGCGTGATTTAAAACTTCTCTCTGTGTTGTGTCACGAGTTATCAGAGTATACTAGTCAAAAAGGATTTACCATTACAGACAGGGAAGTGCAATATATCAACTTCTACATGAGCACAGAGGAAGACTGCAAGGCAGCCTGCTGGTGCAATGTTGCACGCAGAAGTGTTATGTTTTATCGACAGTGACGCCTACACTGTAGTGTTTATGATAGATATGACCACAACTGTAACTCATTGCCTTCTGGTTTTCATCTCAAGTGTTTCAGATAGTTAAATGTCAAAGTATCAGTAATATTTCTTTGTGTCAGGTTATGGACAGTTACCGTCCTAGCTAATAATTCACTTTGCCTCATCTGTGTGAAAAACAGCAACAGGCTTATAGCTTGAAATCAGCTGTCGTCTTGTGTTAAAGCAGGAGGGTTCGCGTTTAGACATTTTTCACACACTTAATGTAAACAGATTACCTTGGCACGGGATTCGAGTTGTACTCCTCTGGAGCACATTATGTATGTCAAAACGAGGCTGGCTAAAAGGTTTTCAAGGTTTCTTTTTGCTCTTTGTTGATGTGTGATAGCGTGGATGTGCCTGCGGGAGTCGGAAAGAGAAAACAAAGATTAGATTAGATGGAGGCGGGGGCGGCGTTAATGGAACAACTGATTGATCAATACATTAACGTGTGAGGTCACTGGGAGTTCAAGCTCACCCGAAAAAATATCTGGGGCGTCAACCGTGTTAAAGGGGGATCACATCAGCTTATGTGAGCGAGTGTGAGACTTGGTGAGGTGTGTGTTTGGATTTAGTGAGCCATACGTTTGTGTCCAGTGGCCGTCTATTAGTGATGGAGCTGCTCCATAAAAGGACCACATGGCCGGCTGTAACCGGTGAGTGGGAGGGAGGAGGCTGAGTTAACAGGAAGTCATTATTACACTTCCTGCAGCTGCTTTACACCTACTGACCACATGGACTGACTGGAATAAATTCAGTAATAAACCTAATATTAACAGGTGTTCCTCCCCGCAAGAACAAACACATGCCTCATTTAGTTTTGTTTTTTTCTAGGGAACTATTTCTGAGTTTGCAAGACGATGAAAAATTCAATTCGTTCAGATGAGCCACTAAACTAAGAATGGGAGAGTCCATTAGTCTCCCGAACAGAAGGAAACAAGTCCAAGACAAGTGTGCATATGTGGGTGGAGTGTATATATGTGTGTGTGTGTATATATGTACATGCATTCATGGCGGTCTGCCTCGTATGCGTCTCCTTGTGATTGAGTCAGGGTGCATTTCTCTGTTTGAGGGAAACTTTGACAGCCGGGCGTCTTTGTTCTAAAGTTCAGATAGGGAAGCAGATGGCTCTTCTCAGTGTGACTTAGCAAGCTAGCTGGCTAACTAGCTAGCTGTGGAGTGTGACTTCACCGCCTCTGGTGGTGCCACTGATGTAGCTCTATAGAAGGCAACAGCATAGATATACATTGAGTTTGTCTGACACAGCCAGCCAGCAATTTACTCTAAATGAATAAGTGAACATTATATGATTCAAAAGAGAATATGATAAGTACAGTTTTTTACTACCATCTCAATCTCAACAATACTGACTGAGAAACATTTTAAGTCATCTACTCCCATTATGAGGCCTTCGCTTAGATGACTAGATTATAGTTTATTTAGTTTATTGCTTTTCAGCATACATTAGTACATAATAGAACATAAAAGTGTTGGAAAAGGACGATCCTTGGCCACAAAACATGTGGTAACAACGGTAAGATGGACGGATGGAAAATATGGTTTCCATTCTCTTTCACGTCAGTGTCACTGGAAACACTTACTCTATCTGAGAAACATACGGATGTGTTGTTATTAAATCAAAGACGTGTACACTGCCAGATTTATTGGGTCACATTTACTGGCTCGCTCCTAACTCTTCACTGACATAATCAAAAACAAATTTAACTAACCGCATCACCAGAGACTTCTCCTGGTCGTAAAAAGCTCTTCATTTAAACACAAAGTTTGCTCGAGGTTGTTTTCTTTTCGTTACTCCTGTAAGACAGATGACTCTGAACAGCTGATTCATCCCCCCTACAGAGACATTGTTCCCATATAAAACACTCACACCACTTAAATCCAGACATCACAATCTATTCTTTATTTGAACCCCCCTCCCACCCAAACTTTATCTACAATAGCGACATCCTCTCTCTTTTGCTCTTTCTCACTTTCTCCCCCTTCACAAGACGTTTGGTCTTTAATGTATTTCAGAGAACATCTGCTAACTATCACCGAACCTCGTGGGATTTCCATTTAGCCCAGTTAATTACTCTATCAAGCCAGGTTCATTATCATATTTCTCCTCTTAAAAGATGCACTGTGCGACTGTGTGTGTGTGTGTATAGGTGTAGGTGCACGGGTAAGTGTGTACCCAGACGTGCACACACTGCTGTAAGTGTATGTGTGCTTGTATGTGCATGGCTCTGTCTTAAACACATTCCTAATTGCAAGTGGTTCAGCCATAATAGCCGTGCTAATGAACCAGAGCCGTCTATAGGAGCCGGCTCTGGAAGTCAAGTAGGGAATCTGTTAGTTTGCCTCTCTGGGGAGGACAGTGAGCTGGTATTAATCTTGATGAACAACGGCCCTGTGACTTCTGCTTGTCTGTATCGTTCCCCACAGAGGTTAGTCCAGGTGACTGATGGCACAGCCTCTCTGTCTCATAGGAATAGTACATGAAGAGTTCAATTCCAAAATGAGACACCCACCGTTTAAATAATGCGACACGTGCACGTGCTCTTAAAAATTGTTGTTCGCTTGATGGTGAAATTCATCCATTTTCTGTACCCGATTAATCAAAATAAAGGCCAACGGCAGCAAGGACGACAAGTTCCCTGCTGACGGAAAAACCCTCAAAAAAATAAATAAAAAAAAAACATCTCAGAGCGTGAACGGCAGCAAGGTCACATTTCTCCTTCAGGGATCAATAGACAATAACAAATAAAATAATAAATCTAAAAAACATTGCCTTTCCCAAAAATTGATACCGAACGAAACTCTTCATAATGAGTTTGTTGTCATCATTTATTATGTGCCTTCAAGTGAGTGACTATTGTTTCGTTGCTAGAGGTCACAGGATATAGAAAGCATCGCCAGCTGTTCTGCTCAACAACAATCAAAAGAAAAACAATCGCAGATCCATCTTCTTAAATGCCTGAGCTGGAAGGTCGGCAGGATCAGTGAGCAAAGCCTGAATCAAAAAGTAAAAAAAAGGTTCAAAAACAAGCTTTGACTCGCCCCCGATGCTTTACAAATACTGAGAATTAAATGCTGGATACAACAAATTATATATATCAAAGAAATGAAGAAAAAGCACCAACAATGAATCTAATGATAGCCTGTCTATTCCAGGCAATAGTACAGTCCTCATAGAGTAATAGTAACTTAGTTTGAACCAATATTGGTGTAGAGACAGGTTCATATTATGTGATGTTTTCTTAAACAAATGGATGCTGCATCATCATCATCATTTAATGAGTTAAATTTGTATTCTTATGTAATTTTAACCTACAACAATAAGTTAGTAAAACGATATTTTGATCCTAATCAAACTGATCATCTATAGTATCAATCAACCCTCTCTCTAATGATTGGCTTTCTGTTTTGTATAATCAGCCCCCACCCTGTGAAGCTCAGTACTACATATAGACTGTCTTCCTGTATATCAGGGGTCTATATGACAGTGGGTGTTCGCTGAGTGCAGAGCAGTGAAATCTACCCTTTGATGAGATTAGCTGAGTGGTGTACTTGAAATAACCTTTTCATGCGCTGCCATTATTGTATTAATCTATTCTAAAACAATTTGGTTGAATTAATTAGGCCCTACATATTTCAGCAACGCTCACAGGCTGCCTGGAAACAGATGGCTCTGAGGGCGAGCCACTTTCCAACGGATGTGTATGGCTGAGGAGTAAAAAAAAAAAATGGAGAAATGGGGATAATGAGGAAATGGGAAGAAGAGGAAGAAAATGAAGGTCTGAAAGAGACGAGGTGTGTCACCAAACAACACCTTGTTGTGTGTCTGACACACTGACAGAAGAGGAAAGATTGAGCAAAGAGAGAAAGAAAAAGAAAGAAAGTCATTCGAGGTCTTGGGTCCTAATTCCTATCAGTTCCTTTGCAGCTGACAGGAGATTGGTAGCTTAACAACAGTTGGGCGAAGAAGGCTATTATCTCAATCCTACAGTGTTCTGGATGGGTTCAACCTTGAACAGCTTGTAGATGATGAGCCTATCCATATGGTGTTTAAATCGCTCAGCGTTTCCTGAGCCATTAACCTTCAGGACACCTTGCACTTGTCCTCCACTTTGACTGACAGCTCTGTGTAGATTTCATTTTTTTAAAAATCCTTACTATTAAGTAAAATTTCATATGTGCAACTACTGTAAAGCTGTGCATTAAAACAAGTTTCCTCAACAGCACCTATAATTCCCAAAGCACAGATTACGGTCTTATTGTGGACAAGCAGGTCAACCAAAGAGTCATTTTTGTTATGAGGCCGTTAAATTGAAAGGTTTTAGTGGCCTGAATAGGTGAAAGTATCTATATATTGTTTCACAAGAAAAAGCTAAAAGCTGATATTTAGTCATTGGTTTTATTCCCTCAGAAATATCTTGAGACGTCCTGCACTGAGGTGGAAACCGTTGATATCTATATGTACAATTTCTCCTTTCGTTTTTTTTTTTTGTGCTTGAGATGCACAACCACTCATGCTCACTTATAGGCTGAGTTTCACCTTTAAAAAGGGATGTGTAATAGTGCAAAGTGGTGAGGACAGTCAAAATGTTTTACAGACTGCAGCGTGTGATTTAAGAGCCGAGGAGCTCGGGCGCTGAAGTGCTGAGGTGTTTACAAGCTGCTGCCATATCATGAAGGACAAGTTAATGGGTAGTGGAGAGGAGTTGGATCATAATGCACTTTGTGGCCCGGGTCCAGCCAAGTCCGGACTTTTTAACAAGGATCTCAACCTTGCTGATGAGGATGCCCTCAGAGAGGAAAGACAACGGGGGAGGGAAAGTGAGAGCAAAGACAGAAGAGGAGGAGAAATAAAGAGTCGGCGCGACAGTAAGAAAGATGATACGGAGGTTCTGGGGTTAGATAATGTTGCCACAGAGTTCTTTGCTCACTCCAAGTCCACGTCAACTCTTGTTTCAGGGCTTGAGTAATGGACATCAAACCTCTGGCACCGTCTCCAGAGCCAGGGAAATTAAACTTTTCCAACTCCTGACTTGGCAGGAGCTGTGGCAAATGATACCTTTCACCTGAGAGGGAGGGAGCCTTTGCGGTGAGAGTGATGTCACTGGCAGAGCTCTCTCAAGCCATTTCAGGAACAGCTTGAGCTGGAAACGCCAGTGTCAATCTATTGTATGTTATATTTCTGTGACAGAAGCTGATAAACTACAAATTACAGCCTCACATTATCCTAACTGCCCCCTCTTTCTCTGGCAGTATGGCAGGCTGTGGCCCGTGCTATGATCTCCTCTCTGCTCGCATCACTACCGTTTAAACCAACACGGACGTCCTGCTGCCCAACACGCGTCGGGCAGAGCGATCCCTCGTGCCTGCTTTTATTACCTTGTTGACACCAGCTGCTAGTTTTAAGCACTTTTAAATGCTGAGTCTGAGTGGTGGCTCAAATCACAGAATTAATGTCGTTATTCCTGCCCAGCTTTCTTTTTGGCAATGCTTTTAAGCCCCAGACTTAACAACAAGCCTGGGTTTTATGCATTAAGACAGCTGGTGGGAATAAGGCATTTGCCAGTGGCATAAAACTAGCGTGCGCCTTCGCATGTGGGAGGGCATCTGAGTATTAAAAACTGTCTTTTAAAAAGTTGCTTGTCCGCAATCCAAATATTAAAATTGCACATTTGTCATGTTGGTCAGCCTTTGCAAACAAGGATTTATTTCTCGTGCTCAGTATTTGGCATTAATAAAGGTGATTAAAATGCGGTGGAAATGTGACATACTGGAAACCAAATGTTGCAGATTCCTCCTTCCTCTTCACTAGTTTGACACTCAACTTCCACTCTCTCCACACTGGCATGCTTCATTACTACTAACGCCTGTGTGAAGTCACTCGCCTCCTCTTGCACACAAACACACACCACACTGATGAAAGTGTGCATTCCTGTGTGCCCCCCCCCCCCCCCCCAAACACACACTTTCCCCTCACTTCACACACACAAACTAAGCAATGCTATCTAGCAGCTGTACCTCTCCTTATGTGCAGCGAGTGTTGATCCCAGTTCTTCTCTCACACACAGTGAACATATGTCAGTCAGAAACAAGGCAGACTCTGTATTCCTTCTTCTGAATAAAAAAAAAAATAAAAAAAAAAAAGTTTGGCATTTCTAAAGTCTCCTCAGACTCATGCAGAAAGACCCTGAGTGATACACGGAGGTGACCTTGTTGTGTGTGTGTATGCGTGCGCGCGTTTCAAATGTGCAAACGTACATGTGCGTGTGATTACAAAGGGAGGATCTGAGATGCCTTAGGTAAAACAAATACAGACTCTGATAGATGCCAGCAGCACCTGTCTGATTTACATTTCCTAATTGCAAATGAATTACCAAAGAAACATTTCACCAGCACGAGCAGGCAACACAACGCAGCAACGGGTTCAACCTGAAGGAGAAAGTGTTTTCACAGACATATTTATAGGAGGCTTGGAAAACTTTCACATAAGCCAGCCGTCTCACGCATGTTTGAATGTATGTACTGTAGGAATGCAAATGTATGTTGTGTACATACATTAGCAACAGTGGAGTTTATACACAAGCTTTGACTCTGACGAGGAAAAAACAACTCTGTGTACCGACTGCTGCTTCCGACACTGAATACTATGAGCTGGTTGCAATGATGCAAAGTTTCTTGAGACTCTCATTTAATATATTTTTTCTACGCTTTGTAATATATATTTTCTTTAACATTTATAGATCTAGTTATTGTCCTTGTTTGATAAATTATGATACCAAACCCAGGTTTATGCTATAAATGTTGCTGACTAGGCCTGCTACTAACGCAGTTGAAAAGGTAATGTAAATTAATTTTCTATTGATATCAATTATCTGATTAATCAGCTGAATACATTTTCAATATAATTTCAATACAAATCAAAAGAAAGAAGAGCAACACAGTGAGATTTCATGTTGTGCAGCTACAGTATGATGACTCACCCTAAATCCTTTATTCATCATCATTTACATGCCACCTGAGGTGAGAAGGTCAAAAACAGGTCCGACTGGTTTGGGCTGACAGTCAAACAACTTCAGGGCCCCTCGTCCACATAATGACACCCACAGCAGCGACCAGCACCTGTCCTGATGATGTCATGCTTTCACTGGTATCTCATACTCGCCTGAAGCCGTGTTCACTTCTCAACCTCCTTCATCTTCACCTCTCCCTGCCCTCGCTGAAACCAAACACTTCCTGTTTATGTCATCTACCACTCGTGGGTATCAACTCTCTCAAATACATCTTCACACACCATAAAAAAAGCATCGAACAACCGCAAGATATGCGTCATTGCGTTAAAGACACAGCAGGAAATGACAAAATACACATATAATTCATGAAGGAGAGCCAAGAGAGGAATGTAGGTCAAAAGGTTCAAGTGACACAGGTCGATGTGGATGCTTTTACATGCAGGTATATGTAGAAAAACAGGTAGCATCAATGCAGAATGCAAACCCACATTTACTGCAATTAAAGCAAAGGTGTGTTGTGATGGAAAGCCAGTCGTCTTTGGGAGCATAGCACTGTCACCACTGAGCACAATGACACACACACACACACACACACACACACACACACAACCCAACCAGCAGGAAACAAGAGAGGAGCAGCTGTGAGTTGCACTCATCAGTTCAGATTGAGGGAGACACAGGCAGGCTGGTAAACAGACACAGATGTACAGAGCTGAGCAGAACAGAGAGAGGGAGAAAGAGGAAGGTCACCCTTTCACAATGGGAAGGTAGCGACAAAGTCAACAACACTTGCTGCGTGACTAAAGCTACTGTAAAAAATAATTATTAAAGTGGCAAATGTCAGTGAAAATTAGTTTCATTATTTTAGTGGAAATATGAGTTTTAAGCACAGAAGGGATGACGTACTAATTTATGTTCATTTACTTTCTATACTTTTTCCACCTATGTTCTTACATGTGTCAAATTGTCAAAAGGTCTCTAATGAGCAATAACCAAATAACCCTCATTCATGAAGACAGAACCTGAGGAAATTCACCTGCCAAGACCTTCTCATATGTCACACACACACACACACACACACACCTTTGTCAGCAACTGTTGCCTCCCCTGAGGGTGACACCACACCTGAGAGCTCAATCCTGTCAATGCTCACTATATCTCAGTTTCCCTTTCAGTCTCTCTTGTTACATTCATTCCCAGAGGTTTCTCCCCACACACACACACACACACACACACACACACACACACACACACACACACCCCAGGGTCAGTATTAACCCCAGTCACAGTGGTGAGGTGGTGTAATCATTCTTTAACTTAAGGAGTTCAAGCCCACTTGAAAAGTGAGAAAAGAAAACGTTCTCATCAGGATTAAGAGAGGAGATGGTGACGCCTGCATACAGAGACAAGGTCATAAAGAGTTCATTTTTAGAGCTATTGAATTATGATCAATAGAAAGCACCATGCGTTAGTGAACTGTGATGTACTGCAAACCCTCTTTAACTTTCTCTCTCTCTCAGTGGTCCCCTTCTGACTTCTCATAAGAAAAAAAAAACATCTCCATGTTTTCACAGAAAGCGAGATGCTCTGGAGTGAACTTCATGAACTGCCGCCCACTTTCCTCTTTTGTGTGTTTTCTCTAAATGTCTCTATTCCACCAAACTATGCGGTGTACTATCACGTTACCGTGAAAAACAAAAAAAAAAATCCCGGGCTTGTAGTTTCCGAGGCTTTTTTATACATTTTCAACTGAAAACAACTACATGTTTGCATTTACCTTAAACACCTTAACTGTGGCTTTGCTTGTTTGTACTTTTTCCAGTTCTTAAAGAAACAAAATCATCTGTATCATTTGTCACCACAGTTGCAAATACTTACAAACTGTTACAAAAACGTCCAGTGAATCCTTAGCCTTCAGGCTCCAGTAATGTCTAACCAGTCTGCAGGTAAACATTTACCTGCAGAACTGATCAGACATTAATGAGTGATCACCACCTGGAGCTAAACCATCCTCCGGTTCCTGACTTAACATGCTAATAAGTTGTCCAGGTGTATGTGTGTGTGTATACACGCAGGGATGTTTGTAGCCCGCAGGAGGTAGAAGTGAAAGCCCACCAACTGAACAACGAACCAGGTGGTGAAATCAAACAGAAGACAAGTTGGTCCAAGTTGATCCTCAAACAGCCAAACTAAAACTTCAGATAGTTGAATCTTTACACTTTGCAGCTGCTGCTAAAAAAAAAAAAAAATCACCTGAGATACAAACATGTTAGCAGCTAAAAAGCATCAATATGCTTTAATACCCTTTTGTATTTTTTTTTTATTTACTGAAATGTCAGTGGAAATGCCTGGAGGTGCTTTTCTTTTCAGAAAGTCTACGATAATGTTGCATTCATGTGCAGTAGTAGATTGAAAAAGTGACAGTTATCTCATGAATGCAGTACCACACACAGAAAACTCTCCCAGGTGTGGTCAGAGCTTAATTGGACATTTCTGCAAAGCCTCAGGTTACATTCACTGACATTTTTACAAGATTTAATAGCAACATTTAAAAAAAAAAAAAAAAGAACAATTTCAACAATATCCAAGCAACTACCGAATGGCTCCTGCAGCATTGGATGTAAACTACAACAGACTACAGGGCCAGTTTAAAGAGAGTCGCAGCTTATTTGCAGCACTGGGAACATTTTAGCTACACTGGTGCTAACAGGGCAATATTGCGTGCAAGCGTCCTCCTTAACCACAACCGCAGCAGAACTACATACCTGAAGATAAAGTTTATTCTTTAACCTGCTTCAGCACCCATATTTTTGGCATTTCTACATTAAAAAAGGGCATATTGTTGTCTGCACAATGACAATTGAAGGTAAAATTGTGTGCAACTGTGTATAACTCTCACTTGGGCTACTGGGCTCGGACAAACAAAACTGTATATTATCTTCGTGAGACAGGACACGCGAGGTAAATCAGTCAAGAGTTTCCTTCTTTACTCTTACCATCACCTTGAAAGCGAAACAAGCGTTGAGACTCTGGTGGACCCACGACATATTCTCATTTAGTGTCTCCACTGTTGTGGGATGTCATGGCTATTAATTCTATCTGAGCTTCATTAATCCACATTTTCCCATCCAGTCCCCCCGTCCTTAATCATCATTTCAGCCTTTGCCAGCATGGCCTCTGGTGGCCAAACACAACTAGGGTCACAATGTGTTCCCTTAGCACTTGGGGAGTATATGCACACATACACATACATACAAAACACAGATAATAAAAACAGGTCATCCATCTTAATCGTACAGTATTGGACCCATGTCATTGCAATCCTCTCGTTGGGGTGAAACATAAAGTATACGCTCACAGATAACCGCTTAAAGAGCCACCACAGACGGAGCTAAAGTCGTAACAGTCGCCAGGTTGCGACATCCACTAGACCGACTTTATCTTGCATGGCACTCCTGAAGCTGAAGGTCAATCAGCAGTGAGGAGAGAGGGAGGTACAATTAGTATCAGAAGGGAGGCTTTAGAAACACTTGCTGCTGGAAAATAAACAAAACAAAAACCAACCCAAAATACACTGGCAACTTAGCGGTGGTGAAAAAACTATCAGGACCGTCTTCGAACAAGTCAGACCAGGTGGGCGATTGATTGGAAACCACTTATTGTTCCAGCAGATCTGAGCCGTTTGCCGTTATCTGAATACCAAATGGTTCCAATTTGCTGCATAAGGGGGTGGAGAAATACCACAGAGGGGGCCAACACACACAATGGAAACTGGAGAGGGTAATCTGATGGAAATCTCTGAATGTTCCTCTCCCTGCTCGCTAAAGGTTAGCCTGCTTAACTGCCTGTTTGCTGGGTGGTTGCTTATTATTCATTCAGAGAGGCAGACAGAAAACACATGAAAGAAACAGCTCATGAGGGAAAATCAACGTGGTGGGTGGTAGGGTAGTTTTCAAATGGAAAAGAAGTAATATCAGTAGCTTTAAGATTTGGTATAGAACGGGTTCCCCTCTGTTGATCCTTCTGACTCTCAAGATCATCAGCTGATGTGTTACTTCAGGTGCACATCCTCCTCTTACTCACACACCCAAGCGATTCAATCCACCATATAAAAGCCATTTCATCAGATATGCAGATAGCACATAAAGAGATAAGGTAGTGAGGGCGGGGGAGTCTGTCTGCATCACAGGACTGTAAGCACATAGAATAACTGTCGCCCGGCACAGCCAAAAGCCCTTAACATTGTGACAGAGCAGATGTTAAGAGTAATGACAGTGGAGATTACCCAATAATTGTAGCAGTGTAAATCATTTCAGGGTGGGGGGAGGAAGAAGGAGATGAGGGGAAGAGAGGGGAGAGGTTGGAACAAAGGAGGATGAACCACGGCTGAACACCTTATTGTTGGTATGAAAATGTAAAAAAGGAGGACATTTATATGCCACGCTATTTTGTTTTCCAAAATGTTTATGGGCAGACAGCTCATCTGTAGTTGCATGAAAAAAAAAAGAGGGTGGAAGCTTCCAAAAATGAGTCCCTGCCATGTTTTGTCGTGATGGCGGTGGGATAATGGCGATTATGACGATGTGGCTGCTCGTGTTATTGTCTGTGTTTAGGAGCTAATCGCTATGGTGCAAGCTGCTGCCTGAGGCCAAGGATAAGGGATAGAGAGGCCCCTCCATCTAAGGACGTGATGACACATTTCTCCCTAACATCTCTTAACAACATTGTCCGCCCCCGACCTCCAGCATCAGGCCCTCACCAGCATCCTTCCTCCCCCGCCACAGTTCACCAAAGCCTGCATGGGTCAACAAATCAGGGGCCTGACACCGGCTACAACAAGGAGCTCCAGTGGTTGTGTGTGTGTGTGTGTGTCTCTCTCTCTCACTTGCTCTGGTGTCGCATTGATTGTGTAATAAACTTTATTCAGTTAAGCGTGAATTATTGTTAATTGAACTAAAAAGTAATTTTCTTAATTGAAACCGAGGGGGGAGGGGCGGACCAGATTAACGATGTAAAGGAGTGTTTCTCTCCCACCATCTTGAGACTTTTATCTGTCTAATTCTTTTTCCCATTACATTTCTCACCATATTCCCTACCCATCCTGCTACTGCAGTAAAAAAAAAAAAAAAAGCCTGTAATCTACTTAGCTTCACACCTATCTTAAAAATCAAGACTGGGGTGTGCTGACACATTTCTGAAGAACAGTCCTGCCTGACTGCTGCTGCTGCTGCTGCTTCTTACACGCCGTTAGCCCTTTAAAACATATACACACACTAATATAACCATAGAAATGCTTTCAATACCACTGAAACTCTTTGTAGCCAGAATTTAGAAGAATTACACTGGTGTTCTGCACATCTACCGCAGTAATTTAACACTATATGGATCTTTTGTTTACATAATATGCAATTATAGACCTTTTGAGCAATTGTTTTCATCACCAATTAACCATCAGTGTAGTATCAACTCCCCCAATCACATATACCCTGTTATATGCTATATTATTATCAATGGTAAAGGATGCAGCAAAAATACATGCACCTGCACAATCATAACCACTCATACACCCTGCCATCAGTGCTGAGGAAGTCTGCATCATCTTTCTCATAGCCCTCTTTAAAAATGCACTTGCTAGCAAAATCCCTTTACTTTAATGAAAAAAAATCACCTGATGTCATATTATTCGAGGAGCTCTGTGATACATCTTGTTTTCTTGACGTCTTCTCCCTTCTATCAATACATTATTTGTGTTTTGTTTTTTGTTTAAATTGATCACAAATAGCTGTTACACACACTCTGTCTACCCTATAAATCTGCAGTATGTGTTAGAGGGAATACAGCTGCAGAGAAAGGAACAATGTTTTGGAATTCAAGTCTCATACCAGAGCTACTGCAGAGCGTCAGGAAACAGTCACATTCCAATAAACACATGTGAAATTACCAGGGCAAGAGCTCCTGGTCACCAGCCCAGCCAAATATTATCTCATACAGAACAATATCAGCCCCCCTACACGGCAGCTATTCGCTGAGAGGGAGGAAGTGATGTATATTGACTTTTCATTTGTGTCTTGCTGACAAAACGAACAAACCACTTCCAGCTGCTAAACCGAGAGGAAACAACTGAATTTTTGCTGAACGTGAATCAGCTGCATTTTGCTTCCAAAATTAGTTGTGTTTTTTTTCCTTCTCCTCATTAATCACTTCTGTTACTCAACAGCCACATTTGTGAGTCATGCAGTGGTTTAAGTAGCTAAATGACACTCTGCACACACCATTATCGCTATAATATTCCTCTAAAAATGATTAGTACATTACATGTAATATAAGCAAATGAGGCCCGTGTTAATGAGATGCATGTACACAATAAAATAAACATTATCCATCTATTCCTACTGATCCACCCGCATTAACATGTGACCTTTGTAACGTGAACATTCTTGTCTAACAAAACTGGCCGTCCTCCACTATTTGTCCATCTACAGAGTGTGTCTGAGCCATCTAGCACCTTGTCAGTCATAAAAGCAGTGGGAGAGAGGGGGAAGGGAGAAGAGGAGGAAGAGGAGGAGAAGGAGGAGGAGGGGATAAGAAGAGTGCCATTACCAGTGTTCTGGACCCGTGTCTTCCCAGGGTGAATAATTACGTCTGACATGTCGTGAATAGGGAGGGACATTATCGCAGTGATCCTCTGTACCCCCTCTGTATGTTCCCCCTGCATACACAGACACACACATGCACATTAGGGCCCCTCTGAATGATTTAGGGGGTCTGTTAATAATGCAGAGGCTCCTAGAGCTAATTAGGTAAGTAGCAGAGGGCGCCGGCTGTGACGCCTCAGCTCACTGATACGAGCTGTAAAGGAATGAAGCATCGACTGCACACAAGTACTCATACACTGAGTTTGGGTTTGTGTTTCACCCATCCCCTTAATAACAGCCCTGATTATTTTTTTTTTAAATTTTAAAAAGGATGGCTTACAAAATAGGTTTCATTATTGATCATCGCGCAAAAAAAAAGCCCTGCAAGACTTCTTTTATTCGCATACATTATGAATTATTAAGAGGATAAGGAAAGGTAACAGGTCTGTAAGCTGTGGCCGGAGATATTTTGACAAGCGGTTATCAGAGAGGCTTGAAAGGTAACAGGGATCTGTGCTCTCCAAGAAAATCAATAGAAAGTGATTATCTTGAGAGGGAACAAGTGGAGAGTCAAGGTGGGCCTTGTCATGTGTACAATCTCTCTCTCCCTCCCTCTCTCTCTCTCTCTCTCTCTCTATGGCGCCATAGCTGTCAGGCCTGTAAGTGCAATGTCAGAGTGATTAGAGAGCAGGGCGGCCCAGACGGAGGCGGCGCACCAACAAGTCTCAGCCCAGGGTCAAGGCTACTTTGTCAGCCTCCCTCTGTGCAAGATGGGCCCCTTCAGTGCACAACCAGGAAGCATCTTGTAGACATTGCAGGGTCAATTATATATATATACACACACACACATTACAATACTTAACCGACTGGTATCGAGCCATTTATGATTTATGTGCCAATGTTTTTAAGATACTTCAGGGATTTCTGCCTCCACCCCAAAACAATGGAGGTGAAATTATTGATAGTTTATTATCTAATGCTGTAAAGACTCACTCACTCCTACTGTATTGGGGCCCACATGTCAAGACATTAATCTCCCAAAACCAAAAACAACGTGTGTCAGTGTTATTCAGTGGACAAACATACATACTGTTGATATAGCAGTAAATAATGACTGTAAGCTAATGCTAGCATGTTTTCCCCCCAACAACAAGCTTAGAAAACCACACAAAAACACGACAACACAACACAAAGAGCAAACTGCGGATAATTCGCATTATTCCACATTCACGGTGTTATTGGTTAAATATCTACAGGTGTGTAGGTTACCTGGTTTCACAGGGTCCATGAGTCTCAGTGATAACAAGACGTCAGGTTGAGGTTTTCACGGTGACGTTTCAGCGAAGAAAAACGTCAAACTACGTAACATATAAACATAAATTAAGGTTTTTGTTTCAGGTCAATGACTTTAAACACACATAGCGGGACGTTTTATTAACATATAGAGATTAAACAGTGCAGGAAAATGGCGCAGCTAACGTTTCCTAGCAACAGGAAGTTTAGTAACGGCTACTGGACGTGATGCGTCCACTTGCATCTTATAAGGTACGTACGTTTGTTTTTGTTTGTTTGTTTGTTTGTGTCTTGTTTTTAACCATTTTGGACAACAGTTTAGAGAATATTACAAAATACCAGTGTTTTATGTGTCTTCTTGTTTTATGTTGTTGTTGTCATATGTGATTTTTAAATAAAGTTTTAATACAAAAAATAAAATAAAATAAAATAAAAACGTTTTTTTTTTAAAAACACCTGATGTGAAATAACAGACTGAATGTTAAATTATCATTGTGTCATCAGATAATTCACATTTTAAAAATCTAAATACTGTTAATAATTAAAGTATTGAATTAATAATAAAATAAATACATCTGTAATGACTAATGTCACTACAGGAGGCCTCATTACAGTCGTTTTGTTTAATATGAAGTTATGAAAATGTGTATTCATGTTTAAAAATGAAACTCACATTAAAGAAATATTTCAACAATTTCTGAAATATGACTTTTCACTTTAAATCAGAACTCAATAGCACTCATATATATCTGTGAACATATCAACACAGTGTATTGTTTATGTAATCTATATGCAGCAGAAATGCAAACATGACTGAATGAATTATGGTTACATGCTTGACAAACAAATGAAAACATTGTCTCAGTGTGGGACTACCCTACAACCTTTCATCATTTTATTTTATTTTTTGTTTGTGTGTGGATTAAACAGACAAGATGCACTGTTTAAGCTTTATTTTGGTAGGTATATTTTTTTTATTATTCTTGCTCTCTCATGGAGGTTTGGTGTCTGTGTGTGTGGTTTGGGATAGGTGGGGTTTACATAGCCTACGAGAATTTCCGCCATATAATCTACTTTTTTTTTTCAAATGTTCCCCGTAGCACACACTTGTTGACAGATTCCTCATTAGTCTGACAGAAACTTTCAGCGCCGTCTGCAGTTTCAGGAGTTCACCAATTGTATCCCATCCCACAACATAAGGGAAAGCTATGACTGAGCTCTACCTGTATGCGATAGCTATGGCCTGAGGGTTGACAGTATATCACAGCCTCAACAGGTGAGGAGAGGAGACGGTGCAGACAGCATGGCACCACAAGGAATTCCTCCACTATCATAATGTAGATCAAACCACACACACTGCACCCAGGATTTATGGTGAATACAAGTCTTGTCTGTGATACTAAATACAGTAAATAATGCACAACACATAATCCATCACACATCATAATATATTATACTTCAATATGTTAATATGTGTGAATGTACTTACTGTCACCATCTAACAGGATCAAATCCTAATTTATAACAAACGCAAGACAAAACCCACAGTGTTCAAGTGTACACAAACATTATTCATGGAATATGATGTTCATCAGTACAGCGTTTGAAGTCGCCTGACCTCATCGTCACCTCGATACAACAGAACCTCGTCAGACATAAAAGTCGTCAGAGAGGGCAGAAGATGCCAAACCTCCCCAGAGAAAGGAAAAGCAGGAGGAGTGGGAGGAGACGGAGGAGGAGAAGGAGGAGGATGGGTGTCGCCGTCTCTACAAAGCCCTCTTATGCTCCAGATATCAAAGCTGTAAAATATTGTCAGAATGATATGACTCACACCGGGGGAGCTTGTCTGTTGCCAAAGTAAAAGCTGTAGGAAAGAAAGAAAGACAGTTTCATCACTATAAAAACAGCGGCAGGAGATTTCATGCAGTTTGCAGTTGGCAGCTTAAGGGCTCACATAAATTATCCTAAAATATGTTTTTGATATTATACAAAGAAAGTATTGTGTGAGGCCTCTTACTCGCTGAGGTGAGCTCAGCGTTTCAGGAGTGATCATATACTGGATGGAGACCTTCGATAAAACAAAGTGTCTCAAACAGGCACCAAGATAAAGAGGAAGTATTTAGGATGTAGGCCAGATGGGTACACAGGGCTATTGTATGGTTGACAGAGAGATGACCTTGTTGTGCCTGTGTGTGTGTGTGTGTGTGTGTGTGTGTGTGTGTGTGTTTAATCAGACAGAGAGGGAGGATTAGAGACCAGGCACCTGGCAGGTGGAAACAGTCTGTACTCATCTGATGCCTTCCTGTCCTTCTGCGCTCACACAGACACACACACACACACACATGCACACAATATGTAACTTTGTCATAAGCGTGCTGTCATGTTACAGTGTGTACAACAACCTGAACTGTATGAATCACCTTGTTGCAGCCCCACGTAAGGACAATACACAGGAAATTACTAGACAATATATACACAGTATGCTCATTTTGACCTAAAAAGTGGTACCTAACCGGATGGTCGAGACCCAGTATGAGTCTGAAACGCTTCCCTCTACACTTATGATGAGGGCTTTATGTAACAATTTCTGTAACTTCCCAACACTGACAATCCAACAATCACACACCTACTTCACACAGTGATTGGCCAGGTGTGGCCAGTGTTTGAAATTTTCCCTCAAGTCCTTTTTTTTATTTATTTTTTTATTATTATTTCACTCTTCAAACAATTGCTTCTGTCAGTTTTCAGGTGTACAGCCCAGTGCAACATTACAAAGACACGACACTACAAGAAAGACCGTCAGAAATTATTATCCACATTTCAAGGATTATTGCATCTCGCCCCTCTCAATGACTGCAGGCTGTTCAACCCACCTTCAGACGTAGTCAGACAACACATCATAAAAAACAAGCATACCTCATGCTGTCATTTAAGAGCATAAAAACTTAATGAGTCTAAGCTCAAAATCAGAAACTTGAAAACAGTAAAGGCACATTGTGACGTTACGGAGCAGTTTTAGGCAGCATTATACGTTGTATTAGATGGAAATGGATGAAGCTTAACTTGTTCTGTTCATACTGCATCAATCAAAGCAAATGTGACACTTCGGTTTGGTGATTTTGCAGGTTCAAATGGTTATTTCGGCCTAATTTCTTGTGCAATGCTGTCACCTCAAGAGGTTTCATGTCTTCTGTGGAAGGTAGATTAATAGTAGCCTGTACTAGATACTAGAGAGTTGATACCAGAGGAGAGAAAAGAGGAGAGACAAAAATAAAAAATCTTAAAATTGAATGAAGGTAAGAAAGTAGAGGGCAGAAAGAAAGGAAGGAGGGAGCGCGCCTGTGTGCACGATGAAAGCAGTGATCGAGGAGGGCTTTTTTTTTCGGCTGCACCAAGAGTAAATGGCTCTGCAGGCGCTTGTCACTCTGAGGGCCAGCATGGGACGATCAGCGATGATGACGGGGGCACGGACCTGTGTCAAGATGTTGAACCCAGCTGTCTGTCAAACCACTCTGCCCTATGGGATGACAAGGATGGGCCTTAATCCTGCTGAAAAGCGAGAGAGCGAGGAGAGAAGGAGGAAGAGTGATGAGAAGGGAGGTGAGTGAAAGTAGAAATGGGGAAAGATCACATGGACAGGCAGAGGAAGAGAGACGGAGAGAAATAAGGCATGGATGTTGGAAATTCATTGCAAGTTATTAATTTATTTTGAGAAATATAATAAAGCAACAAAAACTACAAGCAACAGATTTGTGCAACACTCTTCTGTAAGAGGCAGTGAGGATTGCAGCTATTTAGACTTCACCATCGAACCATCTGTCTTGGGAAATGAAATATTTGATGTTCTTTGCCTTAGTAGGCAATATGACGCAGTGTGAACTTATCATTGGATGGCCAGAAAGGCCTGTGTGAGTCATCATCCAGCTATCTAGGAGCATAAACTCCAAGGCCTCATGGGAACGTCAAGGAAAGACCAGGGAACCAGTTCATTAGAAAACAAGAGAAAACTGATCCCACACTCAGTATTCACTCACAGGCTGTTTTCAATTAGCGCTCGCTGATTCTCACTGTTGGTCTACCGCATTATTTCAACTAAATGCAACTATAGCTTAAAACCACAATGTTTGGTTTGGCAATGAGGAAATGTGCACTTCTCTCTTTCTCTTGACAGTGGTAGCCACTGTAGAAGCTCCTTTACATGCATTTGTGTTTTATGTACTACAGTACTGTACTGTACTACTTTCTTCTTTGTTTTACAGTGATGTAATGTCATGAAAATGTATAACCCGACTCACAGCTTTAACCAACTACAGCAACCACCAGATTGTGGAGAATGCCAACGCTGAAGCAAAGGCTAAAATATGTCAGTGGTAAAATCAGAATAAATTTAAAGTAAATAAATAAAATACTCTCTCTGGAACGGGACATGCATGCAAGTTTATTTGTGTAGTCTAATATGACATGCAATGTCTCAGTGGGCTTTATAGGTCTAAAAAGAAAAAAAACCTCCTCCACTCAAATTCTAAAAAAAAGTAATAAAATGGAGATATAATAAATGTATTAAAAGCTAAAGGCTGGAAAATGCAGCAAAAATAAATACACAATATTTTTAAAAAAAAATCAGGGAATAAACAGACAATAACATATATAAAAACACAAAACAATATGGACAAACTATAATATATTAAGTCCTGAAATCTGGAGAGAACCGTGTAATTCTGATCTTTGCAACTGCTATGTCACATGAGGTGGAGCATTGAGTTGAGACACATTGTACATATTATATACAGTAGATATGTAACATTCAACATTATGGCTGCACCCAGTTTCCATTCAGCTACAGTTTCGTATTAGTGACAGTTTACATTCAAGCATCCCCAGACTTTACCAGTCTGGGTAACAATCCAAGAGGGCTGGTCAACACTTTTGATCTCAACATCAAAGTCTGAAACTTGCTCTTTTTGCCAGAAATATTTGCATTTGCACTATGTGTGTGTGTGTGTGTGTGTGTGTGTGTATGTGGGGTCTATGACAAAGAGACAGACAGGTAAAGAGACACAGCAGCAGGAGGACCAGAGACAGATTTCTGGGGACACTGTGAACCAAGAGAAATAACCAATGATCTTTGCGGGCCCAGATGTACGGTGTCCCTAAGGTGATCAGAGCCGTGACCTGACACTCCAACATCCCAGCATGCTCGGCAGATGTGGGTCAACTGACATCTGTTTCTCGCTGCAGCCTGGGCTCAGCTCAGCTCGGCCCGACCCAACCCTGCTGCCATATTCATCCTAATAACCACTCCCATAATCACCAGGGATTATTCTAAAATTAGTGAGCACACACGCACACACACACACAGTGACTGCTCTGATTAAGGTATAGTGCTCCATATGGTTTTTCAGAGGGTTTTTGGGGGGATTTGTGTGTTTTCAGCCCTTCAGTGAAAAGCCTTGAAAACACCAGCTTAGAGAGGACTAAAGAGAGTCCCTGCATAAATAATATTGGAAAATAGCCTGAGCAGGGGGGGGGGTCAGGTTGGGGTGAGAGATGTGGACTGCCAGCAGAGGTGCTCTGACAATAAAAAAAACGATTGAGAACGGTTGCCCGCGAGGAGATCTGGCCTTGAAGTTAGGCGTTGAAGAGAGACGGCGGCGTGCTTTCTGTCTCCATAAAGGAGGGATTACGAACCACTGACAGGATGTGTGAATCAAGATGGCACACTCACCACACAACAGGACTAGAAAGAGACACTGCAGGGGGCTGTCAAGACAGACCCAGAGTGAGCTGGGAGGATTACCATATAATGATGAAAGATGATGAAGACTGATGAATAGATTGTTTGGCGCTTTAGCTTGGGGGAGGGAGGAACTTGACATATCGAGCGTGGATGCCAGAGCTTAGGATTTCCAATGCAATGAAATCCACTGATTTCTCCCTCAGCTTTACTTATGCGATTGATTGCTTGTTTATGCATCTTTTGTAATGTAATCACTTTTTTTTTTTGCCTAGTTCAACTGTAAACTCATTACGTTCTACGCATTCTTGTGCTACACGTCTCTTTGTATGTTGTGTGTGAAATACCCACCCACCCCCACCACACACACACACACACACACACACACACATCCCCTTCTTCAGCCTCTCCATTTTTTCTCTAAGAGGTCTATTTGTGGAAGTCATGGCCTGCTGGTGTTTACGACTCTCACTGGGCCCCGACTGCTGATGTTTTTTCCCGCACTCACACACATACACACACACACACACACACACACACACAAATGTGCACACAGTGGGCCTTTACTGTTGACACTCAACTTCATTCTTTGCTGCAGCTGCATCTGTTGTCACCATGGAGACCTTGTTTATTACCCACCCACCCCCCACCCCACCGTTCACAAACACACACACACACACTAAAACACACTATGACAGAGAAATAGGCAGGCTGCGGCTCCCTCTGTGTTTGATTTGGTGTTACAGGGCCCATCGGATCACAGCCCAGGCCCATATGCACAAACACACGCACAGCAGTTGGCCTGGATGGATGCAGCAGGCCCGTGCTAAACACAGAGCCATAAGCAGCACACTACCTAATCACCTCCAGGCTGGTCTGGATAATGACATTTGTTAAAGCTTTGACTCAACCTGCGTGAGTAAGGAGGCCAGCCTGGCTACCTTTCCTCTCACACATCACTGATATAAATAGAGAAACAAGCAAGTTGCCAGGTAGAGGACACAAAGTAAACCAACAAAGCATCCTGGGATGTGTCGGGTGTGTGTAGAGGGCGTTAGTGAAAGGCCATCCTGCTCAGCGGGCGGCAACACGCAGGCAGGTTTTTCACGAGAGGGGGAATCTGTTATGCAACATGTGAGAGCCTGCTAATCTTGCTGAACAGCCTGCTCTTCCTGGCCACCTCTTGGCGAGTGCACGCACAAATATGCGTACGCTCACACACACCTCCTGGACATCTTTGGAGCCACGCATGGCTACACACCCAGGTGGCCTTAATGGGTTTAAGAGCAGTCTGAGATCCTCCTGCGTTTGTGTCCAGACCTGAGCCCTCCTGTCTCCTGTCGCCGCATGTGACTGCGCAGGGAGACACACGAGAGGTCAAGGAGCCTGTGAGTCACAAAAACACACCGCAGCGGTCGGCTGTTTAAAGTTATTATAAGTGAAACGCATTACAGCCTGAAAATTGAGTACCATGTTGTGAATTGTTGTGTGGCCAGCAGGGATTACGACCAAAGACATTTAAATGTTATTATATCAAAAACTATTGTGAGTGTGGCCGCTGACCCTTATTGATTGATCTGGCATTCAGCGCATGGCAGCTGGTAATTCTGATCCCCGTGTGTCTGCAGCTACGTATCTGAAGTAAAAGGTCATTAGGTGACCTATTGGGGTCAGGTGGCTCCACTCACTAAACTAACTCCCGGCAGCATTACTCAGCTTGTTGGCATATGCTGACAGGCTCCCAGCTGAGCCTGTAACATACACACACACACACACACACATCCATATGTACACACACACACCTATCTTACCCATGGATATACAGCCAAAGGTCGTCGATGACCTCCAGGGGACAGACGTCCTGCGATCTGCTCTCTTCTGTAATTCCTTGAGATCACATGTTCAGCTGCACAAGTGACTTCTGATGAGCATTGAAGTAAAAGAAGGGTTTCGTTTGCTATTATTTCATATTATTCATTTAGTCTGACATGAGGAACAGTTTTAAAAATCAGCTTATTAATCAGTTACTTATCAATAATATGTAAATGCAAAGCTTCTTTCAAATCTGTTCACTCTTTGAGAATGTGAACAGAACCAAATCCATTCAGCCAAATGATGGAAGTATGAGTATATTAACCAGTACGTTAAAACTGCACATCACAATCGAACTACACTACGCTGAGAGAGCTTTTAAAAGTGGCTTCTTATCAGTAACAGTTCGGGTTTATTTCATTTGTGCCCGCGGCGTTTCTTGCCATTTGGCCACTGCTCCATTTTTTGTGACAGCTTTGATGTTTTTTAGCGAGGCTTCGGGACCTCTCATCTATAACTGCAGCATGGTGGCACAATAAATACACTTTGATAATAGCACAATCTGTAACTCGGGCAAAAACAAATAACACAGCGGTCCTTACAAGACTTCTTTTGTCAGGGTTTGGTTCTGGATTCATGAACCGAACGAAACAATTGGTTCCAGATTGAAGCGGACTTCTGTTCTCTCCAGGGGGATGGTTTAAATATATCAGAGGAGAGAGAGAGAGAGAGAGAGAGGCAGGAATAACAGTGGAAATGGTGAGAAAGCATTCGAGAGAGGAGTGAAATGGAAAAGAAGTCAAGCATGAGTAGTGTGGGAACGTTTAAGGGGGAATAATGGATGCGAGGATTAATGGGAGATAACATGTGCAATAAAACATAACTTTTACAACACGAGGTTCGGAGTTGAATCCAAAAAGTCACAAAAGCCAAGTTGGACTTTGAGGCTGAAATTTGCGTCATTGACTAACATCAACGTCGTCTTGATGATGCAGGTTGAAGAAATGCACAGCGCCATCATGTTAGATGCCATTTACAAAGAGTCGTCACAAAAAGATGATGGTAAAAAAAAATACAACTTTTGAACAAACATGGTGAACTTGACCCGTTAGTGACCTAGATTTTCTAACTCTTATTATCGAATGTAACAGTGTCTAATCCTGAGAGCAGGGATAAAATGGTGAGGAGTAAACTTCCCACAACAGAGAAAATAAAAAAGATCAGTCCACGTCACCAAGCCGCGAGGATGAACTTCATTGTTTCACTCTGTGATGAGATCCAGCTCCATTAAAGGATGATTCGTCCTCCATCAGACTGTACTGACCTAGTCCTGTACACAAGCCTACCATGACTATACAACACTGTTCTTTGTACTATTTTCAGAGAGAGAGCCCCATCTGCATGTAGACAGCTAGCGAGCTCGGATGTGAGAGGATGAGGGGTGAGTGTGGGTGTGTTGTCGTGGGGGTTAGGGAGGGAGCGATTTGCATCCCAGATGTTTGGTTAAATTGGGCCTCCTACACCTTCAGAATATACGGCTTATTTTCCGCGGCGTACTAGTCTTAAAGGACCACATTGCTGCTCTTTAACATCAAAACGGATCTATTTTGTTTCTTGTTTGTAGCTTAGTGGGAGACAAGAGATGACATTTTTCTTGATGTTAATTATGTCATAAGACTCTCAACGCTCTTACACACATACACTGTCAAGTATGTGCTTCATTCTTGAGAGAGAGCGTACCAAAAAGGACCTGGCTAAGGGTTTGGCTAAGGTCCAGCTGCCTTCATACACACATAAACACACACGCACACACACACACACACACACACAGGGTGCACTTAGTCCCCATCTCGGGTGATTACATAGTCTTTCAAACTCATTTACACACACAAGCAGTCAAGCTGAAAACTAATTTGTCCCAACATACACAAATACAAGAATAAACACACACACACACACACACTCTCGCTTTTTCACACCCACAAACATAAACACAATATCATCAGAGCGAGGACAGGAGAGGTGGAACAGTGAAAACACACACACACACACACATATAAACCGTAGCTATAGCCATGTCCAATCTCAATTCAAAACGGTGATAAGTGACAGTAATTTCACACGACAGCCATGAACTGTAGAATCAAACAATATGAATCTGATGCTGTCCCGGTGATGGATGCCAGGTATGGATCGGCCAATCATGTTACGGTTGCTGAAGTCAGAGTACATTTCTATTGGATGACAAAAGAGGACGTTTCCTCCTCCTTCCTTTTCTTCTATAACACCTTCCTACCTGCCTCCTAGACTCCACCCTCAGCTGCACCGTCAGCTAATTACTCATCATCAGATCTTCAGTGAGTGTGTGTGTACTTTCCTGTCTATACGCTGTCTGTCAAAAAGCTGAAAAAATAATAAAATAAAGTGTGTGTGTGTGTGTGTGTGTGTGTACGAGACAGACTGTTGTTGTGTCCCAGAGACGTGTCCCTGGGCCATCTGACACCTCTTCCTGTTTGGACATCAGGCCCCTGAGGACACACACAGCTGGGGACGGGACACAGCTCACTCCCTCTCTTTGCATCCACACACACTCACTCACACACACACACACACACACACACACTGTCCCCTATAGGGTCTCATCTATCAGCCTTGTCGGTGACACATTCTCCTTTTCATGTGTGACCAGCAGCTCGTGGTCACATGAAGGATCAGCAGCTGTGGGAAACACACAGAGGAGCATCTGTGTATACGCATGTGTGTGTGTGTGAATTAAATCTATGTACGCTGTCCGTGTGTATGTGAACATGTTCATGTCAGTCGAATCTGGGCCAAACAAGCTCTTTCTGACATCACCTTGTCATCTCTGTGAAACTACAGAAAAACACAAAAAACGGCCGCGACAAAAAAAAACAAAAGCCGCAGCTGCATCTCCGAGCTGGATGACTCAACTGTCATAAACTATAGAGACAAAAAAAAAAGACAAAGCCAGGTTTCATACCTGCTTAGTTTGGAGCAGTCAGAATAAAACGTGATATGTTTCTTTCTTTTTGTTGTGAAGCTGGAAATGTGAAAATCAAACCCATGTACAGAGTCTGGTGGAAATACCCAAACACCAGCATAACAAATCACAGAACAAATCTCATTACTGACTGTGTACATGATGTCATTTACACTAAATGGCCAAAAGTAAGTGTCCTGCATATTTTTGTGAATTTTCGGATTGTTTTTTTTATGGTTTGAGTTTAGGATCTTGTGTTTATTTAAGGTGAAATCTTAAATAATGTTCTCTAATGTGAGAAAAGCACTTTATTGTTTCACCCCAAAAAAACACCTTTGAGATAAAGAGCCAGGCCGTATCATCGTCCAGCATCGCTGCCTGACCTCGCTGATGCTCTTGACACAACGTTGGAGCAAATTTCTGCAGTCGGATTTCAAAATTTGGGGCCTTCCCGCAAGAGTACAGACTGTTATCACACCACATGTCCATGGGTTTGCAATTAGATGCTACAATTACCTGTGAGCCAAGCTTTTTCTCTTTAATTTTAATAATGACATGACCAATGTAGTATCAAGATTTTAGGAAATAAGGTCAATTAATGCTCTTTGTGATTTGGCCTGATCTGAAACCAGTCGAGACGTACAGGTGCAGTTCTAGCCTTCAGGCACTTTGACATTTAGCATCCCAGCCACACAAGGTCTGATAAAGGAAAAAGACATGTGGTGAATTAGTGTAGCATCTTAGCCCGCCGTGCTAGTAATTCCTGCTTTGATATGAGTGAACCTGAGGAGGACCAGAGGAAGATCATAACCAGCCATATGTACGTCCTTGATACGGGACTACACGTGTGTGGGAGATAGAGGGAGAAGTGATGAGACTCCCCTCTTCATCTCTGGGCAGCAGGATTAGACTGTTTACCCGCTAATGTCTTTAGCTACGCTGCAGCAAGAAACACACACACACACACAAATAAGCTATACACACTCTCATACATTTAATATAGATACTTTACATCCAAACATACATGAAAGAACATGCATGCATCA